>CM062817.1:1415799393-1416426893 GCA_031772625.1 Pinus tabuliformis | reverse complement strand
AGTCCTGAGGATTAGGATTAAATGGAAACTGCGACTCTTTATTTATTTGAAAATCTTCATCATGTTCTTCATCACTACTACTCTCATAGTCCATAGGATTAGGACTAAGTTGACACTGTGACACTCTATTCATTTGAAATTCTTCATCATTTTCTTCATCACTGCTACTTTCATAGTCCATATGATTAGGACTAAGTGGACACTATGACACTCTATTCATTTGAAATTCTTTACCATGCTCTTCATCTCTGTTGCTCTCTTAGTCCATAGGATTAGGACTAAGTGGACACTATGACACTTCATTCTTTTGAAAGTATTCACCTTGTTCTTCATCGTTGTTGCTTTCATAGTCCAGAGGATGAGGACTAAGTGGACACTGTGACACTCTATTCATTTTAAATTCTTCATCATGCTCTTCATCACTGCTACTTTCATAGTCCATAGGATTAGGACTAAGTGGACACAGTGACACTCCATTCGTTTGAAATTCTTCATCATGCTCTTCATCACTCTTGCTCCCATAGTCCATAGGATTAGGACTAAGTGGACACAGTGACACTCCATTCTTTTGAAATTCGTCATCATGCTCTTCATCACCGCTTCTCTCCCATTCCATAGGATTATGACTAAGTGGACATCGTGACACTCCATTTTGTTGAAATTCTTCGTCACTGCTGCTCTCATAATCCATAAGATTAGGACTAAGTGGAAATCATGACTCTTTATGTATTTGAAATTCTTCATCTCATTTCATCAGTGCTGCTCTCATAGTCCTTAGGATTAGGACTGAGTGGAAAAACTGACTTTCTATTCATAGTCGAAGAATTTCCGTTATATTCATCAATATGAATAGAATTGTTATGCAACGAAGATATTGATGCTTAACAAATGAAAACTTCACTATCAGAAGAATCCATGCCTTTTAGATATAAGAGGTTTAATGATACAAATGAAGACTCTCCTAAAGATAATATATAGCTTAAAGAATGAAAATTTCCCTCCAAAAATTTTGCCAAAAAATTTCACTCCAAATTTTTTGTTTCATGTATTTCCCTCCATAATTTTCTTCTACAATTTATTGAAAAATTTTAACTAAAAATTTCTTATGAAATAAATCTTTTAAATTAAAATTGTAAACTAAATATTTTACCTAAGTTAGTTTATTACATAGACTATACAATATTTATTAGACAATTTAATGTTTTTTAATTTTTTATTATACATTCTAAAGCAAATTAATCCCACATTCAACGTGCTGTAAAAAAAATCCATAATGTTCACTTTATCATAGTTTCTTATATTGCCATGAAAAAATTTACATGTTAAAATTTATAAAAGAAAATTAGTCCCACATTAACCATATGGTAAAACAATTCTGTAATTTCCGCTATATAATAAATTTCATTATCGTTATTCCTCACATCACATCAAGGTTTTTCAAGGTTCGTTAAAAAAATTAGAGTAAATTTGTGGAGTAGCTACATTGCTACCAACAACATATTCAACAGAGGATTATCACATTTGAAAGGTTACTTTATTTTTTTTGTTGTTTGCAAGCTTTAAAATTAAATAATATTTTTTAATTTGTTTTTTTTAGAAATTAAAAATTTCAATCATACAGATTTACCCACTACATCCGTAGTGGGTTTAGTGGTCATGATCATGCTCACGGCAGCCCAACGAGCCTGTGGGGGAGGGGTGGGGAGGCTGGTTTCCTAGCCCCTCAGCGCCACCCTGGTGGGCCGTTGGGGAGGGGTGGGTGTTGGCCGCCAGCCCCCCGTCCCACCTCGTTGGCCCAACGGCCCACCAAGGTGGTGGGCCAATTTTGCCCCTCCCTGACGGCCCAATGGCCCACCACCCTGGCCATGCGTTGGCCTACCTGGGTGGGGCGACGAGCCATGTGCTAGACCCTCGTTTCACCCCGACGGCCCAACAACCAGATGAGGCGGTGGGTGGTTGGGGGTGGGGAGGGGAGTGACTTTTGGGCCACTAGGGTGGGGTAGGGGTGATGGCGCATGACCCCCTGCCCCACAACAATGGCTGGCCTGGCTGGTAGGCCAATTTTCGGGGTGGGGCGACAGGGGGATGTATTTGCTAAATTTCCTATTTGTTTTTAATTTTTCTTTTAAATTGTTGTGTTTTATAAAATTAATTATCATTTATCGTTTTGTTCGTTAATTTGAGCAATTTTTTTTGTAATTTACTGATTTATATATCTGTATTTTTCTGCAGGAAGATGGCATCAAAGAATATTTTTGTGAATCTTTCTGGACCAATACTGTTAAAGGTGGATCCTCAAAAAGCATTGTTGAACAAACCAAACCTAAGCTAATAGCTACAAATATTTCAAGTGCCTCAAATGATAAGAAGGCGATTTCATACTGAAATAAATCAAAAGAAGTGAAACTTCCAGAAAATGTATGGTATGTGAAAGAAAGAGAACGTGAATATGTGCAAATATACCTATATATTGATATACCTAATGATAGTGGAATTTATGAGGTGCTGGGAAAGGTCATAGACATGTGTTCAGTACCAAAGAGTGAAGTTGTTTATATACTTACAAAACCATCCAAGTCACATCAAAGGATTAAGTATCAGTTATTATATTCATTGTATGACACGAGAGAGGTATCTACAAAGTTGTGTATACAAATCGTAAATGAGATGACACAAAATATCATAAGTATTGTTATTTATATTTTTGTTTTGCGTTATTGTAACTATCTCATTATATTTCTATAGCTTAGTTTTTATTGACATGTGATAATTTGTTTGACAGAATTTTGTTGAAAGTGTTTCAATTATGTTGGGAGGATTTCATTTCATAGAGTATGATATTATGAATGTTGTCAGCAGCTTATACTCAGTGTTAGAAAAGACATTACAAACAAGAAAAAGGTAGTAATTCATGATGCTACAAAACTACATCCAAAGGATCAGAAAAAATTCCTCTAGTGGATAAATCTAGCAAAGGTAGACAGGTTACTTTTGAAGATAAGGAAGTTGAAACTGAAACTGAAGAATATGTTGTCATTGCTGAGGGTGACAGTGGAACTGATGTCAGAAAGTAGAAGAGTTGTAAAAGACCAAAAGTAACAATTCCCAAGAATAAATCTGTTCTAATTAATGATGAGAATGTTATGAGGAAGAAAAGTAAAGTTGAACATTCTCAAGTAGTCATTACCAACAATGAAGATCCTAGAGAAACTTCAAAAGAAAGAAGAGAAATCATTACACTAGGAGCTGATTTAGAGGATGACATTATTAAAACAAAACAAAATGGCATTCGGCATGTCTTGATAAAGAGCAACTTAATTGAGGGTTGTCGTACATTTCAGATTAATGTGAGACAAATCTATAAGGCAAGTGAAGGACAACGTAAATATCCAATCAGAAAGCCACACCACCTGCATGTTTACAACTTGAAGACAATGATGAGGTACAATCCATATACTCATGTGGTTAATTATGTGCTTCTTGTTGATCCATTTCAAGTTCCCAACAAAGAAGCATTTGATAAGTAAAAATGTTTTGAATACAATTATTATGTGCTTGGTGGGAACCATTCAATAGACTCAAAGAGAATTGATGGAGGAATATCCCAATAAGCCATGTTTTGAAACAATGAAATGTATCATTTATGTTGGTTTACTAGATACAGAAGAAAAGTTAGTAGCATGGGAATATAATTCAGATAATGGATATAGGATGTCTATGAATTTCATCCAAAGGGTTAGATTTATTCATAGAGAGTTTGAATAAAAATGTGGTGGGGATAAGATAAATATTACTTTAGATTTTTGAAAGGAATGTTGTATGGAAATAGACTATCAAGTTGAGGAGAAAATCAATTCAAAAGGTGGCAGAGTAAATACTGATTTATTCAAAGGTATTGATAACATTTTCCAGTTGGCATTTAGAACTAGAGAGATATGGGAATTGATTAATGAGATTTTTAGCACGTGGGAGAACATTGACATTAAAAAATAGAAGACCAAAAGGTCTAAACCATTGTTAGGCCCCTATACTACTAGTGTAACCCCTTATGGTTATTAGTTCAACCCACTTATTATATTGATGTACCCATTTAGTGCCTATATTGTTACTATTGTGCCCCATAGAAGCCCACTATTGTTATTATTGTGCCCTTACATTATTATTGTTATGTTCGCTATGATTATGTTATGACCCCTTAGACTCCTATATATAGAAAGGAGGTCTTTTCATTTGTATCATCCAAGAATTTTTCATTTATGTAATGTAAAGGAGGTTTCCCCTTCAAAGAGGCTGAATTATAAGGCGTTGATCTATATTTTCTAACTTTTGCTTGAGCTGGTTTCATAACATTTGGTATCAGAGCTTTTGATTCTAGGGTTTCGCTGCTCCAAACAGGTCATCGTGGAATTTTCACTATAACTTTTTTTTTGCGACGTTTCAAAAGTTTAAAAAAAAACCCAATTGAGAATAAATCGTTCTGAACCTCGGGTCCAATTTTCAGAACGTTTCACACTATATTTGTGGAGATATGATCTGAGGACGTTGGTCTTTTTGCAGACTCCTGAATTACATTCCAAACAGGTGATCTGGGGAAATCGTCATAGCTTTGTCTCTGGAAATTGGATTAAAAATTAGTAAGAAGGTACAGAAATAGGATGGACTATAGTTTCTTGTATATGTTTTTTAGAGCCAAAGGTCGAAAGAATGACACGTGGCACATCGTACAAGTTCGCTCTACTGAACTAGTCTATAATCAGGTCACTGTGGGAGATTTGGCATAACTCTTCCTTGGAGAGTCCAATTTGGGTCAGACTTTTGGCATTGGAAAGAGGATTCAGAGGGTTACTATAGGTCACAATTTCAAAACTTAAAGATCCAAAATTATATAGTTATAGTGGTTTCAATATCGAGCTCCTAAAATCAAGAAAAAGCAAGATGAGGAAGTTTGATGGCAAGGATCTAGTAAATTGGATACTTCAGATGGAGCAATATTTTGATCTACATGGTGTACCACTATTACAAAAGGTATGTATTACATCTTCATATTTAGAACCGGATCAATTTTTATGGTATAAAGGGGTTTGTTCTCGTAAACAACTTGTTACGTGGTCAATTTTCACGGAGGAAATGATAGCACATTATGAGGATACAAAGAGCAACACCTTCTTTAGAGAAACACCACAACAATTGGAAATAGTAAAAGGGCTTTGTTACATAATGAAAAGTAAAATTATGGAAATTAGGAAGCATACCCCTCACAACTATAAAGATGAAAGTGTTGTTTCTCCTAGCCTTCCACAACCTACAAGGGTTACACCACAACAATTGGAAGAAAAAAGAGAAAAAGGGCTTTGTTACAATTGTGATAGAAAATGTACTAAAGGTCATAAGTGTGCTGAGAAGAAATTATTTTACATAGAATATGAAGAGGAGGAAGAAAAGGATAAAAAAACATCAAAAGAAGAGGATCTATGCCAAGACCCCACCCCAGGGAAAGAAGAAATGAATCAGACCATATCTTGTAAAGCATTGGCAAGAATTACCACTCCTCAAACTCTCAGGATAGAAGGACATATCAAGAAGAAAAAGGTGCAAGAAGTGAAAGATCACATCGAGAAAGAAGAAATGAATCCAACCATATCTTGTAATTCATTGGTTGAAATTACCACTCCTCAAACTATCAAGATAGAAGGACTTATCAAGAAGAAAATTGTTCAAGAAGTGAAAGATCACATCGAGCATCAAGAAATGAATCCAACCATATCTTGTAAAGGATTGGAAGAAATTGCCACTCCTCAAACTTTATAGATAGAAGGACATATCAAGAAGAAAAAGGTTCAAGCAGTGAAAGATCACATTGAGCATCAACAAGAAGTTCTCCAACTTTTAAAGGATAACACCACTTCGGTGCAAAATTAAACGAAGCAACATGTAGATCAACATCGTAGTGAAAAATGTTTTGATGTAGGTGATTGGGTATTTTTATTACTACATCTCGAGCAAGCTATTTATGAGAAGGAAATGTTGGCAATACTACATGCAGTTAAAAAATGGCAACCTTACCAAATGGGAAGACTCTTCAAGGATGAGGATGTGGAAGCATTGTTTCGTGCTATTTCTATTATCCAACCATGTGCACGAGGATGAAGGATGTTAATGTAATTTGTTCATAATGTCATGGTTTTTTAATTTTTATGGTTGAAAAATTTCCAATTTTTTTTGTATCTTTAATGTTATCGTTGAAAACAAATAGATTTTTTGTGATCTTTAGTGTCATGTTATTATATGTTTAGGAACGTGGATGAAAAATAATTAAATTTTAATTTGTTTCAGATCCCATTATTTTATCTTTATCATCATTACTAAAACATGTTGAAATTATACTTAGGAAAGAAAAATGTTATTCTACCAAAAACATTAGTGTGTTTTTTTCCCATAAAAATTTGGTTTTACTAGCATTTTTTAAAAATGTTGAAAATTGACCGTAAAAAAAACATCATTCTAGTATCAACAATTTTCGTTTTCAAGGTGTCTTTTGCACAATTTTTGCATTAAAAAATCGTTTTCGCTGCCATTTTTAAAACATGTTCAAAATTGACCCTAAAAAAAAAACATCATTCCAGTATACACAATTTTGGTTTTTAACACTATTTTTCATGGTCTTTTAGGGTTTTTTGGCCAGAATTCCCATTCCAAAGTTTACATTGTTTTTTCTGGTTGGATTTTCATGGCTACTATTCTCTAGCCACTTGGTTAATGGTGAATATCTTGTTGCCTCATTAGCAATAGATTCATAATCCAAGAATGGGGAGACAAAGAATGGCACTGTTTGGATATTCATCTTTGTCACATGGAGAATATCCAATAGAATAAGCAATATCAGAGTTTTTATTTCTAAATTCCATTACGTTATCCTTTTCGAAGCACAAATCGGCGCTAAGTAATCATTCAAGGGAATGAGCAGTTTTCTAATAATGGCACTACTTTAGCAATGCATTGAATTTTAATGCAAGAGCATTCCTATTTTTTGGGAAAATGCTACTACTTACATCAACTGTATACTTCTTGGCATTCCAGTGTTTTATACACATTCTATGCCATTTTCTTTGTGCCCAACAACTATGTTGTCTAAAACTTGCAGAAGGTAAATACCAGGGGATCCTATAGTTCATTGGAATCAAATGACAAAGTCCATGTAAACACAAAGAATAGCTATCTTGATTGCAATTTGATATAGATGAGATAATGTGTTTACATTCCAACTTATGAATCACAATGTTTAAACTTTAAATTGGACTTTACAAGTGACTACTGATCTGGATGCATGTATCTAGATGCAGGATGCCCTCAACATGGATTGGTCATGAGGACTTCATGAAAATTCATATCCAAACACTGGTTGGAAAATTCCACCTACTAGCTAGGGCATTGATCTAATGGGAGACGTGGGCAGTAGAGGTAAAGTTGGCATGGAATAAAAAGTGGATCTTCTTGGCATTCCTATGTTTTGTGCACATTGTATGCCATTTACTATGTTCCCAATATGTATGTTGTCTAAAAATTACAGAAGGAAAATACCAGGGGATCCTATAGTTCATTGGAATCAAATGAAAAAGTCCATGTAAACACAAAGAATAGTTATCTTGATTGTAGTTTGACATAGATGAGACAATGTGTTTACATTCCAAGTTATGAATCGTGGTGTTTAAAGTTTAAATTGGACTTTATAAGTGACTACTGAGATGGTTGCATGTACCTAGATGTTGGCTACCTCAACATCGATTGGTCATGAGGACATCATGAAAATTCATATCCAGGAACTACCTGGAAAATTCCACCTACTAGCTCAGGCATTGATGCTCAGTGGTAGATGTGGGTAGTAGAGGTAATGTTGGCATGGAGGACAAAGTGGAACTTCTTGGAATTCCTATGATTTTTGCACATTGTATTCCATTTTCTTTATGCCCAACAATTATGTTGTCTAAAACTTGCAGAAGAAAAATACCAGGGGGTCCTAGAGTTCATTGGAATCAAATGAAAAAGTCCATGTAATACACAAAGAATAACTATCTTGATAGTAATTTGATATGGATGAGATAATGTTTTTACATTCCAAGTTATGAATCACAATGTTTAAACTTTAAATTGGACTTTCCAAGTGACTAACGATCCATTTGCTTGTATCTAGATGAATGCTAGCCTGAACATGGATTGGTCATGAGGACTTAATTCAAGTTCATATCCAGACACTAGTTGGAAAATTCCACCTACTAGCTTGGGCATTGTTTTCCAATGGGAGATGTGGGCAGTAGACGTAAAGTTGGCATGGAGGAAAAAGTATAAAACGTGTCAATTCTGATGGTTCTTATAGAAAATGAATAGCCAATAAATGCAAAGTTAGTTTGAGCAACCCATGAGATGGGAGCCCCATCAACTGAAACTAGATCATAACCTATAACATACATCAACAAGGAGGCTTGAGTATGGTGGCACTAATGCAATATCACATCCACAATTATCACAGTAATCATAAGACATAATAAATTTCTTGCTCGAGGAGGAATGATTTGGAAATATGGACTAACGAGTGAATATAAATAGGTGTTGTTATCTATTTTATACGTCTTTAGTCACTTATCTATCAGAAATATGGGACAAGAACTGCACAACATAAGGAATAGTTCTTTCCTTTGTTTTCCCATACTATCTCTAGTTCCATCTATTGGGTTTCCCTTTCCTCTCAACAGCTTCAGTTGTGCTCACATCAGTTGACGGTTGAGATAGATCACCATCTTCCCCTTGTAGAAATGATTTGCAGACATTGCTCTTTCTCTGAGGTAGAGACTAAGGAACACTTTATGTTTAAATGTGATATCTAAATGAGATAAGAGGGAGGATTTATTTCATATACAGGGATTTGGGAAGAATTTTATTGACATTCTTTAAACACTTCAATGAACAATGCCTTGCCTTGCAAATTGGAGATACATTTTCTCTCAGATCGTGCCTATTTGAAAGCGATTCTAGAGCATTTATCCACAATGAATCCTCTTTTAAGTAGATCTAAGAAAATTGGGGATTGAAAATATTCATCACAATTGGTTGTACAATACAAGAACCATCTGACATTTCTCCTTGGCTCGCACCACGAAGGCTTGATATTGTTCCACATTGAGGGAACCTATGAGAAACAACGCTTCTCAGAAGCATCACCACTACAAAATGCCTACTCAGAGAAGCATTACCACTTTCTCCCCATATATTAGAATTTCTTCAACCCTGTATATGAGGAGTGGTTTTACTCTTCCACCTCCACTTCCACCATTAACCAAGTGCAATTTAATCTCTACCAAGATTACTCAGCACAACCCTATTACTCCAAGTATATTTATAGAGGAAAGTATTTGATAGACACGTGGTGATTATGTCCATACCATTAAGTTTTATGATGAGAAGGATTGCATACCTCCTCTAGTGTTAGTGGCACCTTAGTTCAGGCAAGGCTTATTTTACTGCCCCTTCATTACTTTCTAGGGTATTCCTTCTCAAGACAACACTCTTGTACGTCTATGTTTATCTTGTACTAATTGTTCATTTAATTTTAAAGGGGCTTTTATTTAGCCCTCCAACCTTTTGTTTCGCTACAATTGCCGGTTTTTGCTAGTTTCTTAGGCCATATCAAGTTACAAATGTGATCAAACTTTGATAAATCTATTCTACCCATACGAACTGTATATAAACATGTATGGGTATCAAACACAAATTGGACTAAGAAAAACAAATGCTATATAAATGTTTGGGTTACCCATACAAACTATATGGACACATGTATGTACTATCTATATAATTGTATCGATCTGAACAATACTATCTATATAATTGTATGGATCTGAACAATACTATCTATATGATTGTACAAATTTGTATTGTCTTATCCAAGTCAAAGGAAAATACTAGGGGATCCTACAGTTCATCGGAATCAAATGAAAAATTCCATGTAAACACAAAGAATAACTATCTAAATTCCATTTTGAGATAGATGATACAATGTGTTTACATTCCAAGTTATGAATCATAATGCTTAAACTTTAAGATAGACTTTCAAAGTTACTACTGATCTGGTTGCATGTACCTAGATGCACGCTACCCTCAACATGGATTGATCATGACGAATTCATGCAAATTCATATCCAGACACTGGTTGGAAAATGACACCTACTAGCTTGGGAATTAATACCCAATGGGAGATTCAGGAAGTAGAGGTAAAGTTGTCATGGAGGACAAAGTGGATCTTCTTGGCATTCCTGTGTTTTGCGCATATTGTATGCCATTTTTTTGTGCTCAAAAATTATGTTGTATAAAACTGGAACAAGGCACAATACCAGGGGATCCTATAGTTCATTGGAATCAAATGAAAAAGTCCATGTAAACACAAAGAATAGCTACCTTGATTTCTGTTTGATATAGATGAGACAATGTGTTTACATTCCAA
The DNA here is from genome assembly GCA_031772625.1 of Pinus tabuliformis. Lineage (NCBI taxonomy): Eukaryota > Viridiplantae > Streptophyta > Pinopsida > Pinales > Pinaceae > Pinus > Pinus tabuliformis. The sequence goes on along the minus strand of CM062817.1, from coordinate 1,416,416,401 downwards.
GTTATGAATCTCACTATTTAAACTTTAAACTAGACTTTCCAAGATAATACTAATCTAGTTGCATGTGCCTAGATACAAGCTATCATCAACATGGATTGGTCATGAGGACTTCATGAAAATTCATATCTAGACACTAGTTGGAAAATGTCACCTACTAGCTTGGGCATTGATGCCTCACGGAGATGTGGGTAGTAGAGGTAAAGTTGGCATGGAGGAAAAAGTGGATAGGCTATCAATTCAGATGCATCTTATAGAAAAGGATTGAAAAATGAATGTAAAGTTAGTTTCAATGACCCACGAGATGGGAGCCCCATCAACTGAAACCAGATCATAACTTATAACAGACAACAACAAGAAGGCTTGGGTATGGTGGCACTAATGCAGTATCACAATCATGATTATCATGGTAATCATGAGACAGAATAAATGTCTTTCTCAAGAAGGAATGAGTTTGGAATATGGAACAAGCAGTGAATATAAATAGGTGTAGTTCTCTCCTTTACACATATTTAATCACTTATCTCTTAGAAATATGGGACAAAAACTGAATAATGGAAAGCAGAATTCTCACCTTTGTTTGGCCATACTATATCTAGTTCCATCTATTGGGCTTCCATTTCATCTGGGCAGCTTGATATTCCCTCACATTAGTTGAGGGTTGGGACAGATCACCATCTTCTCTTGACAGAAATGATTTGAAGACTTTTCTCTTTTCCTGAGGTAGAGACTAAGGAGCATTTTATTTTTAAATATCCTATCTAAACAAGATAAGAGGGAGGTTTTATTGCATCTGCAAGGACTTGGGAATAATTTTATCAACATTCTCCAAACACTCTAATTCGTAATGCCTTTCCTTGCAAATTAGAGATAAATTTTCTCTCAGATTGTACCTATTTCATAGATATTCAAGAGAAACTACCCACATCGCCTCCTCTTTTCATCAGATTCAAGACAACAGGGGATTGAAATTCTTCATGAAACTTGGTTGGACAATGCAAGAACCAAGCATCATTTCTCCCTGGACCCCACCACCAAGTTTCCAGACCATGCCACTTTTAGGGCATCTATGAGAATCAAAGCCTCTCAGAAGCATCACCACTACAGAATGCCTACTCAAAGAAGCATTACCAATTTCTCCCCATCTAGTAGGAGTTCTTAAATGTTGTATAAGAGGAGTGGTTCTACTTCTTCTTCCACCTCCTCTTCAACTAGAAATCAATAGCAGTTTGATGTCATCTAGGATTACTCACCACAACCCTATTAGTCTAGACATCTTTCTAGAGGAAATTATTTGGCATACACATGGTGTTGATGTCCATACCATTAAGTTGGATGATGAGAAGGACAATCTACCTCCTCTAGTGGTAGTGACTCCTTAGTTCAAACAATTCTTCTTTTACTCTGCCTTCTTCACTTTCTAGTGTTTTTCTTCTCGGGACAACACTCTCACTCATATATGTTTATCTCATTTCATGTTGCTCTTGTACTCATTCTTCATTTCATTTTAAAGGATCTTTTTTTCCCTCCTATATTTTGTTTTGCTACAAATTATGATTGTCACTATTTCCTTAGGTCATATTAAGTTACAAATCTGATCAAACTTTGACCAGATCTGTCCTTCCCATACGAACTGTACAAATACATGTATGGGTACCAAACACACATTGGCTTGAGAAAAACCTTCTATATAGATGTTTGGGCTACCCATACATATTGTATGGACACATGTATAGACTGTGTATATAATTCTATGGATCAAAACAATACTATATGTATGACTGCACAAATTTGTATTGTTCTATCCATGTGACCATATGGGACTGAGTGTTGTCAGAAACATCTCCTTCCTAGTTACCTACTCTCTCTACCTCTATGTTTCTCAACCTACTCAACTTCCAAAGTGCGCTGAAAGCCTCTACCTTTCCCTATCTATATACTTTTAGTAGAGAATCTATTTTTAAGATTCCTCCTAGTCTAAGTTATGCATGGGATGCAATCTTAGGCTCAACTGCTAAATATAAAAATTTCACTTTTTTTACTAAAGTGAATTACAAAATATAATTAATTTTCCAAAAATAGAATTATTTTTCAAAATTATCTTAGACTACTTATTATGTTCACACGGGTGGGATTACTTGCAAATCGATTCCAAACACCAAAACTCCAAAGGCCAGAGTTGGTGATGGGACTTGCATTCATATTTCTTGTATCCTCCTACACTACAAGCATATGGGTGATGCCTCCGGAGACTTTAACATGAGTGGGACTACTTGCAAATCGATTCTAAACGTGAAAACTCAAGATGCCAGAGTTGGTGATGGGACTTGCATTCATATTGATTGTATCCTCCCACACTACGGGTGTATGGGTGATGTCTTTAGAGATTTGAACATCAGTGGGACTACTTGAAAATCAATTCCAAACACCAAAACTCTAGAGGTTAGAGTTGGTGATGGGACTTGTATTCATATTTCTTGTATCCTCCTACACTACAAGCATATGGGTGATGCCTCCAGAGACTTTAACATGAGTGGGACTACTTGCAAATCGATTCTAAACATGAAAACTCAAGACGCCAGAGTTGGTGATGGGACTTGCATTCATATTGATTGTATCCTCCCACACTACAGGCGTATGGGTGATGCCTCCAGAGGTTTGAACATGTGTGCTACTACTTACAAATTGATTCCAAAAACAAAAACTCTAGAGCCTAGAGTGAGTGATGGGATTTCCATTCATATTTCTTGTATCCTCCTACATTACGGGCATATGGGTGACACCTCCAAAGATTTGAACACAAGCCACAATACTTTAAAATTGATTCCAAACACCAAAACTCCAGAGGCTGGAGTTTTTGATGGGACTTGCATTCATATTTCTTGTATCCTCCTACACTACGGGCATATGGGTGATGCCTCTAGAGATTTGAACACGGGTGGGACTACTTGCAAATTGATTCCAAACACCAAAAATCAAGAGGCCGACGTTGGTGATGTGACTTGCATTTATATTGTTTGTATCCTCCTACGGGTGTATGGGTGACACCTCTAGAGATTTGAACATGGGTGGGACAACTTGAAAATCGATTCAAAACACCAAACCTCCAAAAGGCCAGAGTTGGTGATGGGACTTCCATTCACACCGAACCTGTGCAAACGTTCATGTCTGAGCTATAATTCTCAATACTGAGATATTTAGAGCCTCAAAAAGTATCAAGTAAAGCAACATTAATGACAACAATGAGCGGAAATGATATTTGAAAAATGCATCTTGACCATAAAATATGTTTAATATGAATGATTGGCCATCATAGATCACAAATCATTTATATTAAAAAAATATTTTTGACAATTTTTTCTGTTGGAAATTACCTTAATATTTCATAGTGCCATATAATCATTACATGTAACCCCTCTAAATAACCTAGTGTGTTTAAGTGATATACTTATGTAAATTGATCCCTACACAGATGAAATGTAAGGGATATAGTGCTTGGATAAACTCCTCCACTATGTATTTCTTTCCGTAGTAGGTTGATCAACTTAATTTAAAAGTGAGCTTCAATGATATTAGTCCACTATCTCAATACAAATTCCTAATTTTTTTATGTAAATTCTCCATGGACTCTTTGCAGTCACATTGAAGTTTCTTCACATTTTTCTCTATATTTCCCATGAACTCTTTGCAGTTATATTGAAGTTTCTCTTAATAAAATTGTTGATGATGGAGTTGTATTGATTTAGAAATTCCAAAGGAATTTAGTTTATATTTTTTCTTGAAGCCAAGCTGTACTGAATGTTGGAAGAAATGGAAAAGCGCATAATCACTAAAGCTTGTGTGCATTTTCATCGTTGTTTGCAGCACAATGCTTACCTCACTGGTGTTTTATTCCTAATTTTGATGGGTATTTTGTCTTGGTTTATTTTTATCAATTTTGATGGGTGTTTTGTCCATGTTTATTTTTACCAATTTTTTTAGGTATTTTGTCTAATTTGTAGAGAGAAATATCATATACTGGAAGTTGGCAGTTGTATTAATACTTCCATGGAGCATTGGGCCTATCTCAATTTTCAATTGTTGGATAGGATCCTCCACTCAAATTTTTATATTGCCCAACTTTTGTGGGATGGCACTATGAATAGGTAATAAGAATAAATTGATCTCAACAATAAAGAGTAAATGTATTATTAGCATTTTTCTCAAATATACGACTTTCATTGAAACTTGCAATATGTTTGGAATTCAAACTTTGAGTTAAATCCATAGTTGCACATAAACGGTAAATGGTGGAGTTTCTATACAAAGAAATTTCAAACTGTTTGTGATAATTTCATTGGAATATAATGCTATCAAAATTGCAATAACCCATGTAGAATGTGTGTAAAGGAGAAAAAATAAATTACAAGTAACAATGGTAATATTAGTGTCCCTATGAGATGAGTTGAATGTTAAGAGTTTTGGGAGGTGAGATATGTTTCTTACATCTATGGAAGTGTTAATCAAACGACAAGCAGAACTATCCATAAAACTTAGTGAAAATGATCTTATTTTCTAATTAGAGAGACAATAATAGCTCAAAACCTAGAGATTATTATTAATAGTCTTCTCAACCTGAAAAATAACATCCCTGATGCGTATTTCCTCCTTATATGTCAATGGTAGCTTGGAAGATATTCCTTCAGCTTCCTCCTCCACTTACATTATTGCTTCTATTATGACCTTGAGAGCATCTGTCTATGATGAGGATGAGTATCTCTTCTCATGACATAAATTCCTTTCTCTTTGATAAATACCTCATATATTTCCAAATGTAGATCGTTGAAACCATGAACCTCATCTACCGACAACTCTTGGCACAAGTTAGTAACTTGCCCCACCACCACCCTGCCCCAAGGAACCAATATGTGATCATTGAGCTCTTTTTCTTACCTAGAATGTCAAGAGAATAATGGTCAATTGCCTCCTACCTCCTTCTAGAAATTCTCAAACATGGTCTCGTAGACACACACTCTACAATAATTTTGTGTGTGTATGTTATGTGCCACTTTAGTAAAAACAAGACTTAAGAAAATATTACTAACAAGAAAAAGCATTCCTTCAAAGAAAGTTTAGATAAGAAAACATCTAAGATAAGAGGTAATGCATTTTTCAATATCTAAGTAGTCAGAAACTCCTCACCCACCAATATTTCACCATTAGAAATGTAAACCAAAAAACCTTAGAAATGCTTAGAAAAACTACTAGAAATATTTGCAAAGCACATATATATCTTTCCAACCTATATGGGTATTTCCAATCCCCCTAATTCTTGATTATGATTTTGTTTATAAAAATAAATAAAAAAAATAAGAAATAAAAACACTTATAATATTTAATGATAGAAAAGTTAGCTTGAAAGATAGTTAATTTCAAGCAATTTTGGAATCTTTTGTTCATTTATGTACAAATACAACCTACATAACTACCACCATGATCTACATATGATTTATGTACAAATATAACTGACATAACTACCAGCATGCTCTACATATGAGGACAACAAGATACATAAGATGGAAAAACCTAAGTGTTGCAACGTTTGTAATAAAGTAGGGGAAACACTCTTTGGATAATTTTAGTGCGATTTAGCCCTAAGTTGGAAAATCTTAATGAATATAACACTAAGTTTATTATTTCCAATTTTTGAGTAGCCAAATAATCTATAAGGCTAATTTTGAACATTGTAAAATACAAGGCTATATGGGACTCAACATATAAATGAGATTTTTATTAATTTGTTGATTATGTTTATCCTTATAATTTTCTTGACAATTTTATATTATAAAATATCTATAGTCTATAGATTATATTCTAGTGTTCATTCTCTTCTTCTTTCATTTTCAGAAGTGGAACTCAATATTGATGGGAAGAAGCAAGAATTGAAGAAAGAGGAGAACGATGCCTTGGAAATAGAGTACGAATTCATTTGCTAATCTGTTTGTTTTGAAATTCATATCGTGTTCATATTGTGTTTCCATTAGTAACTAATCTGCTTGTTTTGAAATTCGTTTTGTAATCTTTTACACAAATTTTTTATGTATGTTGCTTTGAATTTCTACCATCATATAAATTTCATGAATAAATGATTTATTATTGTTGTTAGATATATGATTTTGCAATAACTACCTGCAAATTTAACTGTGAATGATTTTCTAGAAAAAATAGCTTATGGCAGTTCACTTTATACATCATATAGCTTTCTAATACAAGAGGAGTTGAGGCACTTGAGCCATCGAATTTGGAAATGTTTCGAGTAGGGATTACCATGATTTCTAATATTGTGATTATTCCACCTCATGGTTATTTTTAGCAAGCAAATGTTTTAGGAATGCTAGACAAGTCATGAGTGGACATGTAAACATATTTTTTATAATTGGAATGCCCATTCCATGATATCCTCTCTTTTTTATTTGATTGTATTTTCAATGCTTCGTTTGATTTTGTTTTGTCTTTTAACTATGAAATTGAAAATAATTGGTATCATGTCCATTTAAATAACATCTAAATCTTCAAGATGAGAGTAGTATTCCATGATATTAATTGAAACAATTTTCGTTGTTTTGTGTTAAAAAAAAAATCATGGCTATAAGAAAAGTTTACTTTCATATAGTTATTTGAACACAGGTTATCTATATACTTGACCAAGTTAATGTGTCAGAGAGTGAAATTTTGTTACGAATAAAACAACAAGGAGACCTCACACCTTAGATGATTTGATTTCACGAATTATCCACATCGAGAGTTTTTTGGCATGTAAGTTGCCATGATGGTGCTTAATATTTATCTGAAGATTAAATACCAGGTTATTAAGGTGCTATTTTCTATGGTGATGTTTTATTTTCTTTGTTTATAGAAGTCATCTAGCCACATAGTGGCCAATATCACCCAAGTGAAGAAAACTTGTTTGAGTTTCTTAAATTTATGGGGAAAGATGACATTGACATTATTGATGTTGAGGTATATGTCATATAAATATTTTATAGTCTCCTTTAGTTTATATTCCAATATTGATTGTCTTTCATGTGTTTTACTCCCCATTGTATCTTCTTTTGTTTTCAGGAGAGGAACTAATCAATATTGATAGTAAGAAGCAGGAATTGAACAAAGGTGGAAACAATAACATTTGATAAAACCAATCTAGTGATACTCTTAGAACCAATATCCCACATAAGACACACACATAGACACTGATGGTCAAGTCTTCAGAGTTAGTGAATTCACTTGCAATGCCTTTGCCAACATAGTGATAATGTTTTGAAGTGATGAAACAATATTTCATGTGTAAATTGTAGTCCAACTAATATTATGTTGAAAACTCACATTGTAATACTTGACATTTTCTATAATATAATTTGTGGTTGAAATTATTTATAGTTGCACTTGATATTATTGAGTGTTGTAATTAACATATTTAAATTTGTGTTTTCATACTAAATGAACATGCCCATTGTATGCCAATTTTTTTTTAATTTAGTTGCAAAATCACACTGATTAATTTACATTGATTAATAACGAATACATAAAATCACTCTAAAACTACCATATTAGTAGTTTATATTGATTAATGATGAACACAAATAAAACGAATACACGACTAAATTAGTTGTTTATAATGATTATTATTGAAAGTAAATGAAATGAATATAAACTACTAAATACATCGTTTATATAATGAATATGAAACTACCAGAAAAAGATAAATGACTATTGCAAAACATAAATATGTGATTACAAATGGAGAGTAATTTTTTCATATATACGACTATTAGTAGCTAATTTACAGTATCTTACAACACAACTGAAATTGTGTCATATTTATTTGGTCATTAGTTGTCTTCAAACGATGACTAAAATTTTGCATATTAATGACTATTAGTAGCTAATTTACAGTATCGTATAATACGACCAACATTTTGGTCATATTTCTTTGGTCGTTAATTAATTTTCTCAGGTGATCATGTAGTAATATATTTTGTTGTATATTTGGTCATTAATTGTGGAAATTAATGACTATATTGATGGCTAAATTAAGAACCAAATTTATGACTAAATATACTACTAAACGATAAAATTGAGACAACTAATTAATAACTAAGCTAAAAATGACTAAAAGTTGGTCACGTTGTAAGATACTGTAAATTAGCTACTATTGGTCACCGACTGGAAAATGGTCATTCATATGCAAATTTTAGTCTTTTTTTAGTACCTAATTACCCATTTTGTACTAGTGGATACTTCATAGATGACAACAACAACCTAGAGGAAGTGTAGTCATATAAATATCTTTGTATCAAAAATCATTAAAAAATAAGCAAGAATTACACTATTGAGAAAATGATAAATATGGTGGAAAAATTATTATGGAATTAAAAATATTTGTAAATCAATAATTATTTATAATTATAATAAGAAAAAGTCCTCTTTCAAACTCTCATCACTCCTATTATTTTATATGGATGTGAAGTTTAGGGATGCAATATATCTAGAGGATCCTCGAGAAATATGTAGCAGACCCAAAAGGATTTTAGAATATGATCGAGTACCTAATGCATAAGAACACGTTAAGAATTGTGGAGGAAAAGAGGCATTTTAAAATTGCTTCAAACTCTAGCCACAACCACTTTTATCTAAGGTTATGCACAAGTAAGCCTTGTCTAAATAAAGGAACATATCATTTCATAGAATAAGGATAATACTAAAAGTATTATTACATCAAAATTTAACGATAATTTTTAGTGTGATAGAGAGTTAGAGGGGAAAAGAAAATTAAGATATCAGAAGCAGGTGATCAACTCTAACATACAAGATTAACTCTATAAAGAAGAAAATATATATTGTTAAAATAAAAACAAATTATCATGACTTCGATAATCAAATTGGGTGTTGTACAATTCCCAGAATACCCGAATAAAATAATTTGTCATCTTTGCAATAAAATACTTGGAATTAATGGAGAAATGTAGATTATTCCACGAAACATTTTAGGGGCTAATATTCACAGGTGGACTAATTTTCGATTTTTTCTCCAAACAAGAGATTCACCGATTTCCATTTTATCTAAAAATGATTCACCCACATTTTATAGTATACAATTATTTTACCTTGAAAATTGCCAAAATTTTATATAGACTAATATAAAATCATTTGAAATATAAATATTTTTACAAAAATATTGCCAAACATTTTACAATTTGCATATTAGGTACTAGTAAGATTCGCCAAGGTTTATTAAATTCAAGATAAGATTCCATCATTATAATTTTCCTTGGATTATTCTATATTGTATTATTAAATGTTTATTGTGATTGTCTTGTATTAGTCAAGTTGTGGGGTTTATTTTGGATGTACATCCTATTTATGAGGAAGTTGATCTAACCCCTCAATAGATTTGTAATTCCTTAAATGCATGATATTTCTTGCTAATGAGCATGAAAAATGTGTTGAGTGCAGACACTCTCTAGGTAGAGTTGGTCTCAACTCGAGGTGCACATTTCTTTTATACCTTGTCCCTTCCTTAATTTTTACTTGGTATTAAAGCATCCTTAATTTTTACTTGGTATCAAAGCATAGGAGATGAGTTTGAGGTTGAGCCTATCATGCATTGAGGCTATTGTGTTTTGACTACTTTTTGTGAGAGAGGAGAGTAGGTCAGATTGCATGTGGAGGAGTCGGTGTATTTGTGAAAGGGTTTTTGGAAAGAAATTGTTGAGATCATAGTTTGGTCTAGCTTCGGTCCATGATACTAGCTTGCGAGTTGGCAATATATTCTACCTAACTGTGAGATAGACAGACATGCTGGACTCTGCCGACTATAGCTAGGAACATTAGGTTGTGGTTTTTTTTGAGTAAGGGAATTGGCATGGCAATATTTAATTAAGGCACATATTATAAGAGTTTATTGTCTGGAATCGACATAATGGAATTTATTGGCACCATCACAGTTGACGTGACTATGAGTGAAGTGAGATCACAGCAAGCCGAATTGTTATTTACTATCAAAATTATGAAGCAAAAAATTTGTGGACAAGCTTGAAGAAAGAAAAAACACGGGGAAAGTGATTGACTACATGTTGAGAGGAGAAGATTCAAGAGTCGGCGATATGCACGTGACAGGGATTTGCAAGTGGTATTGCAAATCTACGTTTATGTGCTGAAGAGTGATTAAGATGTGTGTTGTTGCATCAAGAATAAAAAAATTTATCTGTGTTGAAATGATATAGAGAGCGACTAGTGGTGACCTACAAGCTAGAAAATTCATTTGTTCTGTGACTGTTCGAGCTATTGGAGACTGCCAATGTGTTTTGGAAATGATGATGCAATTGTGCAGTGTTTTCTTTAATGTTTTTCTATGGTATTTTAATCGGTGTGGAGGAATCACTATTGCAATCCAATAGAAGATCAGTTTTTGAGAAGCATTGGCTATGTTGAGAATTCAAATAGGGAAACCTTCCACATGAATTCCTTTAGCTTTGGCATACTGTGCAAAGGTGAAAGAGAACCTTTCTAAAACTCTAGGAAGGTGCATGTATAAAGCTTCATGCCAAGTGTGGAATAGTGAATGCAACTACAACTTCAGGAAGAGAAGTCTTAAGCCATTGTCATTGGTTTTTTACTTAAATGGGATTATGCTACATAATTTGAATGTACAATTTGTGGAATTGGCTACAGATTTATATGCTCAAGTTAGCTCAAGTATGAGACTACGGCCTAGATGTTTAGCTAGCCTGGAAAAAACTTTCATTTTTAAGGTTCTTGTCTTGTTGAGAAGGTAGCATTGTGGTAGCCTCAGGGGCTCCCCACCTAAGCGTTGTGGGTTTCGTTCCTTTTTTCTTCCTATTTTTCATTTTCTAATTCATTTGTTTTGAAGCACACACATTAGGATAAGTGCACCAATTCACATGATAGGAACATAGGGGAATCATTTTAATCTGCATTCTATGTTTTTTATGAGTTCAAAGATCTATTGTAGGGAGAGAGAGATTGAAGGAATTCCTGTGGACTGGTGTAGAGATTGATGACTGACAGCGTTACACAATGTGTGAGCTATAAGACTACCAACATTCGATTTTTTTTGTAGGTTGTGGATCTAGACTGACGTAGGCTATGGAGAAGGCTTGTAAATCCTGTAGTGTAGTGATCCTCCAATGATGCCTCCATTTGCAAAAATTCTATTGTTGGGAGGTTGTAGCTTCCACACCATTTCCACAAAATGAGTATTCGCCTACTAGTTTCTCAAACATGGAATTTATTTTAACTGGAGTGGTTAAACTATGGAGAGATGGTCTGTTGGGGATCTGCATAGCCTATCCACAGTGCTATGTGTTGTCTGCTGTGATATGAAGCACTAATATTCCATGATCATTGTGTGGTATCATAAGGGACAAAGAACCAAGATTTGAAACCCATCTTGAGATTGGAGAGTTCGTCTATCACCTGGAACTGATAGTGTAGTGTGCAGAGAGTCCATATTGGAATGAACAGTGAATCTGTAGCTAGAAAACGAGTCAAGGTGTGGTGTGGAGCAATATGCGTGGAGTTGTTAGGTTGGTGCGATGGTGATGTGTGTGGAGCAATTTGTGGTGTGTTGTGGTTGCAATGAGGGTTGTGTTCAGAGAATCATAGGGTCAGACTACTCTTGTAGTTTTTATCGGTCACTTGATAAAAGTAATCCAAATATGGATCTCATCGATTTGAAGGAATGTCTTGGTAGATGAGTTAAAATTGAAATGCGCCTAAGGACTCCTGAGGATGCAAATAGCATATTCATATATGAAACACCACATTCCAGCTAAGGTTGAGACTATATCAAATTTAAAATTTTCAAGGGAAATACCTCGTTGTAAATGTTATCGTTGTGTTTCAATAGGGTGACAATCATTATTTTATTTGGTCAATATTTAGAGATTTAATATTGTGTGAAGAACTCTACTGAAACTAGTAAATATCGAGACTATCTGCATTCAAATTCATGACTACTTTTAGAACACGGACTGCATGTGTCCACATTTGTGACCACCTATGTGGTAGGGTCAAAAAAGTTGGGAATGAGAAAACCTTGTTGGCGAAATCACAGTAATGTGTTGTGCCTCTGTTGTTAGAGAGAGTTGAGATTTACTAAGACTAGACAGTGAGTAATGTCAAATCAATTTTGATGTTTGTTTTCACCTATTCATTTGATACAATGTTGAAAGGAGAAGGAAATTATGTGTAGGAAAATGAAAATGAAACAATCTTGAAGAGAATTTAAATAGTTTAGGAGAAAGTACCATGGGGAAGTGGTGGAATATGAAATGCAAAATATAGATTTGAATCAACTTAAAAAGGAATGCAGTGAGAAAATTTATGAAGGTGAAGGTGAATCTTTAGTAGAGGATCTATAGCAAGGTGCAAAGATTACAGAGAAAAAAGTTGTAAATGACACAAAAACAACTGACGAATTGAAGAAATAGGAATTTAAAAATTAAATTTGATAATGGATATTTGTGTTATGAAAAAATATTGCAGGTTATCTTTGAAAAGCAATTAATTGATAAATTGTTGTTTTTTTCTATGATGAAGTGGAAGCACAAGAATAATAAATTCTAGTAGCAGTTAAAGGAAGAAACAAGTTTGAAGAATTCAAGCTTGATTACGATGTGAAGATAAATCTAATTGAAGGATGGTTTGAGAAATATTTTGAACATGTTGATGTAAGTATGAAAGAAACAATTGGAATGGTGAAGAACCTTGAAACTCAACAAAATGAGGAATCCATATATGATGAAGGTGACATGGAGATTGAAACAACATTTGACACATTTGAAGAAGTTCATGGGATTCTTATGTAGTGGAGTCAGGAAGAGGTCAAGAATTATTATAAGCTAATGTAGCAGCAATCTACCTAACCGAGTATTAAAGAATGTAATGATAAAGAACAACTATCCACTTATGTATGCATTGAAGAATATACAACTATTGAAGAAAAATTATGGCCTCAAGGACCTAATGATCTACTATAGATAATGAGAAGAATACCACAACCCAGTTGCATCATGTAGTTGAAGAAATTAAGGAAGAAGCATCATTGTTTAATAGAAAGAAAGGTAAAAGTGAAATTGTAAGGTTAAATTGTAAAGTGTGGGTCAGACTAAGACCAACAAGTGGTATGATCCATTTCTCCATTAAGGGGGGCAACTTGGAATTAATGGAGAAATGTAGATTATTATATATTGTATTATTATTATATGTTTGTTGTAATTGTGGTGTCTCAGTCAAGTTGTGGGATCTATTTGGGACACAGATCCTTTTTATGAGGAAGTTGTTACAACTCCTCAACAAATTTGAAATTCCTTAAATGTACAATCTTTCTTGCTAATGAGTATTTAGAATGTGTTGAGTGCAGACACTCTCCCGGTTGAGTTGTTCTCACTTGGAGCTACACATTTATTTTATCTCTTGTCCCTTCCTTAATTTTGAGTAAAATCACTTTCTGTTATAATGTTTGATATATATGTAGATTATATTTCAATTTTGAAAGATTTTTCAAACTACCAAACTTGTTCACCTTTTGAGGCCACAAAATTATGGTGATCTTGGAATGGTTTGTTTAATTCTTTTTGCACTAAAATGGTAAATGACAATTATTGTTTAATTATAAAATTATAAGATTATATTAATCAAATTTTTATTTCAATGGATGTTAACGACCACCATCATCCTAATAATCACATAAAGTATAAAGTATCATTATTGTGCAGAGACGAACTTCATAACTTAGTATGGGGGAGATGTGGTGGTAGGTAAGATGAAAGATGAAATAAAGTAATAATAATAATAACAAGCCTAGCCATATAAATTAAATGGCATGTAAAAGTCAATATCAGTCAATTCATGATAAGCATTGCCTAACTAAAATAGAAATCATAAAAACTATCCAAATTATACCAACTTTTATTATTATTATTATTTATAAAAACAATTAATATATAAGTTAAACATATATACATTTTAAAAACATATAAAAAGATTCATAAGCATGGAAATTCACTCCCACTCTACAATATTCTCAACCTATAAATAGGATTTATTACAATACCATGGCTTACAAATACCACATACCCAAAAAATAATAATTCATTTTATATGGAACTTATTCATATGGTATTTCTTTTCTTTTATCAAATTAATTTAAAAAGTAGAAAATGCATAGATAATTTCGAGAGAAATCTCAACATTTGATATGTGAATACCAATGAGATATTCTAAAATATTCCATAAAAGTTAAATTCCTACCATCCACCTAAAAATGTTGATAATTAAATTTTCCAGGGGCAGCTCAATTGGTGATCGAAGTAATGTGAAATATGTGTAAATTGAGAGATCCAATGTTCAAATCACCATGTTTGTGACCCGGTTTACGGAGAGGAGCATAGGTTGTAGACCCTCAAAGGTTTACTAGTATTTACAGGTGAGGTCGGTTGTTGGGTTCCTCGGGGTCAATTTGTTCTAATATATATATATATATATATATTGAGAGAGAGAGAGAGAGAGAGAGAGAGAGAGAGAGAGAGAGAGAGAGAGAGAGAGAGAGGGCAACCATATAAATTAAATGGATGGTAAAATCCTATAAGCATAATTGGTGAAAGACATCAAAACACAAACTTCATAATATTGTTAAAGACTTAAATTAAAATATCATAAAAATTAAACAGATGGTAAAAACGTCAAGTCCCGCTAGCACAACTAGTTGAGGAGGGGCCTCCTTAGCAAGGTGACCCAAGATCAAACCTCATGGTGGTGGTCGTGTCTGTACTAGGGGGAAGAGACATGCTAAAAGATCTAGTCATCTTAGGGTTGGTGTGGTCCAAGCCAGGTGTGATCCGTGGGTGACTTTGACAGATTACATTCCCCTAGGTCGTGGTTTCGGTAGCCACAAGTCAAACCTAGAGGATCATAGACAACTTGACAAAAAAAATGGATGATAAAAGAAGATAGGATCAATTCATGAAAGACATAAAAAGAACTTGCTTCATAATATTCTTAAATACTAAAATAAAAAATTCATAGAAACTAACTAAAGTATAACTTTATTTTAAATTATTATTAATAATAATTATAAAATGAATAAGTATATTAGGGTTGGTGTGGCAAGGTCGGGTGTCATCTCTAGTGACTTTGATGGATTAGATGCCCTTGGGTCATGGTTTAAGCCATAGGTTAAGACTGGAGGATCAGAGACAACTTGAAAAAAATGGATGGTTAAAGAAGATTGACTCAATTCATGAAATAAATAAAAACACTTACTTCATAATATTGTTAAAGACTAAAATACAATTTTGATAAAAAATAACTAATATATAATTTTATTTTATTTTAAATTATTATTAATAATAATTATAAAATGAATATATATATATATATATATATATATATATATATAACATCTGAAATGATTCTTAATTAGGGAGGTTCCATTTTACCATGGAAATTCTTAATTTGTAAATAGGTTGTGACAATGCCATGGGCTAATACCATGACTTATAAATACCATGGGGAGAAAAATCTATTAATTTTATCACAATTTATTTTAATTAAATTGAAAAGAAAAAAGGGTATAACTACCTTTGAGATAAATCTTGACACTCTATCCTCATTACTACTAAAAGCATTCCATAGATATTTTGTACATGTTAAATCACTACTATCCATCTATTAGTTATTCATAATTAACATAAAATTTTGGAAGCACTATTTGAAAATATACACACCTACCAACCTAATTAATAAACATATAAAGAATTAGTAAATAAACTTATAAGTAGAAATAAAAATATTTGTAATAATGTGAAATATGTATAAAATATAAAATATGAGTGTAAATTAAAATCTATTTTAATCTATAAATTAAAGTAATGATTCATATACATAACCATTATACTAATTTGGTATAGCACATAAAAAAAATTAAATTAAAAGATATTAAAACACATGAGGATATATATATATATATATATATATATATATATATATATATATATATATATATATATATATATATATATATATATATATATATATATATATATATATATATATATATATATATATATATATATATATATATATATATAAGTCGCGGGGCTATATCGTGGAGTTAACATATATTTGGTATATATAATTTTGAATTTATTATATTCCGATCAAATTATAATTACGTTGATAGGTGTTTCTTTTGAATCAATCCACTTATGTTTTTTTTCTACACTTCTCTTCTTTGTTTGACATTTGGCACACATTTTTTAGGTCCAACCTTCTCCCTCCACTTCACATCTAGTTCCTCTATGCGCTCACTCAGGGTATCTGCAAAACCGGTGATACACCTCCATATTGCGATGATTATTTTAGTGCACAAACAATAACTACCCAATTCCATGACGCCCCTTAAAAATGCTTACATCCAAGTTGCATCATGTTTCATTACCAATATTATTTATGTGTTATCCCTGCATTTTTCTTAGGTCCTTGCGATGTGTATTATCCCTCTTATAGAGTTTTTGTTCCAGTTTGAATCATCATTGCCTCTGTTTGTGATGTACTATGAGTGCCCTAGTTTTGGTAAAAGGAAACTCACAGTACAACAAGTATAGTTATAAGAAGAGCTTCGGCGTAAATCACATATTGAAAGACCTTTGTCGACGTGTTTTGAACCAGCAAGTGTGGCTCATTGTCAAGACAAGTTGAAGAAACAGATCCAGCTTTGCATGTTAAATAGTCTAAGCAAGACCTCCAACAGCTATCTAGATCAACGGCTAGCTTTGACTTAGGGACAGTCAAAAGGTCAAATTGATAAATTAAAGGAAGATAGTTAATGGCCATACCTATATATAAATATATAATTATATACAGGAAATAATTTTAGAAGGGGTTTACGTTATTAATTAGTTAAAAATGTATAATTAAAAAATTAAAAAATTATAATTAAATGGGAATTAGTTAAATTAAAGACCTAACTTTTTTATAAATAAGGTAAATGTAAGATGATAGCTAAATAAAATAAATAATAATAATAAAAATAAGAAAATAAATAAATAATAATAATATATATTCATTAATAGATAAATCTAGCCGTTGATCTAGATAGCTGTTGGAGGCCCTGCTCAGACTATTTAACATGCAAAGCTGGATCTGTTTCTTCAACTTGTCCTGACGATGAGCCACACTTGCTGGTTTGAAACGCGTCGACAAAGGTCTTTCTATATGTGATTTACGCCGAAGCTCTTCTCATAACCGTTATGGATCACAGAAGTATCAATTCAACAACAAGTATATTCAAAGGTAATAGGGTAGTGGTACAGAAGAAAAGGAAGATGGAACTAAGGTCTACTAATCAGAACGAAGAAGGTAAAGGAAAATTTTGATGTAAAGTAGTTTAAGAAGTATACGCAGGTCGACTTAGTCAAAATAGCATATACATGCTAGTTCACAAAACAAAAGGAGCGTATACATATACACGCACTCCCATAGGAGGAAAAGCACGTACATATTTGGTCCAAGGTATTTGGATCGAGATATTGACCCTAGGTATTTGGTCCAAGGTATTGGTCCTAAGTGGTTTTGGTCCGAGGTATTGATAAAGGATCTAAGTATATAAGGAGGAGAAGATCAAAGGGCTAAACACACAAGGAATGAATATCTTTTGAAGTAAAAGCAAATGTGCAAGTGTATGGGTTTCTAAGGAATACTTCTATCTGAAGTATATTTTATGTTGTAGGGGCTATGTTTGTGATTTGATCTGAAATACTTTATGCACCTTGAATTTAATATTGGATTAAGATCATGAGACATAAAATGAATTATTATTGACTGATCTGATATTGTGTTAGATCTGATTGTGTACACCTGTTTTATTCTTTAAATATCGTGATCTGGGTTTGTCTAAAGTCTGGAAGTGCAGTGAAGTTATGAAGTAAGTATTTGTAGATCTGTATGCTGGTTCGCTTTGGTGAAGGTGTGTATACATGCTAGTTCAGCTCTTCCAAGTAGCATATGCAAAAGAAAAGCTTGATGTTCAAGGATGACTGATCTATCAGATCAGTGTTGTTGTTTTACTGTTGTCTGTCAATGAAGTCTTCTTAGATCTGAATGTAAAACTGAATGAATAAGGAGTTTGATATCTGATTGACTAATTGTATAAGTGAGAAGGGTGATCTCTGTTGCTGCCTATGTAAAGTTGTGTAAATAGACAATAGACGGTGAGTATATTTATGGTTGGTACAAAATTGATTAAGAAGTCTAATGTTTCAGTAGTTTTGAAGGTGTACGTAGGTTTGATTACAAGAAGTAGGTATACATGTAGGTTGGGTTTAGTAAAGTAGCATGTACATTTTGATGCATGGTTTTTGAGGTTATAGATGGTTCTGACTGATGATGCAGGTTTTTAGGTTCAACAAAGCATTCAGGTGTCAGTGATCTAATTGTTCAGATTAACTGAATGTTGGTTGATGCAGTTTAAGTTTCAAAGTTTTTGATGGGTCTAGTATGAAACTTTGATGAAACGAGGCCTTCATGTTTATTGTTGTGTACCGGGAGCATCCAGTCTAAAAATTTATGAAACATGGTCCCTGGAAGAACAAAGAAGGTCGTAGCCTTCTGTAGATCAATGCCTACGTACTAGTAAACTCATTCGCTACTACAAGTGCTAGGGGGTTGCATCTCCCTTCCAATAGAATCTAGAGAATGAGAGAAGGTTGTCTCCTTCTGCAGGTGGGTGCCTGCGTACTAGTATGAGTCTACACCAGTATAAGATTGTAAACAGATTTTCTTATTATTAAAAGAAGACAGAGATGACATCAATAGGTGGTTTTCACCTACATTGGGCTTCCACCATACATCTTGATGTTCATGTGTGTTTCTTATATGTGATGCTTTATTCTGTTTTACCACACTGATTAATAAGTTACTGCTACACCCATTAAATATCAACACATGATAAATTATCTAAATTACAAGTTCTCTCGGTATACATTGGTTTCTCTAATCACAGTTGTGTGTACACACTAGTTCACTTCACTGAGGTAGCATATATAAATCAATTTTGGAAATAAAATTATTGATCTTGTTGGAAACTTAATCCTCTAAGGGTTGGTGTGGAAGCTGAATAGTCTAAGGAACTCCAAGAGTCCTTGGAATATGAAACCAAAGCTCATATGAATGTAATAAATGTATATCATTTGTTAATAATAGATATACTCTCATTCTTATCTTGATATGTTGTTGCTGCCATGTATGTGTCTAACATGGTATCAGAGCGGTTGTACTCCTACCCTGTTCCAATTTGAGCCTCTTGCGTTGTGGCCTCTCTGTGCATGTCAGTTCTGCATTCCTACGAATAGAACTCCCACTATTGTGTGCATGCCTATTTCATGCTTCACACTATCCATATGACCTCTCTTAGCTAGATTTGTGTTGGGTTCCCTATCCACTGCCTCAGATATCAAAAACGCACCCGCTTGG
The DNA here is from genome assembly GCA_031772625.1 of Pinus tabuliformis. Lineage (NCBI taxonomy): Eukaryota > Viridiplantae > Streptophyta > Pinopsida > Pinales > Pinaceae > Pinus > Pinus tabuliformis. Next base: position 1,416,396,871 of record CM062817.1, on the reverse strand, counting down.
ACTCCGCACCTAAACGCTCTGTGTTTGATAGAAAATCAAATGACCTTTAAAGTCTATGTTGCATGGAATACTGAGATGACCATGGTGAGTGCCATGAGTGAAGTAAGTATGTATTGCAAGCACACATATTTGATACATATTCTGCATTTAATGGTAATGTGTTGACTGCGTTTTGGATGAACATTGTGTTGCTTGACATGGAGTGATTATCATGCTATATTATTGCGTTCATAACACTGCATTACCAGGATTGTTTCTTGGTTAACTCCTCTCCTTATGCACAATTAATACTCTTGACTCTGCACCATAATACCTCCTCCATGTCAGTGAAATTATTAGTGAAATTGTGTTGGCATGTACACCATGACTGTACACAGTGACTGTGGTTTCCTTGAATCATATTAGTATATACATCGTCCAATTATATGAATGTTTCCCCTGCTGCCACATTAGAGGATCTATGGACTGCGACTTTCTTGTCCATAGGTGACTTCCCAAGAAGCTCGAAGCCAAGACTGAAACCCTTAAGTAGGCCAGGAAGCTGAACAAGTGGAATTGATACTTTGCTGGAGGTTGGAAATCCTTCCAGCTCGAGGTCCAATGAATCAGGCGACAGTACACAGTAACCATTGGATCAGTCGGATCAATGGATAGGGTTAATGAAAGATGAGAGATGAAGATCTTATCACAGGAGATTAAGTTAAGAAATGGATGGATCACATCAAGGCACATGTCGACAAAAGGGTGGAAAATGTACAAAATAATGGAGCAGCCTTCGTATGCGTTAAGCAGTATCTCGCATGCCCCAAAAGATGTAAATGGTATTCTACAAATTCATGCAAATAACCTGAGGGGTTGACATGTAGCACGGGAAAACCACTTTTCTCACGTGCTCTCGATCTGATATCTATCGTGCAAGATTTCACACGAGATTATGCGATCATCGTTGGATTGAGGTAGGAAAAATAAATAGTGGAGATTGGTCAGGCTAGTTGGCGCGAGTTATTGTGCGATAACCGTCAGATTGAGGAATGAGATCGATGGTGAAGATTTAATGTGCTAAGGAGAGCATCGATATATGTGCAAAGGTTTGTGGAATGGAATAAAGGTAAGGTTTATGTGTGGTTTATGAGATATTTCTATTATATAGGAAATAAACAAGATTAATGTATTATGGTTTAAGTTGAGTTTTAACCAAAGTATAAAATCCATGGTATGGTTAATATGCGTGGGTAATAAGAATTAACCAAAGAATATGAAGGATTTATAAGGTTCCACTCAAAGGTTTATAAAGGTCCAGACTTTGGATAGTTAAATCAAACATTTCCGCATAGAGTTTATTGAAGGAGCATTAAACCTTGACTTGTGAAGGCTTTACTAAGTATGGAATTTTGAAATTCCTAGGACATGTATATGACATGAAATTTATATGCATACTATGGGTATGTGCAGCTTAGGCTATATCATTTTGAAATGTTGCATTGTATGGTGATTTTCCTCCACTTGAAAGCATTCTGTGTTGTGGAAATCATCCGAGTGTCATTTTGGATATGGGTACTATAATCATGGCAGATAGGAATGGAAAAATGTTTTACAAATATTGAGTTTAAATCCACATATATTCATGCCCATGCACTTGATTCCAAATAACATTCTACTCCACCACTCTACAGTAGCATGAAAGATAGCCTTTGCCTCGTCAATATCACCTATCTGGAGGAGTATTGTGGCCGCAGAGTGCAGACTGGAGTCAAGGTAAAAGTGGTAGATGAGAAAGAAATATGGTAGACTACTAAAATTGACGAAAATCGCGGGGAAGCGGTGATCATCCGATCAGAGGAGATCGACGCATATCATGTCAAAGGATGCAATTAGGTTAACATTTTAAACAAATGTGATATGTTTATTAAAAAGAGTTTTAAGGCTCAAATCAAAATGGTAAGTGGAATATCGTGTGGGTAATAAAATGGTATATGGTATTTTTATAAAGTGCTTGATGAACCATGGTGGTGCCACATAGCATGAGAAAATCAGAAATCTCACATGCTCTCGACCTAGTATCGGTCATGCAATAATCTGTGCAATATTGGGTGATAGTTGTTCGATTGGACAGGTCACATCAATGGTAGAGATCGTCCGAGCAAGTTGGCGAGTGGATGACGTGATATTTGTTGATCTAAAGGAAGAAATCAATAACATAGATTGAAGCTTCTGACAAAAAGGAAAGTCATAGAAAGGACCAATGATGATTGGTTAGGTGAGTGGGACCCTAAAAAAAAAAATATACAAGTATAAAATCTACGTAATGCATAGCTCTACATACCAGTCCATCGTATGTCAGTTATTGGAAGAATTGCAGTGGTGGTGGTGATGAATAGTTTAATGGTTGAACATTGTATGTTGGTTCACATAATCCTGACAATTGGTTAACACTTGGTATCACCGCCATCATGTTGTCTCAGGCTTGGTGCCTCCACACTAGAAGATAAAACACTCGTCAGCCTTCTCTATTGCTAAAACACTCTATAAAGAACAAGGTATATTTGGTTATTGTTGCACCATTTTAGCCATATAATTTGAGAGATTGATATGATTTGTTCAATGAAAATGACCAAAATTAATGCAATATTGGGTTCTTGAAAACTCTAATACAATCTACTTCCAATGACACATTCCAAATCATCAAAGGCTCTCTCTCATAATTTCAAACTTGTCTACAATATGCATAAGAACAGATTGCTTTCTTGCAACTTGAATCTCAACTACAGCAAGAAGAATTATAGTAGTGGAGTCATCATTCTGAACCTGTTTTTGTTTAGAGATTGAAATAGACTCCCATAAACAGTAAGACAATAATGTTACAGTTGATTCAGATCGAGTGCCCAATAAAGCAGTAGAGTTACGTGTAGATGCAGAAGTTCAGTTTGCACTTCCCAAGCCCATCGTCAGACCTTGCGAAGAGCTTGTCAACAACAAACACATAAAAGGTCTTGGATATGATAAAGAGGTTTTCTTTCATATTCGATATTACTCAAAGCCCATCCAGTTTCAAAGTGTTGGATTCCTTCACGGCAGTTCACCTCCAGCTATTCCAAATTCTGCTCCTCTTCCAAGGCAAAAACAATAGATTGTGAAATGGAAACACTGTGACCGAGTTGGCCACACGCAGTATCACTATTTTAATCTTCATCCATGTAAGCACTATCATAATACCAGTCATTCTTCAAATAGATGCTTCAAAAACAAACCTCATGCAAGAACAAAGATTCATCTTGGATGGATCGCTTCTTGGAAATGGGCTTCAACATCCAAGAATATATTTTGCTCATACAATAGTATTTGTTCTCGAGTATTGAATAGTCTTGTAGTTTATTTTTCTTCATCTTCTCACATTGTATCTGACAGGGGGGAAATGATGGTCATATACAAGCTTCAAAGCCACAACAAGTGAGCCTGAGCCACAACCTGCAATACCAGATTCAGAGTTGTAGTCAGAGATAAATATTCCCCTGAGCATGCCTTCAGTTGGTGATACCTCTTCAAAGAATTGGGGACACTTCCTCTAGTAGAAGAGTTCAGCTTCTTGTCAGTTTTGGAAGAGTTCCAAGAATTACATTAAGCATTCCAGAGTTGTTGGTCATCCTTAAACCATCACAGGTTGAGACATCCCTTTTAAGGATGATGTTCTCCCTTTTATGCAAGGTGAGACCTCCCTTTCATGGTTGAAGGTTTCCCTATTGAAAACATCAGGAGCACTTCCTCTAGTAAAAGACCTCAGCTTCATGCCAGACTTGGAAGAGTTCTGGGAACTGCAGTAAGAATTCCAGTGTTGGTGGTCATCCTTAAACCACCGCCCTTTATACCAACATTTCAGAGAGCACATTTAACCTAGTGTTGCCATGCATTTTTGCACGTTTTTGTATTACAACTCTCTTCTTGTACTCATACATAACCCTTTGGATTAAGGGGGGAATGTTGGACACTTAATCCTCTAAGGGTTGGTGTGGAAGCTGAATAGTCTAAGTAAGTCCAAGAGACCTTGGAATATGAAACCAAAGGTCATATGAATGTACTACAAATGTATATCATTTGTTAGTAATAGATATACTCTAATGATTATCTTAATATGTTGTTGCTGCCATGTATGTGTCTAACAGATCTGATAATAATGATTCACCCCCCTCTCATTATTATTTCCAACAATTTTAGTCAGATTATTTGAATGCAATATATTTCCCTCCTACTCGAGCTTTGAAGAGTTGGAAATCCTCTAGATTTGGTAGTTTGTGATGTAGAAGAGTCCAATCTCGAATTGCAGGTCTGTCATTCAACCAATCTTTGCACCTTTGTGAGTCTTTGTTTTTGGGGGGTTTTCGCTGAAGTTTGTTTATTTTAATTCTTGGATAATTAATAATGTATTCTTGTGAATCCTATTTCGAATCCCACCGAGGCATCATATTTCCATCGACAAAAACCCTCATTCCAATAGAAAAAACTCCCGCCCAAATGAATAAATAAATATAGTAGGGATTCAAGATCAAATTTACTGAACATGAGAGGATTCGAACATGCTCCAGCAGTGGAGGAGTAGAAAAATTTCCATAGAGTAATGTCGAGATAGGCATCCCATTTGGCATCCAACGCCAATTTTCGAGGCACTCCCTTCACCCCCACCATTTTTACTATTATCCTTCTTGTTCTCCTCCTTTCTCTAGTTGTCTCAAGAGTTATGCTATCATGATGCCCATTCTAAGTGTGGACACAGAGGATGTCCATTCTGGGATCCTCAGGGAAAACAAAGAGCTCACGAAACAAAGAACTTGTGGAGTTTTCCAAAGCAATATGTCATGCATTCTTTTGCTTCCCTGCAGAAATATTTGCTTCTGCAAGGATTGTGAGATCAAGCTATGAAAATTCCCACTTTGTAAGTCAGCATGCCCAAGAATTCAAGTGTACAGGTCTACATGTCTTGAATTTTTTTCGTCTTATGTTTTGAACGAATCATGACATGAAATTCTTTTAGGATAATAGAAATTATACAAGGAAAAAGGTAATTTTAGACTCATTTTTGTTCAAAACTTCATGTATGCAATTTTGATTTTGCAATTCCCATGGCTTGAATATATTATTTGTCTGGTCTATTTAGTTTCAAATTAATAATAGAGGTGAATATTGTTATTATTTTTCCATAGTTTGAGATTTTAGTTCTAATTTACATAACCTCTCGTTGGAGCGCTTTATATTTGATTGCCTTTTGAAACTTAATAATTTGGAAGCATTGCCCTATGGTTTTGAAATTATTCACAGATTTAATGGATGTAAGGAACACCTGCACTCTTAAAATTACAGAGTAGTTGCAATAATGCCATAATATTGATACAATGTTTTGATTATGTGATATTTTGGATTAACCTTTGGTATTTCTTTAATTACTATTGTAATACTAAACAAACTCTTTATTTGGGTGTCCCTCTACTAATGCTCTCGTGAACATGGGAGTCATCACTCAAAGAAATACCATGTTAATATATGAAGAGAGTGTCATGAAATTCATGAGTGTTTTGTATGGGTATGAGTTAAACCTTGTATTTTGGATGAGGTTTTGAAACCATGAGGTATTCTCTCTTAAATTTAAACATAGAAATTATGATTCAATATATATAATTTAAACTTAATATATTTGACCATGACCATGTGACCATAACCAGGTGTCCTCTATAGGAGAGCCACTTATTTCGCCACGTGTTCAATTTTTTTCTCAATTTAGGAAATGGGCCACTGCTAATCAGCTTTGAGGTATACATTGCCTTTATCTCTGCCATATTGCACCATGTGTTGCATTTCTTGAGACTATCCATGTAATGTTTCCAAGCCTCAATGTAATCTTTACTAAATGTATTTCCACAAGAGCCATTATATTTCAACACCATTTTTTATGGCTTAAAATCTCAAGTACTAATGGAAATAGATCATTAAGCAATATTCAAAACATTTTTGTTCACATGCTCCTACTCCCTTATTCCTCTTCTGCACTGTGACTATGTACCAATAACTATACTACATCTGGCATTATTTCAAACCTTATTATTTTCTCCCACAAAGTGTAGACTATAACCTATGACTAATGTTGTATATAATTTCAAATAAAATGCATATAGTAGAGATGCCATGCCTTTCGAGTTTCAAAAGTCAGCATATCTATTCTTGCACAATCAAAATATGGAATAAAAATCTATATGACTCTGAATGAGCAGATTTTCACAATTGAAAATCATGTTATTAACAAAGTCTTCTAGAATATTTTTGGTTACAACATGATTTTCAATTGCGAAAACCTGGCCTTTTAGAATCATAGTTTTTCTTCTACATTTTGATTCAAGAATATATATGCTAACTTTTGAAACTGACTTATAGAATCTATATTAATTTTGTAATGCTACATAGAAACTCATAGGATATACCATAGTTCAATGAATTCACATTTTTGGGATTCACATATAGCAAGACATAATTTTCACCTAATGTAATTTTGCTAATGTAATTTTGCTAATGTAATTTTCATTTCATTATAATTTAAAAAAAAAAAAAATGTATATAAAGGTTTGGAAATTAAGATGCATTTGAAGTCAAATTCTAATGGAATGATAAATACACAAATTTAAAAAATAAAGAGAATTAAATAATAAAACTTTCCAAAGCTATCAAAATGTAATCTATCAATCTTGAGTAGGTGTGAACTATCAGTTTCAGAGCCCCCATATTGATTTATAAGTAGTATGTTTTCAGTCCTGGTAGAGGTGGCAGTTTACATAGAAACCTTGGTTTTTTGGTTTGAAACTTGAGCACCACCTCTCTCGATGATTATTTATAAATTAAAATATATTCTGCAACAAAAAAAATAGTAAATCATTAAGACTCAATGGCCATTATAGAACAAGTGCTCAGATATTTTCCTATTATATATTAGTCTAAAAGAAACAACTAGGTTGAACGACTAATAAATTATGAGGTTACAACATCCTAAGTAATAAATATTCATGTAATAAACCTTTTATATTATTTCAGAAGATTGGTGATTGATAACAATAGTTAATTAAGAGGATAGGTATAAGACAAGAATCATGCATGTTGGAGAATGTCTGGCCCAGTGGTACCGTCCACAATTCCTTCAAGAATAAGTTATATTAAATGAGAATATTGATGAAGAAACATGCTAGAGGAATTATATTTATTTCACATGAGTGTGAAATTATTTTTTAAAATAAATAGAATAACATTTCAGTATTGTTATACAAAGAAATCCACAGAGGGGTCTTAGCCGTTTGAAGACACATATTAGCGAAAAAAATCAAATCAAAGTCAAATAATTTGACATTAGTTACATTTCTCTATCAATTATGGGTGGAAAAAGTTTGACATGTAACCAAATAAAATTAGCATAATCCCAAGCTAATATGACCTAAACTGTATCCACTTTTGCAACTGATTCAGATCACACACAGGAAATATAAATAAGTAACTTTGTGTATTTATCATTACATTATAATTCAACTTCAAATTTATATTAATTTCCAAACCTTTATATACATTGTCTTTGTTAGACAATGGATTGTTCATAGCAGGCATTACCTTGTCCTTAACATTATCATTTGCATTTTTTGTAATATAACGAGATTCTACCTCAACTTCTTTAGCAAGAATAGGTTTTCCATGTGTTACACTCTGTAACAACTTAAGATATGCCCGTTAGACCTCATTTTCTAGATGAATTAAAGTAGCATATTTCATCGGGGACATCCAAAACACTTCACTTGAATTCTCTATGTATTTATGTGCTAGAGTATTCTCGTGAGCATTTTTTATAATATCTTCCAATTGTCGATATGTTGTGTGCCAACCAAATGGTGGTTACAGGATGGGTTAATAAATGGCCCGGTCTTCTTAGATCAAGTTGATCTAGGCTGATAAAGTAGAAATGATTACTCATACTCTTCAAAGAATGTTTTGAACCTCCAATGCCCTTACATTTGGTATGCATGTCAGATTGGTTGGTGGGAAATTTTAAGTTGTTGCTAGTAAAAATTAGGCTTACGGGCTAGATTTTCAAAGTTTAAAATGGCCCCTTTTTTCTCCAAAACTATCCAAGTGATCCAAGTTTTAATTGGAAATGAAATATGTAGAGTTTGTTGCTGATGTGATATTTTTTGAAAGTGAATACCAACATATCTCACAACCTACCATGTTTTCAGTTGAAGGTGTTTGGTGGGAAAGGACCAGACAACGGATGCCCAAAGTAGGACGGTGATGTTTAGACCTATAGTAAAAAGTTTCATAGAAGCCCAATAAAGATAATTAATTCTCCTATTGTAAGGATTCTAAAAAACACAACGAGATAGAGATGGTAGATGGTCTAAGGTACACCTTTGAAGTTGGACGGTGCCCATTTCTTTGTGCAAATCATTTTAGATACCTTCATAAGGTATTTACAATTAATTTTCTAGTAATTTTATTCTATTTTCAAAAGAAATTGTGTTTACAACTACTTTTTCGGTCAATTTGTTATATTTTCACAAGAAACTATCATTTGAAATTATCACTAGGGTGCATTTTTATCAACTTCGGTAACAAACTGTTGGTGTATTTAATGGTTGATATAGTTGCAATATATGAAAATTTTCATCTACTATTGCTCAATAATAAGAGAAGATTTTGGTTTTTAGCTTGGATTTATATCTTGTGTGCTCCTTTTCTTGAAGACGACTACTCCCCATGGTAAGAGAAGTCATCTGGATATATTCCTCATGGAAAGGAAAACATTACTCTACTTTATTAGTTAGCTTTTTCTAAACAAAATTTTTGTAGCTTGTTGTGGATACAATGTTGGATAGGAGTATCTATGTAGGGAAGAGGTTGTCTCTACACTGGAATATAAAACTATAGCAAGGAATGGAGAAACGAGAATCATTTTTGTAAAGTTTTTAATTTAGACTAAAGGGAAGCTAAGTATTATTTTATTTTACATCTGCAAGTACGAATAATGTACAAGACATAACCTAGCCATTAATTTGGCACAAGGATTCACTCCACTTAGAATTCTATATAATGTATATATGGCATCATCTCCTAGAAAGAATACATGTAGCTGCAATGACTAAAATACCTAATGTAGAGAGATTAAAGGAGACTATTAGAACAAATTTAGAGTATTTTAGGGTGACTATTTCAAACTTGTGGAATTATCCTATATTTAGAAAAGGGTGGATGGAAGACACAAAGAGTGTTTTCGTAGGTATATATATCTATATATAGCTATTGTATACATGGTGGGTCATCTTCATGTGTACATAACAAACATGGCCGACATAAAATAAGAGTGGATCTAGCCTTTGATTATCTCTACATGAAGACTTGGGGCTGACATGGGGTATCATTTTTAACCCAACTTCAAGTGTATATGAAAGTGAAGACTTATGTGTGCATGTTCCAAAATCCATATGCATGGTGAAGGGTGTTAGAAGCTACATTGTTTGTCCACTTGTTTACGAAGTTGGGGTCTTTCTTTCATAGCATATTGAGTAGGTCATTCTATAAAATTAAATTTGCAATTATAATTCATGATTTCCTTACACACATTATCATTTTATGTTTTAATATATCCTCAATGCATTAAAATTAATTATAAGAATTTCCATTGCGAAAAAAGATTGCACTGTGCTAATATCATGGAGCCAAACTTAACTAAGAATGTGATTCCTATGTTTCTAAATGTGATCCAGGTGGATATTGGTGGCCATCCACCTATTCCACTTCGATGCCAAACACTTTTTTTCTTCATTTTTTCAGTTTCCTTAATTGTAGCACAATCTAATATTTTTGGCAGTGTTTTCAGTCTTGTTTGGAGTCATTTTGAGGCCCTAAATGACGTTTTTTTGGGAAAATGGGAAATGAAATTATTTGATTAACGATTGTAGTGGAAAGTTGTAGTCCTCAGATAGATCTCTCTAACAAGGTGTTGTAGGCATCAAACAAAGATCGTATACCAAAGTTAGGACCCTAGGAAGTTGATATACCAATTTACCCAAATGGGGCCCATAGTTTTGGTTCTTCATCTCCTAGCGCTAGGTTTTTAGATGTTTAGGGTTTTCCACTTTTTTTAAATAATAAATAGGTCTTCGAGCCTCATTGTAACATAGTTCAGAGGCATGTAGCTGCTGCATCTCTTTTAAGAGATAAGCTACCATCTCTCGAGCTAGTTTATTTCCATTTCTGTATGTAAGCATATTTCAATTGTTTGATATTAATGAAATGAAGTTTTATTTCTAATGCATCTTTGTGTATATGTGAATTTTTATTTATTGTGTTCCTACATAATTTTGGATCATTATGGTTCCATTGAGATTCAACCGCTACTCCAAAATATCAACATTGACTCTGTTACCTCATCAAGAACTACATCCTCACACTTCAACATTACTCTCTCTGATGGAACGCATCAACACAATACTATGCTACCATATGCATATAGTACAAAAGTTTCATCTAAAGATATCCAAGTTGGCTCAATCATTCTGCTTAAAAAAATACCTTACACGGTGCTTCAAAACTCTTCGTAAGGCCCAAAATTTGAATGCACCCTCTTTCATTTTTTTGTTTTTTACACTCTTCTTGCATTACAAAAAAAAAATAAAAAATAAAATGGATTCTACATTAGTTTCCTTTTCGTTCGTTTACACAATGTACATCTGTGTTGTTGAACTTGAGGTTGTGAGGCATAAAGCAGCATTGAATAAGGACTCATCGACACTACTACATGCAAAAGCAGGCACATGCTAATCTAGCTCTTCATCGACACTAGATATTTTTCCCTCTATAGTAACTCCAATGACTATGTACACAACTACAACTATCTCATTCAAGGTGCTCAATCCCTACCGAAAGCATTATTCAATCCAAGGTAGAGCATCTGCAAATACAACATTAAATTCTTACAAAAATGCATGTCTCTCAGGGAAAGTCTTTGGATTTCACCTTTTTAATTGTGATAGAATGAGGTCTCTTTATAATATAATCCAAGTTGGGTAGCTATACATTGTTTCAAATGGCATAGTTAAAGAATCAAATCTAAACTTAAACCACCTAAATAACAAATCAGAGATTTACTTGTTTGTTGCATCCACTGCCAAGCCATGTTTGGTAGGTGATCCAACCTTTCCTTATCAATGATTTCATTTCAAAACTATTACTGAAATCTAGTCTTCAAGCCCAAATACCAATGTAGATGTTATTGGAGTTCTTAACTCCACCTCACCTGCATCGAAAATTTGACGAAGATATGGAACTAAAACACTAACGAAAAAACTCACATCAAAGGACAATTCAGGTTTTAGCATTAATGTAACACTATGTGGAGATCATTCTGACTCTATAGGACATAACCTTGTTGAATGGTGATCCTTTGACAACTCGTCAATCCTTGCAATCAAAGGTGGTCATAAATCTAAATTAAATGGAATCACCATATGGACAGTCTCCACTAACACTCTTGTCATAAATCCAAATATTGAAGAAACTTAGCAACGCCATACATGGTTCCGTGAAACTGGCTATAGCTCTTCATCTCCATATTTGAGTAGAAACTATAGCGTTGATTCTAAACGAGCCCTATCACAAAACAAAATTCATGAAGTTACTTGCATCCAAGCCTCCGAGAAAGAAATTTGGGTTTTGGTTCATGCAACTGTTAATTCTTTTCACCTGGATGACTTCTATTTTCTTACATATCCATTATTTCAATGGAAATAAATGCATGAAAAAAGTGATGCACCATTATAACCATTTTTGGCATTGTATAAAGTGTAACGACGACTTCCCAGAATGCGAATACCATTTAAAACTTAAAATTGAGTTACATGACCACACTAGGCACTTATAAAATGTTACAAATTTCAATTACATAAGAAATGAGCTCATGGGAATCACAAAAAAATACATGTCCCTTCCTTGTATCAAACCAATTGATCTCCAACAAATTTGTGGAAAAATATCAAGTCATCGCTTCCTGCTAACACTTACATTAAAAATAGACATATTCAATGGTGTCGAGAACTTGTAAATAATATTGGTTAATTCAGAAGAAATTCAATATGATTCTGCATGCAAAGAGGTCCTCAAGGACAATTAAGCAAATTCAATTGCACAACAACCTATTATTCACTTCCTTTGAACTTTGTTCATGGTTGCAAGCAACACTACTATTTTGCACAAGAAGTATCATCTCTGTATAGATCATTGTTCCATAATATTGTAAAATATGCCCATGTTGTTGTGCTACACACTTTTTTTGACAAGATCCTTTTTCAACAATTCCAAAATATGTATATTTATCGCTTCAAAATTTACATAATATAGATATCAACATTTGTAGGAACTTCAATTCAATTTTTTTTATATGTCTATAGATTGAATGTTCAATTGTTTATCTATTTATGTTTTTGTTCAATGATGTTCAAATAAGAAAAACTAGAAATTTTCTTATCTTTCTCTATTTCTATCAATGTTTGATGCTACAATAACATATATTTTGACAATATTCTTGTTCAATAATTCCATCATATGTATGATCACCCCTTCAAAATTTACATCACCTATATATCGACATTTTTGTCAATGTCAATTGAATCTTACTCCACTATTTAAATGTCTATAAATTGAATGTTTATCCATTTTCCTATTCCTGCTATTGTTCAATGACGTTCAAATAAAAAGTTGGAATTCTAAAACTTATAACACATTTTCTTTTCATACATAATTCAATCTTGATTCACTCTAACTTCCTTATGTCTCCAAACTAATAATAAATAATTTTTTTCTGACTTAGATATGCCATGCAACGATCAAAATGTGGATAAAAAGGCAATAAAGAGTCTTCATTATGCACAAAACAAAGATACAATAAATGCGCACCAATGGATTATTTATAAAAACTGCAAAAAACCTACTACTTCCACTACATCCCTTCCCACCTCAAGCTCTCTCCCAACCATGAAAACCAATTCACCTCACCTTCATCAAAACCAAAATAAACCACCCCCTCCCCACTCCCCTTAATTATTAACATCGTCACTTTCGACAAAGGATATATAAACTTTCTACAATGCATGTGTGCACAATATGCAAAGAATCATACCCATGTATGAAAACAAGGCTTTTACATGGTAGCCTTTCTTGCTTTGATTGTGCATCATCTAAATATATCAATTGTTTTTGTCATTGGAACAGCATGGACCCTGGAAAACAACCATATGTCGTTCAAAATTTAACACAAGTTTAGGAAACTCTCATTGCACGTGTAAACCCCATTCTACAAGCCAGTCATGCCCGTGGTGGTCAATACAAATATAGCATCCATACAATTAGCGTCCCTCAATAAATCACTACTATTATAAAATACTTACCTCAAACGGTTTCTGAATTGGACATCCTCATTTTGAAAAGGCACAAGCCTTCTGAAAAGGATTATGAATTCTTCATTTGCTGGTCACGTGTACTTGGGGAAATTGAATACAAGATAACTAATGATCCATATTACAAGAATTTCCAACTCATCACATCTGCAATTTATGCTCTGCCAAACCGACCTACAAATATTTATTCTCTTCTTCATTTTGTAACCACCTCCTCTTTTGAAACCCATCAAACCATAGTTGATTCTACCTACGATCTTGATGTCATGCTAACTCCATTAGATATCTAATCTTATTCTTTCATTCTTATTCTCCCAAATTTATGGAATAAGCTTGAGCATATTTTTTTTCTTATTTGCACTTGACCCATCCAAATTCAATAGGTTCAGTTGAGTAACTTGCAATATCTCTATCACCTATGGATGAATACACCATCAAGGGCCTCTTTTCATGGAATTCCCCACCCTCTTTCCTATAGGAATTTCCATGATCACGCAACCAAGAACTATAAAATTTTAGATGCATGAATATGCTTTGCACTTGTTGAACTACCATGATAACCGATTCAGATAGAATCCAAGATTCCACCACTACCTATATAACATTATAATGTGCCACTATAGCAAACCGGCTGCTACAATTTTTGTGAATAAATACATTGAGAACAACTTGCCAACAACTATTTCAAATCTATGACAATTTCCTCATCACTTCCCATATTCAAAATTTACTGAACAAGTCATGTGCTTTGGCTCAGGCCTACAACGAACGTGGTCTTCTTGGAACAAGCAACGATGTGAACTAACTAACGTGATCGTGCAAATTGGAAGCCTAACAATCTTCTTCATTGTTAGTGCAATTGATACCAAATGGCATGACTCACACATGATTATGCATACTAATGTTCCCTCCATTTCAAACAATCACTACCAATGGAGAAATCAAAACATAATTAAAAATCCACATTTAACATCCCAATATATACATTGTAGATTTACTATTTTCCCTAAAGAAGTCCTACAAAAATGCCTCCACACAGTTGATTATTGGTCCAGGTATTTTTTTTATAACCATTTCTCTCTGCATTTATTTATATATTGCAAATATTTCTGAAGCAATTTTGTCTTTCATATTATATTCAGGTATGAATGTCAACATAGAGGACCCATGCACATACATGGCTTCCTTTGGTTGCAATATGCACCAAATATGGACACTCTCGATTGGAAAAATGAAACAAATGTTGTCAATGATTGAAAATATTTTGATCACTATGTAACTGCTTCGAATCCGCAACACCCCTAACATCGCAATCCTATACTTCACGAATCGGCAATTCACAACCCATGTCTTCTTAACACACCATCAATATTCACATCGACCTAGTCTAAAGACTATGAAGAGCTTGTCAACTATGTTCAACATCACATAAAGTGTCATGAATCTTCCTACCTTCGCAAAAAACACAATGTTCTTAGTTTTTGATATGGAGTAACATGGGAGTTAAACTCCACATATTCATTGTTCGTTGATGATAAAGGTCTAAAAACCTACATCCCTACTTGCATTGATGATATATTGAATATCCACAAGGTTGATCTACTTTCTATCTGGAGAGAAAATGTTGATTGTAAACTCATTCTATCGTGACATGTTATGTTAAGCTGTATTTTAAAGTATGTTGCAAAATTAGAAACAAGATGAGAGAGCTACCAGAAAATGTTATCATGTCTCTCTCAATTCTCTTCTATAGAAGCACCTACTAATACTGTCATTAGGAAACTCCTTACGGAAACCATTGCAGATAGAGAAAATGGTGCACAAGAAATATGCAATATGTTACAAAAACTACCCTCTCACTTTGCAATTGTACTTTTGTTTCTTTGAATTAAATATATATATATATATATATATATATATATATATATATATATATATATATATATATATATATATATATATATATATATATATATATATATATTCAGACGTGTTTCTCATGATTCTAAGAATCCCCTTTCGACACAAACCTTTATCCTTGCATAAATGAATAGAACTATTTAATTGGAATCCTTTTCCCACATTGATGTTTCACGCTCTTGGGCATTTTGTGCTTGTCGAAAAAAAAGCCAATGGAAACACATATTCCATCCAATGATCGTACATGATTTTCCATGACACGTTTCCACCCCTTCCTATAATGATCCTTGTTATGCCACTTTTTGTTGTAGTGAACTACTATTCCATTTCCCTTTCTGCACACTCCCCAATGAAATTGGTTCCATCAGTGAGGAAATAATTGCACACTGGAAACAAAATAAAGTGACACATACACCATGTCATGTTCATTGAGAAATTGAAAACCCACAAACAGCAGAGCCCAAAGATCAATCTACTCCTATGGCCA
Organism: Pinus tabuliformis; assembly: GCA_031772625.1. Lineage (NCBI taxonomy): Eukaryota > Viridiplantae > Streptophyta > Pinopsida > Pinales > Pinaceae > Pinus > Pinus tabuliformis. Next base: position 1,416,381,001 of record CM062817.1, on the reverse strand, counting down.
CCCTTTCTGAACCCTCTCCTGACCCCATGTAAATGAATGAATGGAAAATCCTCTCTCACCTCCACCAAGGCTACAACATTGAAATTGATGACCTTAAAATGATTGGCCATTGTGAATTCTATGCTAACCACAATTGGTCACATACTTTTGTCCCTCTCCACTTCCAAGAGAATTTCATAAATTTCATTTAATTCAGCCACTCAAATATTCAAAAATAACATAATCCTTTTTCAAACCTCCCCCAAGATCACACTCTCCCTCCCACCCAAAAAATAACTTTTTCCATTGTTCTTTCTCACTTCAAAAACCATTCACAAAAACCCCCACTCAAAATCCTCATACAAGGGACAACTCGGACAAGAAAATATCATCTATTTAAATCTTTGCAACATGCATTTATGGAAAACTCCCCAACAAGCACAAACCCTTTGTTGTTACTTACACCCACTAGCATTGCATCTTTCAACATAAATGCCCTTACAATCCACACCACCCTTCACATCTCTGTCCAATCAATGCACCCTCTTGAAATATAGTCACTCCTACACATTTAGGAGAAACTTCATCATGTATATTACATCCTCATTGATGAGATGAGCTTCATCATCCCAAAAATACTTTCTCACATTGATGATCACCTAAGAGAGGCATTCCCCCTTCATCGAAATGCACCATTCTGAAATCGCTCCATTATCCTTGTCATAGATTTAGGTTGGCTATCACATATGAAGGACATATCACATGAAATTTCACCTTGGTACAACTTTGACACATTCATAACACTTTCAACCCTTTTTCACCAATAAGGTGCCAACTCTTCCCAGTTTTCTTTCTGCCAGATCCTCACAAACCTCAGAAACGGAACGCCTCTTCTTGACGATTGGAAAATCCTAATGTCAAGGACATATTCCTCTCTTACGCATGAAGAGAAACAAAAATTTCAAGACTCCATGCACCTATATGAAATGAACAACTCAGTTACTTTGCATAATAAAACAATGCTAAAAAAATGAACATGTCAGTAGTGCTTTTCTTTGCAGAGCAAGAAAGGTAGAAAACTTCTGCTAAAATGAAAGATGAACATTTGTATGCAAATGTACTCTTATGAAATGAACAAAAAATATACTCTCCAACAACTTGTGGGTAAATGTAGACCTTGTTAATTACACACTTGGGAAGTTGGTTTGAATATCTTATGCACGTGACTCGAAGCCCCCAGAATTTCCATCCTTCATGGTAGTTGAATTCAACTAACACAAAGGAACACCATGGGACATTTTGGTGTAGGTTAACACCCAACACATACCCACAATATGCATTCAACAATGCATCCACAACTGTCTCAGGAAATTTGACTCTATAATGGATTCAAATATTCTGACCTTAAATGGTCACGGCCCATTCATCATTTCCTGTCCATAGGAACCCAATCACCCTGCCTGAAACCTCTATCGGGATTATATGAACCCTCACATAAGAGTTAACGAAGCCTTTTCTTCATATCCCTCCATCGTTAGACATATATATATATATATATATATATATATATATATATATATATATATATATATATATATATATATATATATATATATAAGTCATATATCGGTGCTATATTCCTGTTACAAAGGAAATATATGCACAAACTTACATTTCTACCTTAGTACAACTTTTGCACAGATTTCAATGCTCTACCTTTATCACTATTGCAATCCCTTATCGTCGTCTCCACTTATATGTATATCAATACCCTTTCCACTCTGATATGCAGTTATCAGAGACATTAATATATATTTGAGTCTTAAAAGACTCGCACAACACTTTAACATAATACATAGGAAAGATGGGAAATACAAAGGAAATCACGTGCCAACTCATGTACCAGACTTCAAATGTTATGTATTTGCATTCTCAAATACTGTCGGGTCCGCTCCTTCCAAGTTTGTCCACTTATAACCCCGATCTCCACCAATGCCGATATATTGTCAATGTTGATCACCGATTATCGCTATCAGCGATATCGCAACACTCATAACTGTTGACGCTTGGCACCTCCAATCGCTGATATGCACTTTAATCGTGACCGTTGATTTGGTCGTGATCCAGCGGTACGTGATTAATTGCTGCTTGCTCTTTGCAATTCTCCAAGGCTCATTCCGATCACTTTAAAAGGGTCTTCCACTGATGCGATTAAATCATAGTCATTGATCTATAAGATCTAACGGCTACTGAGCGTAACTTGCACTTCTTTGTTTATTCCTTTTACTTGGAATTTCTTCGCGCTTCCTTCGATTTCTCTCTGTGCTTGAGTTTCTTCAAAATCTCTCGTCCTTGTTGTTTCCGCTACGCGACTCTGATTCACTTCTCCACTCTTCTCTTTTCATATGTTTTCGCTATCTTCTCAACGTTTCTCTATGGGTTTCTATCTCGCCCAATTTCACTTTGTTGTTCTGCACGAATAGTCCTCAATGTCTCCTCTATGTGTTCTGCAAAACTCTGCCTGCACACCTCATGTAACAAAACCTACGATTTCAATTCATAATTCATCACAATCACGCAATTCACACTCTATTGACACATTTAGAAATTACTCTATATACATATTATTGTAAAACACAGATTACATTCGAGACTCCTCATCTCACACACACCCACACACACAGAGGCTTGATTCCACTATTAGTGGCCTCCTTCCCTATTGAATGTGCAGGTTCACTATTTAAAAGAATACATTGGATTGGATCATTGGAGGATCCAATCACCCCTCTAAGAAAAGCCCTAAATCTCTCTGCATGCATAGATATGTGGCAGATAAGTCTCCTTGAGACTTTATCCATTCCATATTTTCCTTCCTTTTAAAACATAAAATTCTTCTTATCAGCTTCCCATTTAATGCATAAAAGCTCTCTCTTGTTCCTAGAATCATGGAACTGTTTAAGAGTTGGATTTGAATTCTACCACTCATTTTCTCATTTATTTATTTTGAGAGCATTTACATATTCTCCCATTCTCTAATAAAATCACACTTAAAGCCTAAATATTACATTGACTTGGAACTTAGGAAAACTATTTCCTAAAATGCATGACCCCCTATGTCTACAATGATTTTCCTTGGGCTGAATGCTCCTACATTAGACTCCCAAAGTAGAAAATATTCATGATCTCCTGATCATGTGTCTTCTGGTCTTGGTCTTCCTAGATCCCATACTTTGTTCTGTAACTTTCCAGATGCTTTGTTCCTTTGTTGCTGCTGCACTACTACTGTCTTTTGCTCTAGTTTCTTCTTCCTGTCAATCAAGTTCAACTTCTTATTGATCTTGTTTGCTGTTGTTACCATTTTTCTCCATTTGAATTGCTTCATCATCTGCTGCCATATTTCTTCAATTTCTATGTCCATCATATCTTTGGGCTGCTCCATATTCTTCTTTGTATTTTTGTCTCTTCCTCTTTGTTTCAAGTTATTGTTGCTGTCTTCTACACTAGCTTTGCTTGCTTCAACTTTTGTTGTGACTCATATGCTAACTTCTCTTTTATTTGCTCCAAATTTTGGTTTGTTTGTTGCCTCCCTATCATCCTTACCCTCTTTCATGATTGATTCATGACTGTTTAGCATTTTCTCTAGCAAATTAACTTCTCTATTCCATGGATTGAGTTATTCCATAGAATTTTCTTCTTTCACCTTTATTTGGCTGTTCACTTGTGCAAAATCTGCTCCAACATTTGCAACAAAATTTCACTCACAAAAAACTTGTTAAAATTAAAAACACGAGGCCTTGGTGCCCCTTCTTTCTTTGGCAATATTTCAGTTTGTTACTCTATTTCCTCCTCCTCTATCAGCATATCAATATGTTGATTCAAATTCTTAATAGAATTCATGAGACTGTCAGTTAGTCTCTCTTCCACACCATCTATTCTAATGATGTCTTCCTTCTTAGGTTTAACCTGCTATTGGTTATCTTCACTTTGAAATTGTTTGATTCCTACTGCATCTTTACCATCTTCAAAAAATCTTTGCTCAATCTCTCTAATCACATACTCATACTCATTCATGCTTTTTAATGAACCTACAAACAAATTATTGCATATTCCTATCTCCATGGCTAATTAAGACACATCTCCATCTTCAGAAAATGTAACTAAAGCTTCTGTTCTACCGCCAGGTTCTCTCATTAGTTTCTCTAGTAGTTTAATCTCCTCTTCACACTTAGAAAGCACCTCATCATAATGCTCTCTTCCTCTAGGTTCATCCTTCACATTCTATGTTACAATATTAAAATATTGTCTTCCTTTTACCCTTGTAATCTCAAGGTCTTTCTGCAGTATCAAATCACTACTTCCCTCATTCAAGAGGTCTTCGCCATCATACTCTGTTCTCCTAAAGTACTCCTCTAGACTTTTGACATCTTCAAAAGGTTGTCCATCCTCTTCAAAACACTCCTTTGTTAGTGTTCCTTTTCCCAAGGTTAAATCCTTTGCATAGGGTTCCTCCTTCTTAAAGTCTTTCAGTAGATGTCCTTCTTCCCTACTGTCCATCTCAACAATTTCCATGGCTATCTCCATTGTGCCTATCATCATAGTGAATTGATGATCCTTTACTATGTTTTTCAGCTAACATAGTCTCTTCCTCAAGTTTTCCTTTAGTCCCTTGCTGTTTATCTTCTATGAAGATATCTTCAAATGGCTGTTTTTCTCCTGCAATATCTACCATCATACACAAACTATCAGTTTTAAAAATATAAGACCCTATGGTCTCACTTGATGGTTTAACCATCATACCTCCTTGTTGTTCTAAATCATTCATATGATTCAGAAATTATTTGATAGTCTCTTCTTCAGTCTCCTCAAGCCCTTCACTTGGTTGCTTGACATCTTTCTCCAGCGGTATATGAGATCTATCTATCTCATCCTTTTCTAGAAAAAAATTTAGATTCTACTGGTCTTCTTCCTTCTCCATGAAAATATTAGCCAATTGTCCTTCACCTGCAAACATACACAAATTGTTAGATTTAAAATCATCATACCTTTTGGTCTCACTTGAATTTTCAGTCTTCAAGTCTTCATCTTCAGTTTCTCTCAGAATTTCTCCTTGTTCTAGTTCACAAATGTACTCTTCCATTTACATTTCCAACTTAGATTCCTTGAGTTTTTCCATCCGCCACTTCACTTGCTTTTGCTGTAGCCTTCTCTGCATCTCATGTCATTCCACTGGCTTCTTCCTCAAGACCCAACCTAGTCTCTGGCTTTCCTCAAGCATTCTTCTTAATGCATTGAGTTGTTCTTTTAATTCAGCAACATCTTTGTCAATTTCTTCTTGACTCATCCTCTTGCCATTTTCATTGGCATCCTCTTTCTTATATCCTCTGTTGTGGCTTCTCTCTGAACCTCTGCTATGACAATCAGTAGTCATCTTCTTCTCTTCTTTCTTCATGAGCTCCTTTGTAACAAGCCTCTGCAACAACTAGTCCTACTAGCTGCAATCTTACGTCACTAGGCTCTCCTCACTCAATCTTTTGGTAAGCATAGGTCCTCTGTCTGGAACCTCTTCTTGAGAAACACCTTTGCTCCTTCTAGTCTTCTGCAATCTCTCACTCTATCTTGAGAACACTTCAGCTGTCCTCTCTGTCCAATATCTTGTTGGATTCTTCAGGTTCACTACCACTTTTCTATCAAAGTATTCTCCTTACTCTGTCTTCAAAAACTCACCTGGTTCTTCTCTCACATCTTCTCTTGTTGTCGCTTGTGCATTAGTATAAAAACACACATTCTTAATTGGAAATAGAACATATTATATCACCTTCAAGATCTACGCATGATCTTGTTTCACCCATTCTTATACACTTTGAATGGATTTTCCTTTGTCTTGTCCCTCAAGTCCTTTTTCCTTCAGAACTTGCATTAAGCAATCTTGCTTTTTCTTTCCTTCAAGGAATCCTCTGTTCCTATTTACTCCAAGCCTTTGCTGGAATGCTACAGTCTTCTAGAACTTCAAAAGTTCCCCTTACAGATTGCAAATGTTCTCTAATTACAAACTTCTACTGTGATACCACAAATGGTGCAGGGTAACACCCAGCACATACCCACAGTATGCGTTCAACAATGCATCCACAACTATCCTAGGAAATTTGACTCTAAAATGGAGTCAAATCTTTAGACCTTAAATGGTCACGGCCCATTCATCAGTTCCTGTGAATAGGAACTCAATCACCCCACCTGAAACCTCTATCGGGATTATATGAACCCTCACATAAGAGTTAACGAAGCCTTTTCTTCATATCCCTCCATCGTTACACACACACACACACACACACAGATATATATATATATATATATATATATATATATATATATATATATATATATATATATATATATATATATATATATATATATATATATATATATATATATATATATATATAAGTCATATATTGGCACTATATTCTTGTTACAAAGGAAATATCCACACAAACTTACCTTTCTACCTTAGTGCAACTTTTTCACAGGTATCAATGCTCTACCTTTATCATTGTCGCAATTTCTTATGGGTGTCTCAACTTATATGTACATCAATACCCTTTCTACTTCGATATGCAGTTATCAGAGACATTAATATATATTTGAGTCTTAAAATACTCGCACAACACTTTAACATAATACATAGGAAAGACGGGAAATAAAAAGGAAATCCCATGCCAACTCATGTACCGGACTTCAAATGTTATGTATTTGTATTCTAAAATACCGTCGGGTCCTCTCCTTCCAAGTTTGTCTGCTTATAACCCTGATCTCCACCAACGCCGATATTTTGTCAATGTCGATTGCTTATTATCGTTGTCAGCAATATTGCAACACTCATAACTGTTGACCCTTGGCACCTCCGATTGTCGATATGCGATTTAATCATGACCACTGATCTAGTCATGATCCAGCGGTCCACAATTAATTGCTACTCACTCTTCACAATTCTCCAAGGCTCATTCCGATCACTTTAAAACGGTCTTCTGCTGATGCAATTAAATCACAACTATTGATCTATAAGATCTAACGACTACTGAGCATCACTTGCACTTCTCCGTTTGTTCCTTTTACTTGGAATTTCTTCATGTTTCCTTCAATTTCTCTCTGTGCTTGAGTTTCTTCAAAATCTCCTATCCTTGTTGTTTCTGCTACATGACTCTGATTCACTTCTGCACTCTTCTCTTTGCTTATGTTTTCACTATCTTCTCAAAATTTCTCTATGGGTTTCTGTCTTGCCAAATTTCACTTCATTGTTTTGAATGAACAATCCTTAATGTATCCTCTGCGTGTTCCGCAGAACTCTGCCTGCACACCTCATGTAATAGAACCTATGAGTTCAATTCATAATTCATCACAAACACACAATTCACACTCTATTGACACATTCAAAAATAACTCTGTATATATATTAATGTAAAAGACAGATTACATTCGAGACTCCTAGTCTCACACACAACCACACACACACATGCCTGATTCTACTATTAGTGGCCTCCTTCCCTATTGAATGTGCAGGTTCACTATTTAAAAGAATGCATTGGATTGGATCATTGGAGGATCCGATCACCCCTCGAAGAAAATCACTAAATCTCTCTGCCTGCATACATATGTGGCAGATAAGTCTCCTTGAGACGTTATCCATTCCATCTTTTCCTCCATTTTAAAACATAAAAGTCTTCTTATCAGCTTCCCATTTAATTCCTAAAAGCTCTCTCTTGTTCCTAGAATCATGGAACTTTTTAAGAGTTGAATTTGACTTCTACCACTCATGTTCTCATTTATTTATTTTGAGAGCATTTACATATTCTCCCATTATCTAATAAAATCACACTTAAAGCCTAAATATTACACTGACTTGGAACTTAGAAAAACTATTTCCTAAAATGCATGACCCCCTATGTCTACTATTTACAATGACTTTCCTTGGGCTGAATGCTCCTGCATCACATTTCACACCCAACATATGTACCCATTTCCCCCAACACAAGTGGTAGACATCGATAGATACAACTTCGAATGGGATGGGATTTAATGATACACAAGTCACAAGAAATGACATTAGATAAAGAAATTGTAAAGATTGGCACCAAATAATGCCAAGGTTTGACATTGACTAACATTTCAAGAGTAAGGTCACTAACATAAGTTCGAATAAATCCAACATTTTCATTCTCACACATCTCACACATGCAAGATAATCCATATCTAAAATGTAGACAACAAGGAACCATTCCTCGCATCAAAATATGTGCAAGAGAATACACTCTAGCCAACCATACACTCTGTCTTCCAGATTAACCCATGGTAAACATCACTTGCTACTTAACCAAATTTCACATATCCTTTCTTGTTATTACATTTAACCTCATATTGTTTTATTCTTATTTAGGAAAAATATTCATATTTGCTTTACTAAAAACAATAAAATTATGCTTTTAGCATACATGTCCATTATCGCTTACTATTTCTCCTTTTTAATGACCAACAGATATGGATACAAACTACCTATACATGCTATATGAATATTGCTAAGAAACTCAGTAGTAATAACTTACCTTGCAAGATATACAAACGAGGATCAGGCCTCGACAACCATTTTCTCTTTATCATTTGCATCCAACTATTGTATTGTTATGGAAGATAAGGATAGTACTGAAAAAAACAATTCACATCCATGAAGGAGACGTAGACAGAAAAATATGAGCTCACTGGCAAGAACTAAATTCACATATTGGCACCACAATAGGCATCAATTGCTGTTGTCGATGCCACGCCTCATCATATATATATGAGTAGTTACTCTTTTTCAATTACATTTATATGAAATGACATAATTTTATTGTATGTATGTTTATTTATTAACTGCTAAATACATCTCTTTGTATATATGGCATGTTCAGTTGAACCACTAAACCATTATGTAAAATTTCAAGCAAGGTCATTGCATAGCATGTAGAATATTCTTGCCACTTTTACGATAATGATCATCAACATTATATATGTTTCATCTTTTATTAGTTGACTTTTTGTACAAAAGTACTTGTTGATGTTGTTACTTTCAATTATAGAATTTTGTACTCGATTTATTCTCATCAAGTTCATGATTTGTGTGTGTACCCTGTTAAAATAGGACAACGAATTACCCCTTGCATTGTTCATGTGGAACAATTGAATCAGTTTTTAGGCAGAGATAATATAAATAAGAAAATTATTGAGTACAAACCTTGAATAACTAAGCAATAGGAATGGTATACTTCATTTTTCATTTTTACGGCTATGACATTCCGATCAACAAGTATGTGAACAATTTGTAAAAGTGAACATGCATTTCTTCTTATAACTAGGTGATTTGATGAATCTGTTTCACATGATTAAATTTATATTTTAAATGAAAGAATTTGTGGATATACTAGATGTTAAAGGAAAGAGAAATTTGGATAGTGAATGGGTGCAATAAAAATCTTGAATAGTAACTTTACACTAAAAGTCATTTCAATAATTCGTCCCCTACATAAACACATTTTTAAAGATTACGTTTCATGTTTTCCTTGCGAGATGTTCATTTCTAAATATTATTGCAAACACATCTTTGATGGTATTGATTTATATTGTAATGAAAATTAAATGTATGAGTGTTAATTGTAATGAACTCAACTTCTTGTTTCCAAATCAAATATTATGCGATGAATCCCATTTTTTAATGCTCATATACATATTCAGCCATGTTTGGTTGGAGGTACAAACATTCATTTGTTATATCTTCCAATATATAGTCATGCTCATCCCTCTTTGATCTTATATCTACCTAGATACTTTAATTTTTCAATTGTTTTCTTAGAACCTGCTTCATTAACAATATGCTCCATTTTTTGATCAATACCAAGCCTGATGGATAAATGTTCCAAAAAAGTATGCAACATTTTTCATAGTGAATTGAAATGTGAATGTGCATAGTTTAATGCCTCCCATTTCATTTTAAGTTTTCATCAATATGCATAAGCAGGAGGGACTAAATTTGTGTAGACGAAGGGAACCCAATTTTCTTTCAATGTGAGCCCTATGTTAGTCAATGGGTTCAAATTTTAATTGCTAATGAATATGGGAATGTATCCATCATAGAGAAACAAGGTTACCTTTGTTTTACAACAAGCTGCAACTCATGGGTTAAATGTCGCTAGGACTTGGGCCTTCTATTGGGTGTGTGTTATATTCTTTCCACAAGTAGTTGCACGTGTGGGGGGGGCAAGAGCCCCACCTATTTGCTGCTTCGGGCACAATAGAAGGGTTACAAGGCTGGTGTAGCCCCCCTACAAGGGGTCCCTGGAGGCACCCTGAGAAATTTTTTCTAGATAATATATTGGGTGGGTAAACCTACCTATAGTTTTTTGCATGAGTTTTGCATATGTTTTTAAGAATGATGGTTTTTTTCCCATGGTATTTTGTAGATCCAGTCAAGGGAACTATGATGATGTTCTAATATAGGATTAATGGATTGGGGCTTATGAGTTCTTTGACCTGTATATATATCTATTGTAACAATGAAAGGAACATAATGAAAAATAAATCCAGTAATCATGGTTTTGGGATCCATGGGAAAATATCTGTATATTTGTTTTATATTGTTGTCATTTTTATTTTTTGTTTTTAGAATTCATCTGTGGGTAATTTTTGTTCAGGGTTACAACCTAAATTTAGTATCAGAGTTCTTTCAAATTCAAGGGGACACCTTTGCTACTCATGGGCTTTCCTAAGGCTTATGGTAGACCTTGTTCAATAGGAGATTTGTGGGATCGAATCTTGTAGTGAAATAATATGGCGAGTAGTGGAAAGATAGAGATCAAGATATTTAATGGTAAAATTTTTGAGTTGTGGAAACTCACGATCGAACATCTGGTGGTGGATAAGGATCAGCGGATCGCGGTAAATCCAGGTACTAAACGAAGGATAATATTAGATTAAGACTTAGTAAGGTTGGATTGGAAAGAAAAGAGCCCAATACAATTGTGTATTTTAGATTCAATATTATTAAATGTATTAGGGAAATTTATGGTGAAGGATTTGTGGAACAAGTTAGGAACTTCGTAACAATCTCAGTCTGTAGTGAACAAATTTTTCCTACAGAAAAAGTTGTATAAGCTAAGGATGAAGGATGGAAATTGGATGAAAAAGCATTTGAACACCTTTAATATTGTTTTAAGTCAATTTTTATCTATTGATATTAAAATAATTTATGAATATAAGTGCATCAGTTTGTTTTTTCTCTACCAGATTTGTGGGACAGTCTAGTTATTGCAATAGGTAGCAATACAACTACCTTGAAGTTTGATGAAATAATCTAATCCTTGATGTCAGAGTAGATGAGACGGAAAAATATGAAGGGTCAGAATGGATATGCCTTGTATGTAAGAGGATGGTCCCATAATAGGCAAAAAAAAAAATCCTTGAGTGGGAGGTCTAAATCGAGAGGGAGATCTAAATTTCCAAGGAAACATGTAAAGGTGTGTTGGAAATGCAGAATGGAAGGGAACTTCAAAAAGGATTGTAAATCTGAATCTCCTAAGAAAGGAAAGGGATATGATGATGTTCCTTCTGTAGAGGTGAAAAGCACCTCAAATGAAGGTGGGATTTTTACTTAGCTTCTTCTTCAATTACATTTGTAGATCATGAGGCATGGTTGATTGACTCACATGCCTTCTTTCACTTCACTCTCTGTAGGTAGTGGTTCTCCGAGTATGAGAAAGGAAATGGTGGCTATGTCTTCTTAGGGGAATACAAGGAGGCTAGAATCGTCAAACACGAAAAAGTCAAGATAAGTTGTAAGTTGGAAGGACTATAATACTTCCAGGTGTTCTACATATTCTTCCATTAGCCAAAAATATTATTTTTTAAGCAAGATGGATGATGCAAGTGTAAAAATAGTGTTTGATAAAGATAACTGAAAGATGGTTCAGGGAGCACTGGTACTGATGCAGGGGGTTTGGATTGGAAATATGTACAAGCTTCTTAGTAGGACTACTATCGATGGGTGAAATAGTTTTGTGGTTTATGAAAGTCGAGCAGAAAATCTAGTGGTCTCTAGAGAAAATACCATGTTATGGCACTGAAGGATTCGACATTTGGACAAAATGGCCTTCAAATACTTCATGGAAATAATATGGTAGAAGGTATGTCTAATTAATCTCTGGATTTCTATTTCTGTGAACATTGTGTATATTGGAAGGAGAATTGGATGAGTTTCATTGTTGGGTCCCTATAATACTAGTGATTACCCCATTACTATTGTAGTTATACCCCTTATTAATATTGTTGTGCCCCTATTGTCCCCATATTGTTATTACTGTGCCCCATAGAATCCCTCTATTGTTATTTTTGTGGCTTTATATTATTATTGTTAGGTCAGCTGGGTTATATTGTGACTCCTTAGACTCCTATATATAGAAAGGAGGTTTTGTCATTTGAATCATCAAGAATTGTTCATTTATGTAATGTAAAGGAGGTTTCCCCTTCGAAGAGGCTGAATTCTAAGGCGTTGATCTATCTTTTCTATCTTTTCATGAGCTGATTTTATAACATTTGGTATCAGAGCTTTGGATTCTAGGGTTTCGTTGCTCCAAACAGGTCATCGTGGAATTTTCGCTATAACTTTTTTTTGCGACGTTTCAGAAGTTGAAAAAAAAACCCATTTGAGAAGACATCGCGCTAAATCTCGGGTCCGAATTTTAGAGCTTTTTGCGCTATATTTGCGGAGATATGATCTGAGGAAGTTGGTCTTTTCGCAGACTCCTGAATTACATTCCAAACAGGTGACCTGATGAAAATCGTCATAACTTTTTCTATGAGCATTGGATTGAAATTTAGTAAGAAGGTGTAGAAAGAGGATAGGCTGTAGTTTCTTCTATATATTTTTCAAAGCTAGAGGTCGAAACAGTGACTCGTGGCACGTCGTACAAGTTTTCTCTACTGAACTAGTCTATAATCAGGTCACTGTGGGAGATTTCGCATAAATCTTCCTTCGAGAATCCAATTTGGATCAGACTGGTGGCATTGGAAAGAGGACACAGAGGGCTACCAAAGGTCACAATTTCAGAACTAGATGTTCTGGAAGTACAGAGATACATCAGAGGCAATATCGAGCTCCTACAAAGTGAAAAAAAGGTGTGTAGATTCTTTTAAATTTTTGCTTAAGATTGGTTTGAAAATTTATTTTGAAGGAATTCAAAGGGCTAGTAGAGCATTATTATTGGTAACTGATGCCCGAGGAAAGAAAATGCAAGCACCTAGTAAGGAACCTGAAAGCTCTAGCATGACTCATGAAGAAGAGGAAGAAATGCTACATGATATATCAAAATTACAAGAACAAGTGCAACAAATGTCACGCTCACAAAAGTTAATAGAAGCTAAGATAAATGGCATGGAAGCTAATATGAATGGCATGGAAGCTAAGATGGACAATTTGAAGATAGATTTGAACACAAATTTGAAGACAGGCATGGCAGATTTGAAGACAGATTTGACAAATTTTCTACAAGAAATACTTACTAATGGTGAAAAGGTAGTAAAGGAAACTCATGATGTGAACAAAAGAAATGTTAATCATGATATCATAGACTCTAATGTGGGATCGAAGACCCACCATACTCCAAAAATCGATATGAGGAAGTTTCATGGCAAGGATCCCGCAACATGGATATTACAGATGGAATAATTTTTCGATCTCAATAATGTGCAAAACACACAAAAGGTACGTATTGCAACTTTATATTTGGAACCAAATCAGTTTGTATGGTATCAATGGCTTTGCTCTCGTAAAAAAATTATCACTTGGGAAATTTTTACAGAAGAATTGATAGCACATTATGAGGATACAAAAAGCAACACTTTTTTTAGTCAATTGATAAGTCTCAAACAAAAGGGTTCAATAATGGAGCACATTGAGGAGTTCCAAAAATTGAACATAAGGGTAAAAGATATTCCAGAGGAACATAGGATTGATGTTTTCATAAGGTCTTTAAAGGATAATATCCAACATGATGTTCGCCTTTGGGAACCTGATTCATTAGAGAAGGCATTCAGGTTAGCAAGAAGAATGGAAAGCAAAATTATGGTAACCAGGAAGCATACCACTCACAACTATAAAGACAAAAGTGTTGTTGCCCCTAGTCTTCCACAACCTATAAGGTTGACACCACAACAATTGGAAGAAAAAAGAGAAAAAGGGCTTTGTTACAGTTGTGATAGTAAATACACTAAAGGTCATAAGTGTGCTGAGAAGAAATTATTCTACATAGATTGTGAAGAGGAAGAAGAAAAGGAGCAAGAAAGGTCAAAAGAAGAGGATATACTCCAAGAACAAAGCCTAGATAAAGAAGAAATGAATCCGACCATATCTTGTAATGCATTGGCTGGAATTACCACTCCTCAAACCATCAAGATAGAAGGACAAATCAAGAAGAAAAAGGTAATAGTGTTGATTCAGGAAGCACCCATAATTTTATTCATTGTAAGGTAGCAAAAGAATTGAATTGCTTCCTATATCTAGCACCAGAGTGTCAAGTGATGATTGCAAATGGAGTAACAATAAATTGCTCTGGAAAGTGCCATATTATCAAGCTATCCATGGGAGAATATGTATTGACTAGCCCAATGCTTTTCATTCCAATGGGAGGTGCTGATGTTGGACTAGGAGTCCAATGGCTACAATCCCTAGGTACAATAGCTTTTAATTTTCAAGAACTTTTCATCAAATTTTCTGTGGAAGGAAAGGAAGTTGAACTAAGGGGTATTGCAGGGAAACTAGGAAAGATAATCAGCTCTAATGGTATGACAAAGCTTCTAAAAGGGGAACAAGGAGGTGTAATTGCACAATTATGTTCACTAGATTTTTCCACATCGGAAACATCTATTTCTCCATATCCCCAAAAAGTCCTGGACAATCATTCCAAGGTATTTGAGACTCCCAAAGGTCTCCCACCCATGCGTGATCATGATCATGCTATTCATCTAATTCTAGGAAGTGTTCCTCCAAACTTCAGGCCGTACAGATATCCCTATGCCCAAAAGAGTGAAATTGAATGTATGGTTGCAGAAATGCTAGAGGCTAGTATAATTCAACCGGAGTCAAAGTTCTTTCTCTACTCTAGTAGTATTGGTGCACGAGAAGGATGGATCATGGCGCATGTGTCCGGATTATAGGGAGCTCAACAAGCTCACTATTAAAGATAAGTTTCCCATTCCTGTCATTGATGAATTATTGGATCAATTTACTTCACCAAGTTGGATCTTCGTTCAGGATATCATCAAATCAGAATGAAGATTGAAGACATTCCGAAAACAACATTTAGAACTCATGAGGGTCATTACGAATTTTTGGTCATGCCTTTTGGCCTTACCAATGCACCTTCAACATTTCAAGGTTTAATGAATTCAATTTTCAAACCATTCCTTAGAAAATTTGTGTTAGTATTTTTTGATGATATACTAATCTACAACAAGTCTTGGAAGGATCATGTTAAACATGATGATAGGGTGCTACAACTATTGGAGGAGAAACAATTATATGCAAAAAGATCCAAATGTTTCTTTGGAGTCCAAGAGGTGGAATATCTGGGTCATATTGTATCTCATGAAGGAGTTAAGGTAGACCCTAGCAAAATTAAAGCCATTAAGGAATGGAAAATCCCCACATCCGTAAAGCATCTGCGAGGATTTCTCAGGTTGACAGGGTATTATCACAAGTTTGTTAAGAATTATGGGAGAATAACAACACCTCTAACAACATTATTGAAGAAAGATGCATTTTCATGGACTCTGGAAGCAACAAAGGCCTTCGAACATCTTAAAGAGGCAATGTGCCAAGCACCGGTCTTAGCTACACCGGACTTCACAAAAACCTTTATTGTGGAATGTGATGCTTCAGGAAATGGGATTGGTGCTATTCTAATGCAAGATGAAAGACCCATTGCTTTTGAAAGTCGTCCAATCAGGGGAAAGTTTTTACACAAAGCTATTTATGAGAAGGAAATGTTGGCAATACTCCATGCACTTAAGAAATGGCGACCCTACCTAATGGGAAGACACTTCAAGGTAAAAACAGATCATGATAGCCTTAAATACTTTTTAGAAAAAAGATTATCCTCTGAAGAGCAACAAAAGTGGGTCACAAAGGTGTTGGGTTATGACTTTGAAATCATCTACAAAAAAGGGAAGCAAAATGTGGTGGCAGATGCACTCTCAAGAAAGGATGAGGATGTGGAAGCATTGTTGTGCGCCATTTCTATTATCAAACCAGATTGGATAAACGAAATGAGGAATGGAAGAATGACCAAGAAGTGTGGGCACTTATTCAAAAGTTACAACAAGATTCCAGTACGTCTGATACATTTAGTTGGAAAAATGATTCGTTATGGTACAAAGATCGCTTATACCTCTGTAATAATTCCCAGCTAAAACAAAAGATTCTTATGGAATTGCACACTTCTCCTTTAGGAGGGCACTCAGGATTTTTAAAAACTTACCACAAGGTTAAGAAGGAATTTTTTTGGGATGGCCTTAAATCAGATATTCAAAAGTTTGTGGTGGAATGTTTGGTTTGGCAACAAAATAAAGTTGAAACAATTAAGACACCGGGTCTATTACAACCTTTATCCATTCCAAGCCAACGTTGGGAGGAGGTTTCAACGGATTTTATCACAGGTTTACCCAAGTCTGAGGGAAAGAGTGTCATCATGGTGGTAGTTGACAGACTTACCAAGTATGCACACTTTTGTGCATTATCACATCCATTTAAAGCCAGTACAGTTTCAACTGCATTTATGGAAATAATTCAAAAGCTACATGGAAACCCAAAGATTATTGTAAGTGACAGAGATCCCATTTTCACTGGAAATTTTTGGACAGAATTATTTTCTTGTCTTGGTACTCAGTTAGCTCATAGCTCATCTTATCATCCTCAATCTGATGGGCAAACTGAGATAGTAAACAAATGTTTGGAAGGATATCTTCGTTGCTTTGTATCTGATAAACAGACACAATGCGTCAAATGGTTGCCTCTGGCTGAATGGTGGTATAACACTTCCTTCCATACAGCAACAAAAATAACCCCATTTATGGCACTTTATGGGTATCAGCCACCATCCATCACATCATATTTAAGAGAAAATTCTAAAGTTTAGGCAGTGGAACATCACATCGAACACCAACAACAAGTCCTCCAACTCTTAAAGGATAACCTCGTGTTGGCACAGAATAGAATGAAACAACAGGCAGATCAACATCGCAGTGAAAGAAGTTTTGATGTAGGTGATTGGGTATTCCTACGGCTACAACCATATAAGCAAATGTCTCTCAAGCAAGCTAAGAAGGATAATAAATTATCACCAAAGTATTATGGTCCGTACAAGGTGTTGCAAAAGATTGGTACTATGGCATACAAATTGGAGCTTCCTGCAGCTTCTCGATTGCACCCAGTTTTCCATGTTTCATGTTTAAAGAAGGTTATAGGCGACAAGCTCCCAGTTCAAACAATATTTCCAGAACTTGACGAGGAAGGAAAAATTATATTGGAACCAGAAGCACTCACAGAAACAAGAACTTGACAGCTGTGAAATCGATCAATTTCGGAGTATCGTATCAAGTGGAAGAACTTATCCGCTGAAGATTCCACATGGGAGGATGAGAATTTTATACAAAAGTATCCAAAACTACTCAAGCGTTGAGGACAACACTTTTTTTGAAGGAGAGGGGCATGTTGGGTCCCTATAATACTAGTGATTACCCCATTACTATTGTAGTTATACCCCTTATTAATATTGTTGTGCCCCTATTATCCCCATATTGTTATTACTATGCCCCATAGAATCCCTCTATTGTTATTTTTGTGGCTTTATATTATTATTGTTAGGTCGGCTGGATTATATTGTGACTCCTTAGACTCCTATATATAGAAAGGAGGTTTTGTCATTTGAATCATCCAAGAATTGTTCATTTATGTAATGTAAAGGAGGTTTCCCCCTCGAAGAGGCTGAATTCTAAGGCGTTGATCTATCTTTTCTATCTTTTCTTGAGCTGGTTTCATAACATTCACCTCTCGTTCTAAGATGGAAAAAGGTATATTAGAGCTTGTGCATAGTGATTTGTTTGGACCTATGTCGGTTCCATCATTGGGTAAGTTTGTGTAATATGTATCATTTATAGATGAATTCTCAAGGAATACATGGATATATTTCCTTCGAAAGAAATCTGAAGTCTTCGACTGGTTCAAAGAATTTGAGGCGCTGGTAGAAAACTAGATAGAGAAAAAGATAAATGTGTTAAGGACAGATAATCGTGGAGAGTTCTCCAAGAAGTAATTTGAAGAGTTTTTTAAGAAGTGTGGTATAGAATGACTGAAAACTACTCCATACACACCTCATCAAAATGGAGTTGGAGAAAGAATAAATAGGACATTGATGGAAAAGGAAAGAAGCATGCTCACTCGTGTCAGGTTAGGCAAGAATTATGTGTAGAGGCAGTGGTGATTGCATGGAGTATGGAGTGGTAAAAACCCTCTCTTTCACATATGAGGGTATTTGGATGCGACTCATATGTGCATGCTCGAAAGGAGAAAAGAACCAAGTTGGATAGTAAATATGAAAGGTGCATCTTTATTTAGTATAAAGATGGTTTAAAAGCTTATTAGCTTTGGAACCCATAAACAATGAAGGTCATGTACAATCAAGATTTGTTGTTTAGAGAGGTGAAAGATGTAATTAAATATGAATTCCTACCAAAGGAACCTGAAAAAATAGAATTTGAGATAAAGGAGGAAGAATCAGACTCTACAGCAGAAAATAAATCATAAGATGAAGAGCCATAAATTCTAGTTGTGAGAAGATCAGTTCGAGAAACACGACAACCAGAAAGGTATATTCCATCTTCTTTCTACTTAAATTTTTCCTTATATATTAATTATGATGATCCCAAAATTTTCAGGTAGGAAGTAGATTCAGAGGATGAAAATATATGGAAAGAGGGCATGGTTGATGAAATGACATATTTGGATAAAAATGAGGATTTGGATCTTGTAGAGTTATTGACTGGAAGGAAACACATTGGAGGCAAATGGGGGTTTAAGAAGATGATGAATGTAAAAGACAAGTTGGAGAAATACAAAGATAGTTTGGTAGCAAAAGGTTATTCCCAGGTGTTGAGAATTGATTTTGGTGATATTTATTCTCCTGTTGCCAAGGTAGCTTCTATTAGATAACTTTTATCTATTGTTGGTTCTTTTGATTTTGAGGTAGAACAGATGGATGTGAAGACAACATTTCTTCATAGAGATCTTGAAGAAGAGATAAACATGAAGCAACCTGATGGCTTTGCTGTGAAGGGAAAGAAATAACTAGTATGCAGGTTAAAAATGTCTATGTATGGGTTAAAACAATCACCAAGGATGCGGTATCAAAAATTTGATACATATATATGGGGACTTGGCTTCATGAGAAGAAAATTGGATCACTGTTTGTATTCAAAATTAATTAGTGAACATGTTATTTATTTTGTCTTATATGTGGATGATATGTTTCTGATTGGAAATGGCAAAGAAATTATCCAGGATTTGAAGATCTAATTGTCTTCCAAATTTGACATGAAGGATCTTGGTGTTGTAAACTATATTTTGGGCATGGAAACTAAACAAAATCGAGCAAAGAGGAAGCTTTGGTTAAATGATAGGAAGTAAGTGAAGACAATACTACAAAGGTTTAATATGCAAGATAGTAAAGCAATGAAGGTTCTTATTCCTGTAGGTGTAAATCTATATGCTAAACAGTGTCCCAAGACACAAGAAGAGGAAGAGGACATGTCATGTGTTCCATACGTAAGTGCAATTGGTAGCCTGATTTATGCAATGGTTTGTACTAGACAGGCCATTACACATGTAGTGGGAATATTGAGCATGTTTATGTCAAAATTAGGGAAGGAGTATTGGAAGACAATGAAGTGGGTTTTCACGTATTTGTGTGGCACTAGTGATTATGGTTTGTGCTACAAAGGAAGACAAAGGTTGGAAAAAGTTTTTAACATCCGTTTCTTTGTTGATGTAGACTGAGATGGAGATATAGATCAAAGAAAATCTACAAGCGTGTATGTGTTTACGCTATTTAAAGGTGGCATTAGTTGGATGACCAAGATATAGTCTGTAGTGGCACCTTCAACTACAAAGGTAGAATACGTGGCAACCACTTTTGTAGGCAAGGAAGCAATTTGGTTGCTAAGATTTTGTTTAAGTATGAGGTTCGTACAGCTGCCTATAAGGATGGACTCTAATATCCAAAGTGAATTTTTATTGGCAAAGAACCTGATTATTATTCAAAGACAAAGCACATTGATGTCAAGTATCACTTTGTGAGGAATATGGTTGAGGACAAAAAGGTGTTGCTAGTAAATGTGGACACTTTGAAGAATGTTGTAGATGCATTGATGATGTCTGTGAGCACTGAGAAGTTTTCTTGGTGTAGAGAAAAAATTGGTGTTGCAAGGCTAGACCAATGACTAAGCTCTCCAGTGATGGGTGTGTGTTATATTATTTCCATGACTAGTCGCACGTGCAAGGGGGTGACAACCCCCTTGTTCGTTGTGCCGAGTGGAGTAAAGGGGTCACATAGGGGGTGCATCCCCCCCTATCGAGGGGTTTTAGGGTGGTGGTAACCCCCTTACACAAGGTCCTGGGCAACACCCTAAGAATTTTTTTTTCGACCCTATACTAGGTGGCTGAAGCTACCTATGGTTTTGTGCATGGGTTTTGCACATGCTTTTGGGCATGATGGTTTTTTTCGCATGATATTTTGTAGATCTAGTCAAAGGAACTATAATTTTGTTCTAATCCAGGGTTAATGGATTAGGGTTAAAGGAACATAATGAAAAATCAATCTCGTTGTCCCGGTTTTGGGATCCAAGGGAAAATATTTATGCATTTGTTTTATATTCCTTTTATTGTTTATTTCTTATTTCTAGAATTCGTCTGCAGGTAATTTATGTACATGGTTAAAACCTACACCTCAAATGATGACTAGTATGAGACCTTCTAGACTTCTTTTGGTGTATATAATGAATAAGTCTTTTAGGCCTGTGCTTTCAAGCCCTTAATGCATTTTTTTTTCTCGGATATCACAACAATTCAATAGGGAGAAAATCTGATTTCTACCTTAAAAATTATTCAATAGTTTCATTCCTGGATCCAGATTTAAATAGGAACACAACAAATTATAGAGATAACCATAAACACAGAGATGTAGTGGAAATAATACTTCATTTCATAATGTAAAATACTAAAATATGCTTACAAACAAAAATGGAAATAAACCAGCTAGGGTGATGGTATCTTATCTCTAAGAAGAGATGTGGCAGCTACATGCCTCTGAACCGATTTACAATGAGGCTCAAGGACCTTTTTTATTATTGAACAATAAAAGAAAACTGTAAACAACCAAAACCCTAACTCGAGGAGATGTAAAACGAAGAGTTTATGGGCCTCGTTGAGGTGAGTTAGACAACCAACTTCCCAGGGTCGCGACTTGGTCATATTATCTCTGTTTGACGTTCATGATTGCCTATTGGAAATATCTCTCTGAGGAATATGATGAAAAATATGGTTATAGACAAAAAAAATCGGTAGTAGATTTCCAAAAAAATTTCGTTTAGGGCCTCATAATGGCTCCAGAATTTTAGGACCAGAAAAACTGCTAAAAATAGTAAACTGTGCTACAATTAGGGAAACTGAAAAACTGAAAAGAGTAATGGTGGGGGTCCAAGTGGAATTCATGGAAGGCCACCAATATCCCCTTGGATCATTCCTCCCCCCTTAGGAAGCAATGGTCCCCATTGTGTTGAGTTCCTCCATGAGATGAGGGAACTTCTGCTGAACTTAGTCCCTGGTGAGACACTTGCCCTGGTGAAGGAGTTGGCCTACTTTGAAAAATCGACATAGTTGGATATCTTGTTGGAGAGTGTGCTTGATCTGTGTGTCCATGATCTGATGAGTTGCATCTTGTTCCATGCAATCTGGATTTAACTTTTTGGGTGTGAGTTGTTCTACAATGTTGGAAGTGTCTAGTAATGGTGAAAAGTATGGCTGAAGGTGGTCCACATTGAACACTAGGTGCAGGCCAAGGAATGGGAGAATGCTAAGCTCAAATTCATTGTCTCCCACGGCCTTGGTAATGGTGTAAGGACCATATCGGAGTGGTCTAAGTTTTTGATAGGCTCCGGTAAGGCATTCCTTTTGCAAATGCAACCAAACTTTGTCACCCACTTGAAACTTGTGTGGCACCCGATGTTGATCATGCCGCTGCTTGTACTTGGCATCTGATTTCTCTAGAATGTCATGGACCTACTGGTGAATAGGTTGGATGTGCTCAATGAAGTTGTTTGCCTTATCTGTTTCAGACTGGACATAAGCCAAATCTACATGAGTTGATGCAAATGGCATGGCCACATCAATGGGACATAGTGGATGGAATCCCAAGCCAACCTGAAAAGGGTTGTGGCTAGTCGAGCTGTGGAGAGCTCAGTTGTAGCTGTGCTAAACATAGGGGAGGCTCTCGTCCCATGTGCGTGGATGCTTTGAGTTTTACAAGCATAGAATGTGTATGATCATCTTGTTGACAACCTCTGTCTAGCCATCAGTTTGAGGATGGAAGGTTGTGGATTTAGTAAGTTTGGTGTCCAGCACTAACCAAATACTAGACCAAAATGTACTGAGGAACCTGCTATCCTGATCTGAGATGATAGACTATGGGATCCGAAAGTGTACCCACACTCATTTAAAGAAGAGTTTAGCAGTAGCTTATGCTGTGATATTCTTCTTTTAGGTCGCCATAATGGCCATCTTCAAGAACCTGTCGACAACCACAAAAACACAGTTATTTCTATGCTTAGTGGAAGGAAGGCTTGACATGTAATCCATGGAGATGGATTCCCAAGGTCAACTAGGGATAGGCAGCGGGGTGTAGAAGCCTTGTTTCTTGATGGTTGGCTTGGCAATGGCGGAGGAAGTGCATGATTTGATGTACTTCCCGACATCCTACAAAAGATTCAACCAATAGAAATACTTCTACAGTACTGCCACCATTTCCTCGACACTGAAATGGCTAGAAGCTCGACTGTAGTTTGCTTCCAAATCATCTTGGCACACTCACTTGAAGCAACACAAAGGTGAACCAAGTGGCATAACAGGGCATCCTGGAGGTGAAAATCTAGAACATGTTGACCCTTTAAGCGTGTCTGGTATGTGTGGCCAAATTCTGGGTCGCTTTTTTAGAGAAGTGGCCAATCAGAAGTCCCGTGCCCACGAGAGTTGAGCACGATGGTTAACGCCATGATCGGTGGTCGATTGAGGCAATCTGCAACATTATTAGTGTTTCCCTTCTTATACTTGATATTAAAATGGAACTGTTACAGGTATGCGTACCACTTCTAATGGAAATCATTCTGTAATTTCCCTTGGGTTTGTATGGACTGCAAGGGTTGGTGGTCTATGTGGATGATCATTTCCTTCCCCAGAATGTAATGCTTCCATTTTTGGCAGGCCTGCACAATGGAATACATTTCTTTGTCATAAGTGGGATACTTTTGGACTGTGTCTGAAAGTGTCTCACTGTGATATGCCACTGGATGCCCGTGTTGAGTAAGGATTGCCCCAAGAACATAGTCAGAGGCATCTATCTTGACCTCAAATGGTTGTTTCAAGTCTGGTAATGAGAGCATTGGTGCTGAGTAGAGACGATCTTTCAACTTTGTGAATGATTTCTATTGAGATTCAGACCAAAAGAACTTTGATTTCGCTCCTCTCTTGGTGACTTGACTCAAGGGCGAAGTGATATGAGAAAATTCCAACACGAACCTGCAGTAGAAGTTGGCAAGACGTAGAAAGATGTGAAGCTCTGTCAAAGTGGTTTGAGATAGCTAATCTCGAATGACTTGGATCTTGGCTGGATCCACATACACCCCCTTTTCATCAATAATGTATCCCATATACTGAACTTGGGTCATGCCAAAAGTGCATTTCTCCAAATTGGCACATAACTTGTGTTGCTGCAGTGTTTGGAAAACTTGTCAAATGTGGTGGAGGTGTTCTTCCCAGCTCTGGCTGAAGATAAGGATGTCATCCAGGTATACCACTACAAATGAGTTGGTGAATGGCTACAATATGTCATCCATTAGCCTCATGAAGGTGGCAGGAGCATTCATCAATCTGCAAGGCATAACCAACCATTCAAAAAGGCCCTCCTTGGCTTTGAAGGTAGTCTTCCACACATTAGAGGGTTCGATTGGTACCTGGTGATATCCAGACTTCAAATTGATCTTGCTGAAATATTCCCCCCCTTCAGTTGGACCAGGAGGTCATCAATCCATGGGATCGGGTACATATTATAAACAATGATCTTGTTCAATGCTCGATAATCAATACAGAGTCTCCAAGTCCCTTCCTTCTTCTGTACCAACACGATTAGGCTCCCACAGGGCGATGAACTTGGATGAATGTGACCTTTTTGTAGTAGATCGTGAATCTACCTCTTGATTTCATCGTTCTTCAAAACAGAGCGTCAATAGATTGGTCCATTGGGCAACGGCACACCTGGGGTCAGATCAATGGAGTGCTTGACCTGACAGTGCAAAGGAACCCCTGCAGGGGAGGTGGAGATGCCCTCGTACTACTCCATGACCTTGTCCATCTGTAGGTGTCATGCAAAGGGGCCTTGTCTGGAGGTTATGGCCACCGTCTTCTTCTTTCCTTGAGGTCATATCATCAAGAAAAAAAATTTCCTAGTTTTGGAAATGAGCTTACTACATTGTTTTGCAGTAACCAAAGAGTTAGTGGTAGGCGGTGCTACCTCTGGTATCCTATACAACTTATTTCCCAAAGTAACAATAACAACATGGGGTATGTTGCTTCCACAAGTATGGTTGTCTTAATAATACATCACAAACTTCAAGGGGAGCAATGTCACACAATAACTCATCTGTGAAGGGCTTGATGTTGTATGGAAGGCGACACTACTCGCTCACGCAAAGATCCCATCCTTGGTGAAGCTACCCGATAGTGTATGGTTGTGGATGTGTTGTGGTTGGTAAGCTAAGCCGCTTCACGACCTCTACTGAAATGAGGTTCTTTTGGCTTCTGCTGTCGATAATGAATTGTAGTGTGGAGCCCTTTACCCACATCTGGGAGTGGAAGAGACGCTCCTCCTCCTCTGGATCTTCTGGTTGCTCGTTCTGGATCTTCGTGGTTGCAATGGTCGCATTGGTCTCTGCATCGATAATCTGCTTCCCTTTGTCATTCCCCTTGTCAGGTTCTGACTCAGAGTTAGAACATGTGTCTATTTCTAAAACCTTTAGCTCGGCCACCAGTGACTGCTTGGCCTGACACTCACTTGTGTTGTGAGTGGAGCACTTATGGAACTAACACCACTTTCCCGTGTCTTTTTTCGGCTTCACAACACTGTTCTTTGCTTGCAGCTTTTGTTGGTTGTCTTCGGTTGCCTTGCCTTGGCTTTGTCCTTTGTTTTGTGGTCTGGGGGCACCTTTCCCTCGCTTCAGATTCGTAGATCCAGAGTCTCGCTTCTTCCGTTTAAACTTTTGCTTAACCTTGATGGCATATCAATATGCCATGTCGAGGGAGGAGATGTTCAGGTTTTCTATTTCTTCTTGGATGTACTTGTACAGGAAATCGCGGTATTTGAGTACCAAATACTGCTATGTATCCTTGATACCCAAATTTGTGTGAAGGGTATGGAAAATATTGGTAAACTCTAAAACATCTTGGTCCCTTCCCTATCGCAGCGTGGTCTACTTTATGTGTTGATCCTTATAGCTTCTAACAGGGTAGTACTGCTCCTTGATGGCATCCTAGAATGAATTCCAAGTGGGTGCAACTGAAAATATTGAGCCTGTAGTTTCATCTTTTGATTGCAACAGGTTTCCCACCAGTCCTTGACATGGGGGGCTGCTTTGAGAAGAGCGAAAAAAATATTTTCCCTACTCAAAAAATCATGAATAGAAAAATAACCCTCTAGTAGATTTAACCATTTATCAATGGCATCTACGTCTATCTGAACCTCGAATATGGGCTTTCAAAATTAACTTGTACCTTAAATGGTGTGGCGTTTCTAGAGTAGCTGTTGAAAGCTGATGCATCACCCCTGGTAACCGTTGAAAGATCCGGGCAAAGCAATCCATCATCGCGTTCCTTTGTCACTCGAGGGCTTATTTGAGCAAGATTTTGATAGGATCTCCAGCCCCCTCATCTTTCTCTTCATCCGCCATGGGATGATTTCAGGATTTGTGAGGCTAGTCTTGCAAAGGTTCGACCAGTTCAAGCCCTCACTCCTTATATCCCGACCTCATTGGGCACATGCAATGAAAAACAGAGAAAAAAAGCAGACCGCTCTGATACCACTGATCCAAATTTAAACAGGAACAAAAAAATTATAAAGATAACCATAAACATAGAGATGCATCAGAAATAATAGTTCATTTCATTAATGTAAAATACTGAAATATGCGTACAAACAGAAATGAAAATAACCAATTATGGCAATGGTAGCTTATCTCTGAGAAGGGATGTGGTAGCTACATGGCTCTGAACTGACTTACAATGAGGCTCAAGGGCCTTTTTTATTATTGAACAATAACAGCAAACCCTAAACAACCAAAACCCTAAACTGAGGAGATGTAACACCAAGAGTTAATGGGCCCTGTTGGGGTGAGTTGGACAGCCAACTTCCTGGGGTTGCAACTTGGTCATATTATCTCTGTTTGATGCACATGATAGCCCATTAGAAAGATATCTCTGAGGACAATGACGAAAAAGATGATTTTATACAAAAAATAGATGGTGGTAAATTTCCAAAAAACATCGTTTAGGGCCTCAAAATGGCTCTGGAAGTTTAGGACCTGAAAAACTGGTAAAAATAGTAAATTGTGCTACAATTAGGGAAACTGAAAAAAAGAAAGAAGAAATTATGGGGGTCCAAGTGGAATTGTCGAGTGGCCACCAATATCCACCTAGATCATTCCTATAATAAATTACAAACATAACAATAAGTAAAACACTATAGCCATTCATTTTAATTGACTTCGTACTAAATAAAGTATTAAATTTGTGAAAGCTTTGTTTTTAAACATTCTCCTACATCATATCCTTCTTAGCATTATAGTAAAAATATTATAGTATTCTCCCCCTTTACAATACCTTACTGTTTTTCTATAGACACTTATTCTCATCCACTTTTGGGAGGTCATCACATATAGGTTTTCCAATTCTCTCATGATTTCATTTGGATGTCAATAGGCTAATTAATGTAGTAATACAAGTGTCTTGCATAAAAAAAACAACTTGAATATGATGAGATTCAAAGATTCAACTAAAGTTGAAAATCAGTTGAAATTGGTTATTTTCCCAATGTACTCAAGATCCTTTGAAGAATGTATTTGTGGGGACAGGGAATCTGAAAGGTAAAGCGACCTGTAATGAGCTAAATCTGGATGAATATTGTTGGGCCGTGAATACAACCACGTTTTAAACACTTATTTCATCCATTTTTACTCTTCTTTATCAGGTCATTTATTATAATTTATTATATAAATCCATTTTATAATAATTTGTGCTCTTATGGATGAATATTATTTATTTTCCTTTATTTCTAATAAATTGATAATTATGCATGATTTTATCAATGATAGTTTTAATAAATTGGTTGTAACATTATTCACCATTTTTAGCCTCTAATACAATTTCCAAATTGAAGATTTGATCATTAAATATTCCAACTCAGAAATTCGCTGGAATAAGAAGTGACAATTTTGCGGTTGAAATTCTAGGAAAATGAAGAAGAATCTGGAAAATCCGGAACATGGGTTTTGTCTAGAACAGACCAAATTAATTTTATTGAAGAACGGTTTGCCCAAATTCAGCTTGTATTGAGAGAAACACAGGGTTATTTGAGCACGATTTTCTCAGATTTGCTGTGTGGCCATTTTCCAAACCTCAGCTGCAAAGCCAAATTTGCCTTGCTCTTGTTGAAAGATGGATGGAAATATATTTTCTTGTTGATCAATTGGTTAGAAACAATCCAATTTTTTAATAATGATCATATTGAAATCATCACAGTTGTAACTACTCTTTGCTCCCTGTGTATTTAAATCAAAATAGAGATCAGAGAATGGGGAATGATGGATTCAGAATTATGATTTGAGGATGGATTCGAGATTCAGAATTGAGGATTTAGAATTATGGATTCATGATCCATGATGGATGATTAGAGAGATAATAGGATAGGATAGGAGGAAAGAGCATGGGTCTCTATTATTTCAAATTGTAATTCTAATTCACAGACTTGTGGTGCCAAGAGGACGTGATCATATTGTAATGCCAACCAAGTTTAATGATTAATATATGATTTGGGAGTTGTTGTTCATTCTTCTCATCTGAAGTAGCCCAACAACATCCACTGGCGGCTAAGGGCCCAACCTTTGGTGGATTAAGTTGCTGTTGTATTATATATTTACAATTTTTGTCGTGTGATGGTTTGATTTATTTCTTATTTCTTTGAATCACATTGCTTTACAGTTTCATGTTTTTACAGCGTGTTGTTATAGTATTTTATGAAATTGTTTTATTGCACAAGTTGTGATTGAATTGCATGGCTATTCTTTTCCATCATAACAGAGATTATTATCCTTTTCAACTTATATTGTTATGTTGTTCATTTCAAATATAAAGCTTCGTTGTTCATTTCAGACTTTGATGTTCACTACAGATTGTTGTTCATTTCTATTGAAATAGCTTTGCTGTTCATTCCAGTAATTTAACAGTTTTCTATTCATTATAGCTATAATAGTTTGGCTGTTCATTTCTAATACTTAGCACTGTTGTTCATTTACTTTCTGCAATTATTTAAGCTTGCCTTTCAACATTCTTATAGTTAGCACAATTGTCTCATTTCGATTAAGTCGCAGTAGCACGATTGATTTAGTTCTTTGCAATTTCCAATTGGTTATTTAGTGTTGTGTGTGAGATCAACAATTGTAAAGAAAATATGCTATCATTGCCTAAGTTCTCAGATTGTGGATCTTATTTATGCTTGATTTAATTTATATCAGTTAAATAAGGAATGAGTTATTGATTCTGCATCCTTGACTGATAAATTGTTGTAGTTTTCTGAGTGAATGATTTAAGTTTCGGAGTGTTAAGTTTCTTTTAATTGTAAGTAGATTTTGTTTCAAGCATTCATTTACTTTTGGATTTTAAGCACTATATTGCAAAACATTACACTTGAGTAAATAGATGCCTCAGACTAAGTACACTCTTGAAATAAAAGGTCGTCCCTGGGTTGACAATTAATGTGAAGATAATTAGGAGTTAAAAAGACAACTTTTCTCGCTCAACATTTTGGCACCGTTGCCAAGGAGAGTGTAGCCATTTTTAAAGAGTAGTGTGCATCTGATGAGTGCCTGTTAGGAAAGAGTTGGGTATTAAAAACGGAAGGTAAGAACCTACGTACGGAGCATGTAGAAGCTCTGCTCCCCCGCCCGCTTTCTAGTAGAGTTGTTAAAGAACTTAGGGTAGAAATAAATGTTTTAATTTCTGTGTGAATGACTAAAAAAAAATATAGAAATTTTGAAAATATCATGATTTCACTTAAGTGGTAATGTAAGCACCACCCATTTCACTAACCAATTGACAAGAACATTTGAAGAAGGAGCCTCAAAGAAACACATGAAGAACATCTTCTATTGTGGTAAGAAGTGGCTCACAAAGCAAATTTTGAATTTCCTATCAAAGATCTAGGAGGAGTGACACAAATGCACATAATTCCTCAATCTTCTCTACCGAAGTTTCATGGTTTGACAAATGAGGATCCAGATACATTCTTATTTGAGTTTGAAGTACTTTGTAGAGGATATGATTATTGTACTAATGATCAAAGGTTGAAAGTGTTTCCTCTTACTCTAAAAGGAGCAGCTCTCCGATGGTTCATGAGCGTAGGTGGGAATTGCATCCAAACATGGGAGGAAATGAAGAACATATTCTTGAAGAAGTACCAAGACTATTGCAAATCCAATGAAGATATTTTCATTATGATACAAGAGGAAGATGAAATTTTGGAGGACTATGTAGATTGATTTCATTATAACCTTCAAAAATCAAAACATAAGCATTTGGAAAATGAGATCTTAAAAACACTCCTACTTAAAGGAATCAAAGATGAATTTTTAGAACTCTTAAATCTGATAGGAAAAGGTGATGTTTTTTGGTTATCATATGATGATGTTTGTGAATTGTGCATAAGGTATTCAAGAGGAATCTCCAAGGCTTGTAAGAATCCTAGAGATGTTTGTTCTTTGTTTTCCAAATCTTCTACAAGAACAGGAGACATAAGAGCTGAAATCAATGATTTATTTGAAAATTTAAAAACTGATTTTATTAGCTCTCTAAATTCACAATTGGATGTTTTGCAGGTTAAGAAAAATCAAGAATTTGATGAAGTGTTTTGCCTTCATTACCAAAAATAGCATTCCATAGATAGTTGTTCTTCTTTATCTAGGATGGAAGTGGCATATCAAAGAGATGAGGAAGCTGCAACAAGATTAAAACAATGGAAATCATGTCCTACAGGTATGGTTCAAAACACTTCTTCTCCATTCTCTTACTTGCATAATCCATTATGGAATACTAATGTGTTAGGGCAGCGATGTCAATCTCAATATAACTACCATCAATCTTGTCTACAAATTTGGCATGGTTCACCATATGATTGCATGACTATTCTCCCTCATCTTGTAGCACAAACACATTCTCCATATTCTTCACTAGCTCTTCCACAACATCTTGATTGCATATCAAAATCATTCACTCAACCCAATCATCTACATCATCAAAATGCTCCATTCCATACACAATTTCCTGCTCATCTCATTCTACACCCTCACCACAATAAACCAGTACAACATGCTTACAGTGTTGAACTGCAGAATTTACCCACTCTTCCCACCCATTCTATCTCACATGCACCAATGGAGAACAATTACAATGAGATTTAGAATGTTTCAAATTCAAAAATTGTAGAAGTTTTGGGGAAAATGAGGTTTCTTTTAGTATGCATCAACAAGTCATTTTAAAATCTCAAGAACTTCATGGTATGATGGCTATGGGAAATCAAGAAAGTAAAGGATATATTGAAGATTGGTTTCACTCCATCACTTGTTTGCAGCATCACTGCATACTTCAACAATTTTTGACACCATTTTTTCAAGGGAAGTTGGCTTCTCATACCCTAATATTCATTAATATGCATTTTTCAAATTTGGGTATGTATATATTTGATGCCTTATCTCGAAAATGGTTCCACTGGAAGTACTCATATAAGTAGTCATATTCATTTTTCAAATCAAAATATGTTAGTGTAGAAAAAAAGAAAAAAACAAAAAGAAAAAAAAGGACATAGATCAATACATCTTGTTTTAATGTAAAACTAGTTGTTTTTTGTTGCAAAATGCTATGGAAATCAACATTGATGATAATTTTTTTAATTCATTTGTATATGTAGATTAATTATAATGGAAATAATAGTTATACAAACACAAATATTCACGTTTATCACCAATTTGAAAAAATGCTCGAATATCATGTTTTTTGGCTTGTGGGCTTGATGGAATTTCTGAAAACACAGTCGGGACAGTGATGTTTTGACAGACCAAAAGGGAATATTTTTAAAACCTGTTTCTATCATAATTATCCCTTGCTACCTACTTTCCAACCCAATTTGAATCACTCAATTTGGATTTGAAACGAAAACGTTAGAACCAAAACATTGATAGGGTGTCTAGTAGGCAACTCAGGAACATAGATGGGACAGTCAGTTTTTGGATGTCCAAATGGATATATTTTTAAAACCTATTTCTATTATAGATATACCTTGATATCTACTTTCCAACCCAATTTGAATCACTCAATTTGGATTTGAAACGAAAAAGTTAGAACTAAAACATTGACAGGATCTCTAGCTGGTAGCTCAGGGATAGAGTTGGGAAAATCAGTTTTTGGAGGCCTAAATGACCATATTTTTAAAACTTGTTTCTATGGTGTATTCCCATATGAATTTAGTTTACAATAAAATTGGAATCACTCATTTTTTATTTCGTATGGGGAAGTTATGATCAAAATACTGACTGTCTGTCGTAAATCAGCACCCTTAAAACTTTGTCTTTCCAGCTGTTCCTTAGAGTATTTGACCTATCAAATCTTCTTGTCTTCAAAATCTATTTCTATTGGAGATAATTAAATGAATCTACTTTCATTTTCAATTTGAATCATTCGAATCTGACATCAAACAAAAAATTTATGCTTGAAATATCAACTTTTGGTCTAAGTTGAGTAATAAAAAATGACTGTGTTATGCAGGTTTTTCTAATTAAAATTGACATATCATATCATTGAATTTTTAAAACTTGTTTATCTTTGAGATACAAATTTTATTTAACTCTCATCTGGCTTTGGAATCACTCAATTTGGATGAAAAACAAAGACATTGTGATTAAAACACTGTCGGTTAGTATGGTCGACCACTGCTCTCCCGCAGGTGACAAATAAATTTTACTTTGTTATTTTCTCCATGGATTTGTTATACAGAGTAACTACTTGTTTTTTTTTGCATAATTATTGGATTAGGGAGCCCGATCACCTCTCTTTCTCCATGATTTAATGTTTTGTTGTAGGTAGACACTCGTTTTTTTGCAGGTTCTAGGAGAAAAAGAAAGTCAATTTATGGACGAGTGATTTTTTAAAGAAATTTTAATGAAACAAGGGAATTTCATCCAACTCATTACTCAACGGATTCATAATAGAAAAAATTAAGAATTTATTTCCATTTGAAGATTCATGTCTTGTCACTGTCGCCAAAACATTTTTCAAAGATATCATTTTTTTACATAATATCATAGCTGTTGTAACTTAATTTATTTATTTACATACTGTTTTTAAATAAAATGTTGTTTCTTTTCTAATTTCTCTTATATTTTGTGTTTCAGGTGTTGCTTCATTCAAATTGTAACCCATCCTCAGCATCGATACAGAGAACAACTAATTCATTCTTTGTGTGCTTGCATTTTATGATTGTGCATTTTGCTGTTCAAGAGGAACAACACTGTCGTTTTTGCTGTTCCTTTTCTGAAGGGACAACATTTGTGTGCACTTTTGTTGTTTCTGTTGTTCTTTTTCCAAAGGGACAATCGTTTTGCCATTCCTTTTTCAAAGGAACGGCACCTTTTATGTCAGTCATTCCTTTTGCACTTTCATTCTACTGTTCCTTTTCCAAAGGAACGACATTTGCGTTTTTGCTGTTCATTTTCCAAATGAACGACACTTTTAGTTTCTGCTGTTCCTTTTCCAAAGGAATGGCATTTGCATTTTTGTTGTTCCTTTTCCAAAGGAATGACCTTTTAGTTTCTGCTTTTCATTTTCCGAAGGAACGACATTTTCATTTTTGTTGTTCCTTTTCCAAAGGAACGACACTTTTAGTTTCTGCTATTCCTTTTCTAGAGGAACGACATTTGCGTTTTTGCTGTTCCTTTTCCAAAGGAACGTAATTTTAGTTTCTGCTATTCCTTTTCCAAAGGAATGGCATTTGCGTTTTTGCTGTTCATTTTCCAAAGGAACAACACTTTTAGTTTCTGTTGTTCCTTTCCCAAAGGAATGGTATTTGCGTTTTTGCTCTTCCTTTCCCAAAGGAATGACACTTTTAGTTTATGTTGTTCCTTTTCCAAAGGAACAACACTTGTATTTTTTTGCCCTTCCTTTTTCAAAGGAACATTACTTTCGGTTTCTGTTGTTCCTTTTTCAAAGGAACAACATTTGTATTTTTTTTCCCTTCCTTTTTCAAACAACACGTTTTTTCACATGCATTTTTTTCTTTTTCGTGTGTATTTTTTTTTTGGTGTGAATTTCCTTTGCTGTTCCCTACAAGGAACACCACTTTTTTTTAGTGTTTTTGTTGTTCCTTTAAAGGAGAAATACTTTGAGAGTATTTTCGAGAACAATCCTTCCTTCCTCTTGTGAGATTATTCCTAGTTCATCTCAACCACATTTTATTGATTCTCTTTCATGGCATGAAGTACACTACTTTTATGAGAACAAGAATTATGGATTCTATTGAAGCGAGTTAATATCATTCACGTTATGATCTTTAATACGACAACTCCTTGATGATAGATTATTTTCAAAAGAAACACAATTATTTATATACTACTTTACTGCATTGTTTTCTGTTGAACATGAGATTGATTGATCATCTTAATACCATGCTGGTTCCACCCTTCCTTGTTATAATCTTCTTTGTTTGTAATAAATGAGATTATGGGTATATTTTTTTCTATTGACATGCTCAACTTCTTCCACCATCCCTACTCTTAAGGAGTACTGAGCCTCCCTCTTTTTATCATAAAAATGTGTAATAACAGCAAAAAAATTGTTTGCAGATGGAGGATAGGGGGTCTCATTACGAGCCAGCCTACCATGTTTATAAGGCTGTAACAAAGTGACATTTCCATTATGGCCACCACACCAGGGTTATGATCCATTGGATAGCCAAATTATCCTTGGAACAGAAGGTCTCATCACGAGCCGGCCTGATCACTTTTGCTACATCTCAGTGAACGGCAGTGTGGTTATCTGGTTACCATGTCAGCACACTGATCTCTTCTGTAGAACAACACTGGAACTCTCTAGTTCTAAATTGAGGATCCTGGTTCATACCGGTTAAAAAGCAACCCTGCCGAGGCTATGGTTCCCTGTTGGCAACAGAGGCTCTGCTTATGGTATTGAAGTTATATCTTATCGTCAATTATTACTATAATACCATTTTCTTATTTTTTCTTTTTATCGGAGGAGTTATTTCCTTAAATTTTTCCCTATTTTGAACCTTTACGCATGAGAAATTATTTTCTGATCAATCATATTATTTTTTAGCTAGAACACCGTCAGCAAAGCATCTTTTTGACATATTTCTGTCCTTTTTCTTTTTTCCATAAATTATCATCAATCCAAAGTGTCCTATCTTTTATTCATAACTATCTTTACACTCTCTGCTCTCATTATAACCATAACTCTCACCGTCTTATCATTGATATGTGTACTTTACTTCATTTACTATTGTATTGTTCATTCCCTTGCCTTGCCATCAGCACAACACTTTTCATATGCTTTATGGTCATGGAATCCCTTTTCCAATTGAAGGGGGGAATGTGTGTGTTATGGGATAGCATGAGATATGATTACTGCACTCTGCCATAACTTGTTGATTTAACAAAATATTAGTATTGCATGTATAAAAAAAAAATTATGATTGAACTTTTTGCATGCATCTTAATCTGTTGCTATTCAAAAACTAACATTACGGATTCAAGAACATTGTATGCAAAATTGTGATTTGTTTACAGGAGAACAACAAGTATGGGGGGGGACTCTATTCCCATCATGATCACACTATTGCAATTCCCAGAAGAGGCTTGTGAATGTGAACAATTCTTCAGACATGATGTGCTTGCCTGGATTCCACCTTTTGCATCAATTTCAGCACCAACTCTGCCTACATCAGATTCAACAAATGTCAGTACATATATGTCATTTTGGAGGTAAAACTTGAGGTAAAATAGCATAGTTTTCTAATTTATTATGAATTTAGGAGAATTTAATGAAAATCCATTTTGAGCATTATTTATCATTCTTCATTCCACATCTTTACCACTTCCCATTTTTCAGCGGCATATCATCTTTCAGTTTGGGGGAGTGTTGCTTTCATTCATCTCTTTTTTATGACCATGTCATTAATATTCTTTATCATTCATTGATATTCTTATTCATTCTCAACACCTCCATTATTCCATGTTGTTTTACACCAAGCATAGAATTCAACAGATGGTAGCAACCACCTCAACTTGTTTTCTAACATTGCATGAGAGCATGCTAATTCTTCAGAGAGGGGGAGGAATTGCTACACATTATGGATGTTTTCTACTTTCTTCCTCATTTAAGGCATACAATTTCATTTTTATATAGTGCAGAAGTTGATTTCCATAATATTTTTAAAACTATGAACTCAATTCTTGTGATTTCTAGAAAACTTAGACGTATCATTAAAATACACAAACCCAGATAATTTCAAGTTAAATTGGTTCATAAAATTTCAAAAATCATGCACTATCACCTACATCCATTTTGTTTATATCTCATGATCCGTGCATCAAAACGATCTGATTTTTGGATCATAGAGGCATTGATATACTATAAATTTACTTGCAACATTCCAACAAAAGCTGGTTTGTAGTTTTTGAGAAAATGGTTAATGAAGTTGGTATTACTTATATCATATTTTGTTGCAACTTCATATGCACATAACTTGAACGTCAATGTAAAAATTGTTATGCTTTCATCCAGATTGCTAAAATTGAATATTCATTAATTTGGAAGAATTCCATTGTTCTATCCATTTCATGAGCTGGGATGAACAAATTCTTTATTGCTTGGTTAACACATGGGTTTTGTCTTTGGGTTGCATGAGGACATGCAATATATTCAGTTATTGTTGCATGAGAACATGCAATATATTCAGTGTTGCGGTATGTTGGGCCGTGAATACGACCACTTTTTAAACACTTATTTCATCCATTTTTACTCTTCTTTATCAGGTCATTTATTATAATTTATTATATGAATCCATTTTATAATAATTTGTGCTCTTATGGATGAATATTATTTATTTTCCTTTATTTCTAATAAATTGATGATTATGCATGGTTTTATCAATGATAGTTTTAATAAATTAGTTGTAACATTATTCACCATTTTTAGCCT
The DNA here is from genome assembly GCA_031772625.1 of Pinus tabuliformis. Classification (NCBI taxonomy): domain Eukaryota; kingdom Viridiplantae; phylum Streptophyta; class Pinopsida; order Pinales; family Pinaceae; genus Pinus; species Pinus tabuliformis. The sequence continues at coordinate 1,416,344,097 of CM062817.1, read as the reverse complement.
CCAATACAATTTCCAGATTGAAGATTTGATCATTAAATATTCCAACTCAGAAATTCGCTGGAATAAGAAGTGACAGTTTTACGGTTGAAATTCTGGGCAAATGAAGAAGAATCTGGAAAATTTGGAACATGGGTTTTCTCCAGAACTGACCAAATTAACTTTATTGAAGAACGGTTTGCCCAAATTCGTCTTGTATTTAGAGAAATGCAGGGTTATTTGAGAAAAAATTTCTCAGATTTGTTGCGTGGCCGTTTTCCAAACCTCAGCTGCAAAACCAAATTTGCCTTGCTCTTGTTTAAAGATGGATGGAAATATATTTTCTTGTTGATCAATTGGTTAGAAACAGTCCAATTTTGTAATAATGATCATATTGTAATCATCACAGTTGTAACTTCTCTCTGTTCTCTGTGTATTTAAATCAGAACAGAGATCAGAGAATGGGGAATGATGGATTCATAATTATGATTTGAGGATGGATTCGAGATTGAGAATTGAAGATTCAAAATTATGGATTGATGATCCATGATGGATGATTAGAGAGAGATAATAGGATAGGATAGGAGGAAAGAGCATTGATCTCTATTATTTCAAATTGTAATTCTAATTGATAGACTTGTGGTGCCAAGAGGATGTGATCATATTGTAATGCCAGCCAAGTTTAATGATTAATATATGATTTGGGAGTTGCTGTTCATTCTTCTCATCTGAAGTAGTCCAACAGCATCTGCTGGCGGTTAAGGGCCCAGCCTCTGGTGGATTAAGCTGCTATTATATTATATCTTTAGAATTTATGCCATGTGATGGTTTTATTTATTTCTTATTTCTTTGAATCGCATTGCTTTACAGTTTCATGCTTTTACAACATGTTGTTATAGTATTTTATGAAATTGTTTTATTGCACAAGTTGTGATTGAATCGCGTGGCTGTTCTTTTCCATCATAACAAAGATTATTTTCATTTTCAACTTATATTCTTATGCTATTCATTTCAAATATAAAGCTTCGATGTTCATTCCAGACTTTGATGTTCACTACAGATTTCTGTTCATTTCTGTTGAAATAGCTTTGCTGTTCATTCCAGTAATTTAACAGTTTTCTATTCATTATAGCTATAATAGTTTGGCTGTTCATTTCTAATACGTAGCACTGTTGTTCATTTACTTTCTACAATTATTTAAGCTTTCCTTTTAGCATTCTTATAATTAGCACAATTGTCTCATTTCGATTAAGTTGCAGTAGCATGATTGATTTAGATCTTTGCAATTTCCAATTGGTTATTTAGTGTTGTGTGTGAGATCAACAACTGTAAAGAACATTATCTATTGCTGCCTAAGTTCTCAGATTGTGGATCTTATTTATGCTTGATTTAATTTATATCAGTTAAACAAGGAATGAGTTATTTCTTCTGCATCCTTGACTGATAAATTGTTGTAGTTTTCTGAGTGAATGATTTAGGTTTGAGAGTATTAAGTTTCTTTTAATTGTAAGTAGATTTTGTTTCAAGCATTCATTTACTTTTGGATTTTAAGCACTATACTGCAAAACATTACTCTTGAGTAAATAGTCACCTCAGACTGAGTACACTCTTGAAATAAAAGTTGTCCCTGGGTTAACAATTAGTTGAAGATAATTAGAAGTTAAAAAGACACCTTTTATCGCTCAACAAATACTTGCATATATAAGATCCAACATATATATACATTTTGGGGTTTCAAAAAACTCACCTAATTACATCCAAACATACACATACATTTTGGAGTATCAGCAAACTCACCTCATTACATCCAAACCATCAAGATGAACAAAGCCCTGAAAATGTTTTATATGTTTGAATTTCATTTTTTTATGAATAAGAGTATAGCAATTAAAACTATTTTAATTAGTTTTATGTATAATAGGATATCGACAACTTCTTCCAATAGTAGTAGAACAAAGAATCCATACCCTATTTAGATAGAAATAATTGGTGTACCAGAAAAGGGACCCCATGGATATTGAAGGGTGGAGTCATCCTCATTCTAATGAGGGGCAGGAAGAAGTGCACCTTATAATGTTTTAGGTCCCTATAATATTAGTGATCCCCCCATTACTATTGTCGTTGTATCCCTTATTATTATTATTGTTCCCCATAGAATCCCTCTGTTGTTATTTTTATGTCCTTATATTATTATTATTAGGTCATCTTGGTTATATTGGGACCCCGTAGACTCCTATATATAGAATGGAGGTTTTGTCATTTGAATCATCTAAGAATTGTTCATTTGTGTAATGTAAAGGAGGTTGCCCCCTCGAAGAGGCTTATTTCTAAGGCGTTCATCTATCTTTTCTATCTTTTTGTGAGTTGGTTTCATAACATTTGGTATCAGAGCTTTGGATTCTAGGGTTTTGCTGCTCTAAAGAGGTCATCGTGGCATTTTTAATATAACGTTTTCGCTACAAATTTTCAGAAGCTACCAAAAAAACCATTTGAGAAAAAATCAGTCTTAAACTCACACCCAATTTTCAGATCTTTTTGCGCTATATTTTCGGATATATTATTTGAGGAAGTTAGTGTTTTTTCAAGCTCCAGAATTTCCTCTAAAACAGGTCATCGAGGAATTTTCACTATAACTCTTTCGCTACGAAGTTTGAGAAGCTAAAAGAAAACCCATTTGAGAAAAAAATAGTCTAAACCTTGGCTCTGAATTTTAGATCCTGTCTCGCTATACTTTCAGAGATATAATCTAAGGAAGTTAGAGATTTTGCAGACCCCTGAATTACATTCCAAATAGGTCACCTTGGGAAAATCATCATAACTTTCGCTCTGAGCATCAGATTGAATTTTCTTAAGAAGTTGTAGAAACAGAATAGACTGTTGTCTCCCCTATATATTTTTCAGATCCAGAGGTCAAAACAGTGACACGTGGAACTTCATACAAGTTCCCTCTTCTGAAAAGGTATATAATCAAGTCATCTTGGGAGATTGCACATAACTCTTTCTTGGAGAATCCAATTTTGATCAGATTGGTGGCATTGGAAAGAGGACGCAGAGGGCTATTGCAGGTCATGATTTCAGAACTAGGAGATACAAAATTACAGAGGTACATCAGATTCAATATCGAGCTCCTACAAGTGAAAAAAGTTATGTATTTTTTAAATTGTTGCATAAGCTTGGTTCGAAAAATTAGTTTGAAGGAATTCAAAGGGCATAGTGAAGCATTATTATCGATAATTGATGCCTCGAAGAAAGAAAATGGAAACACCTAGTAAACAACGTGAAATTTCTAACATGACTCATGAAGAAGAGGAAGAAATGCAACATTATATATCACGATTATGAAACCAAGTGCAGCAAATTTCACTCGCACAAAAGGTAACAAAAAATAAGATGGATGGTTTAATGAAAGACATCGAAGCTAAGATGGATGGTTTAAATAGAGGCATAGAAGCTAATATGAATGACTTGGAAGCTAAGATGGACGATGTGGAAGCTAATATGGATGGCATGGATGCTAAGATGGACACTAAGATGAATGGCATGGACGAAAAGATGGAAGAATTGAAGATAAATTTGAATAAGTTGCTGCAAGAAATGGTCACTAATGGTGAAAGGCTAGTAAAGGAAACTCATGATGAGAACAAAATAAATGTTAATCATGATTTCATAGACTCTAATGTTGGATTGAAGACCCACCATGTTCCAAAAATCAATATGAGGAAGTTTGATGGCAAGGATCCCGGAACATGGATATTACAAATGGAGCAATTTTTCGATCTCCATAATGTGCGAAACACACAAAAGGTACGTATTGCAACTCTATATTTGGAACCAAATCAGTTTTTATGGTATCGATGGCTTTGCTCTCGTAAGAAAATTTTCACTTAGGCAATTTTTATTGAAGAAATGATAGCACATTATGAGGATACAAAAAGAAACGCATTTTTTAGCCAATTGATAAATCTCAAACAAAGGGGTTCAGTGATGGAGCACATTGAGGACTTCCAAAAATTGAACATAAGGGTAGAATATATTATAGAGGAGCATAGGATTGATGTGTTCATTGGGACTTTAAAGGATAATATCCAACATGAGGTTCACCTTTGGGAACCTGATTCATTGGAGAAGGCATTCGGGTTAGCAAGAAAAATGGAAAGCAAAATTATGGAAACAAAGAAGCCTACCACTCACAAATATAAAGATGGAAGTGTTACTGCCCCTAGCCTTCCACAACCTACAAGGTTGACACCACAAAAATTGGAAGAAAAAAGAGCAAAAGGGCTTTGTTATAGTTGTGATAGAAAATACACTAAAGGTAATAAGTGTGCTGAGAAGAAATTATTCTACATGGATTGTGAAGAAGAGGAAGAAAAGGAACAAGAAATGTCAAAAGAAGAGGATATACTCCAGGAACAAACCCCAGATAAAGAAGAAATGAATCCAACCATGTCTTGTAATGCATTGGTTGGAATTACCACTCCTCAAGCTATCAAGGTAGAAGGACACATCAAGAAGAAAATGGTGATAGTGTTAATTGATTCAAGAAGTACCCATAATTTTATTCATTGTAAGATAGCAAAGGAATTGAATTGCTTCCTACATCCAGCACTAGAGTGTCAAGTGATGGTTGCAAGTGGAGGAACCATAAATTTCTATGGAAAGTGCCATCATAATATCAATTTATCCATGGGAGAATATGTATTGAATAGACCAATGCTTTCCATTCCAATGAGTGGTGTTGATGTTGTACTAGGAGTCCAATGGATACAATCCTTGGGTAAAATAGCTTTTAATTTTCATGAAATTTTCATGAAATTTTCTGCGGAAGGAAAGGAAGTTGAATTAAGGGGTATTGCAAGGAAACCGGGAAAGATAATCAGCTCTAATGATATGACAAAGCTTCTAGATAAGGAACAACGAGGTGTAATTGCACAATTATGTTCGTTAGAGATTCCCACATCGAAATCAACTAGTTTTCAAGATCTCCAAAATGTTTTGGACAATAATTCAAAGGTATTTGAGACTCCCAAAGGTATCCCACCTATTCATGATCATGATCATGCCATTCATTTGATTCTAGGAAGTGTTCCTCCAAACATCAAGCCATACAAATATCCCTATGCCCAGAAGAGTGAAATCGAACGTATGGTTGCAAAAATGCTAGAAGATGGTATAATTCAACATAGTCAAAGTTCTTTCTCTGCTCGAGTAGTATTAGTTCACAAGAAGGATGGACCATCGTGCATGTGTCCAGATTATAGGGAGCTCATCAAGCTCGCTATTAAAGATAAATTTCCCATTCCCGTCATTGATGAATTATTGGATGAATTGCATGGATCAATTTACTTCACCAAGTTAGATCTTCATTCAGGATATCATCAAATCAGAATGAAGACTGAAGACATCCCAAGAACAATATTTAGAACTCATGAGGGTCATTATGAATTTTTGGTCATGCCTTTTGGCCTTACTGATGCACCTTCTACATTTCAAGGTTTGATGAATTCCATTTTCAAACCCTTCCTTATAAAATTTGTGTTACTATTTTTTGATGATATACTAATCTATAGCAAGTCTTGGAAGGATCATGTCCAACATGTTGACATGGTGCTCAAACTATTGGAGGAGAAACGATTATATGCAAAAATATCCAAATGTTTCTTTGGACTATAAGAGGTGGAATATCTGGGTCATATTGTATCTCATCAAAGTGTTAAGGTAGACCCTAGCAAAATTATAACCATTAAGGAATGGAAAATCCCCACATCCATAGAGCATCTACAAGGATTTCTCAGGTTGACAGGGTATTATCGCAAATTTGTTAAGAATTATGGGAGAATGGCAGCACCTCTAACAACATTATTGAAGAAAGATGCATTTTCATGGACTCCAGAAGAAACGAAGGCCTTTGAACATCTTAAAGAAGGAATGTGCCAAGCACCAGCCTTAGCTACACCAGTCTTCACAAAAACATTTATTGTGGAATGTGATGCCTTAGGAAATGGAATCAGTGTTGTTTTAATGCAAGAATAAAGACCCATTGTTTTCGAAATTCGTCTAAACAAAGGAAAGTATTTACACAAAGCTATTTATGAGAAGGAAATGTTGGCAATACTACATGCACTTAAAAAATGGTCACCCTACCTAATGGGAAGACACTTCAAGGTAAAAACAGATCATGATAGTCTTAAATACTTTTTAGAACAAAGATTATATTTAGAAGAGTGGCAAAAATGGGTCACAAAGATGTTGGGTTATGACTTTGAAATCATCTACAAAAAAGGGAAGCAAAATGTTGTGGCAGATGCACTCTCAAGAAAGGATGAGGATGTGGAAGCATTTCTTTGCACTATTTCTATTATCCAACCAGATTGGATAAAAAAAGCAAGGGATGAATGGAAGAACGACGAGGAAGTGTGGGCACTCATTCAAAAGATACAACAAAATCCCAGTACATCTGATACATTTATCTGGAAAAATGATTTGTTATGGTACAAGGATTGGGTATACCTATGTAAGAATTCCCAAGTCAAACAAAAGATTCTTAGGGAATTGCACACCTCTCCCTTAGGAGGGCACTCAAGATTTCTAAACACCTACAACAAGGTTAAGAAGTATTTTTTTTGGGATGGCCTTAAATCGGATATTCAAAAGTTTGTGGCGGAATGTTTGGTTTGCCAACAAAATAAAGTTGAAACAATTAATACTCCAGGACTATTACGACCTTTATCTATTCCAAGCCAATGTTGGGAGGAGGTTTCAATGGATTTTATCACAGGTTTACCCAAGTGCGAAGGAAAGAGTGTTATCATGGTGGTAGTGGATAGACTTACCAAATATGCACACTTTTGTGCATTATCTCATCCATTTAAAGTGATTAGAGTTTCTACTGCATTTATGGAAACAATTCAAATGCTACATGGAAACCCAAAGATTATTGTAAGTGACAGAGATCCCATTTTCACCGGAAATTTTTGGACAAAATTATTGTCTTATCTTGGTACTCAGTTAGCTCATAGCTCATCATATCATCCTCAATCTGATGGGCAAATTGAGATAGTAAACAAATGTTTGGAAGGATATCTTCATTGCTTTATATCTGATAAACAGACACAATGGGTCAAATGGTTGCCTCTAGCTGAATGGTGCTATAACACTTCCTTCCATACTGCAACAAAAATGACCCCATTTGTGGCACTTTATGGATATCATCTATCATCCATCACATCATATTTAAGAGAAAATTCTAACGTTCAAGCAGTGGAAGATCACATCGAGCATCAGAAACAAGTTCTCCAACTCTTAAAGGATAACCTCACCTTATCACAGAATAGAATGAAACAGCAGGTAGATCAACATCGTAGCGAAAGAAGCGTTGATGTAGGTGATTAGGTATTCCTATGGCTGCAACCATATAAACAAATGCCCCTCAAGTAAGCTAAAACAAATTATCACCAAAGTATTATGGTCTGTACAAGGTGTTGCAAAAGACAGGTACTATGGCATAAAAATTGGAGCTTCCTGCAGCTTCTCGAGTGCACCCAATTTTCCATGTTTCATGCTTAAAGAAGGTTATAGGTGACAAGCTTCGAGTTCAAACAATATTGCCAGAACTTGATGACGAAGGAAAAATCATATTGGAACTTGAAGCAATCAAAGAAAAAAGAACTTGAAAGCTACGAAATAGATCAATTTTAGAGTATCTCATCAAGTGGAAGAACTTAACCATTGAAGATTCCACATGGGAGGATGATAACTTTATACAGAAGCATCCAGAACTACTCAAGCGTTGAGGAAAACACTTTTTTGAAGGAGAGGGGCATGTTAGGTCCCTATAATATTAGTGATCCCCCCATTACTATTGTTGTTGTATCCCTTATTGTTATTGTTGTGCCCCTATTGTCCCCGTATTGTTATTATTGTGCCCCATAGAATCCCTATATTGTTATTTTTGTGCCTTTATATTATTATTGTTAGGTCAGATTGGCTATATTGTGACCTCGTAGACTCCTATATATAGAAAGGAGGTTTTGTCATTTGAATCATCTAAGAATTGTTCATTTGTGTAATGTAAAGGAGGTTGCCCCCTCGAAGAGGCTTATTTCTAAGGCATTCATCTATCTTTTCTATATTTTTGTGAGTTGGTTTTAACATAATGCGTAAAACAATGTAGTTTAAAATAATCTGTATTTTGAGAATTTTCATAAAACAGGTTTTACCTATACAACAACCTGGAAGAACTATTAGCTGAATTTTTTTTATTGTACTCTTAAAATCGTGTTTAGTTTTCCTAAGAACTCAAGGGCATATATATGTAAATAGTTGTCTCTTTCAGCAACAACTGCCTTTTTTTGAATGAGTATATATTATTTCCTCATTTTAAAGAAAAGATGGTGACATGCCAAGTTATCCACTGATCCAGGTGGATATTGGTGGCCACCTGCCAAGTCCACCTAGACCCCCACCATTGTCTTTCTCAGCATTTTCAGTTTCCTTAATTGTAGCACAACTTACTATTTTTAGCAGTTTTTCGAGTCCTGAACTTCTGGAGCCGTTTTGAGGCCCTAAACGACGTTTTTTGGGGAATTCGAAGGCAACATGGGTCCATGGAATGGACTGATGTTTCCCATTCCAACAATGGTAGTGCTCGGATAGATCTTTCTAACGAGCTATTTTATGCGTCAAACGGAGATCATATGCCAAAGTTACAACCCCGGGAAGTTGATGTACCAATTTACCCCAAACGGGGCCCACAGTTTGGCGTTTCATCTCCTAGGGTTAGGTTTTGGAATGTTAAGGGTTTTCCATTGTTTCTCAACAATAAATAGGCCTTCGAGCCTCATTGTAATACAGTTCATAGGCATGTAGCCATCACATCTCTTCTCAGAGATAAGCTACCATCGCCCTAGTTGGTTTATTTCCATTTCTAGTTGTAAGCATATTTCAGTATTTTCCATTAATGAATGAAGTACTATTCCGCTGCATCTTTGTGTATATGGTTATCTCTGTAATTTGTTGCGTTCCTGTTTAAATCCGGATCAGTGGTATCAGAGCGGTCTGCTTTTTCTCTGTTTTTCTTTGCATGTCCCCAACAAGGTCGGAATATAAGGAGTTAGGGCTTGAACTGTTTGAACCTTTGCAAGACCAGCCTCGCAAATCCCGATGGCCTCCCATGGCGGATGAGAAGAAAGACGAGGGGGCAGGAGATCCCATCAAAATCTTGCTCGAAGAAGCCCTTGAGCGACAACGGAACGCGATGATGGACAGCTTTGCCCAGATCCTTCAGCGGCTACCTAGAAGCGACGCATCGGCTTCCAGCAGCTACTCTGGAAACACCACACCTTTTAGGGTACAAGTTAATTTTGAAATCCCCATATTCGAGGGTCAGATAGATGCAGATGCCGTAGATAAATGGTTAAATCTGCTAGAGGGTTATTTTTCTGTTCATGAATTTTCGAGTCGGGAAAAGATTATTTTTGCTCTTCTCAAAGCAACCCCCCACGTCAAGGACTAGTGGGAAACCTACTGCGAGCAGAAGGATGAAAGTACTGGCTCACTATTTTCAGCCGCACCCACCTAGGATTCATTCTGGGATGCCATCAAGGAGCAGTACTACCCTGTTGGAAGCTATGAGGATGAATACATAAAGTGGACCACACTGCGGCAGGGAAGGGACCAAGACGTGCCGAAGTTCACCAATCTTTTCCATACCCTTCGCACAAAGTTGGGTATCAAGGATTCGAAGCAACATTTGATACTCAAATACCGTGGCTGCCTGCACAAGTACATCCAGGAAGAAATACAATTCCTAAACATCCCCTCGCTCGGCGCAGCATACCGATATGCCGTCAAGGTCGAGCAAAAGTTTAAACAAAAGAAGCGAGACTTTGGATCTGCGAATCCAAAGCAGGGGAAAGGTGCCCCTAAACCACAGAACAAAGGACAAAGCCAAGGCAGGACAACCCAAGACAACCAGCCGAAGCTGCAAGCAAAGAACAGCGCCGCGAAGCCGAGAAAGGACACTGGAAAATGGTGCGAGTTCCATAAGAGCTCCACTCACAACACAAGTGAGTGTCGGGCCAAGCAGTCACTGGTGGCTGAGCTAAAGGTTTCAGAATCAGATGCATGTTCCGACTCTGAGTCAGAACCCGATAAGGGGTATGAAAAAGGGAAGCAGATCATTGATGCGGATCCCAGCACCACTGTTGCTACCGCAAAGATCCAGAAAAATGAACCCGAAGATCCAGAGGAGGAGGAGCGTCTCTTCCACTCCCAGATGTGGGTAAAGGGCTCCCCGATACAGTTCATTGTTGATAGCGGGAGTCAAAAGAAACTCATTTCGGCAGAGGTCGTGAAGCGGTTGGGCTTACCGACCACAGCACATCCACAACCATACACCATTGGGTGGCTTCACCAAGGACGAGATCTTCGCGTGAGCCAGCAGTGTCGCCTTCCATACAACATCAAGCCCTTCACAGATGAGGTATTGTGTGACATTGCTCCCCTTGAAGTTTGTGATGTATTACTAGGACAACCATACTTGTGGAAGCGACATGCTGTGTATGAATCAAGGCCCCGTGCTGTTATTATTACATTGGGAAATAAGTTGTTCAGGATACCAGAGGTAGCACCACCTACCGCCATCTCTTTGATTACTGCAAAACAATGCAGTAAGATCATTTCCAAAACCAGGAAATTTGTTTTCCTGATGATACGACCTCAAGGAAAGAAGAAGACAGTGGCTGCGACCTCCAGACGGGGTCCCTCTGGACAACAACTACAGATGGACAAGATTGTGGAGGAGTACGAGGACATCTTCACCTCCCCGGCAGGGGTTCCTCTGCACTGTCAAGTCAAGCACTCCATCGATCTGACCCCAGGTGCGCCGCTACCCAATGGACCAATTTATCGGCGCTCCGTTATGGAGAACAATGAAATCAAGAGGCAGATTCAGGAGCTCCTGCAGAAAGGTCACATCTGTCCGAGTTCATCGCCCTGTGGGAGCCCGATCGTGTTGGTACAGAAGAAGGATGGGACGTGGAGACTCTGTATTGACTATCGGGCGCTGAACAAAATCACTGTCCGTAATAGGTACCCAATCCCGCGGATTGATGACCTCCTAGACCAACTAAAGGGGGCGAAATATTTCAGCAAGATCGATCTGAAGTCAGGATATCACCAGGTACCAATCGAACCCTCTGATGTGTGGAAGACTGCCTTCAAATCCAAGGAGGGCCTCTTCGAATGGTTGGTTATGCCTTTCGGATTGACGAATGCTCCTGCAACCTTTATGAGGCTAATGGATGACATCTTGCGGCCATTCACCAACTCCTTTGTAGTAGTATACTTGGATGACATTCTGATCTTCAGCCAGAGTTGGGAAGAGCACCTCCACCACATCCGACAAGTTCTCCAAACACTGCGGCAACACAAGCTATGTGCCAATTTGGAGAAATGCACTTTTGGCATGACCCAGGTTCAGTATCTGGGATACATCATTGATGAACAGGGGGTGCATGTCGATCCAGCCAAGATCCAAGTCATTCGGGATTGGCCCTCTCCAACCACTCTAACAGAGCTCCGCAGCTTTCTAGGTCTTGCCAACTTCTACCGCAGGTTTGTGTTGGGGTTTTCTCATATTTCTTGGCCCTTGAGTCAAGTCACCAAGGGAGGGGCGAAAGCGAAATTCTTTTGGTCTGAATCTCAACAGAAGGCATTCATGGAGTTGAAGGATCGCCTCTGCACGGCACCAGTACTCGCGTTACCAGATTTACAACAACCATTTGAGGTCGAGACAGATGCCTCTGACTATGCTATTGGGGCAGTCCTTACTCAACATGGACATTCAGTGGCATATCACAGTGAAACACTTTCAGACACAGTCCAGAAGTACCCCACTTATGATAAAGAGATGTATTCCATTGTACAGGCCTGCCGACAATGGAAGCATTACATTTTGGGGAAGGAAACGGTCATCCACACAGACCACCGACCCCTGCAGTTCATACAGACCCAAGGGAAATTGCAGAATGATCGCCATCAGAAGTGGTCTACATACCTGCAACAGTTCCACTTGAATATCAAGTATAAGAAGGGCAACACCAATAATGTTGCAGATTGCCTCAGTCGACCACCGATCATGGCGCTAACCACCGTGCTCAACTCTTGTGGGCACGAGACTTCTGATTGGCCACTTCTCTACAAAAGCGACCCAGAATTCGGCCACACATACCAGACACTCTTGGAGGGTCGGCATGTTGCAGATTTTCACCTCCAGGATGCCCTATTATGCCACCTCGGTCACCTTTGTGTTCCTTCAAGCGAGCGTGCCAAGATGATTTGGGAAGCACACTACAGTTGGGCTGCTGGGCATTTCGGGGTCGAGAAAACAGTGGCAGTACTGCAAAATTATTTCTATTGGCCGAATCTTCGACAGGATGTTGGGAAGTACATCAGATCATGTACTGCCTGTGCCATTGCCAAACCGACCATTAAGAAGCATGGCCTCTATAACCCGTTGCCTACCCCTAGTCGACCTTGGGAATCCATCTCCATGGATTACATGTCAGGCCTTCCTTCCACTAAGCATGGAAATGACTGTGTTTTTGTGGTCGTCGACAGGTTCTCAAAGATGGCCATTATGGTGGCCTGCAAGAAGAATATCACAGCAGAAGCCACTGCTAAACTCTTCTTTGAACGAGTGTGGGTGCACTTTGGGATCCCAAGTCTATCATCTCAGATCGGGACAGTCGGTTTCTCAGCACATTTTGGTCCAGTCTCTGGTCAATGCTGGACACCAAACTCACGAAGTCCACAGCCTTCCATCCTCAAACTGATGGCCAGACAGAGGTTGTCAATAGGATGATTGTGCACATTCTGCGCATGTATAACTCAAAGCATCCACGCACATGGGACGAGAGCCTCCCCTATGTTCAGCACAGCTACAACCGAGCTCTTCACAGCTCCACTGGCCATAGCCCTTTTCAGGTGGGTTTGGGATTCCAGCCACTATGCCCCATTGATGTGGCCATGCCACTTGCAGCTACTCACATAAATTCAGCTCATGTCCAGTTCGAAACAGATAAGGCCACCAGCTTCATTGAGCGCATCCAACATATTCGCCAGCAGGTCCATGAAATTCTTGAGAAATCAAATGCCAAGTACAAGCAACGACATGATCAACATCGGGTGCCACACAAGTTTCAGGTGGGCGACAAAGTCTGGTTGCATTTGCGAAAGGAACGCCTTACTGGAGCCTATCAGAAATTGAGACCACTCCGATATGGTCCTTACACCATTACTAAGGCTATGGGAGACAATGCATTTGAGCTCAGCATTCCCCCATTCCTTGGCCTGCACCCAGTGTTCAATGTGGACCACCTTCGGCCATACTTTCCACCATTGCTAGACACATCCGACATTGCAGAACAGCTCAAACCCACAGAATTAAATCCAGATTGCATGGAACAAGCTGCAACTGATCGGATCATGGACACACAGATCAAGAACACTCACCAACAGAATATCCAACTGTATCGAGTTGTCAAAGCAGGCCAACTCCTTCAGCAGGGCAAGTGGCTCACCAGGGAACAAGTTCAGCAAAAGTTTCCTCATCTCATGGAGGAACTCAATGCAATGGGGACCATTGCTTCCTAAGGGGGGAGGAATGATCCAGGTGGATATTGGTGGCCACCTGCCAAGTCCACCTGGACCCCCACCATTGTCTTTCTCAGCATTTTCAGTTTCCTTAATTGTAGCACAACTTACTATTTTTAGCAGTTTTTCGGGTCCTGAACTTCCGGAGCCATTTTGAGGCCCTAAACGACGTTTTTTGGGGAATCCAGAGGCAACATAGGGTCCATGAAATGGACCGATCTTGCTTGTTCCAACAATGGTAGTGCTCGGATAGATCTTTCTAAAGAGCTATTGTATGCGTCAAACGGAGATCATATGCCAAAGTTACGACCCCGGGAAGTTGATGTACCAATTTACCCCAAACGGGGCCCACAGTTTGGTGTTTCATCTCCTAGGGTTAGGTTTTGGAATGTTAAGGGTTTTCCATTGTTTCTCAACAATAAATAGACCTTCGAGCCTCATTGTAATACAGTTCAGAGGCATGTAGCCATCACATCTCTTCTCAGAGATAAGCTACCATCGCCCTAGCTGGTTTATTTCCATTTTTGGTTGTAAGCATATTTCAGTATTTTCCATTAATGAATGAAGTATTATTCCGCTGCATCTTTGTGTATATGGTTATCTCTGTAATTTGTTGTGTTCCTGTTTAAATCTGGATCATCCACCAAGGTTCAATTTCCCAGAAACATGAATAAGTGGTTAGGGGAAGTTACAAATGTTGGTTTAATTTTGACAGAAGAGTACCCTTGTAGCAACAACATTTATGAGAAAAAATGATTATGTTCAATGGTTTTTCACTTAACTCTCTATGCATTGACTTCTATGGTCTAAGAACAAAGGCTTACAGAAGTAACACATGTCGATGAAGTAGTTAGTTGGTCAGATATTTCCAAGAATGGTTCTTCCATTATGATCATTTAGTACTTCAAATTGAACTACTTACAATAGCAGGTTTTAATAATAATACAAAAACTCAAATATTAATAGAGCGTTTGACTTGTCAAATCAAAAAATGTATCTTCTACTCTAGCTAGTCACATGTATGATGTGCAAGTTGATAATGTAGTGACCTAGAAAAGTTTAGAGCCCTTGTTGTAAATTTTCTGATTGAATTATTCATAATACATATTATTGACAAATATGGAATTGTTCTTCGATAGCATCTTATTTAATACGAGAATACTTCATTTGTTTCAAGATACTTTGATGTGCAAGGAGTCTCTGATGGGGGATAAAGGCACTCACACATCTTAGCTCACATTTCTTACATAAGTTGTTTCCCAGCAAGCATAGGCCTAAATTCCATTTTTGTTGGTCTTGTCCAAGGACATCGATTAGAAAATGGCCCTAGTATGTCCTACAATACTTCATTTATGCAATCATAAAAGTACCTTCCATTCTGACTTGCTTCGATATGCCTTCCTACCACTGGCTACCCCTACGTTAGCCAATGTATTGTCGCTGCAGCTTGTTTCAAATTGCAAGGCATCCTTGTACATGTCTTTTCATTTCTCAAACAATCAAGCATCTAAAGAATAGCTTGGCGAATTCCATATTGCCAAAATTATGTTACAATCCACTTTAAATCTAGATGCAACAAGTACACTCATATATTCTAACCAACAAGTACACTCCAACAAAAGACACCATCCATCTAGGTCTTTTCCAAGCTTTCTACCCTCATGTCAAAGATACGAAATGCTTGATTGTAAACGAAAGTATATTTTCTTGTTCGGAAAATGGGTAATTATATACATGAATGAGATATTGCATCATATGGGAAGAAGAAAACGAAAAAAGCATTTTGAGTCCATTTCTCTTTGATCCCAATAAATAGACTCTCATGTATGCCTCTTAATTATAGTGACTGCTTTTCGCAGACGGTGCTTTTTCTCCCACAACGTAGTAGCAGTAGGTAAATCTGCCCCCACTCACTGGCCAAGAAAGAGGTAAATATAATGTTAAGTTTCAGTTACATCTAGCTTTTAGGTTACGATTTGGTTTTAAAAACTTACTAACTTTTTTTTTTTTTTAAATCCAATTTTGTTAATGAAATGGTGGTATTTATTTTCACTGGTTTATCTTTTTTTCTCCAAGGAATGGAAGCGTTGGGTTAAATTCCGTTTTAGTTTGATTTAGTTTTAGTATAGCAATAAAACTTACTAACTTATTTTTATTTAAAATCATTTTTGTTAATGAAATTAGGGTAATTATTTTCCACTGGTTTCTCTTCGAGGTCTGGAACAATTCAAGGTCCTCTTCTCTTCATTGATCTATTATTTGCAGTCAATCAACACATGGAAAAAATATACATATTTGGAATGCCTTGCCCGACAATTTGTTGTGTTCGATTTTAGGAAGGCTTCCTATTCGGGATGTTGCCAAAATGAGGATTGTCTGCAAGCGATGGAAAGATCTGTTACCTCCTGGCGATGCCCTGCAAAGAATCGATCCAAATTTCTCAGTGAATTCCTTCCCTGCATTTCACTTTCGACTCTATTGTGGTTGGGGTCCCCTGAATCAAGAGACCTGGGTCATAGAATTAGGGCATGGTGGTAGTTGGGATATGAACATTTGCAAATCCGCTTGTCCAAATGGCCTAATCCAGGGTGGTCTTATGGATGCATACCAGAGCATCTTCCTCTGTAAGAGAGATCAAGACAGTACAAATCTTTACCTATGCAATCCTGCTACTAGAACCTGGAGACAACTCCCTCCGCCTGACCCATATCGGGATTTCAGGGCAATGACCTTCGACGCTACCCTGAGGCATTGCACTGTCTTGTTCGGTAAAAATAATGTCAAATAACGAACTGGGAATGTAATGGCATTGCAAATTTATGATTTAGAGTCCAATGCATGGACTAGGGTTTCCATGAAAATACCCTTCTTTATTCAACCGCGTGGAAAGGGTTTCTATTCAAATAGAAAGTTTTATTGGTTAACGGGATCGAATGTTAGATTTTTCATGGTAGCATTCGATATTGCAGAGGGTAGTTGGACACAAATTATACTGCCAGAAGTTTGTAGAGGTATCTTCTGGTACCCAGCATTTCTTTATTTAAGTGGCTCCGATGGGCGAGTGCTGTTAATACTTCGGGGAGAGAAACGTGGCAGCATCCGCATGTGGAGGTTAAATGATGTTGGAGACACTGCGGAATGGCATGAACTGCATGATATATGCATCCCAGAATGCCATAAGATTTATTCGGTCGTAGTTAACCAGGGGTGGGTAATGATGGTTGTCAATGAAATGGAAGTATATATGTGTAACTTTGAGAGAAAATCGACCCAGAAAATTTCATTAACAGTGCAGCTTCGTAGCGACCTTGGCATAGGCAGTGAAAAGTTTCAATCAATTAATTAATCTGTTAAGAACCAAAGGTCCCCGCATTTCACACTTCTTAATTCAATCTCTCCGAACTCGTATTATAGGTTTCGCATTCAGCCTTCAATTTTACTTTTTGAGTAGAATATGACACTGCAGAGCGCTTCTTTTAATCAGAGAAAACAGGTTTACTGTAGTTTGTTTGACTGGTGTTATAGGTGAACCATTTTGATACAACCAGGATTTTATGTTTACACAAAATGATTCTCCTGTAACATAGAATTTGAATAAGGAAAAATTATCAGAAGACAGATTTTGATAGGAAATGGTTCATTTTCAATATTGAAATTTGAATAAGCATATTCTTTGTATGAATTTTTAGTTTCAGACTTTTGTGCTTCAATCTTTCTATATATATTTTGATTTTAATGTAAGAATTTTATGAGAATTTGATTATTCATATATATGAGTATTATTTGAAAATTTCGTTACAGAATTTCTAAAATAAAATTTATTTTAAAAGCTACTCTAAATCTACTTATTATTTGTTTATACATACACACTAATATAATATAAAGTATATTTAATTCTAGTTAGTTTTAGTGCTGGCATATAATATAGTATAAAGTATATTTAGTTTTAGTTAGCTTAAATTAGTTTTAGTGCTTGCATATGATGTATATTAACATGGAAGAAAATATATTTAGTTTTAGTTAGTAAAAATCACACTTAGTTTTAATGTTTGCATGTGGTGTACATGCACATAAACATAGCACAAAACACACTTAGTTTTAGCTAGTTTTATTTCTTGCATGTGGTGTACATACACATGAACATAGATCTACTTAGTTTTAGTGCTTGCATGCAGTTAAGCTTAACTTAGTTGCTTTATGTATTGATCACTAGTGAATATACAAAATTCATTCTCCCATCCAATTTTTCTCAATTCTGGCAAGTTTATATAATTATTCTAAAGCGAAGTCCTCAATTATTGCAAGTTTATGTAATTACTATAGAGCTAAGTCCTCAATTCTTGCAAGTTTATGTAATTATTCTATAGCTAAGTCCTTACCTATGCGGTCTTTAATAATTTAACAATTTGAAAAGAAACAGAAATAGAACCTTTGATAGGTGGAAATTTCATTGAAAATATTGAGCTACAAAATTCTTAAACAATGAAATACAACCATCATACAATTATATCATTTTATTCATGTGCAATGCAACTTTAGAATTATATGTTCCAAAAGGGAAAAACTATAAAATATAAATTATTTTAAAATTGTTTCAAATACCTAAACCATAGGTGAATTTATATTAAAATTTTGTTTAGTTCTCATCCATTTTCACATTGATAGGATTCCATTACCTTAAAGACTTGATGAATAGAATATTGGTTATGCTTATTGAAAACTAATTTCAACATCATTCAAACACTTTTCACTAAATCATAGTGTGACATGTTTTGTTGGGTACTAAAACAATATGTAACCATGATTTGTACTCCATTTATCCTTTTCATTTTCGAAATAATTTCATACGTTCCATTGTTATGAGATTGAAGAGATCTCTTCAATTGTGTTAGAATTATTTTCATATTGAATGTTGATCTGGTTGAAACATATTGAATTTTGATATGTTGAAACAAAATTGTGTTGCTGAATTAGTCATGAAATGTGATGATCTTATACCTTCTAATACGATTGGTCTTACATTTATCAAAGGTTGTGAAGAAGGTTATTTTGCATTCATATTCCTTTGTGTTTCGACATTCAAATCTCAAGGAGGCCATTAAGATAGGAATATGGTTTGGAAATCCCCTAATATTGCATACATTGTTGTTGTTGTAGCTAATGGTATCCAACAATGTCTAATCCTTTGAGAAAATTCAGAGGCGCTGACATATTGTTTGCAGCTTCTTTGATATTTCATGCATATTTTAGTGAAATTTATCCTCCTATGGAGTATATAATTTCTCTCAAGCCCACAATGCTTGGACTTTCCAACAATTTGCAATAGTTCTAGCAAAGCTAGAAATACTGCCATATTATTTACGTCCTTGTGGATACTCTATATGTATTTTAGTGGTGTTTCTTTTCCTATGGATAATATTGTGTCTCTTAAGTTTGATGGATCTAAGTTGTTTTTGAAGGAATATACATAATTCAGCCCCATGGGCTATTCAAAGAAAGCAACAAGGCTTAATGCCATTATAAAAAAGATCATCATGTTTACTTGTATAAATTGAAACTCCTAAAAAAGTGCAATCATTCATTCAAACCATTTGAAATAAATCCAATTGAAATTGTACTATTTTTTTTATTAAAAAAATATCAAATAAAAAAAGAAAATAAGTATATCACACATTAAAATGAGTATGAATTTTTTAAGAATAGCATACATATTCATTTACTTTACTAAATAATGACTTATTAATAGAATTTTAAAAATATTTTTTAAATAAAAAATTAAAATAATATCATATAAACCAAAACTTAAAATTGTATCCCTCAAACAAAAACATAAAATCATATTTCAAAATTTTCTGAGAATAACTAACAAAAATGGTATCTCTGGAAACAAAAAACACATTTCAGAAATTTAAAATTGTAAACAACTAACATGATTTTTTAATGGAAAATGAATTACTGGTCCTTTTGACACTTGTTATCAATACTTTGATTAAAAATTAAGCATTACCACTTCATTATTGAACATTGGTATGTAGCATGAGCAATGAATTGTGTCATTTGGGCCATTGATGGTTGATAACATGGATTCGTAAATAAATTTGTAAAACATTATTTAGGTATTTTGTAATTTTTTTGAATGAAAAGGTAAAAAAGAATTGTTATGTTTAAATCTTGAGAATTGTTATTAGTGTGAGTTCTCTATAATGTAGTATAACCAATATTTGCATAATTATTAAAAATATATTAATGAAAAAATAATATGTAAATAAATTGAAAGTTGGGCGTAGAATAAAATAATTAAAGGACTTTAGGGAAAATTCTTACTACCTCTATAACCAACTCATACTCAATATTCTCACAATTGCTTGCTCACGTTTATTATTGATATATAAATTTAGAACCTTTTATTAATAGCATTATAGTTTGAGAAATAAGGGTTTAGAAATTTTACTAATCTCTTATCAATGTTGTATCTTATTTAGCTAGACATTGTAGTTGCCAAGTATTGGTCATTTTAGATCATTGTTTTTCTTTCACATATATAAAATATGTAATTGAAATATATATAGTAGTATGTGTGTGTTTTTTGATATATATATATATATATATAAAATTTTCAATAAATAAAATACATATCAAGACAAGAATTATTTTCTATAAGTGGTTCCAACTATTTATTTTGCTTTCTCCATATCTATATGTACACATCCATAGCCATGGATAATGTCTCTCACATGCTTATGGATTTTTTTGAAAAATGTTTATATAACATAAAAAAAAATTACTATGTGACAACTATTTATGAATGCATTTCAATAATAATGTATCATTTTAACTTTAACAACATTTTTTTGATAGTGGTCAAATAAGGACAAAGAACATGAATATGCCCATTCTATAGAGGTTGTTGAGATGATAAAGGAGAATTTGGCTCTTGTTCTCGGAAATCGTAATGCAGTGTCAAACTCAAACACTGAAATTATTAAGTTGCGAGTGGGAAAGGTCTATAAAGTATCTGTCATGTATGGACACTTCTTGAGAAGAGTTACAAAACACTTCTAACTAGAGAAGATCTTGAAGATGTTTCCTTTTGTCTCAAATGAAGAAATTGATGATGAGCATTTGAATTACACCCACCCGAAATTAGAAGGTGGAAATAGTCAGGATAACTCAATCATACGAGTTTGTGTGGAAATTACAGTAGTTGTAGTTGCAACCACTGATGTAGCTAGTCCTAGAGGTCAAGACTTCATTCCTATAGTTTTTGGTCCTATAAGGGTTAAACCATGTAAGTTGAGGGCTTATGTTATGTCCTTTCATCTAGAGACATTGTAGAGGTATGGTACAACGAGGTCTAAAGAGGGAGTGGATATTATTGAGAGGCATCCAAAGGCTCTATTTGGGAGGTCTAAAATTCACATTATTCCTGATGGATCAATGATAGGTACAAATGATGAGATATTAAGGATAATTTTCATAGGTTTGACCGGTTTGCTTTTGGAGGTTTTCACCTTTGGCATCCTTCTATGGGATGTGGAGATTAAGGTTGATTCAAGGCATCACCTTGTCAGAAAGTAGTTTGAATAATCATGGTGATACTTTTTCTAACATGTGTAATCCACGACTTCTATTGATATATTAGTTGTGAACTCTAAACACATGCAATAGTCAGTTTTAAAATGAGGTATATCTTTCTTGAGAATATCCCTTCCAATATTGTAAATCTATAATGCGAGAGCAATAACCGTTTCCCTTTATTTTATTCATGTTCAATTGTGATCCATGTTAACATCCACTCCATTGTAGCTTATTCTCCTAGAAAATAGCTTCATAAATATCTCATTTAATTATAATGAGAGTAACCTTGATATTATGTTCATCCTAAATTACCTTTTACACATAACTCTCAGGCCAAACTAGTCATCCTAGTTTTCTTTTTATTTGAGATAAAATTTTCGCGACACTAGTCTTCTATTAAGGTGATATTATGTTGTATTCATAATTTTCAGTACACACCTAAGTGCTAATAAGGGATCTTGGCCCAAGTGAGAAATCATTTATAATATAGTGTTGTAATATATGAGTTTTTAGTTCAATTACCACCTATATTTTTATGTTTCTATGACAATTTTTCATGTGTGGTTCTATCACAAGAATATGTGACAGATGTGTTGGAATCACATGTTTATGAAATGAATTCAACTATGTATTATGAATGATGTAAATTGTACATGTATAAATACAACAATGAAACAGTTGAATTCAGTTTCCAGGTTTCTTGGACATGCATCAACTGTCCACTAGAACCCTAGTGCATTAGGTGGCTAAAATTCCCCCTATTAATATAAAGGGGTATATATGAGATTCCACCAAGAGAGGAAAAAGGAAAAAATGCATCGCAACCAATGGTTGAATGAGCTCTCTGAAATGACAGTTCTTAAGATAAAATGACAAACAAGAGAAAAGGTATGAGAACTCGAGGTCTTAACTAGTGGTGGTTTTAGGTTAACCACCAACTCTGGAACTATCGAAGTTTTTCTTGGTAAAATTCCCAATTTGGATAGAAGTTGAAGTCTTTTGCTAGTGGAAGTGCTCTACAAAACAAATTTTAGCAGAAACAAAAATCTTCTGCAGGTGGTGGTTTAAGAAATGACAACACCAGATTAACTAAAGGCATTCTTGTTGGGAATTTCTCTACCTCTGGCTACAACTACGAATCTAGATATGGTAATCTTTGGTTGTATGCTCAGAAAATAGGTTTAGGTTGTGGCTCAAGCTCACTTGATAAATCTTCGAATAATGAATCTTTGAATCTTCTAACTAACTATCAATCCCCCCTGTCATATACAAGGTGAGAAGATGAATAAGTCTTCATTGCAAGATTATCCAATACTTGAGAACAAATTCTATGGTATGACCAGTATATCTTCTTGGATGTTGAAGATTTCCAAGAAGTGATCGATCCAAGGTAAATCTTCGTTCTTGCAGGGGTTTTGTTTTTAGAACATCTATCTAAATGATGACTGTGCCTACCACAATTTTCACAAGGATAAAGTTGCAAACATTGATATTTCATATCGCCAACTCAATCATAATGTTGGCATTTGATAATCTGTGTTCTTGGAATAGGAGCAAGTGACAATGGATCTTCCTAAATAAATCTAGTGTTGCGAAACTACATGGGCTTAGAATATTCTAGAATATGAAATGAAACATCCTTGTCATATTTGAGTCTAGTTCTATTCTTGTTTTTCACATCTTCTTCCCAAGGTTTGATGAAGGTCTTGGGAAGTGTAAATTGAACCTCCACACATGCATGCAAATTCACTCCAGAAATGGACCCATTATTCTGATCAATCTTTGACTACTAATGGGAGTCATGCTCAAACATGGAGTTGTTCTCAACAAGAACCCATTTAGAATTACAACTCTTCTTTTGTATTTCATCTCATTATAGCTGAGAGACAAATTCCATAAATTCAATATTGTCTTGAGCATTTTGTAAATAGGTTTGAATGCTAAAGAGATTTTCCTTACTGATTTGGACATTGTTATGAATAATAGACAACATAAGAGTCTTTAATAACTGTAACAAGTCATTCAGTCTTTTCATTTTCTCTATCTTCCTTTAAAAATAATATTTCAATCAACTTTGGTTTCTACTTCAATAGAAAATGTGTAGGTTTACAATGTAATTCAACAAGTAAATGACAAATAATTGTTTATACAAAACATCCCTTCTCCAAAGTTAAAAGCTTTCACTTCATTCACTTTTCTCAACCCAATTCATAAATCATTCTTGATCACTTTGGAGGTTTCCACTCCCTGTGCTAGGTCGAACAAAACTACGCCCTGGGCACACTACCCTTATGTCCAATAAATATAAATAATTGAAATTACTAATAATTCAATTTCAATAAATTAATTCACAAACAACTCTTAGGCGGACCACATGTAGGTCATCCAATAAATTTAGACACAACCCTAAACACCACGTGTGAAGGAAAACAAAGAAAACCAAATGAATGGTCAACAACCTTGCCAAAACCGCTTTTCAATTTTCCCTTAAATGTAAATTGTAAGATTAAAACTGGGAAACAACCGAATCAAAAATCGCTCGGCATTCACGGTAGCATCGACAATCCTTACCATTCTTGATGGCCACCTCCACCACCGTATTCTGAAGTGACTAAATACCAAAATTACAATATTTAATTGTATACAAAGGCTCTCTATCGTCGAGTTCTAGCATGGAACTATCTCTAATCCAGAGATTTAGGGAGATCGATTCTCTTCTCACTTCAAATCTTAATGCTAGTCACCAGCCATATCTCATATGAAACTGAAGAGATCATTGTAGTGATCGACTTAATGCTAGTCACCAGCCATATCTCATATGAAACTGAAGAGATCATTGTAGTGATCGACTTTCAGAACAAGAAGGCAAATTAATCTTCAAACTTCCAAAAATAACTTAACATTCCAACTTCATTGGAGCAGTAACTCGCGTGGCTATCAACCCAGCATTAGTGACCTTCAACACATTCCAACTGACACCATCATTTCTTCTCCCTATGATCGATTCGAGGGTAGAGAAGTCACTGCAATCCCATCTACTAACATAAGAAAAATTAAAATCCTCTACAGTCTATGAAATTAAGGAACCATTCTGCACGTGAAGAACATTACACATGGTTCTAGTTTTACGACAGGTACATGTCTCTAGTATATTGCAAGATGTAAGCAGTATTTTCGTAGATGTTACTATGATTGTCAAATAAAGAAGGGTTAATGTAACTAAACATTCTTTAAGACAACACAGAACTCAGCGTCAAAAATCAATAGAAAAAATTATCGGTTTTCTCCTTCGAGTTTTGTGTTGGTCATATCTATTCAAGCCAATCTGACCCAGAACGAATGGAGCTTCAATCAGTCAGTTTTGAGCACAAGCATCCATTCATTTCTCTACTGTGTGTGGAGCACTCAATGTTAACAAACTTTCCACAACTACACCAACCACTGTACACTAAATCTCAATGCCATGGATGGACAACAAAGAAAGGAATTCCACAAAAGTAGTGGCTCAATGTATTCAACAACAAAGATAAAGCTTTGCCCTAATACCACTATTGGAATTACAATTTGGAAAATGAATTCAACTGTATATTATGAATGATGTAAATTGTACATGTTTAATTACAACAATGAAATCATATGATTCACTTTTCATGTTTCTTAGAAATGCATTCATTGTCCACCAAAACCCTATTGGATTAGGTGGCTAACATGTGGGGGATTCGGTTGATTGCAAAGCATCACAAAAAAATTGTAGTCAAATCTTGATTTGTGTTGTTTAAACTGAGGCACTTCAATTGTGAAGAATTCACTTATCAAACTTGTAATTTCAATGAATCTAGACAAATTAACCCAAAAACTTTCGAAAAAATAGCAACTAGAGGCTACTCTTTATAATTATTATAATTATTATTATTATTATTTTGAATTTAAATTCAGATATTCCACAGTTTTCATTTTTAATTTGTTGACATTTCGAGTCTAGACCAAAACTCATGATGACGACTAATTTACATCTCACACAACCATAGTAATAAATATGGTTATGGTTGTGTGAGATGTAAATCAGTCCTGATGAGTCTTGGTCTAGACTCGAAACGTCAACAAATTAAAGATGAAAACTGTGGAATATCTGAATTTAGATTCTAAAAAACCACACCACAGAAATCTACAAATCATTATTATTATTTTGTGTATAATTTAGTTTTTCTTTCATGATAATATTTTAATAAACATAATAAAAATATTTATAATCAATAAAGTATTGGTAATAAAAGTATTTGTATTTTAATTTAATAATATTTTATATATAAATTGATATTTATTAATAATAAAAACAAGGTTTTAATTTAAGGCTTTATGTGAGAAACTCATTTGCAAATTTACATTTTTGTTATGTTGAATTCTCAAAGATATTTCAAATTTTGAAAACCATTCCCAAAACATGCAAATGCAGAAAAGAGTAACACATGTATAATTATGTTGAATATATAATCAACCATAATTATAGTGATTAAAAATATGTGTAAAGCTTCATGCTCAAAATGAGAAGAAATAAAGAAAAAATCGATAATAATAATAATATATTAAATACATTTTTTTATATTAGCTTATTTTTATTGTCAATTTTGTAAATTGAAATGATAATCATAATCCTATTAAAAAAATTGTGAATATATATATTTCAAAATTTTCAAAATTTTGAAAAAAATACATATGTTTGTTATTCTTGTGTGAAGAAGTTGGGGTCTTGACATACATGTTCATTGAGGATTCCTTAAATAATGTCCGCATCGAAATTAACATCCAAGTCTATCATTCTAGGACTGTTTTTTTTTAACTTCCGAAATTATATTTCATCATCTTTGATTATTTCTCTAATATATCCCATAGATACCCTTGGGTAAAAGGTTAGGAGAGACCTCTTTGAAAAACATTTTCAAACATGTTGTGATGCAATTGATGCACTTTATATATATATATATATATTAATTTCCTGAATTATATCTCATCATCTTTGATTGTTGCTCTAATATATCCAATAGATAGCCTTGGATAAGAGGTTAGGGGAGACCTATTTGCAAAAGATGTTATGATGCAATTAATGTTTATATTTATTTGTTTGGATTATCCACTTGTGTTATTAATTTCATGTATTTTCCTGTTAATATACTTTAACGAATTAATCGAAATTGCAATCTCCAAACATGAACTTTGGTCACGATTAGTAGGACTTCATCCTTTCTGTTAAAGAGATTGGTTCTAAAGGTTCTGTAATAGCCTAGTAATTTGCCAGCACACTAGGAATGGTATATCTGAACCTATTAACTTCTCATCAAAATTAAATAATTTAATAATAATAAAAAATTAAAAAATGTTTTTTTTTTCAATATACTCGCCCGCGCACGACGTGGCTTCTTCTCTTCCTTCACTCACGGTTGGGTTCTGTTTAGTTTTAGAAACTTACTAACTTTTTTTAATTTAAATCCAATCTTTTTAAAAAAATTATGGTATTTATTTTTTACTATTTTCCTTCTCTGATAAATGGAAACGTTTGATTTTTATTTTTCTCTGACGAATGGGAGAGTTTGATTAAGTTAGACTTTAGTTTTATTATACCAATAAAGCTTACTTTTTTTTATTTAAATCCAATTTTAATGAAATTGTGGTATTTATTTTTCACCAGTTTCTCTTATATATCTCTCTTTTTGTCTTTGTACAGGTTTTTCGTAACACTGATTTTATCATCATGGTCCAAACACTTCTCACTAAATCACAATGCTAGATGTTTTGTTGAGGTAAAAGGTACATGAAACCATGATTTATGCTCCATTTCATTCTTTCACTTTTTCATTAATCTCGTATTTTCAATCGTGTAGCGTTGTTTCCATATTGAATTTGATTGATGTGGTTGGAACAAAATTAAGTCGCGATATTAGCCATGAAATCTACTTGTCTATTTGAATATTAATTAACCTCACTTCATTTTACTAATGTGATTGAATTGAGTTATTTAATTTTATTAGTATAACTTGATTATAAATTTGATATCACTTCCAGTTATTTGTTTGACTAGTTAGTAAGTAGGTCTTGTAGATATTGATTGATGCCCGTTGAGCTTACAGTTACCGTTAACTTATTGTGTAGTCAACAAAAGTAATTAGGGCTTCGTAGGTATTGATACACGTCAACAAAAGTAATGATGCACCGGATGATCTTAGAGTTAACTTGTCTAGTCAGCGAGCAGGTTCTGTAGCCGTTGATGCACATCGACAAAAGTATTTAACTAAACCCTTTGTCTAGTCAACACAAGTAGACCTTCTAGGTATTGATACACATCAACAAAAGTATTATTACACTTAGCAAATAATCTTACAATTAACTTGTCTAGTCAGCAAGCAGGTCTTGCAGTGGTGAATATATATCAACCAAAGAATTCAAGTACTTACCAATTAATCTTCTACTTAATTTTAGCTTTATGAATAAATTTCTTTTGAATATTGATGATTTTTTTGGATTGATGTTTAACCGAAAAATAGATTGAAGAGAAAAAGCTATATAGCTCTTAATTAAGAAAAGGGAATAAAAATTAAATAAGGAAAATTGAACAAATAGTATTTCGAAATAGAATTTCTCCTTGTTTAAATTGAATTTCTCCCTCTATTTTTAACATAGATAGTATAAGTAATGAAAATTTAAAATAAAATAGTAGATATTCAAACTATTGATATTTCATAAATCAAGATGGTGATATTAGCGACATATTTTAAACTACATAATTGAAATTCAAATCATTGATATTTCGTATAATAATATTGATATCTAAAGAAAACCAAAGCAAAGCAAACCATTAATATTTAATAAAATAAAAGTTGATTTTTTTTCCTTAAATTATAAAATTTTAATTATTAATTATTTTTTATTTTATTAATATGATATAACTTATAAAAATTGAATTGAAAATTTTAAAATAAAATAAAAGATGATAAGGAGAGTGTTCAAACCATTAATATTTCATATGGTGTATAATACTATTGATATCTAAGGAAAACCAAAGCAAACAATTGATATTTGATAAAACAAGAAATAAGAGTTATTTTTTTTTAAATGATAAAACTTTTAATTATTAATTTTTTTATTTTATTAATATGATATAATTTATAAAAATTGAATTGAATTTTTCTAAAATAAATTAAAAATTAGAGAGAGTGTGTTGAGATCATTAATATTTCATAAATCATCATATATATTTGATTGTCATATGTAATGATACATTTAAAACTACATAATGGAAATTCAAATTATTGATATTTCATATAACACTATTAAAGGAAAATCAAAGAAAACTATTAATATTTGTTATAATAAGAAATAAGAGTTCATTTTTTACTTTTTAAATGATAAAATTTTTAATTTTTAATTATTTTTTCATTTTATTATTATGATAATATGATTGTGTGAGAGAGAGAATGAAATGTTGTGTGTGAGAATATTCAAGATTAAAATGAATGAATGAAAATAATATATAGATTGTTCTCTATATCTAATGATATCTTACTTTTAAATAAATTTGATGGTTAAAAATATATGATTTCTCCTTAGAATTCACATGTATCAACTATGATGTTGTTCAATTATACAATGTTCCAAACATTGATACAATTGTTTTTTAAAGGAAAAATGGTTTTGAAGAGATCATTATATGCAAAGTTTTTTATTAGTTCCATACAAGAAACAAGGTTAACATGCATGATGCTTTTGGTAATGAATCAATTATTTACATCATGGGTACCAATGACAGATGGAAACCATATATCTTAATATTTATTATGAAAAATCGATTGGTATGTCTAAAGATGGGTTATTAAAATTTCATATACTATGGAATAGTTGTACTGTATAGTAAAGGTTTCCATTGGTGGAACATTCAATTGGGCCATAATATTTGAAAGTAATGTGGACGTTATTGGTAGAGAACACCATGAATTTTCATTCATATCAGGCATTTTATCAAACAAATTTTCTTAGATATTTGATATATTTAGAGCTAAAGTGGATTTAAAGTACATACCTTAGTAAGACATACATTAATAATTATTCTTGAAGTTTAACAAATTTAGGCATAAGAAGGTCTATGCTAAGAACAAAATAAGATGTGTGTGTGTGTGTGTGTGTTGCATTTTTATATTCTTCTTATTGTTATTCTCCATGTTTTGATAGATATTTTAGGAAAACAAAGAAAATATATATATCTAACATGTACATCTTGAAAACAACTTATGGATGAAAAAACTAAATTTATCAAATGGAGGGCAAATTTTGAATGAAGGGACAATCCATGAATTCATCAGAGATAAAAGCCCCTTCCTAGAGGGACACAACTTCCTTAGACATTTTGTTAGCCTTAGTATTTAGTTCCATGGAAATATGAGAAAAAGAGATCCATTGAAAACATTGAATATAATCCTAGATTTGACTCAATAGAGATTGAGGTTGAACATTATAAATGTTGAATTTATCTTTATCCCATTCAAGGAAAAATTTTGAATCCCCGTGAATCTACAACACAGATAAGATGATTTGTTTTGTGTGATGCGAAAAGGTCGATAAAGAAACAAATTTTACCTTCATATTTGTTCCTAATCATAGAGAATAATGGATATGCAAAAATAAGAGAAATTTGTATTGAGAATCACTCCCATTCCACATTGAGGAGGATGGGCTTGGTTGGCCCCATAAAAAGTGCCCCCATGGGATCTTAAAATCTAGAGGAGGCATAATACGATCACAATTTTTTTTTCCTAATTAGGATTACATTCGCATGCTTTTAGTTAGCATTGTAATGATATTTGGAACAATTTCTATTGGGATAGATTTATTTTTAAAAATAAAGAGATTATGAACCCACCAAATAAACTACGTGGAAGAAAAGGGGAGAGCGTTGAAACAAAGCATAAAAACATCGGAATGTCATCTTCTAATATTTACTACTAAACTAGGGGTATCCGAATATGATTTGGGGCCATTTTTTTCACTAGAGCATTCCATACTTAAATTATGATGGGATATAGTTCTTTTGCATTTGTTCCCATTGCCACTTCTTTTTCCTTTGGAATTCTACTTCAATTAGAGCCCTTTATCCAAGCTTATCCAAGAAGACGTGTACTGAGGAAATTTTCAATGAGTGTAGTGTTTCTTTACTACCTTCATCCATCCTAATAAAACTAGAAACAAGCCTACCAACATATACAAACCACTCACTAGATAAATGACCTTGAAGGCCTATATGACTAGTAGATAACCAACTTATTCTAGCTAAACAATCATCAATAGGGGATTTAATATCCCATTTTTTGTAAAATCGCAAGTCATGTTTCCAAGAGATAATCTCCCCAAATAATTTATAATTTATGTCCACCCCAATCCACTTATCTTCCCCTAAATGAACCTCTTTTCCATTCCCAGTCTACCATATTTTTTACAGACAAATCAATGAAAAATCATCCATAGGATTTCCACATAATGGAACTATTCTTAACTAAATTCGACGGATTATGAAACCATTCTTCAATAGAGATACGACCCATACATTTTATGGTCATCAAGCTTCCCCAAAACAATTCGATATAAGTTAGCTCCCGTATATTTTTACCTACAATTTGTTGACTAAAAAAAATATCTTTAATCTCCCAATGCCCCATGGTCCATGGTTGACTAATTTAGGATCACCTAAACAGAGGTATCCCATATTATTTCCTACACCCCGTTCAAAGAAAGTGAAATATGGAGTTTCAAATTTTTGTAACTATATATTTTTGAATCTTAGTTATTCAATTCGAATAGACTAGGATGTTTTCTAAAACTAATTTTGAAATTACCAAACACCCACCTCTTCATAACCGCCAATTTACTTATACGGATATCTAGCCAACACATTTTTAATATAATCAAAGCTAATACTCAAAGAAATATGCATTGGGTTTGAACATAAATTAAGATACTTTATACCTTCGTCCATATTTTTTAATCATAAGATAACAATAAATCATACTTATTTTGTTCATATTCTCTAGGAAAATTAAAAGGAGACATGATTTGACCATGTTTATTTCTATCCGTGTTTTTGAATAGTACAGATTCATAATTTTCTTTGAAGCAACACATTCCTAATGAGCACCTACACCTAATAGAAGAACATCATGAAAAAATAAAAGACGTCAAAAAATTTCAAAATGGGGTACCTTTAACTCATCTCTCGCTTAGACCTAACATCATTCATAAGCTTACTTACCCCTTCAATCACTGAGAGAAATAGGAAAGGAGATAGGGGAAAACACTATCATTATAATTTGATGAGATATTTACAAAACCATTTTTTGGGGATAATAAGTTGCAGTGGAGTGGATTCTAATATGACTCACTTGTCACCATGAACACAATAAAGTGAAAAGGTAAACATTCTCCTAGTATGGATTTACAAGATTTGATGGGTATTCCTAAGAAAGATATACCTCATTTTAAAATTGAGTATTGCATGTGTCTGGAACTACCAACTAATATATCAACAAAATCCATGGACTACACATGTTAGAAAAATTATCGGCATGATTGTTCGAACTACTTTCTAACAAAGTGGTACCTTGAATCAACACGACTGTCCACAGTCAATAGGAATATCCCAATGGTGACAACCACAAAAACCAAACACGTTAAACCTGTGAAGCTTATCCTTAATATATCCTCGTCTGTAACTTCCATTGAGGCATTAGGGGTAATAAGAATTTTTGGCCTCCCAAATATAACCTCTACATGCCTCTCAATAATATCCACTCCCTTTTTGGACCACATTGTAGCATACCTTTATAAGGTCTCTAGATAAAAGTACATAACATAAGACCTCAAATTACATGGTTTGGCCCTCAACTTACATGATTGAAGTCTTAACCTTTAGAATTCAATGCATCAGTCGTCACAACAAATTTTTTTGTAATTTCCACATAACCTTGTATGATTGAGTTATCTTGATAATTTCCACCTTCTAATTCTAGGAGGGTGTAATTCAACGGCTTAGCTTTAATTTCCTCATTTGAGGAAAAAGGAAGCATCTCCATGTTCTTCTCTAATTGGAAGTGCTTGTCAACTCTTCTCAAGAAGTATCCATACATGATGGATGTTGCATAGACTTCCCCACTTGCAAATTAATAATTTCAAGAACAATGTTTGATTCTGACACCACATTACGATTTCCCCTAACAAGAGCAAAATGGTCCTTTATCATCTCATCGACATCTATAGAAACAAAAAATTCAAGTTCTTTATCCTAATTTGGTCGTCTATCAAAAAAAAAATATTAAGGTTACAATGATACATTATTATTGAAATGCATTCATAAATAGTTCTTACATAGTAGAAACAAAATGTATGTTATCCGAACATTTTTCAAAAAAATCCATAAACACATGTTAGAGATGTTATCCATTGTTATGGATGTGTAGATATAGATGTTGAGGAAGTGAAATTGATAGATGGAACCACTCATAAAGAATCATGTTTTTCTTGATATCTATTTTATTGATTGACCTCTTTGTTTTTAGATATATGACATATAGTGTATATTTTTAATTATATGTGTTATTACCTATAGTAACACACACACACGCATACTATTGTATATATTTCAATTATATATGTTATACAAAATATATGTGATGATAAAGATTGTAACTCCCTAATTAAAAACCAAAACTTTGATTTTGACATTCTTAATCAGTGTGATGTTGATCCCATGACAAAGGGACAAATCAAAACATGCCCCACTCACAATAGAGGGATAGCGAGACTCATGGTCACATGGTCCAAACCTAAAGATACAATGAAGGAAAAGAACATAAGGCTAAATGAAAAATCGTGATATAAATGATCAACACATGTCATATCTACTATAATGTCTAGCTACATAAGATACAAAGGAAAATTACATTATTCGTAAGAGATTAGCAAAATTTATAAACCCTTTCTTCCCAAACTATAACATTATTAACACAACAAAAGGTTTTAAATATATGTAGCAACAATAAGCATGAGAAAGCAACCATCAATGGCTCAATGAATTGTGGGAATATTGTGTATCAATTGGTTATAGAGGTAGTAGGAATTTTCACTAGAATGCTTTAATTACTTTATTCTAGGTGCAACTTTCAATTTATTTGCATATTATTTTGTTATTAATATATATTTAATAATTATGCAAATCTTGAGTGTACTAAACTACAGGGAACTCACACTAATAACAATTCTCAATATTTAAAGATAACCAACCATTTTGGTAAAAGTATTAGATAGCTATAAATCATAACTTTTATCTTGAGAAAAAAATGCAAGATGAATGAATGATGTTTTGCAAATTTATTTGTGAATTTACATAATGAACCATCATTACCTAAATGACACAATTCATTGCTCATGCTCCATGCAAATGTTTAATTAGTGAAGTGGTAATGTTTAATGTTTTATCAAAGGAATAGATAAGACTTGTCAAAAAGAAAAGTAATTCCTTGTTCGTTAAAAACATATGTTGTTTATTCACAATTTTAAATTTCTAAAATGTTTTTTTCACTTGTTTTGGCTTTTGGTTTAGTGTATTTTTATGTTCTTGTTCAAATTCATTCCTCCGTCCAATTTTTCTCAATTCTAGCAAGTTTATGTAATTATTCTATAGCTAAGTCCTTACCTATGCAGTCTTCAATAATTTGACAATTCAAAAAGAAATAGAACCTTTGATAGGTGGAAATTCCATTGAAAATATCGAGCTACAAAATTCTTAAACAATGAAATACAACCATCATACAATTATATCATTTTATTAAGGTGAATGCAACTTTAAAATTAAATGTTCCAAAAGGGAAAAACTATAAAATAAAATTATATTAAAATTGCTTCAAATCTGTAAACCATAGGTGAATTTATATTAAAATTTTATTTAGTTTTCATCCATTTTCACATTGATAGGATTCCATTATCTTAAATGCTTGATGAATAGTATATTGGTTATGTTTATTGAAAAATAATTTCAGCAACATTCAAACACTTTTCACTAAATCATAGTGTGAGATGTTTTGTTGGGTACTAAAATGGTATCAAACCATGATTTGTACTCCATTTATTCTTTTCATTTTCGAATTAATTTCATATGTTCCATTCTTATGAGATTGAAGAGCTCTCTTCAATTTTGTTAGAATTATTTTCATATTGAATGTTCATGTGATTGAAACATATTCAATTTTGATAAGTTGAAACAGAATTATGTTGCTGAATTAGTCATGAAATGTGATGATCTTATACCTTCTAATATGATTGGACTTACATTTATCAAAGGTTGTGAAGAAGGTTATTTTGCATTCATATTCATTTGTGTTTGGACATTCAAGTCTCAAGGAGGCCATTAAGATGGGAATATTGTTTAGAAATCCCCTAATATTGCATACATTGTTGTTGTTGTAGCTAATGATATCCAACAATGTCTAATCTTTTGAGAAAATTCAGAGACACTGACATATTGTTTGCAACTTCTTTGATATTTCATGCATATTTTAGTGAAATTTATCCTCCTATGGAATATATAATTTCTCTCAAGCCAACAATTTCTAGTAGTTCTAGAAAAGCTAGAAATACTTCCATATTGTTTATGTCCTTGTGGATACTCTATACGTATTTTAGTGGTGTTTCTTTTCCTATGGATAATATAGTGTTTCTTAAGTTTGATAGAATATACATAATCCAGCCCTGTGGGCTATTCAAACGAAGCAACAAGGCTCAATGCAATTATAACGGAAATCATCATGTTTACATGTGTAAATTGAAACTCCTTAAAGAGTGCAATCATTCTTTCAAACCATTTGAAATAAATCCAATTGAAATTGTATTTTTTTATTCAAAAAATATCAAATAAAAAATAAGAAAATTATATCACACATTCACATGAATATGAATTTTTTGAGAGTAACATGCATATTCATTTACTTTACTAAATAATAATTTATTAATACAATTTTAAAAATATTTTTTAAATAAAAATTTAAAATAATATCATATAAACCAAAACTTAAAATTGTATCCCTCAAACAAAAACATAAAACTAAGTGAATTCAAAAACCTAACCAGTGAAAATCGTAATTCTGAATTTTTTTGAGAATAACTAACAAAAATTGTATCTCTAGAAACGAAAGACACATTTCGGAAAATTGAAATTGTAAACAACTAACGTGATTTTTAATGGAAAATGAATTACTTGTCTTTTTGACAAGTGTTATCAATCCTTTGATTAAAAATTAAGGATTAGCACTTCATTATTGAACATTGGTATGTAGCATGAGCGATGAATTGTGTCATTTGGGAAATTGATGGTTCATAACATAGATTCATAAATAGATGTGTAAAATATTATTTATTTATTTATTTTTTAATTTTTTTTTAAGAAAAATGTAAAAAAGAATTGTTATTTTTAAATCTTGAGAATTGTTTTTTTTGGAAAAAGTTGTAATTTTATTCATAAGACAAAATTACATTTTGTAGATACTAAAAAACATATGCAGAGATATTGTTCTGGTTTTCGCAAAACCCAAAAAAATAAAAAATGAGATATGAAAAACTATTTTTTTCTCCCTTTTTTTTTTCTCCACCTTTCGCCATTCCCCAGAATTGGGGGTAGTAGTTACAATGGAGAGTTGATTTTTTGTTATAGTTATGGGAGAGTCCTTATCCGACTCAGATCCTTTTGATCCATGGGTTCTCTTGTTGCCAGTTATTTCCTTTCCTGTTGTCTGGGGATCGTGTTGCTGCAATGGATTACTAGGGGCCTCCTCTTGCTTTTGCATGTTGAGCTAAACTTTTTGTTCATCCTTTTCTGCTTTGTTTTTTGTAATGTCCTCTGTGTCTCCTTCTTCATCCAATGGTTCTATATTTTGTCATCCTTTAGGCTTCTTTTGTTGCTACTTGTTCCAATTGGGGATGTTTCTTGCCTGTAGACAAGCACTGTGAAGGTGGCCTATTTGTAGACATCCTCGACATTGGAATGTTGTATTTTCATAATCCAAGGATTGTGTCCACTGAGTTTTATTAAAGTTCAGTATTATACTTTCTGGTAGTCCCTAGCTGAGATCTACTTCAACACATATTCTAGCGAAGGTAAATATTCCTTATGTGAGTCTGTCTTCATCAATCTTTAGAAATTTCCCCAAGGTATTCCCTATAGAGATAAAAACTAGAGAAGATATTGAAGATGTTTTCCCTTGTCTCAAATGAAGAAATTGATGCTAAGCAGTTGAATTACGCCCACCCGAAATTAAAAGGTGGAAATAGTCAAGATAACTCAATCATACAAGGTTGTGTGGAAATTGCAGTAGTTGTAGTTTCAACCGCTGATGTAGCCGCTCCTGGAGGTCAAGACTTCAATCCTATAGTTTTTTGTCATATAGGGATTAAACCATGTAAGTTGAGCGCTTATGTTATGTCCTTTGGTCTAGAGACATTGCAAAGGTGTAGTACAATGAGGTCTAAAGAGGGAGTGGATATTATTGAGAGGCATCCAAAGGCTCTATTTGGGAGGTCCGAAATTCATATTATTCTTGATGGATCAATGACAGGTACAAATGATAAGATATTAAGGATAAGTTTCATAGGTTTGACTAGTTTGGTTTTGGAGGTTTTCACCTTTGGCACCTTTCTATGGGATGCGGAGATTAATGTTGATTCAAGGCATCACTTTGTTAGAAAGTAGTTTGAATAATCATGGTGATACTTTTTATAACATGTGTAATCCATGGCTACTGTTTATATACTAGTTGTGAACTCCAGACACATGCAATAGTCAGTTTTAAAATGAGGTATATATTTCTCAAGAATATCCCTTGCAATCTTGTAAATCTATAATGCGAGAGAATTAACCTTTTCCCTTTATTTTATTCATGTTGAATAGTGATCCATGTTAACATCCACTCCATTGTAGCTTATTCCCCTAGAAAATAGCTTCGTAGATATCTCATCAAATTATAATGAGAGTAACCTTGATATTATGTTCATCCTAAATTACGTTTTACACATAATTGTCAGGATTGATTGTAAAGCTAAGCTTATATAGCCAAACTAGTCATCCTAGTTTGCTTCTTATTTGAGATACAATTTCTGCAACACTAGTCTTCTATTAAGGTGATATTATGTTGTATTCGTAATTTTCAGTACACACCTAAGTGCTAATAACGGATCTTGGCCAAAGTGAGAAATCATTTATAATATAGTGTTGTAATATGTGAGTTTCCATTTCAATTACCACCTATATTTTTATGTTTCTATGACAATTTTTTGTGTGTGGTTCTATAACAAAAATATGTGGCAGATGTGTTGGAATCACATATTTGGGAAATGAATTCAACTATGTATTATGAATGATGTAAATTGTACATGTATAAATACAACAATGAAACTGTTGGATTTAGTTTCCAGGTTTCTTGGACATGCATCAACTGTCCACCAGAACCCTAGTGGATTAGGTGGCTAACGTTCTCCCTTTTAATATAAAGGGGTATATATGAGAGTCCACGAAGAGAGAAAAAAGGAAAAAATGCATGACAACCAATGGTTGAATGAGCTCTCTGAAATGAGAGTTCTTAAGATAAAACCACAAACAAGAGAAAAGGTATGAGAACTCGAGGTCTTAACTAGTGGTGGTTTTAGGTTGACTGCCAACTCTAGAACTATCGAAATTGTTCTTGGTACAATTCCCAATTTGGATAGAATTTGAAGTCTTTTGCTAGTGGAAGTGCTCTATAACACAAACTTTAGCAGAAACAAAAATCTTCTACAGGTGGTGGTTTAAGAAATTACACCAACCAAATCAACTAAAGGCATGCTTGTTGGGAATTTCTCTACCTATGGTTACAACTATGAATCTAGATATGGTAAGCTCTGGTTGTACACTCAGAAAATAGGTTTAGGTTGTGGCTCAAGCTCACTTGATAAATCTTTGAATAATGAATCTTTGAAGCTTCTAACTAACTATCAATCCCCCCTGTCAGATACAAGGTGAGAAGATGAATAAGTCTTCGTTGCACGATTACCCAATACTCGAGAACAAATTGTATGGTATGACCAGTATATCTTCTTGGTTGTTCAAGACCATTTCCAAGAAGCGAACCATCCAAAGTAAATATTCGTTCTTGCAGGGGTTTTGTTTTTAGAACATCTATCTAAATGATCACTGTGCCTACAACAATTTTCACAAGGATAAAGTTGAAAACATTGATATTTCATATTGCCAACTCAATCATAATGTTGGAAATTGATCATCTGTGTTCTTGGAAAAGGAGCAAGTGACGACGGATCTTCGTAAAGAAATCTAGGGTTGTGAAACCACATTGGCTTGGAATATTATAGAATATGAAAGGAAACATCCTTGTCATATCTAAGTCTAGTTCTATTCTTGCTTTTCGCAACTTCTTCCCAAGGTTTGATGAAGGTCTTGGGAAGTGTAAATTGAACCTCCACATATGCATGCAAATTCACTCTTGAAATGGACCCATTATTCTGATCAATCTTTGACTACTGATGAGAGTCAGGCTCAAATATGGAGTTGTTCTCAGCAAGAACCCATTTAGAATTACAACTCTTCTTTTGTAGTTCATCTCATTATAGCTGAGACTCAAGTTCCAAAAATTCAATCTTGTCTTGAGCATTTTGTAAATAGGTTTGAATGCCAAAGAGAGTTTCCTTACTGATTTGGACATTGTTATGAATAATAGACAACATAAGAGTGTTTAATAACTCTAACAAGTCATTCAGTCTTGTCATTTTCTCCATCTTCCTATAAAAAAAATATTGCAATCAACTTTGGTTTTGACTTCAATAGAAAATGAGTATGTTTACAATGTAATTCAACAAGTAAATTACGAATAATTGTTTATACAAAACACCCCTCGTCCAAAGCTAAAAACTTTCACTTCATTCACTTTTCCCAACCCAATTCATAAATCATTCTTATCACTTTTGAGGTTTCCACTCCCTGTGCTATTTTGAACAAAACTACGCCCTGGTCACACTACCCTCATATCCAATAAATATAAATAATGGAAATTACTAATAATTCAATTTCAATGAATTAATTCACAAACAACTCTTAGGCGGGCCACGGGCATCCAATAAATTTAGACACAACCCTAAACACCACGTGTGAAGGAAAACAAATAAAACCAAATGAATGGTCAACAACCTTCCCACAACCACTTTTCAATTTTCCCTTAAATGTAAATTGTAAGATTAAAACTGGGAAACAACTAAATCAAAAATCGCTCGGCCTTCACGGTACCATCAACAATCCTTACCATTCTTGATGGCCACCTCCACCAGCGCATTCTGAATTAACTAAACACCAAAAATTGCAATATTTCATTATATCTAAAGGCTCTCTATCATCGAGTTCTGGCATGGAACTATCTCTAATCCAGAGATTTAGAGAGATCGATTCTCTTCTCACTTCAAATCTTAATGCTAGTCACTAACCAGTATCTCATATGAAACTCAAGAGATCAGTGTAGTGATCGACTTTCAGAATAAGAAGGCATATGAATTTAATAAAAATTAATCTTCAAACTTTCAAAAATAACTTGACATTCCAACTTCATTGGAGCAATAACTTGCGTGGCTATCAACCCAGCATTAATGAGCTTCAACACATTCCAACTGACACCATCATTGTTTCTCCATATGATCGATTCGGGGGTAGAGAAGGCACAGCAATCCCAAGTACTAACATGGGAAAAATTAAAATCCTCTACAGTCTATGAAATTAAGGAAACATTCTGCACGTGAAGAACATTACACATGGTTCTAGTTTTACGACAGGTACATGTCTGTACATGTCTCTAGTATATTGCAAGATGCAAGCAGTCTTTTGGTTGATGTTACTATGATTGTCAAACAAAGAAGGGTCGATGTAACTAAAAATTCCTTTAAGACAACACAGAACTGAGCATTAAAAATTAATAGAAAAATTTATCAGTTTTCTCCTTCGTGTTGTGTGTTGGTCATATCTATTCAAGTGAATCTGACCCAGAACAAGTGGAGCTTCAATTAGTCAGTTTTGCAAGCATCCACTCATTTCTCTACTGTATGTGGAGCACTCAATGTTAACAACAATATGCAGCAACAAACTTTCCACAACTGCACCTACCACCGTACACTAACTCTCAATGCCATGGATGGATAACAAAGAAAGGAATGCCACAAAACTATTGGCTAAATGTATTCAACAACAAAGATAAACCTTTGCTCTAATACCACTATTGGAATCACAATTTGGAAAATGAATTCAACTGTATATTATGAATGATGTAAATTGTACATGTATAATTACAACAATGAAATCATTGGATTCACTTTCCATGTTTTTTTAGAGATGCATTCACTGCCCACCAGAACCCTAATGGATTAGGTGGCTAACATGTGGGGGATTCGATTGATGGGATTGCAAAGCATCAAAAAAAAATTGTAGTCAAATCTTGATATCTGTTGTTTAAACCGGGGCACTTCAATTCCGAACAATTCACCTATCAAACTTGTAATTTCAATGAATCTCCCATTCAAAAAAAATAGCAACTAAAGTCTACTCGTTATCATAATAATAATAATAATAATAATAATAATTATTATTATTATTATTATTATTATTATTTTGTGTATATTTTAGTTTTTTTCCTAGGATAATATTTTAAATAAACATAATACAAATATTTATAACCAATAAAATATTGGTAATAAAAGTATTTGTATTTTAATTTAATAATATTCTATATATGAGTTGATCTTTATTAATAATAAAAACAAAGCTTTAATTTAAAGATTTATATGAGGAACTCATTTGCAAATTGACATTTTTGTTATGTTGAAGTTCTCAGAGATATTTCAAATTCTGAAAACCATTCCTAAAACATGGAAATGCAGAAAAGGGTCATTCATGTATAACTATGTTGAATATATAATCCACCATTTGGGCATTGTGATTAAGAATATGCGTAAGGTTTTATTTTCAAAATCAGACAGAATAAAGAAAAATAGATAATAATAATAATAATATATTAAATCTATTTTTTTTATTTTAATTTATTGTAATGTTAATTTTGTAAATTGAAATAATATCGTATTAAAAAAAATGTGACTATATATATAAAACTTTCAAAATTTTGAAAAAATGCATATGTTTATTATTTATAATGATTTCAATAAAGTTCTTGTGTAAAGAAGTTGGGGTCTTTTTTTTTAGCTTCCTGAATTATATCTCATCATCTTTGATTGCTGCTCTAATATATCCAATAGATACCCTTGGGTAGGAGGTTAGGGGAGACCTCTTTGCAAAACATGTTGTGATGCAATTGATGTTTATATTTATTTATTTGGATTATCGACTCGTGTTATTAATTTCTTTTATTTTCCTGTTAATATACTTGAACGAATTAATCAAAATTGCAATCTCCAAACATGAACTTTGCTCACGATTAGTAGGACTTCATCCTTTATTATGGCTTCCTCGTCAATCAACCAAATTGTGTTAAAGAGATTGGTTCTAAAGGTTCTGTAATAGCCTAGTAATTTGCCAGCACACTAGGAACGGTATATCTGAACCTATTAACTTCCCATCAAACTTAA
Source organism: Pinus tabuliformis (assembly GCA_031772625.1). Classification (NCBI taxonomy): domain Eukaryota; kingdom Viridiplantae; phylum Streptophyta; class Pinopsida; order Pinales; family Pinaceae; genus Pinus; species Pinus tabuliformis. The sequence continues at coordinate 1,416,302,199 of CM062817.1, read as the reverse complement.
ATAATTTAATAATAATATTTCTATTTTTTTTCAATATACTAGCCGCGCACGACGTGGCTTCCTCTCTTCATTCACTCACTGTTGGGTTCTGTTTAGTTTTAGAAACTTACTAACTTCTTTTAATTTAAATCCAATCTTTTTAAGGAAATTTTTTACTCTTTTTTTTCTCTCATAAATGGGAACGTTTGATTTTTACTTTGCTCTGACAAATGGGAGAGTTTGATTAAGTTAGACTTTAGTTTGATTTAGTTTTATTATACCAATAAAACTTACTAATTTTTTTTTTATTTAAATCCCATTTTAATGAAATTGTGGTATTTATTTTTCACCAGTTTCTCTTATATATATCTCTTTTTGTTTTTTACCGGTTTTTCTTAACACTGATTTTATCATCATGGTCCAAACACTTCGCACTAAATCACAATGTTAGATGTTTTGTTGAGGTAAAAGGTACATGAAACCATGATTTATGCTCCATTTCATTCTTTCACTTTTTCATTAATTTCGTATTTTCAATCGTGTAGTGTTGTTTCCATATTGAATATTGATTGATGTGGTTGAAACAAAATTACGTCGCCAGATTAGCCATGAAATCTACTTGTCTATTTGAATCTTAATTAACCTCACTTCATTTTATTAATGTGATTGAATTTAGTCATTTAATTTTATTACTATAACTTGATTATAAATTTGATATCACTTCCAGTTATTTGTTTGACTGGTTAGTAAGTAGGTCTTGTAGATATTGATTGATGCCAGTTGAGCTTACAGTCACCGTTAACTTATTGTCTAGTCAACTAGGGCTTGGTAGGTATTGATACAAGTCAACAAAAATAATGATGCACCGGATGATCTTAGAGTTAACTCGTCTAGTCAGCGAGCAGGTTCTGTAGCCGTTGATGCACATCAACAAAAGTATTTAAGTTAACTTTTTGTCTCGTCAACACAAGTAGATCTTTTGGGTATTGATACACATCAACAAAAGTATTATTACACTTAGCAAATAATCTTACAATTAACTTGTCTAGCCAGCATGTAGATCTTGCAGTGGTGAATACATATCAACAATAGAATTCAAGTACTTACCAATTAATCTTCTACTTAATTTTAGATTTATGAATAAATTTCCTTTGAATATTGATGATTTCTTTGGGATTGATGTTGAACAGGAAAATAGATGGAAAAGAAAAAACTATATAGCTTTTAATTAAGAAAAGGAAAACTAAAATTAAATAAAGAAATGTTTGTTTCATTGTAAAACAAAAAATAATTCAAAAAATAGTATTTCCAAATTGAATTTCTCCCCCTGTGTTTAATAGTATAAGTAATGAAAATTTAAAATAAAATAGTAGATATTCAAAATTATTAATATTTCATAAGTCATCATATATATTTGATTGTCATATTAGCGATATATTTTAAACTACATAATTGAAATTCAAATCATTGATATTTCATATAATACTATTAATACCTAAGGAAAACCAAAGCAAATTATTAATATTTAATAAAATAAGAGTTGATTTTTTGTTTCATAAATGATAAAGCTCTTATTTATTAATTATTTTTTATTTTATTAATAATATATAATTTATAAAAATTGAATTGAAAATTTTAAAATAAATTGAAAATTTTAAAATAAAATAAAAGATTATAAAGAAAGTGTTCAAAACATTAATATTTCGTAAATCATCATTTATATTTAATTGTGACCTGTAATGATACATTTTGAACTACATAATGAAAATTCAAATCATTGATATTTTATATGGTGTATAATACTATGGATATCTAAGGAAAACCAAAGCAAACAATTATGATAAAATAAGAAATAAGACTTGATTCTTTTATTAAATGATAAAACTTTTAATTATTAATAGTTTTTTTACTTTATTAATTTGATATAATTTATAAAAATTGAATTGAATTTTTTAGAATAAAATAAAAAAAATTATAGAGTGTGTTCAAACCATTAATATTTCATAAATCACCATTTATATTTGATTGTTATATGTAATGATACATTTAAAACTACATAATGGAAATTCAAATCATTGATATTTCATATAACACTATTAATATCTAAGGAAAACCAAAGTAAACTATTAATATTTGTTATTATAAGAAATAAGATTTGATTTTTTATTTTTTAAATGATAATTTTTTTTATTATTAATTATTTTTTCATTTTATTATTGTGATTATTATGATAATATGACTGTGTGTGAGAGAGAGAATGAAATGTTATGTGTGAGAATATTCAAGGTTCAAATGAATGAATGAAAATAAAATATAGATTGTTCCCTGTATCTAATGATATTTTACTTTTAAATGAACTTCATGGTTAAAAATATATGCTTTCTCCTTAGAAGTCACATATATGAACTATGATGTTGTTCAATTATACAGTGTTCCAAACTTTGATACAATTGTTTTTTTAAAGGAAAAATGGTTTTGAAGAGATCATTATATGCAAAGTTTTTTATTAGTTCCATATGAGAAACAAGGTTCACATGCTTCGACGCTTTTGGTAGTGACTCAGTTATTTACGTCATGGGTACCAATGACACATGGAAACCATATATGTTGATATTTATTATGAAAACTCGATGGGTATGTCTAAAGATGGGTTATTAAAATTTGATATCCTATCGAAGAGTTGTACTATATAGTAGAGGTTTCCATTGGTGGAACATTCAATTGGGCCATAATATCTGAAAATCATGTGGATTTCATTGGTAGAGAACACCATGAATTTGAATCCATATTAGGCATTTTATCAAATAATTTTTATCAGGTATTTGATATATTTAGAGTTAAAGTGGATTTAAAGTACATACCTTAGTAAGAGATAAAGTAATAATTATTCTTGAAGTTTAACAAATTTAGGGATAAGAAGGTCTATGCTAAGAACAAAATAAGATATATATATGTGTGTGTGGAGGAGAAAAATTCTTATACTTCAAAGCCCCTGCAAGGGTGCCTGACTACACGTTTTCCAAAACTTGAACAATTGGTGCATTTTCCTATTCTTCTTATTGTTATTCTCCATGCATCGATAGATACTTCAAGAAAACAAAGAAAATAGATATATCTAACATGTCTATCTTCAAAAAAACTTATGGATGAAAAAAATAAATTTATCAAAGGGAGGACAAATTTTGAATGAAAGGACAATCTAGGAATTCTTGAGAGATAAAAGCCCCTTCCTAGAGGAACACAACTTCCTTAGACATTTTGTTAGCCTTAGTATTTAGTTCCATGGAAATATGAGAAAAAGAGATCAATTGAAAACATTGAATATAATCCTAGATTTGACGCAATAGAGATTGAGGTTGAACAATATAAATGTTGAATTTATCTTTATCCTATTCAATGAAAACTTTTGAAACCCCATGAATCTATGATACAGATAAGCTGATTTGTTTTGCATGATGCAAAAAGGTCGATAAAGAAACAAATTTTACCTTCATATTTGTTCCAAATCCTAGAGAATAATGGATATGAAAAAATAAGAGAAATTTGTATTAAGAATCACTCCCATTCCACATTTAGGAGGATGGCCCTGGTTGGCCTCTTAAAAAGTGCCTCCATGTGATTCCAAAATCTAGAGGCATAATAGGATCACATATTTTTTTTCTCTGATTAGGATTACATTCACATGATTCAATTAGCATTGCAATGATATTTGGAACAATTTCTATTGGGATAGATTTATTCTGAAAAATAAAGATATTACGAACCCACCAAATAAACTACGTGGAGGAAAAGGGGAGAGAGTTGAAAGAAAGCATAAAAGCATCACAATGTCATATTTTAATATTTACTACTAAACTATGGGTATCCCAATATGCTTTGGGGTAAATTTTTTTACTATAGCATTCCATACTTAAATTATGAAGAGAGATAGGCCTTTTTCATTTGTTCCCACTGCCTCTTCTTTTTTCCTTTGGAATTATACTTCAATCAGATCCCTTTATCCAAGCTTATCCATGAAGACTCGTATTGAGGAAATTTGCAAGGAGTGTAGTGTTTCTTTACTACCTTCATCCATCCTAATAAAACTACAAACCAACCTACCAACATATATAGACTACTCACTAGACAAATGACCTTCAAGGCCTATATGACTAGTAGATAACCAACTTATTCTAGCTAAACAATCATGAATAGGGCATTTAATATCCCAATTTTTGTAAAATTTCAAATCATGTTTTCAAGAGATAATATCCCAAAATAATTTATAATTTGTGTGCACCCCAATCCACTGGTCTTCCCCTAAATGAACCTCTTTTCCATTCCCAATCTACCATATTCTCTAGGGACAAATCAATGGAAAAGCATCCACAGGATTTCCACATATTGGAACTATTCTTAATTAAAGTCTAAGGAATATGAAACCATTCTTCAAGAGAGATACCACCCATACATTTTATGGTCATCAATCTTCCCCAAAACGATTTGATATAAGTAAGCTCCCATAGATGTTTACTTACAATTTCTTGACTAAAAGAAATATCCTGAATCTCCCAATGCCCCATGCTCCATAGTTGACTAATTTAGGATCACCTAAATAGAGGAATCCAATTTTATTTCCTACACCCCGTTCAAAGAATGTGAAAGATGGAGTTTCAAATTTTGTAACTATATATTTTTGGACCTTAGTTATTGAAGTCGAATAGCTAGGATGTTTTCTAAAAATAATTTTAAAATTACCAAACACCCACCTCTTCATAACCACCAATTTACTTATACTGATATCTAGTCAACACTTTTTTAATATAATCAAAGCTAATCCTAAAAGAAATGTGCATTTAGTTTGAACATAAACCAAGATACTTTATACCTTCGTCCATATTTTTTAATCATAAGATAACAATAAATCATACTTATTTTGTTGATATTCTCTACGGAAATTAAAAGGAGACATGATTTGATCATGTTTATTTCTATCCTTGTTGAATAGTACAGATTCATAATTTCTTTAAAACAACAAATTCCTAATGAGCACCTACACTTAATAGAAGAACATCATAAGAAAACAAAAGATGTCAAACAATTTCAAAAGGGGATGCCTTTAACTCATCTCCCATGTAGATCTAACATCATTCATAAGCTTACTTAACCCTTCAATCATTGAGAGAAATAGGAAAGGAGATAGGGAAAAGATTATCATTATAATTTGATGAGATATTTACAAAAGCATTTTCTGGGGTAATAAGTTGCAATGGAGTGGATTCTAATATGAATCACTAGTTAGCATGAACACAATAAGGTGAAAAGGTAAACATTCTCCCAATATCGATTTACAAGATTGGATGTGTATTCTTAAGAAATATATCTCTCATTTTAAAACTAACTATTGCTTGTTTCTGGAACTACCAACTAATATATCAATAGAAGCCATGGACTACACATGTTAGAAAAAGTATCAACATGATTATTCAAACTACTTTCTAACAAAGTGGTACCTTGAATCAACATGACTCTTCACATTCAATAAGAATATCCCAATGGTGACAACCTCGAAAACTAAACTCGTTAAACCTGTGAAACTTATCCTTAATATCTCCTCATCTATAACTTCCATTGAGACATCAGGGGTGATAAGAATTTTGGGCCTCCCAAACAGAACCTCTGCATGCCTCTCAATAATATCCACTCCCCCTTTCGACCACATTGTAGCATACCTTTATAGGGTCTCTAGATGAAAGGACATAACATAAGACCTCAACTTACATGGTTTGGCCCTCAACTAACATGATTGAAGTCTTGACCTTTAGGATCTGATGCATCAGCCGTCACAACAATAATTGTTGCAATTTCCAAATAACCTTGTATAATTAAGTTATCTTGATAATTTCCACCTTCCAATTATAGGAGGGTGTAATTCAATTGCTCAGCTTTAATTTCACCATTTGAGGCAAAAGGAAGCATCTTCATGCTCTTCTCTAATTGGAACTGTTTATCAACTCTTCTCAAGAAGTATCCATACATGATGGATGTTGCATAGACTTCCCCACTCACAAATTAATACTTTCAACAACAATGTTTGATTCTGACACCACATTACGGTTTCCCATAACAAGAGCCAAATGCTCTTTTATCATCTCAGCGACCTCTATAGAATCAAAAAATTCAATTTATTTATCATGATTTGGTCATGTATCAAAAAAAAGTATTATGGTTACAATGACATTATTATTGAAATGCATTCATAAATAGTTCTTACAAAGTAAAAACAAAATGTATGTTATAAGAACATATTTCAAAAAAAATCCATAAACACATGATAGAGATGTTATCCATCATTATGGGTGTGCAGATATAGATGTTGAGGAAGTGAAATTGATAGATGGAAGCACTCACAGAGAATCATGTTTTTCTTGATATATATTTTATTTACTGACCTCTTTTTTTTTTTAGATATATCACATATAGTGTATATATTTTAATTATATATGTTATTACCTATAGTAACACACACACACACATACTATTATACATATTTCAATTATATATGCTATATAAAATATGTGTGATGATAAAGATTGTAAGTTCCTAATTAAAAACCAGGACTTTGATTTTGACATAATTAATCAGTGTGGCGTTGATCCCATGACAAAGAGATAAAGAAAACCATGGCCTACTCACAATAGAGGGATAGCGGGACTTATGGTCACATGGTCCAAAACCTAAATATACAATGGAGGAAAATAACATAAGGCTAAAGGAAAAATCGTGATATAAATGATCAACACTCGTCATATCTATTATAATGTCTAGCTACATAAGATACAAAGGAAAATTATATTATTGGTAAGGGATTAGCAAAATTTATAAACCCTTTCTTCCCAAACTATAACATTATTAACACAACAAAAGGTTTTAAAAGTATGTAGCAACAATAAGCATGAGAAAGAAACCATCAATGGCTCAATGAATTGCATGACTATTGTTTATCAATTGGTTATAGAGATAGTAGGAATTTTCACTAGAATGCTTTAATTACTTTATGCTAGGTGCAACTCTCAATTTATTTGCATATCATTTTTTTATTAATATATATTTAATAATTATGAAAATCTTGATTGTACTAAATTATAGGGAAAGCACACTAATAACAATTCTCAATATTTGTGTTGCTTCTACTTTATAGTGTATATATATATAAAATGCAATGTGAACCAGAGTCTTGTGTAATAAATATATGCAGGTATGATATGATTTTCCAGGACATTTGATGGTTGGCGCTGGAACTCGACTGCTAGGGTTCTGTACTCTTCTCAGACGGCACAGTCTGTTCTGCTCAGACAGCCATCACGGACCTGACCTCTTGCCCTGACGCTGCCTAACTGCTCTGTGAAGGATCGAAGGGCAAATGGACAATCCCCAGGGGGGGCTTCAACGCCCTCCCCCAAAGCAAGTAATCTGCAGCACAAATCTGAAAAGACGATAATATTTGGCTCAGTCAGTGAGGAAGTGATCAACCAGGAGATCCCACGCCAGAATGAGCGCACTCGAAAAGACAAACTGGAAAACCAGACAGAAGAAGAACCAGGACGAAATAACCGACCAGACGGAACCCCAAAGGTCTCCTCGACCACCTGCAAACCAATAGCAACAGATCGACCCAGAATCGAACTGTCGGGAGAGAAAATAGAAGAACGCATCCAATTTATGACAGATCATGCACTCATTGGAAAATTTATAGGGTTACGACCGACAGAAAAAGCCCTATACGGCTGGATAGCAGCGAAGTGGAAGCCTAAAGGAGATGTGACTCTATAGCTAGGCCCAAAAGGTTTCTTCAAAGCGATCTTCTTTTGCCTGGAGGACAAATACAGAATCCTGGTTGAGGGACCCTACTTCTTCAACTCAGCTGACCTGTACTTAAGGGACTGGACACCTAGATTCAACCTGGATAAGGAGGACCTCACTTGGGCACGGGTCTGGATAAGACTGTACTCACTTCCAGATGAGTACTGGGATGAAGATATCCTGAGAAATATAGGAAATGGTCTAGGGGAATACATAAAGGCAGCAGAAGAAACAAAAATGCGTAGATACACATCATACGCCCGCATCTGCGTCTTCATGTGCCTGGACAAAGCTCTGCCAGAATCGGTAAGTCTCTCTCACCGTGACTATGAATGGATTCAACCCTTAGACTATGAACATGTCCCGTTTCGATGCCGTAAATGCCATGCCATAGGGCATCTTTTCAGAGACTGTCCCCTAAATGTCAAAGCTAATGCTCCTGCCCCCTCTGACTCTCTGACCCATGATGGCTTCACCAAAGCCCCTACCCGCAAATGAGCGCATAAAAAACCAACAACAGGGAAGAAACCCCAGCAAATCAACACCTCTGATCCAGCGGTCAAAAATAGCTTTGAAATCCTAGCTCAATCTATGGAAGAGAAAAACCCATCCTCAATACCCAACTCTGCCCTCCCCTCCTCCTCCACCCAGCCACCTCCTTCAGCCCCCTCCTCTAAACCCCCACCATCCAAAGACACCCTAGTAAACCCCATGGAAAGCAAAGAGAAGCAGGTAGAAAAAGACAATGAAATGGAGGTAGACGGATCTTCAAACCCCCTCCAAAGCTCAGATATTCCCTTAGTAGAAAATAACTAGGTGCAACGAATGGAGGAAGAAGCAGAAAGCATAGATCTAAATGGATTAGATATATTAGAACTAGAAGCACCATGCAAAAAGAAAGCCTATGAAAGTATCCCAGAGCTTCAGCTTAACAAACTGGAAGTGGTCATTTCTTGAGCCTACCAACAGTATCAGCTCGGCATCCAATCAGGAAGTCAATGGGACTTAGGCCCTACCCCAAAAGAATCCAAAAAAAGGGGAAGAAGAACTGACCTCCAAAGGACAATAGCGATAGGGAAAATCCTGGTGGACTCAGGCAGGTATGTTAAGCTTACGAAGTACTATAAGCCCTCCACCAATAGTGAATCATGAAGCTCATTTCATGGAACCTAAGAGGGCTCAATAGCCCAGGAAAACTCATAATGTTAAAAAATATGATAAAAATGGAAAAGCCGCAAATATGCTTTCTCCAGGAGACAAAATGTAACAACTCAACTCTAGGTACTATCCTCTCTAAGGCTTGGCCAGGATGTCAATCAGTGGTTGTGGATGCATCTAGCGCATCTGGAGGGCTAGCCATTGCGTGGAACTCTCAAGCACTTACTCTCTCAGACTTTCACGCTTCTCACAATTTAATCCAAGCTGCATTCCACATTATAGGCACTAATATTCATGGGAATCTCTCGAATGTCTACTTCCCTCAGGAAGCAGGAGAAAAAATTGCTCTCCTCCACACCTTAGAAGCTCTAAACTTCAATATAAGTCAAACGCTTTGGATTATAGGGGGGATTTTAACATGATAACAAAATTGGAGGAAAAGATTGGGGGCAGAAACAGGCTGGAACAGGAAAACACCCATTTCAAAGACTTCATCCAGAACGCATCTCTGATAGATCTGCATTTCTATAATGGCACTTTTACGTGGAGCAACCGAAGAGCAGGCAAGCATCAAATAGCCTCCAAACTAGATCGGTTTCTAATTTCATACAACTCGATTCATCTAGGGGGAGACATTTCAGCGGCCATACTTCCACACTTAGGATCCGACCACTGGCCTATTGCTCTTCAATGGCAACGTCCTGGCAGCACCACAAGAAGACCTTTTCGCTTCGAGTAATTCTGGTTTACCCATCCCTCCTTCAAAGACTTTGTTCACACAACATGGACAACCTCCTGCCCGCCAGAAGGCTCCAAGATGTTCTAGTTCCAACAGAAACTCAAACATCTAAAAGTGAACCTTAAGCGATGGAATAGCGAGACCTTCAGAAACATCTTCAAAGCGCAACATGATCTTCAAAAAGCCCTGGCAGAATTGCAGCAAGAAACAAGCATAGGAGGCCACACAGAAAGAACCCTCGAGCAGGAGCAGCACATCCACAATCAGCTGGAGGAGAGAAGAAAGTAGGAGGAGATATACTGGAAGCAAAAGTCCAGGATCAGATGGTTGAAAGAGGGAGAACGAAACATTAAATTCTTCCACAGAACCACTTTTCAACGAAGAATGCGCAATAACATCCCTTTCATACAAAAACAAGGAGGGGAAAGGGTTGAACAGCATGAGGAAATTGAGAAGGAATTCCTCAATCACTTCAAGCAAGTCCATCAAGAGCCTGAAATCAACAGACGTCCTGCAATTGACAGAATCACACACAATGTGCCAAAACTAATCACGGAGGAGCACAATGAACTCCTCCTCCGTCCAATTCAAACTCAGGAAGTGGACATTGCTATGGCTCAGCTTAAAGATGGAAAAGCTCCTGGCCCAGACGGCTTCACCACCACTTTCTTTCACAAGTTCTGGGAGCTGATAAAGTTGGAAGTCTGGCAAGTGGTAGAGGAATCGCGAGCATATCATTGGCTGCTTCCCTCTCTTAACTCCACTTTCATCGCCCTAATCCCTAAAGAGGAGGACTCAATCACTCCGGACAAATTCAGGCCGATTGCTCTCTGCAACGTAATATACAAAGTCATCTCTAAAGTCATTGCAAACAGGTTAAAGCCCCTCTTGCCAATGCTCATTTCTCAGGAACAGTCTGGATATGTGGAAGGGAGACAGATCATGGACGGCATCATCCTCTCGCATGAGATCATACACACTCTCAAGCATTCAAATCAGGCAGGTATGCTCCTAAAACTTGATCTTTCCAAAGCATTTGATAAGCTCAGTTGGACTTACATACAGAAAATGCTAATTGCTTTCGGATTCAGTCCCACATGGATCCGCTGGATTATGAGTCTAATCTCCTCCACTTGCTTCTCCATTCTCGTGAATGGGATCCCCTCTCGCCCCGTCTCCCCCTCCCGGGGTATAAGGCAAGGTGACCCCCTATCCCCCTTCCTCTTTGTATTAATGGCTGAAGGCCTGGGACGTCACATTAAAAAAACCCTTCACGCACATCAGCTCAAAGGCCTCTCCATACATCATTCACCTGCCATCGCTCATCAGCAGTTTGTTGATGACACTATGCTCTTCGGCTACCCGTTCGTCCAAGAAGCCTCTAGATTTAAAGTCGTGCTCAATGACTTCGTCGAAGCCTCTGGAACTAGCATCAACTGTTCAAAATCGCAGATCTTTTTCTTCAATACCCCTCCTGTTGTCAAGTCTGCAATAGTCCAAATTTTGGGATTCCCTATTCCCACCCTTCCCTCCAAATACCTTGGAGCCCCCCTAACTATCTCAGCCATCAAGCATTCCTCATGGCGCAACCTAATTGAAAAGCTCGAATCCCGTCTCAACCAATGGTCGCACAGAGCTCTGAACTTAGTTAGTCGCGCAGTGCTCATAAAGGTTGTCCTTCAAGCAATGCCGTTGTACTTATTCTCCATCCTTGCTGCGCCAAAGTGGGTCCTAAAAAGATTAAGGAATATTCAAAGAGGATTCCTATGGGGAAGCACTGCAACTAATCGCAAATGGGCCCTGGTAAAGTGGAGCACAGTTTGCAAGCCCAAAGAAAAAGGAGGCATCGGCCTTAGAGATCCCGAGCATAGCAACGCCATCATGGGAGCCAAAATATGGTGGCAATGGCTCACCAGCCCAGGAAAACCTTGGGTCACATTATGGACGGCCAAGTATGCCAATCACCGACCCCAGGAAGAGCTCATCAGATTAACGCCCAATGATAAAGGATCGCTAATTTGGAATGCAGCCATAGAACACTACCAAATGATCCAAAAGCACAGTTTTTGGGAGGTAAGAAATGGCAACACCACTAGATTCTGGACAGATGCCTAGAATCAAATGCCTCTTCTCAGCCATGTACTTAACCTGCCATCGGACACCATTAGGGAGGAGCAACAGCAAGCAAAGATTGGGCAGTACTGGACCCAGTAAACTGAGAAGGGCTTCAGGATTTGGAAACGGGAAACCAAGTAATCAGAAATGAAGATCACCAAATTATCAGGGAACTGGATAGGGAACTAAGCAAAAGAAGAATCAGGTACGATGAAAGCAGAGACATTCTAAGATGGGGATATCAGCCGAAAGGAGCCTTCACCACATCGGAGGCCTACAAAATCATCTGCAATAATTTCGATCCCCAGGACCCAATCTGGAGTTCTGGCTCCTGGCCTAAAATCTGCCATTTTCTCTGGTTGGTAGGACATCAGAGAATTCTAACTTGGGACAAGCTCAGGAGCAGAAACTTTCATGGCCCCTCCATTTGTTTCAATTGCAGCGCCCACGAGGAAACTCTCCAACATCTACTGGACTCATGTCCCTTGGCCAATCAGCTATGGGAAAAGGCAAGCTTCAGATGTCAAAGAAGATGTAGACTTGAGAATGAAATCACTAACTCAATACGTCAGTGGCAAAGGGACCCTTACAAGAGTGAAATCCTCAATCATCTATGGAAACTAGTTCCCGGGCTAGTCCTATGGAGCATATGGAAGGAACGAAATAAGTGCATATTCAAAAATCAGCGCTCTTCGATAGACAATATTTGGAACCTGCTCTGTAGAAATCTTCAAGAGACTCTTATGCTAAGATCTTGGAAGGAGGAGGACTGGCCTACTCTAGATAATGAGAAAGCCATTATGGAAAACTGGCAAATACATCTTACTCAAGGATCTCACAAGCAAGACCATTCTGAAAGCAATACTAAAAAAAAAGTCACATGGACTCCCCCACCAAAGCATACATTCAAACTCAACTTTGATGGCGCCTCCAAAGGGAATCCCGGACTTGCAGGCTTTGGAGGAATAATAAGGAATCATGAAGGTGAACCCCTGATGCTGTATTACGGAAACATTGGATGGGACACCAATAACTCAGCTGAGTTAGAGGGACTATGGCAGGGACTCCTACTTGCTTGGGGTCATAACTTTCATCCTCTGGAGGTGGAAGGAGACTCTCAGATCCTCATAAATATGGCCAAAAATATCCTAAATGGATCTCACACCAGGAAAATAGCCACCAGCTGGAGGCTCGAAGCAAGACTGGAGGCCATAGAACTTGAGCTCCACAGAAATAGAGCTATCACCTTCACTCACACAAAAAGGGAAGATAACAAGGTTGCCGACTTCATGGCCAATGTGGGGGTGGAGAATGACCACTCTCTAATCACAGGGCAACTCAATACTATACTAATACATGACAAAGCTCAAGAATGCTCACATCTGGTCCAAAAAGATGCAGTTTCCCCGGATGCGGGTGTTAGATAGGATGGGACGGGAGTGGGCGACAGGCCACATGCCGGCCATATGCCATCACGTGGCAGACGTTGGAGGCACAGGCGTTGCAAGCGGCTGGTATAAGGTGATGCAGCAGAGCATAGTAAATGCCCTGCACGGCAATTCGGCTCAAGCGGAGGCTACAGTTATGGCGGGTGCGCTCCAAGGTAAGGCAGCTAAGGCTATAAACCATGTCGCTGCATATGGTCAGGGAATTTTGGTGGTTCTTCCTTCTGGCAGGTCTCTGCAAATACGGTTGCCCTGCCTCTCCATCTCCACTGGGATCTCCTCGTTGTCTGTTTGGGGTACTCCGCAGTCTATTCCGGCAGCTAGTTGTTTGGATTATTGCGTGGTCTGTTTGAATTTCCTCTCCTTGACCCCTGTAAGGATGGTGAGACCTCGACAGCGTCTGCTGAGCCGTCGAGGCACTTCCAGAGGAGGAACCTCACGCAGTCACGATGCGGAAAATTCTGTCCACTGCTGTCATTGCAATAACTTATGCTCCACTGGAGCTAATCCCCTTCACTCCAGTCAATTCATGGATGCTGGTGCATCGAGCTCGGCCGCCTTGCCTGCCTTCGGCTCTGCTATCTTCAATTTTAGCAGTTCCATGAACAGCCCGAAGATTAGTGCGCATGTTTCGGTCTTGTTCATTGAAAATTCCCAGGAAGACAATAACCCCCTGGATGAACATGGGCAGAGGAAAGCTGACAGCAAGATGCAAGAAGCAAAGGTTCCTAAAACTGACCCGGAGAAGGAAGTTAAAGATCCTGCCTCAGACCTGGAAAATGTCACGAAAAGCAGGCTAGATCAGAGGGAGAAGACCAGCGAAGCAGAAGACACTGCCCCCACTGCTGCTGAAAGGGAGGCCTACGGTTGGTGCCGGGTAGAGGAGGTGCAAATGGACGAATAGCGATCCCGAGCTCAAGGTTCACATGGCTCTTCTATCTGGTCTTCTGGTCTCTTTTGTTGTCTGTTTTGGCTTGTTTTTGGCATCAGTGCTTTGTGTTTATGTCCTTGTAACTTCGTTAATGGGCTGGTTATTGTTAGTCTCCCCTGCGTGGGATAATTCGGATTTCTGGTCAGCGCCCCTCTGTGGGCTAGCTCTTGTGGATGGTTTAGCTTTCTGTTTGACGCCCCTGCGTGGGCTAGTTTTTTTATTAGCCTCAAATGCTCCTGGATGATATTCCCAGAGCCTGGTTCTCTCTGTTTTGTCATGATGTAAATTTTGCCTACTCTACATAATATATTAGCATAGTTTTTACCGAGAAAAAAAAACAATTCTCAATATTTAAAGATAATCAATCATTTTGGTAAAAGTATTAGATGGATATAAATCATAACTTTTATCTTGAGGAAAAAATGCAAAATAAATGAATGATGTTTTGCAAATTTATTTATGAATCTACATAATCAACCATCAATACCTAAATGATACAATTCATTGCCCATGCTCTATACCAATGTTTAATTAATGAAGTGGTAATGTTTAATTTTTTATTAAAGGATTAGATAAGACTTGTCAAAAAGACAAGTAATTCCTTTTTCGTTCAAAAATTATGTTGTTTATTCGCAATTTTAAATTTCTAAAATATTTTCTTCACTTGTTTTGGCTTTTGGTTTAGTGTAGTTTTGTTTTCTTGCTCAAGGGACACAATTCATGTTAGTTATTTTCAGTTTACCATTTCTGAAATATGTTTTTCACTAGTTTGGCTTTTAGTTTCATATAGTTTTGTGTTTTTGTTTGAGGGATACAATTTCAAGTTTTGGTTTATAATATTCTGACATTTAGAATGATATTATTTCAAATTTTGGTTTATGTTTTTAAAAATATTTTTCGATTTGTATTAATAAGTTATTATTCACTAAATTAAATGAATATGTATGTTTTTCTCTCAAAAAAATCATACTCATTTCAGTGTGTCGTATGATGAGCCTTATTATAATGGCTTTAAGCCCTATTTTTTATTCTGAAAAGCTGAACAGTTCATAGAATACTGAAACATCTAAACATACAATAGTGAAACATCTAAACATCTATATTCTTATATTCCTTCAAAAACAATCCAGCTAAAATATCCACAAAACTAAAATATGTATAGAATATCCACAAAGCTACAAGTTATATGGAAATATCTCTAGCTTTCTTGGAAGGACTACAAAATGCTAGAAAGTCCAAGCCCTATGGGCTCGAAAGGAATTATATACTCCATAGAAGGATGAATTTCACTCAAATGTCCATGAAATGTTTAAAAAGTTGCAAATAATATGTTAGTATCTCTATTTTTTTTCTCAAATAAAAGTTGTAGGAAATCATTAGCTACAACTACAACTATCTATGTAATATTAGGGGATTTCCAAACTGTATTCTCATCTTAATGACCTCCTTGCAACTTGAACATCCAAATACAAAGGAATATGAATGGACAATAACCTTCTTGGTGACCTTTGATAAATGGAAGACCAACCATATTAAATGGTATAAGATCATCAAATTTCATGGCTAATCCAACAACACAATTTATTTCAACTTATCAAAATTCAATATGGTTCAAGCACATCAACATTCAGTATGAAAATAATACACAATTGAATAGAGCTCTTCAATTTCATAGCAATAATAAATATGAAATTAATGGAAAATGGGAAAACCAAAAGCATAAATGGAGTACAAATCATGGTTTTATTCAGTTTTTACCCAATAAAACATCTCACAGTATGATTTAGTGAAACCTGTTTGAATGATGCTAAAATTAATGTTCAATAAACATAACTAGTATACTAGTCATCAACTCTTCAGGATAATGGAATCCATCATGGGGAAAACAGATGAAAACTATTATGAGGTGAAAAAAGGATGGAAAATATTATTGATAACGACAACAAATTGCAACAAAGAAATAAGAGTTTATTATGGACTCTTAAGATTTATATATTTGAAACAATTTTAAAATAAATTATATTTTATAGCTTTTGCTTTCTGGAACATCCAATTCTAAAGTTGCATTATACATGAACAAATTGATACTATTGTATGATGTCTGTATTTCGTTGTTTATAAATTTTTTAGCTCAATATTTTCAATGGGATTTCTGCCTATCAAATGTTCGGTTTCTTTTCAAATTGCTAGATTATTAGAGTATGCATAGGTAAGAATCCAGTTTTAGAATAATCTCATAAACTTGTAAGAATTGAGAAAAATTGGATGAGAGATTGAATTTTGTGTATTTACTAGTGATCAATGCTAACCTTCATGCAAAAACTAAAACTAACTAAAGCTAAGTGTGCCTTGCGCTATGTTCATGTGCATCTACACCACATGCACGAACAAAAGCTAGCTAAAGCTAAGTTTGTTTTGTGCTATGTTAATATGCATGTATACCACATGCAAACATTAAAGCTAGCTAAAACTAAGAGTGATTTGTGCTAACTAAAACTAAATATGTTCTCTTCTATGTTAATGTGCATGTACACCATATGCAAGCACTAAAGCTAACTAAAATTAAACATGCTTTATGCTATATTAATGTACATGTATGAGTTAATAATAACAACATAATAATTATTGATTTTATTACAAACTTACTTAAAATTTATAGATTTAAAGTAATTACACTATATGCAACATTAAAGTTAACTAAAAATAAGCATGTTTTATGTTATGTTAATGTGCATGTATAAGCAAATACTAAGAACATAATAATTACTGACGTTATTATAAACTTACTTAAAATATATAAATTTGAAATAGTTTTTAAAATAATTTATATTTTATTAGATTTATGATAAAAATTTCAAGTATCACTCTAATCTAATCTAGAATAAATTAGTCAAATTTACATAAAATTCTGACACTAAATATTCACACAGAAAATATTTCATCTTATTCAAATTTCAATATTGAAAAAGAATATTTCGTATCAAAATCTATATTCTGATAATTTTGTCTTATTCGCAGAATCAATGGCTCACCTCTAAAACCAGTGAAACAAATTACGGGAAACTTGTTTTCTCTGATTAAAAGAAACGATCGACGCTATCATATTCTATTCGAAAAGCAAAATTGAAGGCTGAATGCGAAACATATAATGCGAGTCCGCACAGACTGAATTAAGAAGTGTGAGATGTAGGGACCTTTGCTTCTTAACAGATTAATTATTTGATTGAAACTTTTCACTACCTAAGGCCACCAAACGTTGTTGTATTCGAAGGCTAAAAGAAACCATTGCAAGAATTTCATGTCGCTGCGAAGCTGCCCTGGTAATGAAATTTTCTGCGTCGACTTTCGCTCCAAGTTACACAAATATACTTCCAGTTCGTTGTCAACCATCATTACCCACCCGTTATTTACTACGACTGAATAGATCTTATGGCATTCTGGGATACATATATCATGCAGTTCATGCCATTCTGCAGCACCTCGAAAATCATTTAACCTCCACATGCGGATGCTCCCACGTTTCTCTCCCTGAAGTATTAACACCAATCGCCCATCGGAGCCACTTAAATAAAGAAATGCTGGGTACGGGCGGATACTTCTGCAAACCTCTGGCAGTATAATTTGTGTCCAGCTACTCTCTGCAATATCGAATGCTGCCATGAGATACATGGCATCCCATGCCATTAACCAATAAAACTTTCTATTGGAATAGAAACCCTTGCCATACGGTCGAATGAAGAAGGGTACTGTCATGGAAACCCTAGTCCATGCATTGGACTCTGAATCATAAATTTGCAACACCATTAAATTCCCAGTTCGTTCTTCAACATTAATTTGACCGAGCAAGACAGTGCAACGCCTCAGGGTAGCGTCGAAGGTCATTGCATTGAAAGCCCAATATGGGCTAAAATAAGAAAGGCGAGGGAGATTTCTCCGGGTTCCAGTAGCAGGATTGAATAGGCAAAGATTCAACATGTCTTCGTTTTTCTTACAGAGGCAGATGCTCTTGCATGCATCCACAATGATTAGGCCATTTGGAGAAGGGGATTTGTGAATGTTTATATCCGAACCACCACCGTGCCCTAATTCTATGACCCACGTCTCCTGTTGTCGAGAACCCCAACCCCAAGAGAGTTGAACGAGAAATGCAGGGATGGAATTCACTGAAAAATTTGGATCGATTCTTTGCAGGGAATCGCCAGGAGGTAACATATTTTTCCATCGCTTGCAGACATTACTCATGCTGCCAAAATCCCGAACAGGGAGCCTCGATAAAATCAACCACAGCAAACTGTCAGGCAAGGCATCCCAAATATCTGTGTCTCTTTCCATCTCCCGATTGTTCCTTGAATTTACTGTAAAGAATATAGACCTTGAATTGGTCCTACACCTCCTCAGCTTCACAAACGCTTCTATTACTCGGAGAAAAAGAGGTATATATAAGAGAAACCATTGAAAAATAAACTATTAAGCTTTTAAAAGTAAACCTTAACCTAAAAGCTAGATGTAACTGAAACTTAACATTATATCTATCTCTTTCTCGCCCTGTGACAGGAGTAGTCAGGCAGTTTTACCTACTACTACCGTCCGTGTGGGAGAAAAGGCAGTGTCTGTTAAAATCAGTCATTATAATTAAGAGGCGTGAAAGGCAGTCACTATAATTAAGGGACGTGAATTGAGAGAGAGAGAGGGGCAGTCATTATAATTAAGAGGTGTGAAAGGCAGTCACTATAATCAAGGGACGTGGAGGACGTCGTCTGACTAGTATTTGGAGAGGCGTGAAAGGCAGTCACTATAATCAAGGGACTAGTATTTGGAGAGGCGTGAAAGGCAGTCACTATAATCAAGGGACGTAGAGAGAGAGACGTGAATTATGGATGTCGTCTGACTAGTATTTGGAGAGAGAGAAGTAAACCTTAACCTAAAGCTAGATGTAACTGAAACTTAACATTATAATCTCTCCCTGTGACAGGAGTAGTCAGGCAGTTTTACCTACTACTGGTAGAAAAAGCAGTGTCTGTTAAAAGCAGTCATTATAATTAAGAGGCGTGAAAGGCAGTCACTATAATTAAGGGACGTGAATTGAGAGAGAGGGGCAGTCATTATAATTAAGAGGCGTGAAAGGAATTAAGGGACGTGAATTATGGACTTCGTCTGACTAGTATATGGAAACGGGTTCAAAGAGAGAGAGGGAGAGAGAGAGGCGTGAAAGGAATTAAGGGACATGAATTATGGACGTCGTCGCTCAAAAAAAGAAAGAAAGAAAGTAAGTTATCGATGTATATTAGAGTCAAAATTAAAGAAAGAAAGAAAAAAGTCAAAATTAATGAATAAATGAATGAACGAATGAAAGAATAAATGAATGAATTTTATCGATGTATATTAGAGTCAAAATTATATATATCACAGAATTTATTACTATTAAAATTTCATATTCACACACGCACACAAATATATATGCTTCTAATTTCACTGAACTCTATATAACTATATTATATTATATATAATAAATGTAGTCCATAGATAACTATAATATATTGCATATAACTTTTTTATGATATATTTAATTATTATCTATATTATTAATTTTTAATAATATATATATATATATATATATATATATAAATTTTATGTATTATTTTAATTTTTAAGTTATTAAAAATAAAAACAAAAATAATTTGAAGAGAGTTGGTTTTTTACATGTGATAAATTTTAAATTTAGATAGATATTTTTATATAAATTTTGATTTTTATATATAGGAATATTCTTAATTTTAATTTGATTAAAACCATATATATATATAATTAATGTGTTTTAATATTTTTAATGTGATTAACATATATATATAAATGAATGATTCTATGGTAAATATTAATTATTTTACAAATTTATTAAATTAATTTAAATACCAGATTAATAATTATGAATATGAATTAATTTGATTTATAAATTAAAATTTAATTTATATTTTATATATTTCATATTTTTAAAAATATTTTTATTTCTAATTTAGTTATTAAGTTTTTATATATTTACTAATAAATTTTATAAGTGTGTCTACTTTCAAATAGTATCAGCTTTTTTTATCTTCATTGACATATATTCCTTTGATATTTTGTACATAAAGTAATATCTGTTCAAAAATCCATTTGATATATGTCAGTATGTTGTTTTGTCCCTTTTTCCCTTGCCCATAAAATGACATATATTCAAAATTTGATTGGAATGAGATAAATGATATTATTACACAAAAGGTGTCCCTTTCTAAAATTGGTTGAGATAATTTTATTATAACACCCTTACACGTATGTTTGCAGGCATGAGAAAATAAGTGTAGTAGAAAAGGAATCGATAATGCAGAGTTGTAGATCCCGAACATATCCAGCTCAACGTAATTTGTAGTTATTTTTATTTGTAACTATTTAGGTGCGAACATTTCTACAGCATAGAGAATATTTTTTCTTTAATTTTTGTTCAACTTAATTGTAGTTATTTGTAAATTTTTAGGTGCGAACATTTCTACCGCATCGAGAATTTCTTTAATTTTTTGGTGGAACGGGGTTATTAATTTTAGGTGTAACAGGGTAATTCTCTGCTTCATCTCCGGAAACTGAAATGACGGTGTCTGAGACCTTAGTTAAACAGAGCATTTGCTCATCCTCTACATCTAACAGATACCTGCCATTTTTTAAAACTAAAGATATTCTGCAAGAACGATTAAAAAATTGCTCAAATTTTTTTATGGAAAAAGAAGCTAAGAATTCAACAGCACATTTCAGTTCATTCAACTCCAGCATTTTGTCCTTGTGAGAGTTACACCATTGGAATCAAAAAGTATTAACGACTGGTTATATGAGTGCATCGCCAACTAGAAGAAAAGAACACCATTAGAGGAATGATGCCATCGACAATATCTATAAAAGAACCCCGGTGAAAGACCAACAAAAAGAAGTAGATGATCTAAACCCATAACCTGAAAATCTAAAGCACCAGTGGAAACATGAGAGCACGAGTCTTATAAATACATTGAATGTGCACTTTCAAAAGTATTGTCAGCAAAATTTTCATAATATAAGTATCCTATATCCATCCAAAAAAAACTATTTTTGGTAAAATGTTTGTTGTATTGAGTTCCTTAGGAATGTGTTGAAAGTTGATCATTTTTTATCTTCGAAATTATGACTTTCCAGGAAACTAAGTTTAAAACTTCTAATTATAAGTTTAAATGTATTTTATCTTGATTTATTTGGATAACTTACTTGTTGACGGTGTTGGACCTGCCAACATTTAGGGGATCTCGTCAGTATGAAGTCCCAACTAGACCTCACACCATTTGGTGTAGGAGTCCCATCTGGTATGATGGCCTGCTTTCCATTCTTGCTTTAGCTCTTGTTATTCAACACATGAGAGTGTTATGCTTGTAAATTCAAGAAGTCCCAACTAGACCTCACACCATTTGGTGTAGGAGTCCCATCTGGTATGATGGCCTGCTTTCCATTCTTGCTTTAGCTCTTGTTATTCAACACATGAGAGTGTTATGCTTGTAAATTCAAGAAAGCGAGGTAAGTGTGCCTGGTGAGTGCTTATTGAAACCCCGTGTCTGGGTTATTTTACTGTCAAAAAGGGGAGGTAAAAGTGGGCCACTTGATGAGAGGGAATAGTGCCAACCTAAGAGGAAACACACGCGAACAACAAGAAGGGTTTGTCCAACATCCAATGGAATAGTCCACAGTAGATGTGGTAGTTGTGAAAACCAAAGTTCAAGGGAAAACATGTATGCCATCTAACAGAGTAGTCCACACGAAAGTGATGACTATTAACACCAAGAAATAACAAAGACGATTTGTCTAATGTCTGACATAGTAGTCCATAAGGACGAGACAACTGTGACAAACAATACAACACATATTCAACAATATGAGTACTAAAATAACCGAAGTAGTTCAACTATCTTAGTACAGGTTAAGCAAACATGCATTACAAACATTTATAGAGTAGTCTTACAAATAGATACAGAACATGCATGAAAATGTGTTGGCCTGAGACAAGCTTCTAAATTAAGAAAAATATCCAAGACACATATATACACCATACATCACTAGTCCTAGTAGTGGGACATTGGAGCAATTCCTCGCTCCTTAAAATAGATTACAGAATCTCAAGGCTATGTGGGAGGAGCCAAAAAAGGTTTTCGACTTCCCTCATGAATGTTTGACTTCCTATGACCTTTTGACTTTACATGACTTCGACTTCATATGTGGGTCTCTTCGACATCCACTCTATATTACATTGATTACAACAAATATGGCCCATAGTAGTGATGTGGCCGAGATAACTCATGACACAATTCGACATGACACTGCTGACATGTATTGGCTGACTGTGGTGTCCATGTCAAGTTGTTGTGTTGTTAAGTGATGATAGGCTCTCGTATAACATGTTTTCACCTCTACATGGCAAAGTGTGTGGGGTATTCGATGGTCTTGGTATTTGCTTGACAGTGCATGTGAATGTGTCCCTTTCGCTTGCTTTCTCATTGTACTTCATGTGTTCGTCCAACCGTGAAAAAGTCTTCTAGCATGTACCTCTTTTCCATTTTGTTCATCACAATGTTTCATCGATGTATATTCTCTTGCAGCCACTCATGATGAGACGACATCAAATCCAAAAATCCCCTAGTCTACCATGATACATTATTTTCATTTTCAGTGCAGATGGCTAACAAAGGGACAAGGCACTGAGACTGTGGAGAGCACAACACAGGCCGAGATGCAAGGCTCCAGAGCACTGTCAGGAAAAACTCCATAGATGTCATTGGGTGACATGTTTTCACAGTTCGAGACGATAGTGACAACTGCAAAGCAAAACTGCGCAGTTTCCAAGAGGAAGGTCAAGCGGAGTGTCAGGGAGCTGCTGGGCCAATCTGCGTAATATTTCAAGGGAGCACTAGGCAGGTCATCTAGTTGGGATCTGTGCAATTTCTCTGTGGAGGACAGTGAAGATAGCAAGAGGCACAAGTAGAAAAATCTACGCAATTTTCCAGAGGAGCACAAAGTCGGGCTACGGGAGCTCCTGGTCAAAACTGCACAATCCTAAGATACAGTCTAGGTCGGAACAATTATCCACATTTTTTGAGTTAGTTTCATAGTAGGGAAGAAGGGTTGGACAGGACAGCTCTGCAAAATTCCTAAGTTGGTTGTAGAGCGGGGAAGAAGGGCTGGAAGGACACGACAGTTCTGTGTAATTCCTGGGTTGGTTGCAAAGAAGGAAGGAAGGGCAGGATAGGACATCTCTACGTAGTTTCTAAGATGGTTTCCCAGGGTTACAACTAAATTTATTTCTCCAGTTGACGAACGGGAGGTTTCATGGAAGGTCTTGCAAGAAGCACAAAGTGGACCGGCTTCTGGGACAACTTCTTTGTAGTTTTAGGAGTCAATCAGCTGGCACAATTCTAGAATTCTGTAGAGCAAGCTTCCAGGAGGACAACCTAAAGCTTTGTGTAGCTCTAGGCAGCAGTGTAAGGCCACTAAGATCGGGTCTAGATGACATAGGGTTGTCCGGTCAACAGTTTTTCAGGAAAATTGACTGAGTGTGAAAGCAAGTGTACTCATGCAGACATGACATTGTGATCAAACACTTAGCATGACTCGATGAAAAGACAACTCAAACCAACAAGACACTGTTTGCCCAGTGAGACTGACTCGAAGGTTGAGAGCAACAAGGGTGACAATTGAAATGTGCCTTCGAACAACCCTGACGACACTTGTGTGATAGTGTTTACAACTTAGTGTTTGAGTGCAATCGATGTCGACAAAGTGAAATCAACTCATACACACAAAGACAAACCTTCAAAATGCTAAAACAAACTCGAAAGCATGACATAGCGATCAACATGCCAAAATACAATCGATGATCGATCAAGCGAAGAGGGTGTGAAAACTCAACAAGAGTTCATGGAATGAGCTCGAGTGTTTGCAACCATCTAGGTAAAAACTAAGGAAGGCTCTGAGATTTGGATGTAGGCCAAAATTTTGGAGGGTGTTGCAGCTACTACAACAGTTGTTGAGACACTAGTTGAATATCAGCTTCTCTATTTCGGTTCATTTGTAGCACAGGTCCTTGGCCTTTTAGGAATTATTTTTTAGTTGTTTAGGTTACTTTGGCTTCCCCACTTACCCTATGGACAAACATGGTTCACCTTGTACCAACTCAATCAAACACAACAAGGTTTTCAGCTAGATCACAGTGTTTCAAAATTAGGAAGGGTAGTTTGGTTCGCGAGCTTAAGATTCACAGAGTATAAGTTTTCATCTTTGGTGTTGGTCTACTGCCAGTAGGCCTGGACAATGCCCTGGTGGATTCACACAGGGACACAAGCATTACTCCACTGCCAGTGAGCCTAGTCAGTACCCTGGTGGAGTTTCCTGCTTCACCTCTCTGCGCAGGAAGCCTTTCTCTTATTTCGCCTTTGTATTTCTTAAAAGGGATTGTGCACATGCTCTTATTTCATTTTTAGGGTGGAAGAGGGATCTTGTATTATTGAGAGCAGAAGAGGTTGTTCTCGAGATAAGCATATAAGACCTCTGGTTTAGGTTTGTTGGTTTATATTTTTCCCCTTCTCCATTCCTAATAGTTGGATTAAGCTTAAGCACACAGAGAATAAGACTAAGTACAGGCATGGGGTTTCCCAATTTGGACATAGGTTCATGGTTTGACTAGAGCTTCCCTTACAAATGGTTTGTATTTTCTATCCACGCTTCATCGGCCAAAAGTTACAACAAAGCACAAAGAAGATGGACACGGGACTCATCAAGTGTTGCAATTTCACAAGACTCTTTAAAATTAGCCACATACTTATTCAAAATTTATAACAGTATAGGACAACACCTATTTACAAAAAGAAAAATGAGAAGACAACTAAAACCCAGCAAAGAAAACAAAGCAAAAACAGGAAAGTAAAGCAAAAAAATGAAACAACAAAGTAATAGAGCAACAGTAAGCGTGTTATGTACATGGGTTAGGTGCGGCCCTAGATCACTGAAAAGAACATTTATATCTTGGCCATTGACATGAAGGTTTTCAATCCTCCTGTCAAGTGATTGCAAGAGATACTTGTTTTGGCCAACTTTTTCATGCACTGTGTATGGGCCAATCCACAGAGATTGGAACTTCGTGTGTTTTCCTTTGTCTTCATGGGGTATATCCCATTTCAAGACTAAGTCACCCATAATGAAGCTAGCGTTCCCTGCAAACTTATGATTGAACCATCTCTTGATACAGTTCTGGTGGAGTGTATATATTTATTTTTTCTTTCATCTGTTCTTCTTGTAACTTGTATAGTGTGTCCATCCTATGCTTAATCAATAGACATGGCTTGCCCCAAGACTCTTTGGATAACTGAAGCACAGGATTGTAGACATTGGGTGGCAAGATGACTTCTTTATTGTATACAAGGAAGTCTGGATATTCGTTGAGAGAGGGACTTAGGTGTAACTTGGTCAACCCAAAGTGCATTCACAAGGGTGGAATGTCAGTTTCACTGCTTAGAGTAAATGGTCTTTTTCATGATGTGAATAAGATTATTTTTTGTGGATTCAGTAAGACCATTCCCCTACGGGAAGTATAAGATGAATTCTTAAGCACAATACCATATTGAAATGTAAAATCATACATTTTCAATGAAGAGAAGTAACTTGCATTGTAAAAAATAAGTGATACCGGAACTCCAAACCTTGAGATGATGTTCTATTGAAGGAAGCTGATGAATTCCTAGTCATTCACTTGTTTGATAAAAAAATCCTTCCATCCACTGTGTGAGGTAATCTATACACTAGTACAAAATGGCTAATTAATTACTAAAAAAATGACTGAAAGTTGCATATAAATGACCATCTTTCAATCGGTAAGCAATAGTAGCTAATTTGCATTATCTTATAACGCGACCAACCTTTAATCATTTTTAGCTTAGTCATTAATTGGTTGTCTCAATTTCATCGTCTAGTAGTATATTTAGTCATAAATTTGGTTATTAATTTAGTTATTGATTTAGTCATTAATTACCACAATTAACGACCAAATATACACAAAATATACTACTATATGGTCAACCGAGAAAACCAATTAATAACTAAATAAATATGACGAAAATTTTGGTCGTGTTACAAGATACTGTAAATTAGCTACTAATAGTCATATATATGCAAATTTTAGTCATCATTTGAAACCAATTAATGACCAAAAAATTATGAATAAATTTTGGTCTTGTTATAATATACTATAAACTAGCAACTAATAGTCATATATATGCAAATTTTGGTCATTGTTTAAAACCAATTAATGACCAAAGAAATATGACTAAATTTTGGTCCTGTTATAAGATATTGGAAATTGACTAAGTAGTCATATATATGTAAAATTTAGTTGTCATTTGTAATTACAAATTTATCATTTGTGATATTCTTTTATATTTTTTTGGTAGTTTCGTATTCATTATATAAACGACTAATTTAGTAGTTTATATTCATTTCATTTATTTTGATTAATAATCATTATAAACAACTAATTTAGTCATATATTAATTTTATTTGTGTTCATTATTTATTAATATAAACTACTAATATAGTAGTTTTAGATTAATTTTCTATGTTCATTATTAATCAACATAAATTATTTAGTATGCTTTTTCAACTAAAAAAAAATAGAAATAAAAATAAATAAATAAATAAAATCCATACAATGTGCATGCCTATCTAATATAAAAATGCAAAGTTACATATGTTAATTACAATCCTAAACAATATCAACTGCAACTATAAATAATTTCAACCACATAAATTATATTATATAAAATGTAAAATATTACAATATGAGTTTTAAATTTAATATTGGTTGGACTACAATTTACACGTTAAATGTTGTTTCATCATTTCAAAACATTATCATTGTGTTATTGATGCATTGCAGGTGAACCCACCAACTCTGAATACTTGACCATCATTCTCTATGTCTATGTCTTATGTGGGATATATATTAGCTCTAAGGGTATCACTGGACTAATTCTCTTCTCTCTCTCTTTTTGCTTTTGTCGCTCCAATTTTATATATATTGTTCTCCTCTTTCATCAATTCTCGCTTCTTACCATCAATATTGGGTTCTAAGTTCCTTTTCAGAAAACAAAATAAAATATAGTGGAGAGTGTAAGACATGAAAGATGATGAACACTAGAATATAAACTAAAGTAGACTATAAAATATTTATACAACATATACCTCAACATCAACAATGTCAAAGCCATTTTCCCCCATAAAAGTAAGAAACTCAAACAAGTTTTCTTTAGTTGGGCGATAGTGGCCATTATGTGGCCAGATGACCTGTATAAACAAAGAAAATAAAATATCACCATAGAAAAGAACACATTAGTAACTTAGTATTCAACCTTCAAGGAAAGCTTAAGGTACAATCATGTCAACTAAGTTACATGCTAAAAATCTCAAGTTGTAGATAACTTCAGAAACAAAATAATATGAGATGTGATGTCTAATACTTGTCATTTTATTCACAACAACATTTCATTCTGTAATGCATGAACTTGGTCAAGTATATAAACAACATGTGCTCAAATAACAACATGAAAGTAAACTTTTCTAATAGTCATGAAACTATTTTAACACAAAACAACTAAAATGATTTCAATCAATATTGTGTAATACTAATTTCATCTTCAAGCTTTGGTTGTTTCTTGAATGGACACGATATCAAGTATTTTTAGTTTCATAGCTAAAAGGAAAAATAAAACCAAAATAAATGTTCAAAATACAATCAAACAATATAGAGACGATATCATGGAATGGACATTGCAATTATAAAAAGATATACTTGTCCATCGATGTCTTCTCTGGCTTTCCTAATACTTTTTCTTTCCCAAAATAAACAATGAGGTGAAAGAATCAGAACATTAAAACCCATAGGAATCCATACTAGAAATATTTCCAAATTTGATGGCTTGAGTGCCTAAAATATCTCCAATAGCAAATGAATCATATCCAAGCCATGCTCTGCATTATCTCCCCATCCTCTTTCCAATCACATTTCTTGTAACTTGCCCACAGTAGAGTCAAGTAACAATCAAATGAAGGAATTGACATTTGCTTTTATATTTTATATCTATAAACTTTGAATCTGAAAATATTTTAACACAATACAACTACAATACTAATATTATCTTCAATTTTTTGAAGTTGTTTAAATGGATATGATACCAAGTATTTTCAATTTTATAGCTGAAAGACAAAACAAAATCAAAGTAAAAGTTCAAAATATGATCAAACAATAAAAAGAGGATATCATGGACAGGGTAGTGAAATTATAAAAAGTATGTTTACTTGTCCACGAGAGTTTGGCATTCCTAAAATTGCTTGCCCTAAATAACCATGAGGTCAAAGCATCACAAAATTAAAAAACATAGGTATCCTTCCTAAAAACATTTCCAAAGTTGATGGATCAAGTAATTGAAGGATCTTCAAAAACCATTTAATCATATCCATGACATTCTGCATTGTCTCCCCATGCTTTTTCCAATCCCATTTCTTGTAATCTGCAGTCCAGTAACATTCAAATGAAATATTTTATATTTTTGTAGAAAAAATTGGAGACTTGTCAAGATTGCTAAATGCATGGCATAGATACTCATAAATACTTGTAGAAAATAATATTCAAAAAAATTATATTTTTTTTAAACAAATTGGATATCTGTCATGCAAGCTAACTGCATGGTACAAAAATTGTTTCCACAAATATATCCATAAATATGGTGGATCTTACTCATAAATATTTGCAGAATATTTGTCAAGCAAGAAACATGTATGACTTTGGAGTCCTAGTTGTGTGAGTCATTTAGATGGACTGAGTATTCCATATCTGGACATTAGTTGTTTCATTAACATCTTTTGTTATATGTTACATTAACATCTTTTGTTATATCTAAAATAATTTCTTTTATAAAACCAATTTCACCTATCAAATTACCACACAAACATCCTGGTACACCAAAACTACTAGAGGAAATGGCAATAATAACCCAAAGCATTAGTTTATGATTAAATCACATTTGTTTGGTAAGAAAATTGCTTCCAACTATAACAAAATATAATTCTTGTTAAAGAATCACAGAACTACCACTAGACAAACATAAATGAAAAGACCAAAAACAAAAAAAATTATGGATGAGTTTGAAAGATAAATAGACCAGGTAGAACATCTCTAGTGGGTTTTCACGGTCCTAGAGGAAATAAGATAGCCAAGTATACATCCATAGTATATCTGTTAGATGTTTTGGAGGTTTTTCTGAGGCCTATTTTTTGGTCTCATTTGCCCAAAATCTGAGAAGGATTTGTTGGAATCACAACTTTGAGTTGTGAAATTTCCATAATCCAAGTGCCCAAGGGGTTTTTCAGGGTGTTAAATCCATATATGTAGTCGAAAACCCAGTTTAAACAATACAAATCAAGATTTGACCAACAATTTTTTCGCTAGATTCCAACCAAAAACTCCAAAACGTCTAATAGGAAACACCTAATACACATGGGGTCTTCAAAATATTTTGAATAATCTTGTCATAAAAGCAACAATTGACCAACCAAATCAAGAAAAGTATATATGAAAGACTCTCCTTTCCATAATCAAACAACATTCTCTCTCTTTTCAAATGAATCTGATTCTTTCAAGTGAGAAATGAATGAGGAGGAAGATCATTAGGCTATGTTAGCTTCTGAACTTTAGCCCTAGAACATTATTAAAAGGTGAGGTTCTAGAATTTAGACTGACCCCCTTAATTTAAAATAAAGTAGATATTAGTATGCAAAACAATCAATATGAAGTACTCAATGCAAACAAGCCAACCAAACACCTTAGGAATGAAATTCAAGGAGCTCCATTCACCAAACCTTGGAAAATTATTTAAAGGTAGGGTGATGGACTTTAGACTGATCCCCTAAATTCAAAATAAACTGGATACTAATGTGCAAAAAAATAAATATGAATTATTATATGTAGACAAGTCAGCCAAACAACTTGTAAATGGTAGCTCAAGGAGCTTCATTTAGGAGTTGTTTGCAATGGAAAAATTTAGGTTGGGTTATGGTTCTATGTTTGTTGGTTGTGGTCTCTATAGGTGTTTCAGTATCCATTGGTTTGTGTCACTTACATCTTTGAGTACCTACTAGAGGAAACCTCCTTGTTCTCTTTATTCCTTCCCCTCATGTTGCTCCTATTGCACCCAAAACATATGTGTTCAAATATGGAAGGTGGAGGTTCATATAAGCTTCAGCACATTGCATATTGGAAGAATTTGAATGGGAAATGTCAGTGGCTCAAGGAAACTTCCCCTCTCAGATGTTTGCAACATCTTCCTTACATTCTAATTCCTAAAACATTGCAAGTCATGTCTTGAAACTTTGGCTTTTTTCCTTCGAAAATTCTGTTAGTGGTTTGGTAGTTTACAATATCTCTAATTCTGGAAGCGATCAGAGTTTGTTTCAGTCAATCACATTATGCCAAGCTATTAATTCTCCCTGTATCTAGATTCGATTTGAATTTTTGAAGTTTATAAGGCCCGTCTCCTATTGTAATAACATTAATGCCTACTGCTCATACTAGAAAAATCTTGTTTATAACAAGTCCCGAGACACTCTTTTGAACACAATCTTACAAGAATGAGTGTCATAGTTGCTTTGGAAAATTGTTAGGTCCCTATACTACTAGTGTAACCCCTTATTATTATTATTACATCCCCTTATTATATTTTTGCTCCCATGCAGTCCCCATATTGTTATTATTGTGCCCCATAGAAGCCCACTATTATTATTGTTGTGCCCTTACATTATTATTGTTATGTTGGCTTTGAATACAATGACCCCTTAGACTCCTATATATAGAAAGGAGGTATTTTCATTTGCATCATCCAAGAAATGTTCATTTGTGTAATGTAAAGGAGGTTTCCCCCTCAAATAGGCTCAATTCTAAGGCATTTATCTTTCTTTTCTATCTTTTTGTGAGTTGGTTTCATAACATTTAGTATCAAAGCTTTGGATTCTAGGGTTTCACAACTCCAAATAGCTCATCATGGAATTTTCTCTATAACCTTTTTGCTACAAAGTTTCAGAAGCTAAAAAAAAAACCATTTGAGAAGAAATTGTTCTAAACCTCGAGTCCAAATTTCAGATCTTGTCTCACTATATTTTCGGAGATATGATCTAAGGAAGTTAGGATTTTTGCAAACTCCAGAATTCCATCTCAAATAGCCCATTGTGGAATTTTCGCTATAACATTTTCACTACGAAGTTTCAGAAGCTAAAAACAAAACTTATTTGAGAAGAAATTGTTCTGAACCTTGGGTCTGTATTTCAGCTCTTGTCTCACTACATTTTTGGAGATATGATCTCAGGAAATTAGGGTTTTTGTATACTCCCGAATTACATTCCAAAAATGTGATCTTGGGAAAATCGTCATAACTTTCTCCACGTGCACCAAGTTGAAATTTTGTAAGAAGTTGTAGAAAGAGGAAAAACTGTAGTATTTTTGTATCAATTTCAGGTCCTAAAGTTGAAATAGTGACACGTGGAACTTCGTACAAGTTTTCTCTATTGAACCAGTCTATAATCAGGTCAGCATGGGATATTTGACATAACTCTTCCTTACAAAATCCAATATTGATCAGACTTGCGGGGTTAGAAAGAAGACTCGGAGGGCTACTGCAAGATGCAATTTCAAAACTTATAGATTTGAAAGTACAAAGTTACAATTTTTTCAAGATTGAGATCTTAAAATCAAGAAAAGGCAATATGAAGAAGTTTGATGGCAAGGATCCGTTAAATTGGATACTAGAGATGGAGCAATATTTTGACCTACATGAGGTGCAATTGTTACAAAAGGTACGTATTGCATCTTCATATTTAGAACCATATCAATTTTTATGGTGTAAAGGGCTTTGTTCTTATAAACCACTTGTTACGTGGCCAATTTTCATGGAGGAAATGATAGCACATTATGAGGATACAAAGAGAAACACCGTCTTCAGCCAATTGATAAATCTCAAACAAAAGTGTTCAATGGCAGAGCACATTGAGGATTTTCAAAAATTGAATATAAGGGAGAATGATATTCTAGAGAAGCAGAGGATTGATGTCTTCGTAGGGACTTTAAAGGATAACATTCAACATGAGGTTCGTCTTTGGGAACTTGATTCATTGAAGAGGGCATTCAGGTTGGCAAGAAAAGTGGAAAAAAAAATTATGGAAAGAAGGAAGTATACCCCTCAGAACTATAAATATGGAAATTTTATTTCTCCTAGCTTTCCAAAGCCTACAAGTTTGACACCACAACAATTGGAAGAAAAAGAGCAAAAGGGATTTGTTACAGTTGTGATAACAAATACATTAAAGGTCATGAGTGTACTAAGAAGAATTATTTTACATTGATTGTGAAGAAGAGGAAGAAAAGGATCAAGAAACATCAAAACAAGAGGATACACACCAGGAACCAACCCCAGAGAAAGAAGAAATGAATCCAACCATATATTATAATGCATTCTCAGGAACTATGTTGGCATTGTGGCACTGATTTAGAGCTATGGAACAGGTTTTTTCCTTGATGGCAACTCACTTTGGTCACAGATCTCAGTTCAAGCTTTTAGAATTAAGGAAAAGACATATACGCAGGTTCACCTAGTCGAAGACGCATATACACGCGGGTTATACGTTATGAAGGTGCGTATGCATGTACACGCACTTTCACGAAAGGAAAAGCGCGTACATGTTGGAGAACTTACTTTTGGTCCGTGGTATTTAGTCCTTGGTAATTGAACCTATGGTTTTGGGCCATGGTATCTCGTCAGAAGTGTTGATCCCAAGTATTGGGTCCATGGTATTGTTTTATTATGGTTTTGGACCGTGGTATTGTGAAAGGCCTAAGACTATAAAAGAGGAAGGAGATCATTTGGCAAAGGATCATCTGGATTAATTGAATATCTAATAAGTGCTAGATCTGAAATATTGGTGATTGGGGTTATGGTGCAGATCTGGATCTGAATGAAGGAGGAACCTTAGCGCAAAGAGAAGGATAAGTTCTATTGATGGGTCATAATCTTAAGGCTTGAATAATATTATCTTTGTATGATTTTTATCTGTTATATGTGGCGCATTCTTGATCTATAAATCTGATAATCTGGGTTAATTAGTGTCTGAATATTTGAAAGAGTGAATTATCCTTTATAGATCTGTATGCAGGTTCAGTGAAGCGAATGTGCGTATACACGCTGGTTCAGTGAATAAAAACAACGTATACGCAGGTTGGTCCAAACACATAAGCGTATGCACACAGGTTTCAGGTTATTGAAGTAGTGTACATCTCTTGAGTTGGGTTCTAGCTGGTTCTATTTACTGTTGCAGTGTTCTGGGTTCAGAATTTGGTGTGTGGTTACTGTTATTGTGTTTTGGGTACAGCTGTCAAAGAAGTGTCTACTTGATTCAGTTCTAATTGGTGAAAAGGAGATTGCTTGATGCAAAAATTCTTGATGATTGATTGATGTTCATGGATCCAGTCTGAAAATTTATGAAACATGGTCCCTGGAAGAAAGAGAAGGTTGTAGCCTTCTGTAGGTCAGCACCTACATACTAGTATCTTGGCTAGTGCAAGAGCCAAGGGGGTTGTAGCTCCCTTCCGGGAGAAACCAGAGAACGAGAGAGGGTTGTAGCTCTCAGCAGGATGCAGCCTGCGTACTGGTAAAGGACTGCACCAGTACAGAATCATTGTAAAAGAAGTTTATAATTGAAAGGAAGATAGAAACGAATTGCAGCAGGTGGTTTTCACCCACATTGGGTTTCCACCTTATATATTGTGTTCTTGTGTGTGATTTTCTTTTGTTCAATTTTACTGTTTCTGGTTACTGTTTATTTGATTCTGATAAACAAATTAATAATCAACATCTGTAAGATAAAGTAAATTATAAGTTTGCATGGTATACGCAGGTTTCCTTATACGTAGTTGCATATATATGCAGTTTTCACTAACTGAAGTAGCATATATGATCTGGATTTGAAAAAGGGAATATTTGACTTGATAATACTGATTCACCCCCCCCCCCCCCCCCCCCCCCCCGCCTCTCAGTATTATTTCCAATAATTGGAATAAGAGTAGGTCCTTCTAAGGAAGCTTGATCGCTTGAAGGAAGATCCATCATCATGAGCAACTATGAGAGAGAAGCATATATCAAGCCACCAATTTTTTATGGGACCACCTTCGTCTATTGGAAGGTAAGAGTCATACCCTATCTTCAATCTCTTGGTACATTAGTATGGGATTCATAGATATAGGGTACACTTTTCCATCCACAACTCCTACAGATTCGGCTGGTAAGAAGCAATATGAAACAAATGCAAAGGCTGTCAATACTCTATTACGATGTTTATCTCAATCAGAATTCGTCAAGGTTATGCAGTATAAATTCGTAAAAGAAATATGGGACAAGATTGTTTTGAGCTATGAAGGAGATGAACAGGTAAAACGAGAAAAACTTCAAACCCTCAGAATTCAATATGAAAATCTCAGAATGCACAATGATGAAAGTGTGGCTAACTATTTCCTTTGTGTAGATGAGATTGTTAATTGTATGAAAAATTTGGGTGAAGAAATAAAAGAGGCTTTTGTGGTTGAAAAAGTTCTAAGATCTTTGTCCCCTAAGTTAGAATCAAAAGTTTCTGCAATAGAAGAAAAGGAGAATCTACAGAACCTTACCATGTCACAGCTGCTCAGAATTCTAACTGCTTACGAAATGAGGAAAGGAGGACCATCAGACATGAGCGAAGCTGCATTCAAGGCATCAGGCAAAGGAGATTACTATGAGTCAAGACATATGTTAGAAGAAGAGGAAGAATCAAATTTTGTCAAGAACCTTCAACGGGGTGCAGGCAGATTCAGAGGTAAGTTACCTTTCAAATGCTTTGCTTGTGGAAGAGTCGGTCACTATGCTACCAAGTGTCCTCATAAAGATAAGCTTGACAAAGGTAAGGAACCTGTTAGATGGAACGAGAAACAGAATGTAAATAAGAAAAGCTATTACACTCATGAGGATAGTGATGGACTTTCAAATAGTGATGAAGAAGGCTATAATTATAAACTTTTAATGGCTTTTGACGATGATGATTTTGTGGATGCTATAGATGAAGAAGGTCTTTATGAAGAGATTTCTAGACTCAAAATTTGTTTAGAAGAGAAGAAAGTGATCATAGATACTCTACAATTCCAACTTGCTGAAAAGGAAAAACATCATGAAAAGTTAGAATGAGAAATTATGGGACTGAGAAAAGAGATTGAGAAAACAAAAGCTCTTAATCTTAGATTTGTTAAAGGATCTGACAATTTAGATGAGATTATCAAAGTGCAGCGCTCTCCACTAATCAAGACAGGTCTGGGATATAATGAAGAAACAATTCAAGCACAGAAACCATCTACCTCCAAGAGTTATCTTGATGCTGCAAGGAGAAGTGAACAAAGACCCAATGGAAATCACCAGGTAAATTAGGGAAAATTTTCCTCAAGAATGAACAAAGACTACCAGGTAAATCGGCGGCAATCTACTTTAAGGACAAACAAAAGCTACAACTAGCCACAGGTAAAACCTTGTCAATTTGCCTCAAGAATGGATGTCAATAGGAACTACAATCATTTGGATAGTATATTTGATAACCACAGGAGTTTTTTCAATGGCCAATGTTTTTCTTGTCATAACTTTGGGCACAAAGCAGCTCAATGTGTTGCCTATAAGTCAATCATGACTAGAGAATCTCATAAACAAAGGAGTATGACTGGGATCATGAAAAGGACCTACAACAACTTCTCTACTCTTAAAAATGAAATAGAATGTTCTATTTGTAACAATTTTGGTCATGAAGTTTCTGAATGTAGGAGTAGGTTTTGGCATACAACTCAAAAGGAGCAAGCCTCAAGTGCCAAATCATGGAGAATAAAAGAACCACAACCAGAAAGATGTGGTATAGCCTTATATGTGGAAGGGCAAGAAAATCAATGGTACATCGACAGTGGATGTTTGAAACATATGACAGGTGATAAAGAAAAACTTTAGTCCTATAGTGCCTTAGAGAAGGAGAAGAAGGTCTCTTTTGGAAATGACACCCCTGCTCTCATAAAAGGTAAAGGTTCTGTTTAGTTAAAAGAAAGGTTCAAAGCTGGAAATGTCATGTATGTTGATGGCTAAAAGCATAATCTATTAAGTGTCAGTCAGATGTGTGATCAAGGAACTGAGGTAATATTTCGATCAAATGGATGTAGTGTTCGTCATCTTAATACAGGAAAAACAGTGATCAAAGGTGTAAGAACTCCAAATAATTTATACATATTCAAAAAAGGACAACATCAATGCTATCTAAGGAAGAATGATGAACACTGGCTATGGCACGAAAGATTGGGGCATCTTAGTTTCTCACAGATAAGGAAAGCATGCAAATACCAGGTAGTTCGTGGTCTTCCAGACATCAGAATTCCAAACAATACAATATGCAAATCGTGTCAGTTTGGTAAGCAAACTAGAACTAACTTCCCTGAGAAGGAAGGATCAGCCAGGAGGCCACTTGAACTTGTCCATACTGATGTATGTGGTCCTTCTAGTAAAAGGTCACCTCGAGGAGAAGAATACATTATATTATTCATTTATGACTATTCCAGGATCTGTTGGATAGGACTTATGAAGCACAAAGACGAAGCCTTTGAAAAGTTCAAATCATTCAAAGCCTTGGTGGAGAACGAATCAGATCACAGAATCAAATGCCTCAGGTCTAATCGAGCAGGAGAATTTACCTCGAATGAATTTTCCAATTTTTGTGAAGAACATGGAATAAGAAGGGAATTATCTACAGTTAGGACTCCTCAGCAAAATGGAGTAGTAGAAGGGATGAACAGAACGGTTCAGCAAATGGCTCTTGTTGTGCTTGATGAGTCTGGAACTCCCACAACCTTCTGGGGTGAAGCCTCATTTCTTGCAGTTGTTATTCTCAACAAAACGAATGTCCGGGTGAAAATCACTCAAACTCCACATGAGCTCTAGTATGGTGAGACTCCTTCAGTAAAATATTTCAAAAATTCTGGAAGCAAATGCTATATCAAAAATACTGATGAGAATCTTGGCAAGTTTGAACCTAGAGCAGATGAAGGCATTCTCCTTGGTTACTCTCCTCCCAGCAAAGCTTACAAGTGTTACAATAAAAGGCTTGGAAAAATTGTTCAAAGTATTGATGTAGTAATTGATGAAGAAGAAAACAATCCTAGGCAGGTAAGATCTGAAGATTTCGAAGATGATGAGGACTATCCTTCAACATCAAATCAGACTTATGATGAAGAAGAAGCTCAAGAGGCACCAGAAGAACAGATAAGGATAGAAGATAAGACTCCATCCAGGTACGTTCAGAACAATCATCCAGAATCTTAAATTTTGGGGCAGAAAGAGGCAGGTATACAAACAAGAAGAACAATTACAGAAGCCTCAAGCTATTTGGCTTTGATCTCCTCCACTGAACCACAAAATGTAAAATAGGCATGCAAAGATGAATGTTGGGTCAAGGAAATGGATGAAGAACTTGAGCAGATCGAAAAGAATAAAACTTGGGAGTTGGTTCCTAGACCAAAAGATAAGAATGTCATAGGGACAAAATGGATCTTCAAAAACAAGTTAAATGAAAATGGGGAAGTGATTAGAAACAAGGCCAGACTTGTTTGTAAAGGGTATGCTCAACAAGAAGGAATAGACTTTGAAGAAACTTTTGCTCCTATTGCTAGACTTGAGGCCATCAGAATGTTCCTTGCTCTCTCTAGCTTTCAGAAGTTCAAAGTATTTCAAATGGACATGAAATCAGCCTTTCTGAATGGAGACTTAGAAGAAGAAGTGTACATTGAGCAACCAGATGGTTTCATTCTTGGGAATGATCCAAATCTTGTATGTAGACTAAAAAAGGCTCTCTATGGTCTTAAACAGGCTCCAAGGGCTTGGTACTACCGTTTGGACAAATACCTTCATCAACAAGGTCTTTCAAAAGGATCAGCAGATAGCAATCTTTATATGTCAGAAAATTAAAAATGGCAAATTGCTAATACTTGTTGTGTATGTAGATGATATTATCTTTGGCAGCAATGAAGAAGCTATGAGTCAAAACTTTGCCTTGGTGATGCAGAAGGAATTCAAAATGTCATTACTTGGAGAGCTAACATATTTTCTTGGTCTACAAATCCAACAAAATGAAGGCGGTATCTTTTTGTCTCAAACCAAGTATCTCAAGCAGATCTTGAAGAAATATGGCATGGAAGATTCAAAACCAGTATGTACCCTTATGGTTACAGGATGCAGCCTTAGTGAAAATGATGAATCAGCAGCAGTGCATCAACCAACCTATAGATCCATGACTGGATGTCTGCTTTATTTGACAGGTACCCGACCAGACATCATGCATGGAGTGGGAATGGTTGGAAGATTTCAGGAAAATCGAAAGGAGACTCATCTTCAGGTAGTGAGGAGAATCTTCAAGTATCTTCAAGGAACTCAAAACTATGGTTTATGGTATCTGAGAGATACAGATCTCACTCTTCATGCTTATACAAATGCATATTGGGCTGGAAGCATGAATGATAGAAAGAGCACAAGTGGTGGTGCATTATTTATGGGTTCCAGATTAGTATCTTGGTTCAGCAAGAAACAAAGTTTGATTGCTCTATCTACAGCTAAAGCAAAATATGTGGTTGCTCCATCTTGTTTTACTCAAGGATAATTTTAGGGGCGAATGTTCGCCCTTTGGCGAAATTAAGGGGTTTTTTATTTTTAGTGGGCGAATATTTTGTATCATAGTACATTATTACAAATCACCTCAAATAGCCCACCTTATTTTAAGGGAGAGGGTAAAAAAGGTAAATTTAGCCCTTGAAATTAGGACTTACAACCTTCCATTCGCCCATTTTCAAGAATAGGTTTTATTTAAGTGAATCCATTCGCCCATTTTCAAGAATAGGTTTTATTTAAATGAATCCTATGGGCCAAATACCATATTTATAGAAGAGGTATGGTAAATTAATAAAAATATAAATAAATGAGAGGTATGGTAAATAAATAAAACATTTTTTATATTTACTCCATAAGTCACCTTATATACATGTAAGGGTGTAAACAAATAAAAATATAAGTAAAGTGGAGGTATGGTAAATAAATAAAATGTCTTTTTATACTTACTCAAAGGTATGGCAAATAAATAAAAATATAAATAAACTAGACGTATCGTAAATAAATAAAACCTCTTTTTATATTTAGTACATAACCCTCGTTCTATTTATGAAGGCTCAAGAAAGAGGTTTTATTTAAGTGAATCCTATGGGCCAAATACCATATTTGTAAAAGAGGTATGGTAAATTAATAAAAATATAAATAAACAAGAGGTATGGTAAACAAATAAAACATTTTTTTATATTTACTCCATAAGTCACCTTATATTTACGAACACTCAAAAAATGGGTTATATTTAGGTGAAACCTATGGCAAAAATACTATGGGACAAATACCATGGACTAGATTGTTATTAATACCATGAAAAAAATCGTTATTAACCCTAATATTAGAATTAATAAAAATAAAAATGGCACATGGTATTGACCCATGGTATTCACCAAAATGGCACATGGTATTGACCCATGGTATTCACCAAAATGGTAGTGAAAGACTCGCCAAGATCTTACAAGATTTTATAATTGAGTAAAATATTCGCCATGCCTGGTGAGAGATTCGCCAAAAAATTATATATACATATTATATTATTGATAAAATCGCCTTCCATTTTTCCTATATACCATGGAGATTCGCGCATTTATTATATTTATAAATTTAGGGGGGGTTCTTAAAATTTTCCTTCGTTGTACTCAACTCCTTTGGATGATGCAAACCTTGAAGGATTTTCAAATCACTTGTACACCACCTATCTCCATCTTATGTGATAATACAAGTGCAATCGGCATTTCAAAGAACCCAGTTATGCATTCAAAGACAAAGCACATACCTATCAAATATCATTTCCTCCGGGAACAAGTGCTTGAACAAAAGGTCAAGTTGGAATATGTTCCCTCTAAGGAACAAGTTGCTGATATAATCACCAAACCACTGCCCAGGGAGACATTTGAATACCTCGGACAGAAGCTGGGAGTAGTTGATGCTTCATCCTGCTGTTGAAACTTGTTTGTTTCAGAGAAAAGTGGTTGTACGTGAGTTGGCTGAAGAGGATCCGTGTACATACGTCGGTTTATATAGATACAGTCACGTATATGGAGGCTTGATGGATATCAGTAGGGACAGGCTCTGGTTGAAGATAGTCTAATATGGGTCTGACAGAGACCATCTGGCACAGGTTCAGGGGGAGCAGATAAACTTCTAATGATGCATTGTTGGCATTATCTTAGAAGCTTTTGGTTCAAGTTCATAGCTGTTGTTGGTTTCAGGTGGAACAAATGCAGAGGGAGAACAGAAGGAAAACA
This sequence comes from Pinus tabuliformis, assembly GCA_031772625.1. Classification (NCBI taxonomy): domain Eukaryota; kingdom Viridiplantae; phylum Streptophyta; class Pinopsida; order Pinales; family Pinaceae; genus Pinus; species Pinus tabuliformis. The sequence goes on along the minus strand of CM062817.1, from coordinate 1,416,261,421 downwards.
TGGTTGCTGATCTGAATGGTGATTGGCAGATGCTACTGATATTAGTTATTGGTGACTTTCATAAGTCTTGCCCTAGATATTTCGTCTCTATGTTATGTATCTCTTTTATGGTGTCAAGGTCATGTAATGGCCTATTTTGGTTTCCCCACTATGCCTGGGATGAAGATGTAATGTACTTGGTTGTCATATGTAAATTTCTGATGTATCCCCACTTGGTTGGGTGGATGATCCCCACTTGGTTGGGTGATGGATGTATGTATTGAGTCTTTTGGTGATAGGAAGGTCTTTTATGTATAAGTCATGGTTCTTGTTGAAGAACATATTTTTGCAGATCTTGCCTACAGTCAGGGGGAGCATGGTCAGCACAACAGGGCAGAGATTTCAACATGTACTCAGGGGGAGCACAACCCTTTGCCCTCGATGACAAAGGGGGAGAATGACTTTGAGGATCTTGGGGTTGCCATCAAGTCCAAAGTGGGAGATTGTTGGCATTGTGGCACTGATTTAGAGCTATGGCACAAGTGTTGTCCAAGATGGAAACTCACTTTGGTGACAGATCTTAGTTCAGGCTTTCAGAATGAAGGAAAAGACATATACGCAGGTTCACCTAGTCGAAGACGCATATACATGCGGGTTATACATTACGAAGGCGCGTATGCGTATACACGCACTTTCATGCAAGGAAAAGCACGTACATGTTGGAGAACTTACATTTGGTCCGTGGTATTTAGTCCTTGGTAATTGAACCTATGGTTTTGAGCCATGGTATCTCGTCAGAAGTGTTGATCCCAAGTATTGGGTCCATGGTATTTTTTTATTATGGTTTTGGACCATGGTATTGTGAAAGGCCTAAGACTATAAAAGAGGAAGGAGATCATTTGGCAAAGGATCATCTGGATTAATTGAATATCTAATAACTGCTAGATCTAAAAATTGGTGATTGGGGTTATGGTGCAAATCTGGATCTGAATGAAGGAGGAACCTTAGCGCAAAGAGAAGGATAAGTTCTATTGATGGGTCATAATCTTAAGGCTTGAATAATAATATCTTTGTATGATTTTGATCTGTTATATGTGGCGCATGCCTGATCTATAAATCTGATAATCTGGGTTAATTAGTGTCTGAATACTTGAAAGATTGAATTATCCTTTATAGATCTATACGCAACTTCAGTGAAGCGAAGGTGCGTATACACGCTGGTTCAATGAATAAAAACAGCGTATACGCAGGTTGGTCTAAACACAAAAGCGTATGCATGCAGGGTTCAAGTTATTGAAGTAGCGTACATCTCTTGAGTTGGGTTATAGCTACTTCTATTTATTGTTGTAGTGTTCTGGGTTTAGAATTTGGTGTGTGGTTACTGTTATTGTGTTTTCGGTATAGCTGTCAGAGAAGTGTCTACTTGATTCAGTTCTAATTGGTGAAAAGGAGATTGTTTGATGCAGAAATTCTTGATGATTGATTGATGCTCATGGATCCAGTCTGAAAATTTATGAAACGTGGTCCCTGGAAGAAAGAGAAGGTTGTAGCCTTTTGTAGGTCAGCACCTACGTAGTAGTATCTTGGCTAGTTCAAGAGCCAAGGGGGTTGTAGCTCCCTTCTAAGAGAAGCTGGAGAATGAGAGAGGGTTGTAGCTCTCAGTAGGTTGCAGCCTGCATACTGGTAAAGGACTGCACTAGTACAAAATCATTGTAAAAAGAAATTTCTATTTAAAAGGAAGATAGAGACGAATTGCAGCAGGTGGTTTTCACCCACATTGGGTTTCCACCTTATATCTTGTTTTCTTGTGTGTGATTGTCTTATGCTCTGTTTTACTATTTCAGTTTACTGTTTGTTTGATTCTGGTACACAGATTAATAATCAACATCTGTAAGATAAAGTAAATTATAAGTTTGCATGGTATACGCGGCTTTCCTTCTACGTAGTTGCGTATTTACATCGTTTCCACTAACTTAAGTAGCGTATATGACCTGGATTTGAAAAAGGGAATATTTGACTTGATAATACTGATTCATCCCCCCACTCAGTATTATTTCCAACAATTGGAATCAGAGCAGGTCCTTCTGAAGAAGCTTGATCGCTTGAAGGAAGATCCATCATCATGAGCAACTACGAGAGAGAAGCATCTATCAGGCCACCAATTTCTGATGGGACCAACTTCGTCTATTGGAAGGTAAGAGTCATAGCCTATCTTCAATCTCTTGGTACAGAAGTCTAGGATATCATAGATACAGGGTACACTTTTCCATCCACAACTCCTACAGATTCGGCTGGTAAGAAACAATATGAAACAAATGCAAACGCTGTCAATACTCTATTAGGATGTCTATCTCAATCATAATTCGTCAAGGTTATGTAGTATAAATCTGCAAAAGAAATATGGGACAAGATTGTTCTGAGCTATGAAGCAGATGAACAGGTAAAACGAGCAAAACTTCAAACCCTCAGAATTCAATATGAAAATCTCAGAATGCACAATGATGAAAGTGTGGCTAACTATTTCCTTCATGTAGATGAGATTGTTAATTGTATGAAAAATTTGGGTGAAGAAATAAAAGAGGCTGTTGTGGTTGAAAAAGTTCTAAGATCTTTGTCCCCTAAGTTTGAATCAAAATTTTCTGTAATAGAAGAAAAGGAGAATCTACGGAACCTTACCATGTCACAGCTACACGGAATTCTAACTGCTTACAAAATGAGGAAAGGAGGACCATCAGACAAGAGAGAAGCTGCATTCAAGGCATCACACAGAGGAGATTACTATGAGTCAAGACATATGTCAAAAGAAGAGCAAGAATCAAATTTTTTCAAGAACCTTCAATGGGGTGATGGCAGATTCAGAGGTAAGTTAACTTTCAAATGATTTGCTTGTGGAAGAGTCAGTCACTATGCTGCCAAGTGTCCTCATAAAGATAAGCTTGACAAAGGTAAGGAACCTGTTAGATGGAACAAGAAACAGAATGTAAATAAGAAAAGCTATTACACTCATGAAGATAGTGATGGACTTTCAAATAGTGATGAAGAAGGCTATAATTATAAACTTTTAATGGCTTTTGAAGATGATGATTTTGTGGATGCTATAAATGAAGAAGGTCTTTATGAAGATATTTCTAGACTCAAAATTTTTTTAGAAGAGAAGAAAGTGATCATAGATACTCTACAATTCCAACTTGCTGAAAAGGAAAAACATCATGAAAAGTTAGAATGTGAAATTGTGGGACTGAGAAAAAAGATTGAGAAAACAAAAGCTCCTAATCTTAGATTTGTTAAAGGATCTGACACTTTAGATGAGATTATCAAGGTGCAGCGCTTTCCACTAATCAAGATAGGTCTGGGATATAATGAAGAAATAACTCAAGTGCAGAAACCATCTACCTCCAAGAGTTATCTTGATGATGCAAGGAGAAGTGGACAAATACCCAATGGAAATCACTAGGTAAGTCAGGGACAATTTACCTCAAGAATGACCAAAGACTACCAGGCAAATCGGGGGAAATCTACTTCAAGTACAAACAGAAGCTACAACCAGCCACAGTTAAAACCTAGTGAATTTGCCTCAAGAATGGATGTCAATACGAACTACAATCATTTGAATGGTAGATTTGATAACCACAGGAGTTTTTTCAATGGCCAATGTTTTTCTTGTTATAACTTTGGTCACAAAGCAACTCAATGTGTTTCCTATAAGACAATCATGACTAGAGAAGCTCATAAACAGAGGAGTATGACTGGGATCATGAAAAGGACCTACAACGACTTCTCTGCTCTGGAAAATAAAATCAAATGTTCTATTTGTAACAATTTCGGTGATGAAGTTTCTGAATGCAAGAGCAGGTTTCGGCAGACAACTCAGAAGGAGCAAGCCTCAAGTGCCAAATCATGGAGAATAAAAGAACCACAACTAGAAAGATGTGGTATAGCCTTATATGCGGAAGGGCAAGAAAATCAATGGTACATTGATAGTGGATGTTCGAAACATATGATAGGTGATAAAGAAAAACTTCAGTCATATACTGCCTTAGAGAAGGAGAAGAAGGTCTCTTTTGGAAATGACACCCCTACTCTCATAAAAGGTAAAGGTTCTGTTCAGTTGAAAGAAAGGGTCAAAGCTGGAAATGTCATGTATGTTGATGTCTTAAAGCATAATCTATTAAGTGTCAGTCAGATGTGTGATCAAGGAACTGCGGTAATATTTCGATCAAATAGATGTAGTTTTCGTGATCTTGATACAGGAAAAACAGTGATCAAAGGCGTAAGAACTCCAAATAATTTATACATATTCAAAGAAGGACAACATCAATGCTATCTAAGCAAGAATGATGAACACTAGCTATGGCATAGAAGATTGGGGCATCTTAGTTTCTCACAGATAAGGAAAGCACGCAAATACCAGGTAGTTCGTGGTCTTCCAGACATCAGAATTCTAGACAATACAATATGCAAATCGTGTCAGTTTGTTAAGCAAACCAGAACTAACTTCCCTGAGAAGGAAGGATCAGCCAGCAGGCCACTTGAACTTGTCCATACTGATGTATGTGGTCCTTCTAGGAAAAGGTCACCTCGAGGAGAAGAATACATTATATTATTCATTGATGTCTATTCCAGTATGTGTTGGATAGGACTTATGAAGCACAAAGACGAAGCCTTTGAAAAGATCAAATCATTCAAATCCTTGGTGGAGAACGAATCAGATCACAAAATCAAATGCCTCAGGTCTGATTGAGGAGGAGAATTTACCTCGAATGAATTTCTCAATTTTTGTGAAGAACATGGAATAAGAAGGGAATTATCTAGAGCTAGGACTCCTCAGCAAAATGGAGTAGTAGAAGGGATGAACAGAACGGCTCAGAAAATGGATCTTGCTATGCTTGATGAGTCTGGAACTCCAGCAACCTTCTGCGGTGAAGCCTCATTTGCTACAGTTGTTATTCTCAACAAAACGAATGTCTGGGTGAACATCACTCAAACTCCACATGAGCTCTGGTATGGTGAGACTCCTTCAGTAAAATATTTCAAAATTTTTGGAAGCAAATGCTATATCAAAAATACTGATGAGAATCTCGGCAAGTTTGAACTTGGAGCAGATGAAGGCATTCTCCTTGGTTACTCTCCTCCCAGCAAAGCTTACAAGTGTTACAATAAAAGGCTTGGAAAAATTGTTGAAAGTATTGATGTAGTAATTGATGAAGAAGAAAACACTCCTAGGCAGGTAAGATCTGAATATTTCAAAGATGATGAGGACTATCCTTCAACATCAAATCAAACTTGTGATGAAGAAGAAGCTCAAGAGGCACCAGAAGAACAGATAAGGATAGAATATAAGACTCCATCCAGGTACGTTCAGAACAATCATCTAGAATCTCAAATTTTGGGGCAGAAAGAGGCAAGTATACAAACAAGAAGAACAATTGCAGAAGCCTCAAGCTATTTGGCTCTGATCTCCTCCACTGAACCACAAAATGTAAACGAGGCATGCAAAGATGAATGTTGGGTCAAGGAAATGGATGAAGAACTTGAGCAGATCGAAAAGAATAACACTTGGGAGTTGGTTCCTAGACTAAAAGATAAGAATGTCATAGGGACAAAATGGATCTTCAAAAACAAGTTAAATGAAAATGGGGAAGTGATTAGAAACAAGGCCAGATTTGTTTGTAAAGGGTATGCTCAACAAGAAGGAATAGACTTTGAAGAAACTTTTTCTCCCGTTGTTAGACTTGAGGCCATCAGAATGTTCCTTGCTCTCTATAGCTTTCAAAAGTTCAAAGTATTTCAAATGGATGTTAAATCAGCCTTTCTGAATGGAGACTTAGAAGAAGAAGTGTACATTGAGCAACCAAATGGTTTCATTCTTGGGAATGATCCAAATCTTGTATGCAGACTAAAAAAGGCTCTCTATGGTCTTAAACAGGCTCCAAGGGAAAGGTACTATCGTTCGGGAAAATACCTTCATCAACAAGGTTTTTCAAAAGGATCAGCAGATAGAAATCTTTATATAAAAATTGAAAATGGAAAATTGCTAATACTTGTTGTGTATGTAGATGATATTATCTTTGGCAGCAATGAAGAAGCTATGAGTCAAAACTTTGCCTTGGTGATGCAGAAGGAATTCAAAATGTCATTACTTGGAGAGCAGACATATTTTCTTGGTCTACAAATCCAACAAAATGAAGGCGGTATCTTTTTGTCTCAAACCAAGTATCTCAAGCAGATCTTGAAGAAATATGGCATGGAAGATTCAAAACTAGTATGTACCCCTATGGTTAGAGGATGCAACCTTAGTGCAAATGATGAATTAGCAGCAGTGCATCAACCAACCTATAGATCCATGATTGGAAGTATGCTTTATTTGATAGGTACCCGACCAGAATTCATGCATGCAGTGGGAATGGTTGGAAGATTTAGGCAAATCCAAAGGAAACTCATCTTCAGGCAGTGAGGAGAATCTTCAAGTATCTTCAAGGAACTCAAAACTATGGCTTATGGTATTCGAGAGATATAGATCTCACTCTTCATTCTTATACAAATGCAGATTGGGCTGGAAGCATGAATGATAGAAAGAGCACAAGTGGTGGTGCATTCTTTATGGGTTCCAGATTAGTAGCTTGGTTCAGCAAGAAACAATGTTTGATTGCTCTATCTACAGCTGAAGCGGAATATGTGGCTGTTGCATCTTGTTGCACTCAACTCCTTTGGATGATGCAAACCTTGCAGGATTTTCAAATCACTTGTACACCACCTATCTCCATCTTATGTGATAATACAAGTGCAATCAACATTTCAAAGAACCCAGTTATGCATTCAAAGACCAAGCACATACCTATCAAATATCATTTCCTCCGGGAACAAGTGCTTGAACAAAAGGTCAAGTTGGAATATGTTCCCTCTAAGGAACAAGTTGCTGATATACTCACCAAACCACTGCCCAGGGAGACATTTGAATACCTCAGACAGAAGCTGGGAGTAGTTGATGCTTCATCCTGCTGTTGAAACTTGTCTGTTTTAGAGAAAAGTGGTTGTACGCGAGTTGGCTGAAGAGGATCCGCGTACATACGCTGGTTTATACAGATATAGTCGCGTATATGGAGGCTTGATGGATATCAGTAGGGACAGGCTCTGGTTGAAGATAGTCTGATATGGGTCTGACAGAGACCATCTGGCATAGGTTCAGGGGGAGCAGATAAACTTCTAATGATGCATTGTTGGCATTATCTTAGAAGCTTTTGGTTCAAGTTCACAGCTATTGTTGGTTTCAGGTGGAACAAATGCAGAGGGAGAACAGAAGGAAAACATGGTTGCTGATCTGAATGGTGATTGACAGATGCTACTGATATCAGTTATTGGTGACTTTCATAAGTCTTGCTCTAGATATTTCGTCTCTATGTCATGTATCTCTTTTATGGTGTCAAGGTCATGTAACGGCCTATTTTGGTTTCCCCACTATGCCTAGGATGAAGATGTAATGTACTTGGTTGTCATATGTAAATTTCTGATGTATCTCCACTTGGTTGGGTGGATGTATGTATTGAGTCTTTTGGTGATAGGAAGGTCTTTTATGTATAAGTCATGGTTCTTGTTGAAGAACATATTTTTGCAGATCTTGCCTACAGTCAGAGGGAGCATGGTCAGCACAACAGGGCAGAGATTTCAGCATGTACTCAGGGGGAGCACAACCCTTTGCCCTTGATGATAATGGGGGAGAATGACTTTGAGCATCTTGGGGTTGCCATCAAGTCCAAAGGGAGAGATTTTTGGAATTATGGCACTGATTTAGAGCTATGGCACAGGTGTTGTCCTTGATGGCAACTCACTTTGGTGACAGATCTCAGTTCAGGCTTTCAGAATGAAGGAAAAGACATATACGCAGGTTCACCTAGTTGAAGACGTGTATACACGTGGGTTATACGTTACAAAGGTGCTTATGCGTATACATCCACTTTCACGCAAGGAAAAGCGCGTACATGTTGGGGAACTTACTTTTGGTCCATAGTATTTAGTCCTTGGTAATTGAACCTATGGTTTTGAGCCATGGTATCTCGTCAAAAGTGTTGATCCCAAGTATTGGGTCCATGGTATTTTTTTATTATGGTTTTGGACCGTGGTATTGTGAAAGGCCTAAGACTATAAAAGAGGAAGGAGATCATTTGGCAAAGGATCATCTGAATTAATTGAATATCTAATAAGTGCTAGATCTGAAAATTGGTGATTGGGGTTATGGTGCAGATCTAGATCTGAATGAAGGAGGAACCTTAGCGCAAAGAGAAGGATAAGTTCTATTTGTGGGTCATAATTTTAAGACTTGAATAATAGTATCTTTGTATGATTTTGATCTGTTAAATGTGGTGCATGCTTGATCTATAAATTTGATAATCTGGGTTAATTAGTGTCTGAATATTTGAAAGAGTGAATTATCCTTTATAGATCTGTACGTAGGTTCAGTGAAGCGAAGGTGTGTATACATGTTGGTTCAGTGAATAAAAACAGCGTATACACAGGTTGGTCCAAACAAAGAAGCGTATGCATGCAGGGTTCAAGTTATTGAAGTAGCATACATCTCTTGAGTTGGGTTCTAGCTGCATCTGTTTATTGTTGCAGCATTCTAGGTTCAAAATTTGGTGTGTGGTTACTGTTATTGTGTTCTGGGTACAGCTGTCAGAGAAGTGTCTACTTGATTCAGTTCTAATTAGTGAAAAGGAGATTGTTTGATGCAGAAATTATTGATGATTGATTGATTTTCATGGATCCGGTCTGAAAATTTATGAAATGTGGTCCCTGGAAGAAAGAGAAGGTTGTAGCCTTCTATAGGTCAGCATCTACGTACTAGTATCTTGGCTACTGCAAGAGCCAAGGGGGTTGTAGCTCCCTTCCAGGAGAAGCTGGAGAACAAGAGAGGGTTGTAGCTCTCAGAAGGTTGCAGCCTGCGTACTGGTAAAGGACTGCACTAGTACAGAATCATTGTAAAAAGAAGTTTCTAATTAAAAGGAAGATAGAGAAGAATTGCAGTAGGTGGTTTTCACCCACATTGGGTTTCCACGTTATATCTTGTGTTCTTGTGTGTGATTGTCTTCTGCTCTGTTTTACTATTTCTGGTTACTGTTTATTTGATTATGTTACACAGATTAATAATCAACATCTGTAAGATAAACTAAATTATAAGTTTGCATGGTATACGTGGGTTTCCTTCTACGTAGTTGCATATATACGCGGTTTTCATTAATTGAAGTAGCGTATATGATCTGGATTTCAAAAAGGGAATATTTGACTTGATAATACTAAATCACCCCCCCCCCCCTCTCAGTATTATTTCCAACAATTGGAATCAGAGCAGGTCCTTCTGAGCAAGATTGATTGCTTGAAGGAAGATCCATTATCATGAGCAACTACGAGAGAGAAGCATCTATCAGGCCACCAATTTTTTATGGGACCAACTTCATCTATTGGAAGGTAAGAGTCACAGCCTATCTTCACTCTCTTGGTACAAAACTCTGGGATATCATATATACAGGGTACACTTTTCCATCCACAACTCCTACAGATTCAACTGGTAAGAAGCAATATGAAACAAATGCAAAGGTTGTCAATACTCTATTAGGATGTCTATCTCAATCAGAATTCGTCAAGGTTATGCACTATAAATCCACAAAAGAAATATGGGACAAGATTGTTCTAAGCTATGAAGGAGATGAACAGGTAAAACAAGCAAAACTTCAAACCCTCAGAATTCAGTATGAAAATCTCAGAATGCACACTGATGAAGGTGTGGTTAACTATTTCCTTCGTGTAGATGAGACTGTTCATTGTATGAAAAATTTGTGTGAGGAAATAAAAGAGGCTATTGTGGTTGAAAAAGTTCTAAGATCTTTGTCCCCTAAGTTTGAATCAAAAGTTTTTGCAATAGAAGAAAAGGAGAATCTACGGAACCTTACCATGTCACAGCTGCTCAGAATTCTAATTGCTTACGAAATCAGGAAAGGAGGACCATCAGACAGGAGAAAAGCTGCATTCAAGGCATCAGGCAAAGGAGATTACTATGAGTTAATACATATGTCAGAAGAAGAGGAAGAATCAAATTTTGTCAAGAACCTTCAACGGGGTGCTGGGAGATTCAGTGGTAAGTTACCTTTCAAATGCTTTGCTTGTGGAAGAGTCGGCCACTATGCTACCAAGTGTCCTCATAAAGAAATGCCTGACAAAGGTAAGGAACCTGTTAGATGGAACAAGAAACAGAATGTAAATAAGAAAAGCTATTACACTCATGAAGATAGTGATGGACTTTCAAATAGTGATGAAGAAGGCTATAATTATAAACTTTTAATGGCTTTTGAAGATGATGATTTTGTGGATGCTATAGATGAAGAAGGTCTTTATGAAGAGATTTCTAGAATCAAAATTTGTTTAGAAGAGAAGAATGTGATCATAGATACTCTACAATTCCAACTTGCTGAAAAGGAAAAACATCGTGAAAAGTTAGAATGTGAAATTGTGGGACTTAGAAAAGAGATTGAGAAAACAAAAGCTCTTAATATTAGATTTGTTAAAGGATCTGACACTTTAGATGAGATTATCAAAGTGCAGCGCTCTCCACTAATCAAGACAGGTCTGGGATATAACGAAGAAACATCTCAAGCGCAAAAACCATCTACCTCCAAGAGTTATCTTGATGCTGCAAGGAGAAGTGAACAAAGACCCAATGGAAATCACCAGGTAAATCAGGGACAATTTACCTCAAGAATGAACAAACAATACCAGGTAAATCGGGGGCAATCTACCTTAAGGACAAACAGAAGCTGCAACCAGCCACAGGTAAAACCTTGTCAATTTGGCTCAAGAATGGATGTCGATAGGAACTACAACCATTTTGCTAGTAGATTTGATAATCATAGGAGTTTTTTCAATGGCCAATGTTTTTCTTGTCATAACTTTGGTCACAAAGTAGCTCAATGTGTTACCTATAAGACAATCATGACTAGAGAAGCTCATAAATAGAGGAGTATGACTGGGATCATGAAAAGGACCTACAACAACTTATCTGCTCTTGAAAATGAAATATAATGTTCTATTTGTAACAATTTCGGTGATGAAGTTTTTGAATGCAGGAGCAGGTTTCAGCAGACAACTTAGAAGGAGCAAGCCTCAAGTGCCGAATCATGGAGAATAAAAGAACCACAACTAGAAAGATGTGGTATAGCCTTATATGCGGAAGGGCAAGAAAATCAATGGTACATCAACAGTAGATGTTCGAAACATATGACAGGTGATAAAGAAAAACTTCAGTCATATAGTTCCTTAAAGAAGGAGAAGAAGGTCTCTTTTGGAAATGACAACCTTGCTCTCATAAAAGGTAAAGGTTCTGTTCGGTTGAAAGAAAGGGTCAAAGCTGGAAATGTCATGTATGTTGGTGGCTTAAAGCATAATCTATTAACTGTCAGTTAGATGTGTGATCAAGGAACTGAGGTAATATTTTGATCAAATGGATGTAGTGTTCGTGATCTTGATACAGGAAAAACAGTGATCAAAGGCGTAAGAACTCCAAATAATTTATACATATTCAAAGAAGGACAACATCAATGCTATCTAAGGAAGAATGATGAACACTGGCTATGGCACAGAATATTGGGGCATATTAGTTTCTCATAGATAAGGAAAGCATGCAAATACCATGAAGTTCGTGGTCTTCTAGACATTAGAATTCTAGACAATACAATATGCAAATCGTGTCAGTTTTGTAAGAAAACCAGAACTAACTTCCCTGAGAAGGAAGGATCAGCCAGTAGGTCACTTGAACTTGTCCATACTGATGTATGTGGTCCTTCTAGGAATAGGTCACCTCGAGGAGAAGAATACTTTATATTATTCATTGATCACTATTCCAGGATGTGTTGGATAGGACTCCTAGGCAGGTAAGATCTGAAGATTTCGAAGATGATGAGGACTATCCTTCAACATCAAATCAAACTTGTGATGAAGAACAAGCTCAAGAGGCACCAGAAGAACAGATAAGGATAGAAGATAAGACTCCATCCAGGTACGTTCAAAAGAATCATCCAGAATCTCAAATTTTGGGGCAGAAAGAGGTAGGTATACAAACAAGAAGAACAATTGCAGAAGCCTCAAGCTATTTGGCTTTGCTCCCCTCCACTGAACCAAAAAATGTAAAAGAGGCATGCAAAAAAGAATGTTGGGTCAAGGCGATGGATGAAGAACTTGAGCAGATCGAAAAGAATAACACTTGGGAGTTAGTTCATAGACCAAAAGATAAGAATGTCATAGGGACAAAATTGATCTTCAAAAATAAGTTTAATGAAAATGGGGAAGTGATTAGAAACAAGGCCTGACTTGTTTATAAAGGGTATGCTCAACAAGAAGGAATAGACTTTGAAGAAACTATTTCTCCCGTTGCTAGACTTGAGGCCATCAGAATGTTCCTTTCTCTCTCTAGCTTTCAAAAGTTCAAAGTATTTCAAATGGACGTGAAATCAGCCTTTCTGAAAGGAGACTTAGAAGAAGAAGTGTACATTGAGAAACTAGATGGTTTCATTCTTGGGAATGTTCCAAATCTTGTATGCAGACTAGAAAAGACACTCTATGGTCTTAAACCAGCTCCAAGGGCTTGGTACTAACATTTGGACAAATACCTTCATCAACAAGGTTTTTCAAAAGGATCAGGAGATAGCAATCTTTATATAAAAATTGAAAATGAGAAATTGCTAATACTTGTTGTGTATGTAGATGATATTATCTTTGGCAGCAATGAAGAAGCTATGAGTCAAAAATTTGCCTTGGTGATGTAGAAGGAATTCGAAATGTCATTACCTGGAGAGCTGACATATTTTCTTGGTCTACAAATCCAACAAATTGAAGGCGGTATCTTTTTGTCTCAAACCAAGTATCTCAAGGAGATCTTGAATAAATATGGCATAGAAAATTCAAAACCAGTATGTACCCCTATGGTTACAGGATGCAGCCTCAGTGAAAATGATGAATCAGCAGCAGTGCATGAACCAACCTATAGATCCATGATTGGGAGTCTACTTTATTTGACAGGTACCCAACCAGACATCATGCATGCAGTGGGAATGGTTGGAAGATTTCAGGCAAATCCAAAGGAAACTCATCTTCAGGCAGTGAAGAGAATCTTCAGATATCTTCAAGGAACTCAAAACTATGGCTTATGGTATCTGAGAGATACAGATCTCACTCTTCATGCTTATACAGATGCAGATTGGGCTGGAAGCATGGATGACAGAAAGAGCACAAGTGGTGGTGCATTCTTTATGGGTTCCAGATTAGTATCTTGGTTCAACAAGAAACAAAGTTCGATTGCTCTATCTACAACTGAAGTGGAATATGTGGCTACTGCATCTTGTTGCACTCAACTCCTTTGGATGATGCAAACCTTGTAGGATTTTCAAATCACTTGTACACCACCTATATCCATCTTATGTGATAATACAAGTGCAATCAGCATTTCAAAGAACCCAGTCATGCATTCAAAGACCAAGCACATACCTATCAAATATCATTTCCTCTAGGAACAAGGGCTTGAACAAAAGGTCAAGTTGGAATATGTTCCCTCTAAGGAACAAGTTGCCTATATACTCACCAAACCACTTCCCAGGGAGACATTTGAATACCTCAGACAGAAGCTGGGAGTAGTTTATGCTTCATCCTACTGTTGAAACTTATTTGTTTCAGAGAAAAGTGGTTTATGTGAGTTCGCTGAAGAGGATTCGCGTACATACACTGGTTTATACATATATAGTCACGTATATGGAGGCTTGATGGATATCAATGGGGACAGGCTCTGGTTGAAGATAGTTTGATATGGGTTTGACAGAGACCATCTGGCACAGGTTCAGGGGGAGCAAATAAACTTCTAATGATGCATTGTTGGCATTATCTTAGAAGCTTTTGGTTCAATTTCACAGCTGTTGTTGGTTTCAAGTGGAACAAATGTAGAGGTAGAACAGGAGGAAAACATGGTTGTTGATCTGAATGGTGATTGACAGATGCTGCTGATATCAGTTATTGGAGACTTTCATAAGCCTTGCTCTATATATTTCGTCTCTATGTTATGTATCTCTTTTATGGTGTCAAGGTCATGTAATGGCCTATTTTGGTTTCCCCACTATGCATGGGATGAAGATGTAATGTACTTGTTGTCATATGTAAATTTCTGATGTATCCCCACTTGGTTGGGTGGATGATCCCCACTAGGTTGGGTGATGGATGTATGCATTGAGTCTTTTGGTGATAGGAAGGTCTTTTATGTATAAGTCATGGTTCTTCTTGAAGAGCATATTTTTGCAGATCTTGCCTATAGTCAGGGGGAGCATGGTTAGCACAGCAGGGCAGAGATTTCAGCATGTATTCAGGGGGAGCACAACCCTTTTCCCTTGATGACAAAGGGGGAGAATGACTTTGAGGATCCTGGGGTTGCCATCAAGTCCAAAGGGGGAGATTGTTGGCATTGTGGCACTGATTTAGAGCTATGGCACAGGTGTTCTCCTTGATGGAAACTCACTTTGGTGATAGATCTCAGTTCAGGCTTTCAGAATGAAGGAAAAGACATATACACAGGTTCACCTAGTCGAAGACGCGTATACATGCGGGTTATACGTTACGAAGGCGCGTATGTGTATACATGCACTTTCACGCAAGGAAAAGCACTTACATGTTGGAGAACTTACTTTTGGTCCGTGGTATTTAGTCCTTGGTAATTGAACCTATGGTTTTGGGCCATGGTATCTCGTCAGAAGTGTTGATCCCAAGTAATGGGTCCATGGTATTGTTTTGTTATGGTTTTGGACAGTGGTATTGTGAAAGGCCTAAGACTATAAAAGAGGAAGGAGATCATTTGGCAAAGGATCATCTGAATTAATTGAATATCTAATAAGTGCTAGATTTGAAAATTGGTGATTGGGGTTATGGTATAGATCTGTATCTGAATGAAGGAGGAACCTTAGCGCAAAGAGAAGGATAAGTTCTATTGATGGGTCATAATATTAAGGCTTGAATAATAGTATCTTTGTATGATTTTTATCAGTTATATGTGGCGCATGCTTGATCTATAAATTTGATAATCTAGGTTAATTAGTGTCTCAATATTTGAAAGAGTGAATTATCCTTTATAGATCTGTATGTAGGTTCAGTGAAGTGAATGTGCATATACACGCTGTTTGAGTGAATAAAAACAGCGTATACGCAGGTTGGTCCAAACACAGAAGCGTATGCATGCAGGTTTCAGGTTATTGAAGTAGCGTACATATCTTGAGTTGGGTTATAGCTGTTTCTGTTTATTGTTGCAGTGTTCTGAGTTTAGAATTTGGTGTGTGGTTATTGTTATTGTGTTTTGGTTACAACTGTCAGAGAAGTGTCTACTTGATTCAGTTCTAATTGGTGAAAAGGAGATTGTTTGATGCAGAAATTCTTGATGATTGATTGATGTTCATGGATCTAGTCTGAAAATTTATGAAACGTGGTCCCTGGAAGAAAGAGAAGGTTGTAGCCTTCTGTAGGTCAGCACCTATGTACTAGTATCTTGGCTAGTGCAAGAGCCAAGGGGGTTGTAGCTCCCTTCCAGGAGAAGCTGGAGAATGAGAGAGGGTTGTAGCTCTCAGCAGGTTGCAGCCTGTGTACTGGTAAAGGACTGCACCAGTACAGAATCATTGTAAAAAGAAGTTTCTAATTAAAAGGAAGATAGAGATGAATTGCAGCAGGTGGTTTTCACCCACATTGGGTTTCCACCTTATATCTTGTGTTCTTGAGTGTGATTGTCTCCTGCTCTGTTTTACTATTTCTGGTTACTGTTTATTTGATTCTGATACACAGATTAATAATCAACATCTGTAAGATAAAGTAAATTATAATTTTGCCTGGTATACGTGGGTTTCCTTCTACGTAGTTGTGTATATACGCGGTTTTGATTAACTGAAGTAGTGTATATGATATGGATTTGAAAAAGAGAATATTTGACTTGATAATACTAATTCACCCCCCTCTGAGTATTATTTCCAACAATTGGAATCAGAGTAGGTCCTTCTGAAGAAGCTTGATCACTTGAAGGAAGATCCATCATCATGAGCAACTACGAGAGAGAAGAATCTATCAGGCCACCAATTTTTGATGGGACCAACTTCATCGATTGGAAGGTAAGAGTCACAACTTGTCTTAAATCTCTTGGTACAGAAGTCTGTGATATCATAGATATAGGGTACACTTTTCCATCCACAACTCCTATAGATTCGGCTGGTAAGAAGCAATATGAAACAAATGCAAAGGTTGTTAATACTCTATTACGATGTCTATATCAATAAGAATTCATCAAGGTTATGCAGTATAAATCCACAAAAGAAATATGGGACAAGATTGTTCTGAGCTATGAAGGAGATGAACAGGTAAAACGAGAAAAACTTCGAACCCTCAGAATTCAGTATGAAAATCTCAGAATGCACAATGATGAAAGTGTGGCTAACTATTTCCTTCGTGTAGATGAGATTGTTAATTGTATGAAAAATTTGGGTGAAGAAATAAAAGAGGCTGTTGTGGTTGAAAAAGTTCTAAGATCTTTGTGCCCTAAGTTTGAATCAAAAGTTTCTGCAATAGAAGAAAAGGAGAATCTACGGAACCTTACCATCTTACAGCTCCATGGAATTCTAACTGCTTACGAAATCAGGAAAGGAGGACCATCAGACAAGAGAGAAGTTGCATTCAAAGCATCAGGCAAAGGAGATTACTATGAGTCAGGACATATGTCAGAAGAAGAGGAAGAATCAAATTTTGTCAAGAACCTTCAACGAGGTGCTGGCAGATTCAGAGGTAAGTTACCTTTCAAATGCTTTGCTTGTGGAAGAGTCGGTCATTATGCTGCCAAGTGTCCTCATAAAGATAAGCTTGACAAAGGTAAGGAACCTGTTAGATGGAACAAGAAACAGAATGTAAATAAGAAAAGCTATTACACTCACGAAGATAGTGATGGACTTTCAAATAATGATGAAGAAGGCTATAATTATAAACTTTTAATGGCTTTTGAAGATGATGATTTTGTGGATGCTATAGATGAAGAAGGTCTTTATGAAGAGATTTATAGACTCAAAATTTGTTTAGAAGAGAAGAATGTGATCATAGATACTCTACAATTCCAACTTGCTGAAAAGTAAAAACATCATGAAAAGTTAGAATGTGAAATTGTGGGACTGAGAAAAGAGATTGAGAAAACAAAAGCTCTTAATCTTATATTTGTTAAAGGATTTGACACTTTAGATGAGATTATCAAAGCGCGGTGCTCTCCACTAATCAAGGCAGGTCTAGGATATAATGAAGAAACAAATCAAGCGCAGAAACCATCTACCTCCAAGAGTTATCTTGATGCTGCAAGGAGAAGTGAACAAAGACCCAATGGAAATCACCAGACAAATCAGGGAAAATTTACCTCAAGAATGAACAAATACTACCACGTAAATCGGGGGCAATCTACTTTAAGGACAAACAGAAGCTACAACCAGCCACAGGTAAAACCTTGTCAATTTGCCTCAAGAATGGATGTCAATAGGAACTACAATCATTTGGCTGGTAGATTTGATAATCACAGGAGTTTTTTCAATGGCCAATGTTTTTCGTGTCATAACTTTGGTCACAAAGCAACTTAATGTGTTGCCTATAAGACAATCATGACTAGAGAAGCTCATAAATAGAGGAGTATGACTGGGATCATGAAAGGGACCTACAACAACTTCTCTTCCCTTGAAAATGAAATAGAATGTTCCATTTGTAACAATTTCGGTCATGAAGTTTCTGAATGCAGGAGCAGGTTTCGACAAACAACTCAGAAGGACCAAGCCTCAAGTGCCAAATCATGGAGAATAAAATAACCACAACCAGAAAGATGTGGTATAGCCTTATATGTTGAAGGGCAAGAAAATCAATGGTACATCGGCAGTGGATGTTTGAAACATATGACAGGTGATAAAGAAAAACTTCAGTAATATAGTGCCTTAGAGAAGGAGAAGAAGGTCTCTTTTGGAAATGACAGCCCTGCTCTCATAAAAGGTAAAGGTTCTATTCAGTTGAAAGAAAGGGTCAAAGCTGGAAATGTCATGTATGTTGAGGGCATAAAGCATAATCTATTAAGTGTCAGTCAAATGTGTGATCAAGGAACTAAGGTAATATTTTGATCAAATGGATGTAGTGTTCGTGATCTTGATACAGGAAAAACAGTGATCAAAGGCGTAAGAACTCCAAATTGGGGCATCTTAGTTTCTCATAGATAAGGAAAGCATGCAAATACCAGGCAGTTCCTGGTCTTCCAGACATCAGAATTCCAGATAATACAATATGAAAATCATGTCAGTTTGGTAAGCAAACCAGAACTAACTTCCCTGAGAAGGAAGGATCAGCCAGCAGGCCACTTGAACTTGTCCATACTGATGTATGTGGTCCTTCTAGGAAAAGGTCACCTCGAGGAGAAGAATACTTTATATTATTCACTGATGACTATTCCAGGATGTGTTGGATAGGACTTATGAAGCACAAAGACGAAGCCTTTGAAAAGTTCAAATCATTCAAAGCCTTGGTGGAGAATGAATTGGATCACAGAATCAAATGCCTAAGGTCTGATCGAGGAGGAGAATTTACCTCGAATGAATTTTTCGATTTTTGTGAAGAACATGAAATAAGAAGGGAATTATCTACAACTAGGACTCCTCAGCAAAATGGAGTAGTAGAAAGGATAAACAGAACGCTTCAACAAATGGCTCGTGCTATGCTTGATGAGTCTGGAACTCCCACAACCTTCTGGGGTGAAGCCGCATTTGCTGCAGTTGTTATTCTCAACAAAACGAATGTCCGGGTGAACATCACTCGAAATTCACATGAGCTCTTGTATGGTGAGACTCCTTCGGTAAAATATTTCAAAATTTTTGGAAGCATACGCTATATCAAAAATAGTGATGAGAATCTTGGCAAGTTTGAACCTAGAGCAGATGAAGGCATTCTCCTTGGTTACTCTCCTCACAGCAAAGCTTACAAGTGTTACAATAAAAGGCTTAGAAAAATTGTTGAAAGTATTGATGTAGTAATTAATGAAGAAGAAAACACTCCTAGGCAGGTAAGATTTGAAGATTTTGAAGATGATGAGGACTATCCTTCAACATCAAATCAGACTTATGATGAAGAAGAAGCTCAGGAGGCACTAGAAGAATAGATAAGGATAGAAGATAAGACTCCATCCAGGTACGTTGAGAAGAGTTATCCAGAATATCAAATTTTGGGGAAGAAACAGGCAGGTATACAAAGAATAAGAACAATTGCAGAAGATTCAAGCTATTTGGCTTTGCTCTTCTCCACTGAACCACAAAATGTAAAAGAGGCATGCAAAGATGAATGCTGGGTCAAGGCAATGGATGAAGAACTTGAGAGGATCGAAAAGAATAACACTTGGGAGTTGGTTCCTAGACCAAAAGATAAGAATGTCGTAGGGACAAAATGGATCTTCAAAAACAAGTTAAATGAAAATGGTGAAGTATTTTAGAAACAAGGCCAGACTTGTTTGTAAAGGGTATGCTCAACAAGAAGGAATAGACTTTGAAGAAACTTTTGCTCCCATTGCTAGACTTCAGGCCACCAGAATGTTCCTTGCTCTCTCTAGCTTTCAAAAGTTCAAAGTATTTAAAATGGACATGAAATTAGCCTTTCTGAATGGAGACTTAGAAGAAGAAGTGTACATTGAGCAACCAGATGGTTTCATTCTTGGGAATGATCCAAATCTTGTATGCAGACTAAAAAAGGCTCTCTATATGGTCTTAAACAGGATCCAAGGGCTTGGTACTATCTTTTGGACAAATACCTTCATCAACAAGGTTTTTCAAAAGGATCAGCAGATAGCAATCTTTATATAAAAATTGAAAACGACAAATTGCGAATACTTGTTGTGTATGTAGATGATATTATCTTTGGCAGCAATGAAGAAGCTATGAGTCAAAACTTTGCCTTGGTGATGCAGAAGGAATTCGAAATGTCGTTACTTGGAGAGCTGACATATTTTCTTTGTCTACAAATCCAACAAAATGAAGGCGGTATATTTTTATCTCAAACTAAGTATCTCAAGCAGATCTTGAAGAAATATGGCATGGAAGATTCAAAACCAGTATGTACCCTTATGGTTACAAGATGCAGCCTTAGTGCAAATGATGAGTCAGCAACAGTGCATGAACCAACCTATAGATCCATGATTGGGAGTCTGCTTTTTTTGACAGGTGCCTGACCAGACATCATGCATGCAGTGGGAATGGTTGGAATATTTTAGGCAAATCCAAAGGAAAGTCATCTTCAGGCAGTGAAGAGAATCTTCAAGTATCTTCAAGGAACTCAAAACTATGGCTTATGGTATCCGAGAGATACAGATCTCACTCTTCATGCTTATACAGATGCAGATTGGGCTGGAAGCATGGATGACAAAAAGAGCACAAGTGGTGGTGCATTCTTTATGGGTTCCAGATTGGTATCTTGGTTCAGCAATAAACAAAGTTTGATTGCTCTCTCTACAGCTGAAGCGGAATATGTGGCTACTGCATCTTGTTACACTCAACTCCTTTGGATGATGCAAACCTTACAGGATTTTCAAATCACTTGTACACCACCTATCTCCATCTTATGTGATAATACAAGTGCAATCAGCATTTCAAAGAACCTAGTGATGCATTCAAAGACCAAGCACATACCTATCAAATATCATTTCCTCCGGGAACAAGTGCTTGAACAAAAGGTCAAGTTGGAATATGTTCCCTCTAAGGAACAAGTTGTTGATATACTCACCAAACCACTGCCCAGGGAGACATTTGAATACCTCATACAGAAGCTGGGAGTAGTTGATGCTTCATCCTATTGTTGAAACTTGTCTGTTTCAGAGAAAAGTGGTTGTACGCAAGTTGGCTAGGGGGGATCTGCGTACATCCGCTAGTTTATATAGATACAGTCGTGTACATGGAGGCTTGATGGATATCAATAGGGACAGGCTCTAGTTGAAGATAGTCTGATATGGTTCTGACAGAGACCATCTGGCACAGGTTTAGGCGGAGCAAATAAACTTCTAATGACGCATTGTTGGCATTATCTTAGAAGCCTTTGGTTCAATTTCATAGTTGTTGTTGGTTTCAGGTGGAACAAATGCAGAGGGAGAATAGAAGGAAAGCATGGTTACTGATCTGAATGGTGATTGACAGATGCTAAATATCAGTTATTGGTGACTTTCATAAGTCTTGCTCTAGATATTTCATCTCTATGTCATGTATCTCTTTTATGGTGTCAAGGTCATGTAACGGCCTATTTTGGTTTCCCCACTATGCCTGGGATGAAGATGTAATGTACTTGGTTGTCATATGTAAATTTTTGATGTATCCCCACTTGGTTGGGTGGATGATCGCCACTTGGTTGGGTGATGGATGTATGTATTGAGTCTTTTGGTGATAGGAAGGTCTTTTATGTATAAGTCATGGTTCTTCCTGAAGAACATATTTTTGTAGATCTTGCACATAGGTTTCAGGTTATTGAAGTAGTGTACATCTCTTCAGTTGGGTTCTAGCTGATTCTGTTTATTGTTGTAGTGTTCTGGGTTTAGAATTTGGTGTGTGGTTACTGTTATTGTGTTTTGGGTACAACTGTCAGAGAAGTGTCTACTTGATTCAGTTCTAATTGGTGAAAAGGAGATTGTTTGATGCAGAAATTTTTGATGATTTATTGATTTTCATGGATCCAATCTGAAAATTTATGAAACGTGGTCCCAGGAAGAAAGAGAAGGTTGTAGCCTTCTGTAGGTTAGCACCTACGTACTAGTATCTTGGCTAGTGTAAGAACCAAGGGGGTTGTAGCTCCCTTCTAGGAGAAGCTAGAGAACGAGAGAGGGTTGTAGCTCTCAACAGGTTGCAGCCTACGTACTGGTAAAGGACTGCACCAGTACATAATCATTGTAAAAAGAAGTTTCTAATTAAAAGGAAGATAGAGATGAATTGCAGCAGGTGGTTTTCACTCACATTGGGTTTCCACCTTATATCTTGTGTTCTTGGGTGTGATTGTCTTCAGCTCTTTCTACTATTTCTGGTTACTATTTATTTGATTCTTATACACAAATTAATAATCAACATTTGTAAGATAAAGTAAATTATAAGTTTGCATGGTATACTTGAGTTTCCTTCTACGTAGTTGCATATATACGTGGTTTTCATTAACTGAATTAGCGTATATGATCTGGATTTGAAAAAGGGAATATTTGACTTGATAATACTGATTCACCCCCCCCCCCCCCCCCCCCCCATCTCAATATTATTTCTAAAAAATTACCACTCCTCAAACTATCAAGATAGAAGGGCATATCAAGAAGAAAAAGGATCAAGAAATGAAAGATCACATTTAGAAAGAAGAAATGAACCCAACCATATCTTGTAATGCATTGGCCAGAATTACCACTCCTTAAACTATCAAGATAGAAGGACATATCAAGAATAAAAATGTTCAAGAAGTGAAAGATCACATCGAGCATCAAGAAATGAATCCAACCATTTCTTGTAAAACATTAGAAGAAATTACCACTCCTCAAACTCTCAAGATAGAAGGACATATCAAGAAGAAAAAGATTCAAGCAGTGAAAGATCACATCGAGCATCAATAACAAGTTCTCCAACCTTTAAAGGATAACACCACTTTGGTGTAGAATCGAATGAAACAACAGGCAAATCAACATCGCGGTGAAAGAAGTTTTGATATAGGTGATTGGGTATTTTTACAGCTACATTTCAAGAAAGTTATTTATGAGAAGGAAATGTTGTCAATACTACATGCACTTAAGAAATGGCAACCTTACCTAATGGGAAGATAGTTCAAGGCAAAAACTGATCATGATAGTATTAAATACTTTTTAGAACAAAGATTATCTTTAGAAGAACAGAAAAAATGGGTCACAAATTTGTTGGGTTATGACTTTGAAATCATCTAGAAAAAAGGGAAGCAAAATTTTGTTGCAAATGCACTCTCAAGAAAGGATGAGGATGTGGAAGCATTGTTTTGTGTTGTTTCTATTATCCAACCATATTGGATAATCAAAGAAAGGGATGAGTGGAAGAAGGACAAAGAAGTGTGGCTACTCATTTAAAAGTTGCAGAAGATCCGAGTTCAATCAATATTGACAGAACTTGAGGAGGAAGGAAAAATCATCCTAGAGCCTGGAGCAATCACAGAAACAAGAACTTGAAAGCTAAAAAATTGATCAATTTCAGAGTACCTCATCAAGTGGAAGAACTTATCCGCTAAAGATTCCACATGGGAGGACAAGAATTTTATACAGAAGCATCAAGAACTACTCAAGCGTTGAGGACAACACTTTTTGAAGGAGAGTGGCATGTTAGGTCCCTATACTACTAGTGTAACCCCTTATTGTTATTTGTACAACCCCCTTATTATATTGTTGTGCCCATGTAGTCCCCATATTTTTATTATTGTGCCACATAGAATCCCACTATTGTTATTATTGTGCCCTTAGATTATTATTGTTATGTCAGCTCTGATTATATTATGACCCCTTAGACTCCTATATATAGAAAGGAGGTCTTGTCATTTGTATCATCCAAGAATTGTTCGTTTGTGTAATGTAAATGAGGTTTCCCCCTTGAATAGACTTATTTTGAAGGCATTTATCTATCTTTTCTATCTTTTTGTCAGCTGGTTTCATAACAAAAACACTGATTTGGAAAAAACAATTGAGTCTTACACTACCACAAAGAGATAAATCATTCCAATTGCAATAATTTGATGGAAGGTTCCTAAATTTTTTAATTTGGAACAATCATGAAGCACACACAATGCCAATTTAATGAGCATAAAATTTTCCCATAAACAGAGATTGGATACAAAAAGTGATTTCATAATTTATATTTGTCTTGACAGGGGAAAAAACCAAACAAGTGATTTTTCTAAGGATTATATTCCAAGGTTTGAACCAAATTTCATAATTGATATTTGTCTTGATAGGGATTTGGAAACTTTACTCTATGTTGGCGATCCTTCCCTGTGTTGGGAGAAGTCAAATTTGCCCTACACATCCCGCAACCCAAGTTGCTTTTACAAGAAAGGATATCTATAGATAGATCATTTCATCAAGAGCCAAATATGAAATTATAGCCACCTCAGAGATTGAAGAACTACATAAAAAATTCCATTAATATACTAGTCATTGTCTCTAAAACTAAGCTTCATTAAAAACTCTTGGTAAGGTACACACTATAAAACTCAGTAATTATTATGTTGTTTCCATCACTTTTAGCAGCAATTGCTTGCAATGACCCAAATGGTACACCTACCAACCCATCACCTTGGCGTTCCATCAATATTGTTGTTGATCTAAAATATTGTGGGACTTGTAAACTAGTGACTGATGGCACAGACACATCTATGATGAAGAGGAATGAATATTTTGAGGATTAAAATGACTAACCTATGAAGGCCTAGAAATAGATGATGATAAGCCTTATCCTTGAGAAGAACCACTACTTCTCTTAGGTGCTTGTGTGAATGGAATATGATGTGATCCCCAAGGCATACTTGGTAGCAGATGTAGCATCAAAGAAGAAATACCCCCAGGTCCATTTGGATTTTGGTTCATTGGAACCCAATTTCTAGATTCATGGTTAGTTGCTATGTTCTTTGAACCTACAACAAACTAGGTATTAATAGCAATACCCATCATCATGTTTCTTGAACTAGCTTCTTCTTGCTGAGAAGATGAATGATCCCTTGCACCAGCATTGGAGCTGGAAGCATTTCCATGTCTAGGCATAGAAGAACTTTCATTCCATCCAACTAAATGCAAACTCCTTTGTATACCAAACAACACATGAAACATACTAGGTTGGTGCTATCATTCCAACAAATATTATAGAGTAAGCATCGTTATTCTAGGGTCACAGTTAGTCAAAGTTATTGATGTTTTCTTTAGATCGTTATTGCATAGTTGTCACAAAGGAAATTGTCAATATACTACCCTGAGGAAGGGCCAAAAGTGTTAGTTCCTAGAGAAGCCCCTTGGATTGTTTCCTCATTTATCAACAGTGTGAAAAATCCATTTGCTAGATGTTACTCAATGACCATTATGTTTGCTAGCAACTAGAACCATATGAGGATTTTTTTTTATATACTCAAAATAATATTGATAGAAGAATTCAATCATGGGAATGGATGTCCCAATCCTTAGCAATTCCCTAATGAATTCTTGGTGAAAATTTTTAACATTATTGAGTGGGATGATATTTGAGTTGGTGGCCAAGCTATAACTCCCTCACAAATAGAAATGAAATTTTATATACACTAGGTTTTGCAAGTATTTATTCTGTGAAATCTCTAGAAGAAGGTGGTTGGTCAAATGGAGAAACATATATTTTTTCACACAATCACAATTGAGATTGGATACATACACATGGACCATGAACATTTCAAATCACAGGGAATTCTAGTGGGGTTGCACCTTATTAGTTTATTGTTTAGTTCTTGTTTCTCACTTCAGAGATGTGTGTTCATGCATTCTAAATTAAGTCTCGCAGGGTCCAATATTTTATTGGATTTTATGAATTCTATTGGAGTTTGCAATTAAATTTTAGCCCCATTTCTTAGCTTCTTGCCTTGGTTTTTAGCATTTCCTTGTAAATTCACTTCTTCCAAGATGGTTCATGCCCCTATGCCATTTTCATGTGCATCAGAATGTGTTTATTAGCAGCTTCATGTGATTCATACAGACATCAAATATATTGGATTTTTGTGCACAATAAGTGTCATGTTTGATTTCATAAAATCTTCCACTTTTGGGGATTCCTTAGTCATTTTAAGGACATACTTCTCTTAATCTCGTGCAGATATTCATTGAAATCTATTAGCTATTCTTACAAACTCTTAACTGTTGGCTTCTTTTAAATCTGATTTCTAAACTTCTTTCCCACTTTTCCCTTATTTATGAGATAAGGGACCCGCCTCTGTGCAGTAATTTGACTACTAAATTCTATGCAGGTGTGCATACTCTACCCCCTTCTTAACATGTTCTTAACCATTAGGCAACAAAAGTTCCATCAACAACTTGTACAAAGTTCCAAATCCCCAAGAATCAATGATGTCAGTGCCATCAAACATCTCTATCTTTTTTATAATATCCTCGAATGTGTATGGAAAATAACCATGCAATGTAACAAGTTGTGTTTTGAAAGAGGCATTTTCATCTATCACAATCTAATGTTTGGAAAATTGCCAGAGAAGTAAACAATTTGTGAATATCATTCCTTAAAGCTTTCCTAGAACATAAAAAATCATCAAAGAGAACAATTTTGTTGAGATATCTATCTATCTATCTATCTATCTATCTATCTATCTATCTATCTATCTATATATATATATATATATATATATATATATATATATATATATATATATATATATATATATATATATCTATATATATATATATATATATATATATATATATATATATATATATATATATATATCATTTCAAGTTTGCAAAGTGAATACTTGTTTGGTTCTTGGGCAGTTGCTTCATCTTTCTATTTATCTTTTCCTCTTTGACTCTATTTTTAGATAAATACCAAACCCACAAGAATAAGGAGAACAAAAAGAGCCACTCCCATTGTAATCATTGCTCCAATCAAGAGTCCATTCAAGTACCATGCCAATGTCCTAGCATGCTTTGTTGAAATCCAATGGGTCCATATTATCAGTCTTAAAGTTTATTCATAAACATATTGATTTTACAACATTTCTTCCTTGCATTATGAATATTTTATCAGAGTACCCGAAATAATACAAAATTCAAATTACCTGAATGAAATAAATGCATAAAATCAGTCGTAAAGTCTATTTATAGACATTTTTCTCTTACAACATTTCTTCCTTCCTTGCATTATGAATATTTTATTGGATTGATATAAATAATTCATAAATCAAATCACCTAAATGAAATACACGCATAAAGTATCACTTAAGAATGGTATTTTGGAGATTTTCCTTGTTCAACATCCAGGGCATTATCATCATCATCATACTTGGGTACTAATGGGAGGAACTCAAGCATATTCTTAAAAAGAAATTCAACTTGTAGGCCACATATTAAATCTAGGTTATCTATAAATTTGCATATTCCAGGCCACATAAAGTTACAGAAATCGATTGTGCTGAAATATAACATGGAGGAGCCATGTGGAGTTTAAGGAACAAGTGGTAGGCATGGTAGAATCAAGTAAGAGAAACCATGTTATTTGACTGCTTAATTGCCATATATATATATATATATATTGGACACTTTCTAGACAGATAAGTGTTCCTGAATGAACCTGTGAATTGTGTTGAATTAATGTTGTTTATGTTATGAAATTTATAACTTTCTAATTTTTTCAATACTTCTTGCATGCATAAACCTACAATTATAATGGTGCCACTATGACTGAATGATTAATTATTCTTGCACAAGTTTGCATTTACATGCCTGCAAGTATTAATTTCTTAATAGCAAGGCAGTGAGGAAATGTATCACATAAACAATTTGGAGTGAAAAATTGGTGGTTTCATGAAGAACCCCATATCCTCAAACTACACAGAGGGTATTGAATACATTACAATGTTGAAATGA
This sequence comes from Pinus tabuliformis, assembly GCA_031772625.1. Lineage (NCBI taxonomy): Eukaryota > Viridiplantae > Streptophyta > Pinopsida > Pinales > Pinaceae > Pinus > Pinus tabuliformis. The sequence goes on along the minus strand of CM062817.1, from coordinate 1,416,233,757 downwards.
CGATGTAATCTTCACATACAACCATGGACAACCTCACTTTCAATTCATTATTATTTTGTATTAGTGTGCTTTTGGGGTTTGGCTTAAAGCCAACCTAGTCAACACAAATTTATTATATATCTAAGTGGTTAGGACCAACTTAGTCATTATGTGGACCAAAAACCCGTCTTAAGGAGTGCACCCTTCCTCTTGAGTTGTGTAAAAATACACACTCAAGAGTTATTTGTAAGTTCATCATTCTAAGAAAAAAGTGATTCATTCTTTAGCTTATGAGCACCATATCAAGTGTTTTCTCTCTTGTTATTGGTTTTCCTTTCTTCTCTCTAGTGCACTTATGCATTCTCTCTCTAGCATGCTTGTGAATCAGCTCTAGCACACATTTGTTAAGGTTTTATGCTATGCTTCCTTAATGTTGTTTTCCTCTTTGTTTATTGCAAGAAATAGAGTTTGCAGGTTAGTTCCATTTGATCCCTTCATTGTCTTATGAATCTCAACGTTCTCGAGAACTAGTCTTTGAGATTTTGTGACATATTCTCTTTTCCATTCATGTTTTCTAAAGTTATAACCAAGATTACATCCCATTTTAGTTTAAATGTTTCTAGACACCACGTAAGTTGAAGGCTTAAATCACTGGCAAGCCCCATAGACTCAAAATGTCTTTCTTGTTGACTACAATCCAAAAAATGGATGAGGGCATGGAGGCTTGTTTGATTGCATTGAAATGATTGGTGCTTTGATGTTGCGTAACTGACTATAATCATGGCTTGGAGGTACCCCATTTTAAAGTAAATTCAATAAATGTTGTAAAGCCTGCTAGGATTGTAGATTCCTTAGACTACTGATTTTATAATTATCATAAAAAATTACGAAGGCTTCACAGGGTTCTCGTGAAACATATCATGTATCACATTTCAAATGAAAAAATAGCTTATAGGGTTGTCACAGTACCTGGCCCACAATGAATTTATTGAGAATCATCGGAAGTCCCTTAATCATAGCTTCTGCAATAGTCCCTGGTCCAGCCTACAAACATAATTGAGCCATAAATCGTATTGAAAATAATAAAGAAAACAGAAAAATCACAAGCAGACTTGTTCAAATAAATTGATGTTCTCCATCATTGAAAGATGAGTGCCAACTGTATCTTTTCAGTGATAATATTTACATAAGGAATGATGATTGCAATTTGGTTTTGAAAGGTATCCTACCAGAAGCTAAGCCATATGGTGAGGATTTTTGGAAGGAAAATTGTTTTCTCTAAGGTTTCCAAAGAAAAACTTCATGTAATGGAAGTTAAAATTGTTAGTTATTTTAAAAATAAACCTAGAACTGAGACAAGGAAAGGACTTTCAATTTGATCAAGGTACACCAATATTGTTGAAGATGAAGACTTGAAACAAAAACGAATAGTGTTAAACACATGTTCAGAATGCTAAAGCCATGGAGATCACTTCACAGAAAAATACCATGTGAAAACATATGACTGGAAAAATTGCCATGTACTACAAAAAGTTAATGATGACTTGATTAAATGAAAACAAAATTACAGCCTCAACAGAAGGGGAAAAAAAAAAAACTCCAAAACATATAAAATATACATGCCTTATTAAGTTAGCCGAGGATCAAGAGGAGTAAAGAGAATGGAAAAATCAAGTCAAAGACATAAAAGGTTAGGAGATGGAAGAGACAAAACTTAACATAGCTGAGAGCCAGAGATGAGCCCATGCAAGAGAGAGGATCTGAAGAGTGAAAGAGTGATGAGAAGATTAAAGGAAAGTAGATGAGGGGTTCAAGAGAGAATATGAAGCAATCAATGAGAGGAATCCAAACAGAAAATGAGGGGCATGAAAGTAAAGTTGATGTAAGTGAGAACAATACTAATATTAATATGAGGGAAGAAGGGATGGCACTGATGACAATGCAAGAAGAATGCCTCATGGTTCTACTCTCTAATGTCAACTCCATCTATTCTTGGTAATATCTATTGTAATTCTTAATGTGGTCTTACATGGGCTGATTAGGTTTCAGGCTTATTGCATTAGTAATTTTCTTCTATTTTTGTCCAAATGTTTGCCTCATGGGTGAATATTATTGTTTCTTTTCATCAACCAAGAACAATTCTAGTTGTGCCTTTTTGCTAGAAATTGTATCTCTAGAGGTTACATATCAATAAGACTAAAAGGAGGATTTAGAGTACCTTTGTTATTATGCAGTCAGAAGCCTCCATCCACTCCTCCATGTTGGATACAAAGCCCTTTACAAGTAAAATGTAAACAAATTTGTCAAATGAAGCAATCTCATGCAGGTCCATGGGGTCTTGGATAGATAGTGATTGGGTGCGTTGTTAAGGCACTCCTTGATATTAAGTCATCAATTTAATTCCCCACACTATTCAGGTGTTATTCTTGGACATGACCATGATATACCCTCACCACTACCAAACTTACAAAAGGAAAAGAAGAAGAAGCAATCTCATGCAGAATGCCCCCATAATGACCAAAGAATAGTAATATTACCAAAAGAATTTAAAAGACGAGAGATGCCAAGTTTGTAAATAGGTACATCAATCAAGGTTATCTTTTAAGGAAGTAAATTCTCTTTAAAACCCAAAATCCCATTCTGACATGTCCATTGAAAAGCACATGCTTCCATTACAAGGCCATAGATATTATAATTTATTTAATATAAATGGACTTGAAACATGGTAACTCAAAATAAGTTGCCTCTAGTTGAGATCTCGAAAGGGTTGTATTACGAACATAATAATAACTACATCAAGCCAATGTTTCAATACCCATTAGACCTTTTCCCATCCTCTTAGAAGTTTTCATCAAGCCCTGTGGCCCCTATAGCTTGGGGCCCTTGTGACCTGCAGCTCTTGTGGCCTACGACCATCTCTCTTGTTGTAGCTCTCTCTCTGGCTACCATCTAAATTTTCCTCCTTATTCTTGGTTGTGTCTACTTTCTACCATGAGAAATATGAAGAAAATCTGGCTTGGTGATAAAAATGAAATTTCACATAATGTATTTATACTAGTTGAATGGGCTAAAATAAGCTAAGGGACATACCCCTTCACTTGGCTAGATCGACCTGATTTATGAAGGATATAGGGTTCTAACCATGGTAACATATATCATATGCCCTAGATATATTTGTGTCTAAATGATAATGGAGATTTCAAGAGATCCTACTAAGAAGAGACATCTCATTCTCTCCAGATATTTACACATGATGTGCATAGTTGTAGATGATAAAGTTGCTAATAGAGGGCCTCATTTTGCATCCAAGTTCAAAAGAAACTTATTATTTTATTTAAAGAAACTTAGAGTACACAATCGGTTCACATGGTTTGAAATGATTATGTTTAATTATAGGAAAATCTAAATAGGAATAGTGGGTGAATTTCTCTATTTCTATGAAAAATCCTATACCTATAGTAGAAATTCTAGAGGCATCAATAGACTGATCTGAGAGCTCTCATGACAACACAGTATCATGATTAATTTCAGCATGGAGAGGACACAATTGTTAGTAGATTATACAAACTGACCATTGTCAAACTGTAGTGGGAAAAGATTATTACCAGATCTGTGAGATTGAGATTTTTTTCCATTTTGAGGCCTTTTACATAGAACATATTTTCTAGAGATTTATGTTTGGAATTATTATCACATTTAACATAAAGAAAGAAGGAATTTGGAATGGAATTATCCTTTAAAAACCTTTCAATTAACCTCCTTTCACGTAATAATTAATACTAGAATGTAGTGCTTACCTACAAAGGAGGTAAGGATTAACAGGGAGTTGAAAATTCTCTCCAATCCTCAGATCAAGAGATAAGCACTTTATATTTCCTAGAACAAAAAATAATCAAAGAGAACAATTTTGTTGATATATCTATAAATATGTATATATATATATATCATTTCAAATTTGCAAAGTGAATACCTATTTGGTTCTTGGGAAGTTGCTCCATCTTTCTATATTCCTTTTCCTCTTTGAATCCTTTCTTAGATAAAAAAATAGACCCACAAGAACACAAGGAGAGCAGAAAGAGCCACTCCCATTGTAACCATTTCTCCAATCAGGAGTCCATTCAAGTACCATGCCAATATCCTAGCATGCTCTCCTACAATCCAATGGGTTTTATATGAACAATATTAAAGTTTATTCATAAACATAATGCTTTTACAACATTTATTTCTTCCTTGCATTATGATTATTTTATTATATTGGTAGAAAGAATACAAAATTCAAATAACCGAATTGAAATAAATGCATATAATCAATTTTAAAGTCTATTGTGCAAGTATTTATTCTGGGAAATCTCTAGAAGCAGTTGGTTGGTCAAATGGAGAAACCTATATTTTTTCATGCAATCACAATTGAGATTGGATACATACACGTGGACCAAGTAGACATCAAATCACAGGGAATTACGATGGGGTTCCACCTTATCAGTTTACCATTTAGTCCTTGTTTCCCACTTAAGAGTTGTATGTTCATGCATCTTAAATTAGGCCTTTCGCAGTCCACTTTGCAGCATCTTTTGAATTCCAGTGCAATTTTCAATAAAATTTTAGCCGCTTTTCTCTGCTTCTTACCTTGGTTTTTGGTATTTATCTATAAATTCACTTCTTCCAAGATGGTTTATGTCTTTATGCCTCTATCACATGCATCATAATGTGGTTGTTAGTAGTTTCCTATGATTCATGCAGGCAACAAAGATATTGGATTTCTGTGCACAAGAAGTGTCATGTTTGATTTCATAAAAAGCTTCCCTTTTGGGGGATTCCTTAGTCATTTTAAGGACATAGTTCTATTACACTCGTGCAGATATTATTTGAACTCTATTAGCTATTCTTACAAACTCTTAACTATTGGCTTCTCTTAAATATGATTTCTTTGTTGCTCTCCCACTTTGCCCTTGTTTGTGAGACAAGGGACCCGCCTCTGTGCAATAATTTGACTGCTAAATTCTAAGAAGGTGTGCATACTCTACCCCTTTGGAACATGTTCTTAACCATTAGGCAACAAAAGTGGAAGACAGACCACAAATGGCAACAAAAGACACACAATAGAATGTCAAAAACTACAAGACAAAACATTAGACAATGAGAAACTTGGTAGGAAACTGAAACAAATAATAGTAAAAGGGGAGTAGAAGTTGACAACTTTAAAGTATTAATAAAAGGTTAAAAAATAAACACAAATATCACAGTGGCACATGCCAGGAAGAGAAATACTAGCAATGGCACAACAAAAAAGGATCATTGTGATACGTGAATCACAAAATAAGATTGATTAGGTTGCCATGTCTTCAAGTTCAAAGACAAAATCCCAGCTCCATATACAACAATATCTCTTGCAAGAAGAAGAAATTTTTCTGGCTCTGGCTCTCACAATAGTGTCCCAATATAGAAACATGAAATTCTTACCTGTCAATTCAATTACATCCCTTGTGGATTCACCAGTTGGGAATAAACAACACTTTGAGTTACATCATCCATATCCTCACTTGCCAAATTATGGCCTCTGGTGTTTTTGATAGTGTTGGGCCCATAAACAACATAATCTTTTATGTTGCTTGAATTGTATTTAGGAGATATCTCCACAAAGTTATTTGTGTTGTCATCAACCAGTTTATTCTCTATTGTAGTTTCTTGGAGTTGCAAATCAATTTCTAGATTCAAAATCACATCTTCCATAGCGGGCCTTTAACTCTTTCCTCTGGAAAACACTTTTCAGCTACCCAGTGCCCCCCATACTTCTCAAGGGACTTAGGATTTATTTTACCTTTCAAATAAGGATCTATAATTTTTTCCCATAATTCCCTTTCTTTGGTAATGCAGTGCCCATTTAGAAATGCTTACCTGTTCTCTAGGAAGAGAAGTATTAATAATAGGTCAAGCACACAACACCTCAAATAACACAACACCAAATGAATAAACATTTGAATTTTTAGTGAGATACTACCTACGATAATATTCTGGGTCCAGGTATCTAGAGCTACCTTTGACCATAATGCTAACATGAGTATGGTCAAGAGTTGTGCCCATTTTTTATAATCCAAAATCTGAAATTTTTGCAACTAAGTTTTCATCAAGAAGTATATTTGTGGTCTTGACATCCCAATGTATGATGGTCTGAGCAACCCATGTGTGAAGATAATGAAGACCTCGAGAAGCCCCAATACATATTTCTAATCTTTACTTCCATGAAAAAGGAGTCAAATTTTTGTTACCATACAAGTGTCCTCGTAGTGGTCCCTTGGCCATGTAATCATAAAATAAAATCATCTCACAATTTTATTCACAGTAACCAATAAGAGACACCAAATGGCGATGCTTGAGCTTAGAAAGCATCTCTATTTTTTCTTGGAACTCATGGATACCTTGTTTTGCTAGCAGGTTTCCTCTCTTAACTATAACCTTCACACCATCATTGTAGATCTCTCCTTCATAAGCTTTCCCAAAAATACCAACACCAAGAATCCATGACTCATCAATGTTTTTGGGAGACTCTTATATCTCTACAAAGGAAAAATGTTTGCAAAAACTGGAAGGTTCAGATGCCACATAGCTCCCAGTACCACTCTTTCCATAAGTAGTTGAAACTTTTCTCCCAATGGTGTGTCAGTTACCACGATAGAGTGGTACAGGTAATCATCCAGGGTTCTTATCAACCGATTACCCATTATGACATTGACGAACAAAGCAACAGAGAGCAACACAAAGTGATAGTGTCACAATCCCTTCAAGTACCATGTCAAGCAACTTAAGGTATTTGTAGTCAAAAGTATCTAATTTGAAAATTACAAAATTGAACAATTCCAAAATGTATGTCAAAACAACATGGCCTTTAATTGAAATAAAATATAGAAGTCAAACATATTTTTTTTCCACGACATGCCCAAAGCAGAGCATCATTTTCAGCACAAGCTTCTCCACAGAGAAAAGAGAATAAACTACAACATTTGCAATCACAACAAAATTAACACCTTCCTCTGGCATTAGAACAACACGTCGTTGGACAACATCAAGTTTAGTTATTGTTAGCTTAGGGGGTCCTGACACAGGTTCAAAGTTAGTTCCACCAACCAACAAAACCCTACACTACTGGCCCTTTCAACAACAACCTGCATAGCGCAGGCTGTAGTCTCACCTGAAGCAGTATGGGGGGATGCAAGAACCAAGTTTCTACATCCAGAGATGATTGTGATGTCTTTCTATACCCCAGATCTACCCTCGTGTAGATCTAACCTCCCGATAGAGCCTAAACCCTAAGGTTAGCTTCCATTAACTCCAATCCTTCGTGAAATAGATGCAATGTATTCTTAAAAGCTAATAGGTAACAATTGGCTATTTTCACGCACAAATACAAGTCTTTTAGGGCTTCCGAGATCTAGATCTACTGTAGCGCAGACCTATCCTCCTAATCCGAAACTAAGTTAAAATACCATTAACACTTCACAAAGCTTATCCAATCATATTATTAGATGTAAGCAAGTTCAATTAACCCAAATGGCGCAAATATAAAGCATTAATTCATGTAAAATGGTAAGCAGATAACAGATAAACAAATAGTATATAATTGTCAGTAACTTCACTTCAAAATGATCTTTATTAATCAAAATATCTCAGTACAGACTCGATCTGCCCTACACACATAGGTACAAGGGTCAGTGCACTCAGTTGCAGACTCTTCCTAGGCCTCTGTGCACTAAGTTGCAGAGTGTTTCTTCTTATTATAGAGTTCAGGCTTCTGTGATCCATATCAAGTTTGTGAGAGATTTTTCGGCGAAAATCACATGGAATACCATTTTTCAACGCGTTTTGAACCAACTGGTATGGTTCATCGTCAGGACAAGTTGAAGAAACAGATCCAGCTTAGCAAGTTAAATAGTCTGAGCAGAGCCTCCAACGGCTAACTTGACCAAGGGCTAGTTTGACTCTAGGATCGGGGTCAAAATTATTTTATTAATTTAATTAATAATATTTAGGGCCAATCCTTTAAAAATATAAATAAAAATATATAAAATATTTTTAATGGGTATTTAGTTCAAAAAATATTATTAAAAATTATAAGTTAAATAGTATTTAAAAGGAAATTTAGTTAAATAAAGGACCTTATAATATATGAATAAATTAAATGCCTAAATACAAATATATAAAGTAAAAAAGTATTATCAAAGATTATAAGTTAATTAATAATTAAATGGAAAATTAGTTACATAAAGGACTTTATAATATCTGAATAAAATAAAGTAAAATCAAAAGGATGCTAGGTTAGTTAGAAAATTAGTTAAAAAGTATAAGTTGATTAGAATTTAAATGGAAAATTAGTTATATAAAGGACCTTCTATATATATATAAATAATTGAAATGGGTGTTTATTTAGAAGTATTATTAAAATTATAAGCTAATTAGAATTCACATGAAAAATTAGTCACAAAGGAGCTTATAATAAGAAATGAAAAAATTAACTCTCTAAAAATAAATAAATAATTAAGTGAAAGGAGAAATTATTCCTTTCATTAAGTCCTCCTAAGCTCTTCACTCTTCCACTAAGCCCTCTTTTTCTCTCTTCCTCCCTTATATTCTCTAAGAAACACCTATTTATAGTCTTTTTCATATAATTCCATGGACCACAAACCATGGGTAAATCTCAAAAACTGACTCAAAACTTACACAAAACATGAGGCTAAGCCCCTTTGACTCCTATTCATCTACGCACTCCACATCCAAAAATCGCAGAGACTTTAAATATTTTACAAAATTGTACCAAAATTTGGGTTATCTAACACCAAAATAACCCAAGGGACCTCATCACAATTGGCTCCCAACACAAAGATCGTGACTCACCCTCAAGTCACTTTGCTGGCACTGCGATATTATTGTGAAGATCCCTAAGCTCCACCTGGATCACTGCAACTTCTGCAGCACTCTGTGCCACTGCTCATTAAACTTCCTTAGCCAATTTTTCAGTGGTTGGTTCTTGTACTTCCAGCCTCATCCTCCATTGTGTCTGTTGCAGTCCCTTAAGCTTATCTTGAATGGAGATTGTGATTAGATAAACCTCATCCAACCAAGGTGGCAATCTTGCCTTTAGCACGGGCTCTTTATTATGCGCTTCCTCTACCTGTGCCAGTAGCTGCTTTCCTTCCTGTAACTTGGCAAGGTGCTATGTTGGTGCTAAGGGGCATGCAATTTCCCTGACCTCATCATGTTGGTGCTGCATCTCCTTTACCTCTGTGTTCAATGTCTGCAAAGTTTGGATCCTCCCGCAGATTGGTCCATAGCTCCATAGCTTGATCAAGCATTGTCGCACAGGTAGTGAATGTGGTATCCAAGGTAGACATGCGCTCATTAATTGTGATTCTACACTACTCTAGGACCTTAGGCAGAGTCGTCGGCTACAAATTCAACTCTAACTCTACAATCTTTATGTTAAACTCGAAAGTTACTTGTCCAACTTCTGCTCTAGCCTCATGCACACCAGCGGCTAATTTCGAGATTTTGGCTTCAACTTGTGCATCCTCCGGGATATGAAGTTCAGGCACTGTCTTACAAGCCTCTGCTATTGTTGACTCCATATATGAACTACGCGCTTGTAGTTTTTCCTTTTCCTTTAGAGCCTATGTCTTCTCAATGAACATTTGTTCATTATTGACTTTGTACTCACTTATGAGGTTGACAGTGCGTTGCTCCCTAGTTCTCAATTCATTTTTGACCTCCTTATGCAGCGCATGGAGGGTTTCAAGGGAAATCGATACAATATTTAGTCCTATATCCTTAAATGTACTAAGTACAGTAAGATCCTTGACTGACTCTATGCAAATGGACCCATCTGGCAATGGTATAGTTCTGAGATCCAAGGTTCTTACTAGCTCTGCTGCTTGGCTTTTCCCTAGTGTCAGGCTCACTTGTTCCGCACTCGCTTTTCCAATGCCCACCTGTATTCTACTCATATAGGTCTGTAGCTCACATAGATGCTTCTGGACACTCCCCAGCATTTGTATGTATTACTTTTCAAACTATTGTAGCACTTATGTCATTTTATCCCTTGCTTCAACTCTAAGGGTCATTTTCCTATTGGGCTGTGCGATACCTACTCCCATGGCATAGCTTCCTGAGCGCAACTTCATTTGTTGCATCTTCGTTTCTCTCTATGCAGCCTAGTAGATGCCTTATTCTCCAATGTAGGAAGTGTAGTTCATAGTATCACGCTCCCTTGCAACTTCCTGGAGCACTAAGACTATCCTGCTTCCATATAGTCATTACACAAGATCCCTTTTATGTGATTTCAACCTTCTCCCATTCACTTTTCCTGGGAAGGGTTCCCCATTCAGCTTCGTGAGATGAACTGTGCCACCATCCATAATTTCCTTGGCAATATATGGCCCTAACCAATGCATCTGGAATTTATCTGGAAATTTAGTGAACTTACTATCATATAACAAGACAAGGTCTTTTACCTTGAATGTGTGAAGCTTGATATGGCGATCATGCCATGCTTTTTCACATTCCTTCTGCACTTTTTGATGCAATCCAACCAAAAATCACTATTCTTCGAGCTCCATCAACTAGGCGACCTATTCTTCCAGGGCCTCGCGATCCACCGTATCTGTTAAAGCTACTATGTGTAGGCTAGGCACAATGTATTCCATCAGCATCATGGCTTCAACCCCATATACTAATATGAACTATGTTTGTCCTATCAACTTCTTACAATTAGTCCTAAACTCCCCTAGCACTGCAGGTATGTGTACATCCCATTCATTCCACTACACGGTACATATCTTCATCAACATTCTCCAAAATATTTTTAATAGCTTCAACAATTTCATTTTCCTGCAGGTGATAGGGTGTACTCTTCTGATGGTAGACTTAGAATTCGTTAGTCAACACGCTAATCATTTCATTCAGAAAGTTTGTATCCCTGTCAGTCATCAACACTTTAGGGCATCCAAATCTTGTTAAGACATATTCAAAACATAATTTCACTTTCATAGACCTTATACAATCCTTTACAGGTTGTGCCTCTGCCCATTTGGTTAGATATTTTGTCATAGCGATAATGTAGCACACGGCCTTTTTCATTCTAGGGGGTTGAATTAGCCCAATAAAATCAATCACCCACTTCTCAAATGCCTGCAAAGACACATGAGAATGTAGTGGTAACCCATCCCTTCGCAATGGTCTGCCAATTCTTTGACATGCATCACACACCTTATAGTAGGCCTTGGAATCCTTGTGAAAATTTGACCACCATAGTCTTGCCCATAAAATCTTCTGCATGGTTGATTTTCCTACATAATGGCCTCTGGCAAGTCCCCCATGAGCTTCGGCAAGAATTTTATCACGCTCGAAGTCATGCACATATCTTCACAATATTTCATCTGCACCCATTTTATGCAATTGTCCCACAATGACTGAAAATTCGACTACACGTACTACTAAATCCTTCTTTTATTGGCATGTGTATCCTTTTGGCGCCATCCGTGTAGTTAAGAAGTGAATATTGTCTGCAAAATTGTCATTGTCTATGTGCACCAAAAGAATTGCGCATCTAGAAACCCTTCCTCCAAACTACTAGGTTCTTCGCCTGTTTCAATTCGTGACAGATGATTAGGTCCAGGATTCAACCGCCCTGGCTTTACAATGACTTCAAAGTCATATTCTTGAAATAGTAATAGCCATCTGCAAATTTTCCTCCCTAACAAAGGCTTATTGACTAGGTATTTTAAGGAAAAATGATCTGTGTACATCTTGAAATGCCCTCCTAACAGATTATGGCTAAATTTTTGCAGCATATACACCATGATGAACACTTTGCGCTCTGTCATTGAATAATTTTTCTTGGCCTTTGATGACTTTCTACATACGAATCTTGTTGAAGTCTTGTTGTTGGTTTAACTTGTCACTTTGGATTGCGGACTGTTATGGTTTCCACCTTGTGATGTCATTCAGCTCGTGTGTTCCTTCAAGGCTACATACTATTACAAGCTTCTAAGAGACACACTTTATTTTCTCCCTCCATGTGTTACAACCCCCATACATATCACTTTACTCGTTTCAGGGTCACACACTTGCTTCCAACAAAGATATTAGACTTACCTCTGCGGACTATCACAGTCAAGGCATATATTTACTACCCACTACTGGGACTCCTACTCCAAATAGTCTGAGGTCTAGTTGGGACTTCTTACCAACGAGATCCCTTGACAGGTTGGCTGGTTCAGCAACGTCAACATTTTTGGCACTAGAAGGAGGGAAAAATGGCAAGATGAGTCCTCAACATTTGTTTTTATCTCTCCACATATTTCATGACTTACATTAAAATTCAACCTCTGACATGTCTGTTTCACGGACATGATTTTCAAGTGTCAGAGGATCTCTACAATGACTTTTCATGGTTCATATGATGGTGAAGTAGAGTAACCTTGCTTAGTCACGATGCTTCCTTCACGGGTTTTTGTGAAAGGAATGAAATTCATGAGGATCACATTGCCTTCTCACTGTTTGCATTCACGTTTCGAGCGCACAGAGTGCAATGGTGTGTCACATTTTCCGCAAGCTCCATACACTCTTATGATGAGATGACTAAAGAGTTGGCTTGTGCTTTCTTTCACTATGATTGAAAAGAACTCAATAAAAAACGTTTGGAATTACAGAAAGAACATGATGAATCAATTTTACAATTTTGGAAACACTTCCAAAATCTTTGTTTTCAAATCCTAGAAGATGAAATTGATTGGAAATTTCTTCATTAAATATTCCAGTATCTTCTTAACATTTGTGAAAATCCTCATGTGTTAGAATGATTTGAACCCCTCCTAGCATACCTCAGTGTTAGAGTTTCTAAACCCAAGATGGACAAGGTTGTTGTCAGAAGTGACCCTCCACCTGCTTCTCATCAAATAGCTCTAGCTCCGCAGTACAATGCGGGAGAAGGTGCGCACACATATGTTGAACTGTCACATCCTCTTACCCCACCTACTCTGGATATCTGCGTAGATTTGGCTTGCAAGCATGTTGGTTGTCACGTAAACTTGTTCTCTTAACCTTCGTCCTCTCATTGTTTTGATTCTTCGGATTGTACCGTGATGTGGTCTCCCATTCTGCACTCCACACTTGTTGTTCATGATGATCAAGTTGTTGATGAAGTTGGTGATAAGAAGCCAACCTACATTATCAATTATGATGAGTATGCATGGGAATCTAAAGAAGAACCCACGGTGAATGATGACCTCCTTCTATCTACACATTATCCATTATTTCTTGATATATTTGGTCATTCTGTCATTTTTTATTTGTCTTGTGAGAATCCATTCCCTAATGTTTTTAGTTCCCATCATTCATAGAACACATTGGATTTCAGTTTGTCATTTGATTGCGGACAAGAAACATCTTTCTTTCCAAAGCCTCCAAATCCATCATATTTTCTTTGTAAAAACTTAGAGGGTGAACAATCTTATTTTTCATCAACCCCTCTATATGATTCTCCAAATCATGACGATGTTGATGAACATATCGAATTTATGATCATAGCTCTTGTGATATCTTTACACCATCATTCGATCACGATGTTGATTTATTTTCTATTGATCTTTCTAAGCCCCTAGTCTTGGATGATCTACCTGATGATGTAGTGGAAACCCCTCAGATAGTCGAGGCACTTTAGCCCGCGTTGATGGTTTTGTCAAGTTGTCACTATCTTGAGGACAGTTCAACTTCCTATCAGAAATCTATTGAAACACCTGAGGCTCCTCATCACTCTCATGTTTGCATTGAAGATCAATATCATCCACATATTTCACATCCTCCACCACAATCACATGATCCCATCGCTCATGCATTGGAGGAATCATACACATGAACAATCTTGCTAAGTATAAGTTTTCTTCCTTTTTCATGTTTTCTCATTTGTCATGGTCAAAATAGTGTACATGCTCATTATCTACACATAGTGTATTGCAACACCGTGGTACGCACGAATAATGCCTATCTTGCAGTTTTACTCTTTTCTTTTTTGTGGACGCATTCTAACTTTGAGCGTGTTGGTGTTTACTATCTTATCTTTCTTATGTGCTTGTTTACTTCCTTATTGTTCTTTTCAACCATGCCTTCACCAACATGGGTCAACCAATGCGCCAATGGCTACATTGGACATATCACTTTATGTGAGTAGGCCCATGCACTATTTAGCATAGGAGTAGAAGTAGTGTTTGCTTCTTGTTTTCTTTGCTTGCATGTTTTTCTTTCGTTTACTTCTGTTCTTTGCTTTCTTCTTTATTTGCTTGTTATGCACCCATAGGTTTAGCTTTGCATGAAACTGTGTTTGGTTGTAGAGACAAGCAGGGTGATGTACAAGAGGACTTGTACAACTATCAAAATTTGGTTATCTGTTGTCCTCTCTCTTTATGAAGATATTGTTATCTTTAGTCTATGATACACTGATGGAAAATACATTCTGTTCAGAGTGAGTCTTGGTGAAAGCACAACACTTTCCCTTTTAACTAGTACCACCTACACTAATTGGTTTATCTATATTCAGCGAACCCCTTGTTAGCTCAGTCAAGTAGAGTATGGTGAGAGGAGAAACCCTAACAAGTATATCAAAGGTATATATAACATACTTCTCTGAAGGAAAAACCTCTTCTGGTCTCAATAATTCAAGATCCCTCTTTTGCCTCACGAAATAAATAAGATCCTATGCATAGTTCTCTAAAATTGAAAAAAAATAAATTAAAAAATGAAAAATAAATAATGGAAAAATAAGAGAAATGTTTCCTGTGCAGAGAGGTGATGCAAGTAACTCCATTGGGGAGCTGACCAGGCTTGCTGGCAGCGGAGTGATGCTTGTGTCCCTATGTGACTCTACCAGGGTAATTTCCAAGCTTGCTAGCAACGAATGAACACCAGAGATAAAACTAAAAATCTGATAGTTATATTAATTATGCATCAATACACCCCGCATGCCCAATTGAAACAACTTAGTTGACTTGTCTTGGTATGTGTGCTGATCGATCAAGGGAATGGAAGGGACTATATCTTTAACTCAATCTAGTGAGGAAGCCATGAAAATCAAATAATCGAATAATACTTATGGAGGAGTTAGAATCACTTTTCACGGAACAAGGTCCATACAGAGAGTTGGATTTCTACCATTTTGTCACCAAAGTTTTGGAGCCTCCCTCCACAAAAATATTAGAAGCATGTCTTGCGCTGCTCAGGTACTTGTGTTTTTATTTTGAAGTTACCTTTCACTTGATAGCTTGTGTTTGTTAACTTGTCTTATTTTCTGACCCCATGACTTTGTTCACATCTGGTTCTACCATTGTATTGGAAAACTATGTAATCCTGGAGGGAAACCAACCTTTCTCTTAGGAACTGTGCAAAGGAGCCCAACAGTCAACCTTGCTCTCCAAAAATGCACAGAGCAACCTGACAAAAAACCTTGCTCAAATAATTTGCATAGAACATCCAGACACTGAGATTTGGCTCAAGAATTTTGCAAACCCAGCTGGTAGGTTGTCTTGAGCTATGAAATTGCAAATAGCATGAGAGGCAGCCAAATCCACTAAGCCTAGGAATTGCATAGAAGAATTCCTTAGTTTGTTGTCTAATGGATGTGTCGACAAGATGCGCGGTTCCCTCCAGAGCTGTGCAATCTTGACATACATCCATGACAGTATTTCATGAAAAAGAAAAAAGAAAAAAGAAAAAAATATTCCTAAAAAATAGTGATCTATTTTTAGCACTAGGATTTACGTGCAAAGTTGATTTTAGAGCTTTCCCGCCAAGTGTTGCTTTTTACAATATTTGCGACATGTGCACCATAGACCCTAAAGATTATAAATCTATTTAAATAACACCCCAAAGCTCATTCTACACACTTGATCTTCAAGCTCTGGAATTCCTGAGGCATCTGGGAACCTTTGGCACAGTTGCCAAAGCTTTTTTGGGTAAGTTTTTCTTTTCAAGTCTTTTGCTACTTTTTCTGTCACTTTTATTTCCTTGGCTTGTGTGAGTGTTGTTTTGCATGTTTTATTGAATGACCATTGGAATTTTGGTTTGTTTTAACTTGTAGAAGTGTTGTTTCAAGTTTTGAATTATCTTTCCTAAGTGTTGCATGCATAACACTATTTTTGTACTAATGTTCTTCATTGCGGTGACCCTTTCCACCAACTTTGTTGTTCATCCATTTCACTAATTCTTGCATTGGTTTTGATTGCATGCATGATCATTCATCCCTGTCTTCACCATCCATGGCTTTCGGTTTTGAATATACTCATTTTTAAGTTGTCCTTGGGAAGATCTGGGTTGCCTTGGCTCAAATCTTTCTTTCATGGGCATTCTCTACACATTCTTGAAATTGATGCTCTACTTTGGCCCCATGAATTATGTAGAGACTGCCTATCACTAGCCTCTAGTTGTGCTCTGCATTGTTATGGGATTCAGTGCCCAGTCTTTCCCACTAGGATTGCGTAATGCACACTCCTAGCTAGTTATACATCAGAATGAATTGCACATTCAGTAGTTTCTAGTCCATAGTCAACCCTGCTAGATTGCACTTTGTGTAGTTCCAGTAAGAAACAAGTGTTGTGTGTGGAGCATGATTGTTCAGAGGTCTTTGTTTCAGCTGGATGTATACCCCAGGAAGTTTGTACACCCCTCCACGTGGGTGGGTGTGAGGGGGACTTGTCCCCCCCGCAGGGGTCTTGGGGGGGCTGATCCCCCCTCACTGGGGGGTCAAGGGGCCAGCGGTCCCATGGCAGGGGCTCAGGGGCAATGCCCCTGAAGCTAAAAATAGATCTAAATTTGCCTTGTAAAAGTATAGTAATTTCTAGTCAATCTGGGCCATTCATTAGGCGGATGATCTGACGGTAGAACTTATGTTTAGTTTAGGGTTTTTTGCCCTAGAAGGCAACCCCTATCTTTATATGAGGGCATTGTATTGAGTCTGTGTAATATATGTGTATTCTCCAGGCAAGAAGTAGAGAGGTGATACTGTGCGAGAAAATAGAGGATATTATAGCGGATCTGTTGTAGGTTGTGTCTCTTCATTTTGCTGGATAATAGAAAGGAAGGACTAGCTGTTCGGGGTGGACATAGCCCAAACTGGGTGAACCATGTATATCTGTGTATCTCTTGTTTTATGCATTTTTTGTGTTTATATTTATGTAATATTTTAGGTGTTCCATTGCTTCGTAATATATAACTTTATAACAACAAGTTCACTTGAAACTGGGACTATGCAATGCGTAGTTCTAGCTGACAATCCCTGGCCTCCCAGATTCACCACTGCACAAGCTTTACCAGCAGTCTCCCAGTTTGTTGCAAGATCGATCTATGAATTGCACTGTGTTTTTAAACTGAAACTTCCTTGTCAGAGTGTACGCTCTGTCTCTGGGTACATCAGTTGCTAACCACTGTCTCAGAAGTACAAACATCATGGTTTCTAAGAGATTTGGATCAAAGGACATTGTAGAGAGAAGCATTGGAGACGTGGTTCAACATGTTCCAATAAAATTCCCCGTCTATGTAGACATGTAATTGTTCATAGAGAAGGACATGAACATCACATGGAAATAGATAAAGGACATATTTGAGGGCACTTTCAAGGAAGATCTGGAAGATCGCCAAGTCTGCGTCAACATTCATAAGTCAGGCTTGTATAGGGTTGCATACAGGTACCATGCATTTTCATGTGCCAGTATCATTCATTAGGTTGTATCACATACTAATCCCAAGATGAGGACATTGAGCAATGCTAGTGTGACAAGGATTTCCACCTTCAAGGCAGAAAACTACCATCAGATGTATCACTTTTCGTAGTCGGTGAACTTCATGGATGAATTTTTCTTCACTCCCAACAACAATGTAAACTCAAGAGATATCTTGAAGTGTTGGGTAAAATATCCATCAAAGTTCAAGACAACACTCAACATTGTTTACAAGATGAAGTCACTGAGGAAGGCTTACCAACTCTTGGTCATAGTCGCATGTTGCTTGTATGGTGAAGAGAGCACAGAGACCTTCCCGCGGAGTTGGGTTGTTAGGTTGGATCAGTTGAAAAATGAAGGAAGGCCTTTCAACTGGTTGGACATGTTGGCTCTTTAGGTAAAACTGCATGTGTAAAATGCCCAAATTTACCTAAGGTTGGACAACAAAGATTCTATATGTTTTCATACCTACTTGATGCAATCTGTGCCCAACAGTAGTTCCCTGGCATGGATTGGACATGGACACCATCAGAAGAAGCTGTGAATGTTTATTGCAAGTTTCTCTCTAAGTGCATCTACCAAGGACTCATGACAAGGTTGTCTGACCACTTCATCACCCTGGTGTACAAGATGATATTTGAGCAGGACCCAACTTACATATCCGACGAAGCAATGCAGACATGCTAAACATTGAAAATTCATATTCCTCACTTGGTGGCACCTTCATTAGGATGTTTGGAGAAAATAATCCTCTGCATGAGCTATCAAGGTTGTCTATAGACAAGTTGGTCATGCAAGAGTTTGTGTGCCACATCTCCATAGGGTTTTCAATAGAACTATAAAGGAGGAAGAAGGCACCATGGCCTACTCTTCCTTAGCGAATTGGGTTGTATGACATTTGTATCTTGAAATATGCAAATGTTTAGACCAAGGACTTGAAGAAGTTCAAGTTTCGCTCCAAGAGTTTCAATCTGTATGATTTTCACTACATATGCAAGAACCATTATGTGAAGGTGTACTTCTGATGGGTCCACGGGGCATGTCATCATCGAGAGGAATATCCTTGGAGATATTGCCATAAATCCTCTAGGATCAATGAACCAGACAGCATGGTTGTAGAAAGGAAAGTAGCATTGCAAGCAACAGCACCATAGGAAGCAACAAAAACAACAACAGTGAGAAGAAAATTGACACAAGGCAAAGGAAAGAGGAAGATTGTTGAGAGCTTAGAGGCTGAGAAAAGCTACAGTTTCAAATAAGATCCACCTATTGAGAGAGTATCTTTGGAGATAGCTACAAAGAGGCAACATCGCGACAAGAGAGTAGCACAGACAAAGAGGGAGAAGAAAGGCTTGGAAGAGATGGTAAGGAGAATGCACGAGGTCAATGCACGAGACGGAGAAGAATATAAAAGCAGAATAAGAACTCAATAGGAGAGAGAGTGAAGAAAAGAAGAAATAGGAACAAGAAAATTGTGCAAATATAGGTTGAGATAGCAAAGAAGCCAATAGATGATGAACAGGGTGAGCAGGAGTAGGTTCAGGAACTTGCTGAGTAGGTTGAGCAGTTGGTTGAGGTAACATACATGGAGATGAAACATGAGATAGGGTACCAATATAGAATCTCATGCCAAGGGCATCTAAGGTCATACCACAATCTCTACCACCTCCACAACCACAACCAGTCCCAAGCAAGTAAGGATAAGTCATTCTCCTTAATGATGATCTGGAGACGGATGTGTACAATCTAGAATTTGACAAGACACAATAGAGGATTGTATAGCAATGAAGAAACCATGGTCGAGGCTTCTATAGATTATGTAGAAGCCACAAGTTCAATGGTGAAGTTCTTGATAGAAAAGAATGATGAATGGTGAAGGAATTACAAGAGGACAGGCAAAGCACAGAGTAGTCCACAGGATCCATCATGATAGAGATGAAGAAAGAAAGAGTGGTAGAGATATCAATTTTGGAGGCTAGCACACAGACATTGTATAGAATGTTTGTCACCATGCACAAAGTGGTTGTCCATTTATATGGCTTTCAGCAGTAGTGCACGCAGATAGCCCAAACACTCAAATAAATTCACATTGTGATTACACACATGCAAGAATGGACAATGAGGTACAAGGGATCCTTGCTTTACTTTCACAAGAAGATAAAGCCACAAGCTAAGATAGAGAAAGCATGAATTTAGATGCAGATATGGAATTATGAGCAATTCCCCTCACTCATCACTAGCATTAAGGCTTCCTATGCATAGTCTTTTAGGAGTTTGGATGTCATAGTGCAAATGCACAAGATCCCTTCCATTGGAATCCTCACCTAGGCCATGAGGAAGAACCAATTCATGTTCGATGTCTAGAAGTACATAAAGTAGTTGATGTGTGTAGCCACCAATGATGACTTGCAGCTCAGTGCAAAGAACATGCAAAGGTACATTAGTTGTCTAGGCACACTAAGGAGAGTGTTACGCGTGCTTCAAGATGTGTTGGACAAAGGTTTCAGAACCATATACACGGAAGCCGTGGAGGCAAGGGTCCACTTCAAAAAATATGTCATCAAATAGTATGGGGATATAGTAGATCAGTACCAAGCTCAGTATCAGTTCACCACCAAAGATCACCACAAGGAGGTTACTGAGTTGGTATTTCCCCAAGACCTCGAGCGATGTTGTTTGTCTTGTTAGGATGACTGAAACCTATTTTGTCCCACATGGGTATATGTGGAAATTGTATTATTTTAATGTATTGTAAGTGAAATTCCAAGTGTCATTAATGGAATGTGAACAATCACTATGTAATATGAAGAGTCATGAGGGTAGTCTAAGATTCAAAGGGGAATGTCAAGCTTCAGCCCACTTTTTGCTATCTATAGAACCTCATAACTTATAGTACATGGTTTTAGGAGACAAGATTTTCACTAGGCATTCCCTAGAGGAGGCTTGCAAGTTATTTTGATGAGCCATGGCTTCTCCACGGCATAGAGTGAGTACATCTCTTTGGAGGAGCATGTGGTGTTGACTGTAATGTTCCACTATTGGTGATAGTGGTTGTCAATGGTGTATGTATGTATGGAAATTTCAAAATATATATATATATATATATATATATATATATATATATATATATATATATATATATATATATATATATATATATATAGATATATAGATATATATATATATATATATATATATATAATAGAGCCAACACATCTTCATGCATATGTTGTTATTATAGTTTCACTATTCTGGTTACTTTAGCAATGTATGTTGTTTAGCTTACACATTTTTGTATGAACTATTTTGTATACGATTGTATGAATCTTGTTGAAGTCATTTTGTTGGTTTAAACTATCATTTTGGATTGTGGGCTATTCTGCTTCCCATCTTGTGATGTCATTCAGCTCATGTGTTCCTTTCAGGATGTGTACTTTTACAACCTTCTAAGGGGCACACTTCCTATTCCCCCTGTGTGTGCTATAACCCCCATGTATCTTTCTTGACACACTATTGGGTCACATAAATTCTTCTGACAAAGATATAATACTTACCTCTACGCACTATCACAGTTAAGGCATAGATTCACTAGCCACTATCGGGACTCAACTTCAAATGGTCTGAGGTCTAGTTCGGACTTCTTACTAGGGAGATCCCTTAACATGTTGGCAATTCCAACATCGTCAGCATGCTCCTAACCTAAGCAAAACATATGTCAACTCACTAAAGTGATATTTCCAATGTAGTCATCGGTGCATTGGTTGGCCCATGTAAGCGAGAGAATGACTAGACAAAAGATATACTAGTAAACCAACAAACAAGAAAGATAAAACCATGAAAACCAGAATGTTCGAAGCTTGAATTCATATGCATAAAATTAAAAATGGAAATCATATGAGAGGCAGTCTACAGATGTACCATGGTATCTTAACTTGTTTCATGTGAAAGACAAGCATGTACACACTTTCAAACTTAAAAAATGAGCAAACATTAAGAAAGAATAAAACTTTTAATTTTCAATAGTACTTTCTACATACGACTCCTCCAGTGACTAAGGGATAGGATCATGTGATTGCAATCAAGGATGAAAAAATTCTAAGATAGATTGATTTCAATGTGAATAACGGAGTGATGAGGAGCCTGGAAAGACTCAATAGATTTTTGATCTGAAGTGGAACTGACCTTAAGGCTAACAGAACCTGACATAACCATCAACTAAGGTTGAAGTGCCTCAGAAACTTGAGGAGTTTCCAATTCATCATAAGATGGACCATCAAAGAAAAGTGGCTTAGAAAGATCAACAATGGAAAAATTAGAATCATGATCAGATGAATGAATGAAAAGATCACGACGGCCACGATCACAGAGTTCAAGATCAAAAATAGAGGCATCCTCATGATTTGACGAATCATACAGAGGGGATGATGAAAAATGAGAAATTTCACCCTCTATGTTTTCCGAAATGTGAGATGGGAGACTAGTTGGATTTAGAAAAACAGATTCATCCTCTCCGCATTCAAATGAACAACTGGAATTTCACACATTCTGTGAATGATTTAAAGAAGAAACATTTGAAAATTAATTTTGACAAGATGGAACAGAAATGACAAAATCATGGAATATGTTAGGATAAAGTGGATTAGGTGTAGACAAAAAGAGGTGATCCTTCACTACATATCCTTGTTCAAATTCCCACACATACTCATCAAAAATGATATCGTATGTTGGTTTTTCAACACCAACTTCATCCAGAACTTGATCCTCATGAAAATCACAAGTGATATCTAAGACAGATGAACACAACAATCTAAAATTTAGAGGATCAAAGGGACTAAAGGATGAAGGATGAGAAGATAGCACTTCATGGAAACCATTGGAGTTGTAGTCCCAATATGCACATAAGTTTTAATCAAGTGAGATAGGAGGAGATGGAGATAGATCAACATGCGGACTCCAAAATTCTCCCATATCAACCTATGGAGCTAGAGTTGTCTGATGGGAAGGGGACAGAGGGTCACATGGGAAAACAACCTTGTCCATCTTAGATTTATAAGCTCTAACACCAAGGTATGGTTAGAGAGGTTTGAAAGACTCTAACGCGTGTGGATATTTCAGAAATGTGAAGATATTGAAATCTTTCATCCAATAATTCCTAGTCAACTTCATCTTCAGGAAATTCAAAACATTAATGAAGGAAATGATCGTGAAAATATTAAAGAGATTCATCAATTGGTTTCCACAATTTTAAGATTCTTATCTTAATGGATTTACGATCATAAAGAATGAAAGCATAACATGATTGACTAAAAAATTGTTGGAAAGATTGTATAGAGGCTATAGCAAATGTGTGACACCATTGCTTTGCACGCCCTTAGAATTTGAAAAATAACCAATAGGCAATATCCTCGAATGGAATGTCATGCCTATCACAAAAACCACAAAAGGAAATTGTATGTCTAAGCAAGGATATTCCACCCTCACCATTCAACTTAGTTATGGACAATTCATTCAAAATTCTTGCTGACACTTCAAAATGTGTAGAGTTAGAAAAACAAGTCAGGGTTTGATTTCGAAAGAAGTCATGAAATATGTGCAAAAATGAAAAATAGACTTCAAGTGCTCAAATTTTCATCTGGCCCTCCTTCTAGCATCATAAATGTTGATGATTTTGGACCTGCCAAAATTCAGGGAATCTCCCCGATATGAAGTCCCAACTACGATTCACACCGTTTGGAGTAGGAGACCCAGCAGTGGGTGGAAATGTAATCCCTTGACCATAGTAGCACATAGGGGAAAGTATGATAACTTTGGGTGAGAGAAAGTGTGTCACCCTATGAAGAGTCTAGTGTGATGCATGAAGGTTCTAAAACATGGAGGGGAAAAGGATATGCACCCCTTAGAGGCTTGTAATAGTAGACAACTTGAAAGGAACACATGAGCGGAATGACATCACGAGCTAAAATGCACAATAGTCCACAGTTTAAAGTGATGAGATAATCCAACAACACAAATTCAATGGGAATTGTACAAATGCATACAAATTAGTTCATGAGCATATTCTTAAGTTAAATACCACACATTGCCAATACAACAAGAATAGTCCACCTATATTAACAAAATATGCATGAAAGTGTCTTGGCTTTGATTTTATTATTATAAATTAAAGTTCCATCCATACATAAACCATTTACGACCACTAGCCCCAATAGTGGAACATTAGAATCAAGAACACCTACTCCAAATAAGTATACTTTCTCTATGCTATGGAGAACCAAGGCTATTCACAGTACTCTTAGGGCTTTTCTAAGACTATGCCTAGCCAAAATCTTGGCTCCTAAAAATTATGTTCTATTACTTATGAGGTTTTATTTATAACAAAGGGAGGGGTGACCTTTGGAATTCCCCTTTGTCTCTCTTTGACTTCCCTCATGACTCTTAAACTTCTTCACTAAATGACACATTACATTACATGATGACTTTTCATATTTCTATATTGACAGTTTGAATTTAACTTACAACATATTTAAAATTAATATTACATTTTCTACTTGTACCCATATAAGACAAAATAAGGTAGAGACAACCAAACAATACACAACACTATGTTTCTCGAGTTTGGGAATTGTCCGGCTTAAAAAACTCCACTTTTGCTTCTTGGTCATATATCGGTGCCAAGCTTGGTATTGTGTGATGGTGTCACCAAACTATTTGTCGGCACCTTTTTGAAAGAAAAATCTTGCTTCCATGGCATTTGCATATATGGTCTTCAAACCTATATCCAACTTGTTCTGAAGCCTGAGTAGCATTGTCTTGATCTGGACCATCAATGAACTTCTTCATGTTGTGTGCATCCAACAACAAGTCTTCCTTAGTGGCTTCTCATCTTATTTGCTCCAAGTACTCCTCGATCTCTAGCCAAACTTGTTTCTTGGGTTTACCATCGGTAAGTGAACCGGTTGGTGGGATCTATTGCTTTCTCACCAAGACACCCAAGCTATTTTACAATCACACATATGATGCATATGTGCTACCGATGAATAAGATGAGCTTCTCGTTGTTATGAATCAACAATCTAGCCTTCTCTTTCTCCATATCTACCTGTGGCGATATCATCTTTCCTAAGTCGAGCGGACCCACTTTGTATTGCATTGTCCACTCTTGTATATGGGTGATGGAAGCATGTATGTTCTTAAGAGTTTGAAAAAAATATTTTCTCCGCTGTTGTAGGCCATGCAAATGAACAAATTTTTTATGCACGTTAACAAATCCATCATAGATCTTCTACATGGTATCACCAAGTGTTGATAATTCAACAAGTATTTTTGTCCTCATCTCCCCAAATGTGAAATCTTCATTCTGTGTTGATGCTCTGAGTTGTTTTACCTCTTTCTTGGAATCCTACAAGTTATTTTCCATTTGTTCATTCTTGGCCTTTAGATGTTAAACATTTAAGCTTATTTCTCCCGCAGAGGCCAAAATTGCATGGGAAATGGTAGTTGGATGCTTCCTAGTGTTTGGAACTATCACCCTTTCCTTGATGAATGCATTTGATGCGTGATTATCCAGAAAGTGATTCCTTTACACTTGTACAATTCTGTTCTCGAACTCATCAAATGATAGATTGTACACATCTATGACCGGATCATCATCAAGGAGAACATCATATCCTTTCTCACTCTGGGTTTCTTATGGTACTAGAGGTGGTGGAGACTAAGGGATGACTTGTGGTGCTCTCGGCATTAGGTAAGTGTCTTCATTTTTTGGTTCTTGTTCCAATTCCATGTCTATCACTTTGATCAATTTCTCAATAAGTTGAGCAAGCTCTCGATCCTACATTTGTTCGCCCTCGTCCTTAGTTGTTGGTTGTTTCAACTCATCAACCTCTATCGGAATTATTTCCTCTGTCATCGCACCTTGCCTTTGCTCTTCTTCCTACTTTTGCTTCTCTTCTCTTCCTCTCATCCTCCACTCTTGTTCTTCTTTCAGCTTTTTCCCCATCTTCAGAAACTTCAATTCTGCTTCCTACAACCTCTTATGTTCTCTCTTCCCTTACTCTGCTCTCTTCATCTATTTCTCTCTCTTTGCTTCCACTTCCAAAGTTTCCTTTTCTATCATAGGATCTGCCATCATGTTGTAGTTTTTTGATGAGCCTCGATATTGCACCAAGAATGTTGCAACTCCCAAGGCTACCGACATTAATTATCAACCCGAGGTTCATATGAACTTAAGAAGTATTGGAACTATATGTGAAGCATACAATGTGTCATTCCTTTGTTGTCATGATTTAATAGAGTGCATGTACTAAAATCAAACCCTAAACTAATTGCAGAAAATGAACGCTCGAAATGGAAACCCTAACCTATTGCAAGAAATAAAGTACAAGGAAAGAAACGTATTCTAATTGCATAAAGATAATGAAATAAATGTAAAAGAAACCTAACTTTAACCTATTTATCACATGTGATGATTTAAACTAACTAATTATGGAATCTGATTTGGGGAGTACTAACTGTTGCATTTATGTGCTAATTAAGAAATAAAAAGAACTATTTTTCTTTATCTTTTCATTTCATAAATGTAAATGTTAATCTTTCCTTTTTCTTTGGCAGGGGAGATAGGTGTGGAGGAAGAGGGGTACAATTGTTTTGATGGCTTTGAGATCAAGTAGAGGCCTAATCCCAGCTTTAATGATGATTTTTCTCAATTTTGGCTCAAAATAGACCACTACAGGATTTCCTACAGGATGTCTACAGGATGTACTTGTTCCTACAGGATCCCCTGTTTTATTACAAGAACATGCTGAAAGAATAGAAAGTGGTATAGAAGGTGGAATGGAGCTTGGGAAAGGTGGATAATGGAAGAATAAGGCATGGAGGTGGTGGACACTACCCAAAACTCAAGAAATGGCTTCGATATGGATGAATTTTCTCAATGGAAATGACAACTTGTGCTTATAAGACAAGAATTCATATTGAGATTTTAGTAAATTTTAGTGACATGGGTGGATGAGGCTTGTATGAGGAGAACAAGATGACGTATTCATGTAATGTAGAATATCCTACAACAATGCACATTATTCTCTACATCTATCGAAAAATTCATATATACATGGGAAATATTTATTAAATAACGGAAAATTACTAGTCTAAAATCCAGAAATGCAAGAACTAGTGAGCTAGTAAATCTATCAAATGCCTAACCTAATCATGTGAAAATTCAATGGGCCAAATTTTGTTATTAAATAGAATATTTTTTTGATCTAATGCAATTGGAATCAACATGATTTAAGATCATTATCATGCTCTAAAAAATAGCATAAATTTATTGTTCTTTACTACAGAGTTCGAGAAATCTAGATTTTGTGAATAAGAAGACTAACCCAGGTAGCTCAATGATTAATATGACCTTCCAAATATTTTCCAAGAATGAAATGATGGTTGTGATCCCGCAAAAGAACTTACATCAACCATTTAACCAAATCCCGCAACAAGAAATCATTAAAGCTAAATGCAGAAATAGAAAGAAGCAAGAACAACATATGCATGCAAATAAGAAGTGGAAATAATAAAAACAAATGATACAAAAGGGATCTAAGGCTCTTGGGATAGCCAAGCCCAAGGAAACTCATAATCCTATGGAGGAGACCAAGACTTAGAACCTGAACATGACAACAATCTTGATTATTTCCATCAATACAATTACATCCCTACAATAAAATACATTGGAGCTGCAAAAATATGAGTTCTCTCCACAGGAATACTAATAAAAAACCACCTAGAGGAAAATGCGACTTGGTAGTTATGAAAAATGATTAGGAATCATTACCCATGAAAGGAGGAATCTTTCCCCACCAAAATCCATGGATTAGTGGATCTGGTTCTCAATACTAGGAAAATGTGACTTGGTACTTATGAAAAATGTTTAGGAATCATTCCCCATGAAAGGTGGAATCTTTCCCCACCAAAATCCATGGATTAGTGGATCTAGTTCTCAATACTAGGAATCTGCATTAAATGGTAGGGAGCACATTCCTAGATTTTATCAATCATTGGAGTTCCACAATCTATGCCATAATTCCATAATATCTTGTTGATTTATTATTTAATATTGATCCTCCTGTAGTAGGGAGAAAGTCCCTAAATTATCTCCTCCTCCAAATCTTCATAATCTGCCCAATATTCTCATAATATTCCACAAAAATAAATAATATTAGGCACAAATATGCAATTATTCATAAACCTTCATAATGAACATATTAAAGTTAAAAATACATTATCTAATGCAAAAAGAGAGGTTTAATGTGTTGAAGGATGGTTAGATGGGCCTTAATTTATGTTTAATTTAGAGGCATGGGCCTTAATTTATGTCTAATTTAGAGGCCCATCATACCCCCTGCTGAAAGTGTTTCTCATCCTCTAAGCAACTTAGTGACCTCATTGTGCCTCATTCATGGCCCTGGTGGCCTCTCTCTTGTGCATTCCTCGGTCTTTTCTCTTAAGAATCTTGGCTGTTGGTTCTACAAGGACAATCCCAAAAATATATTTGTTCATAGAAAAACCATTGTTTCTTGACACCAATATCTTTCCTTCTTCTTTTATTTTGTGGCATAGATGATTGCCCAATGGACTTGGAGTTTTCTATTTTGATTAGGTCTCTCTTAGGAATTGCCTTTTCTTTTCTATTTTTAGCACCATCTATTCCTTCCTTCTTGTAGCAACATTTTGTCTTCCTGTAGCAGCCACTCCTTCTCTTTGAAAGTCCTTTAACTATATAGGAGTGATGAGAAATTACGTAGAGGGTTTGGATGATGATGATAGGGCTTAGAGCGAGTAGTGTAGGTTTGTGAAAATGGAGAGGATGCTCTGTTTTTTCTTTCAAGAAATTTTCAAGGTGAGACACAGTGTAGGGTTTGTTCATGAAATCATGAAATGGGATGGATGAATGATGGATAGATAGTGAACATGAAGTGGATGGAGGGCTTGGAGTGTTGTGGAGACTTGGCCTTTGAAGAAGTTTCTTCTTTTAAATATTGTCCCCATTCCTTGAAATCATCGCCCTTCATAATTTGACTTTTCCACATTGCATGAGTGAATGATTGAGCTGAAATTAACTAGTTGAAGGTGGCCGAGACTATTGACCCATCCTTAGCTTATAAAACCTCATATATCTTGCCTTGACAACAAATTTCTAACTATAATATGCTCAAGAGAAGAGGTCAATAATATTGCATACCTCTACCTATCTAATGGTTGTTGGATAGACATGCATGCTGCTGTTGAGTTGATGATGTTATGTTGCTAATGACTCGGGTACATCTTCTTGATTGCATTTTTCTTTTTTTTTTTTATCTCATTTTGTTGACGGGTTGTATGCTTGTTGATGTGTAAGTGTTGGGGGACCTATATCAACCTTCCATAAAGAATACCTAAACTTTTGACCCATTTCTCCATCATATTTCTTCTTGTAGCTTCTTCTTGGCCTTCCTGCAGATATCATGTAGTAATTCATGACAACCTCTTGTAGCAAACTTGTTTTGTCCATATCTCCCAAACGGTAGAATGGATTGACTAGAAATTTTCTGAACATGTTTCCATCATAATTATGAACCTCCCCATAAACAAACTTTGGCAAATGGATGCACGATTCTCGAGAAAAACTAAAAATGGCTGAAGGTGATGGAGGCCAATTTCTTAGAAACCATGCACTAGAATTTGCTGAAATTTATTGGACATGTTACCATCATCCATATGTATATCCCCATGAATCAAATTTTTAAATGGATGCATGGATATAAAGAAAAATAAAAAAATGGTTGTAGGTGATGGAGGTTGATTTCTTGAAAAATGTGCCCTAGAATTTGCTGAAATTACTTAAGCATGTTACCATAATCCATATGTATCCCCCTTGAAACATTTTTTGAAAATGGATGCATGGTTTTCAAGATATGGAAAAATAGTTTTATGCTCTATGTATTTTTGTTTCTTGTAGTAAGACAGAGCATTCCTATAGTTTTTAAGGACAACGAGGAAAATTAGTGGTAGAATCTTGTAAATCATGAGTGGATGGTGGAAAGAGATGGGGGTGATGGATTTGCATGGCCTTGGTCAGTTTGGAGCACTTAAGCAAAGGAGGAGAGAGTCAAAATTTAACTTCTTTTGACTAGGTTTGACCTATTTTTTCTTTTCTTGGTGCCAACTTGTTTTTGTTGCTTGTAGATGATGGAGGGCACCTATATTCATCAGAAAAATACATGGAGCATATATTTTTTTATTTATTCTCTTTTTTATTCTAGGCCTACTAGTCGCCTTAATGAGGTTTTCAACTACTAGGTCTGCCTAGGTGCCTCAAAGGAGGATTTCACTTAGGATCTTTTCTTTTTCTCTCTTTTTTCTCTTTTTCCCAACTCATTGACTGCCTCATGGAGGTATTCAATCAATGAGCCGATATCAAGCACCTCAAAGGAATTTTCACCTACTATTTTATTTATTTCCTCTTATTTTCATTTTTTTCTACCCTACTTGAAGAACAAAAATTACTTTCAAGTATAAGAATACTTCCAATGGAGCCATGTGCACCTCAATATGATAGAGAAACTGATGTGTAGGCTTGCAATATATGATTTTACATGTACGTGGATTTCAGAGACCAAATGATTTGAATTTGAAAGGATCAAGCATAGTTGAAGAAGAGAGTGTTGCTGCAACTTAATAACTATCTGGAACCATAATTCAATATAGTATTTATGCCCCTGGCCCACTTGCTGATTTAGATCATCTTGGATGTCTTCTTCTTTCACGACCTTCAAATCTTCCTATTTTTGATGATTGTTCTGTTGAACACATGGAGGATTTGATGGTAATCATGAGGGAGCTTTCTTAATCTTTGATTTTGTTTCCTGCTCTTCCTCAAGTGTGGTCCATGATTCTTTGATCTTCTCTTTTGAATCTTCTTTTTTTTGCATGTTGTCCTTCAATGGCATCAAGAGAATATCTTCTTTTGAATATTCTTCCTGAGCTTAGATGAATACCGTTGAGATTGAAAGGATATATTTGGAAGTGTTGTACCTCAGCATTGTAAGTGGAATAAGCTACTTCATTGTGTGGGTTTGGAAATGGTTATACATGTAGATGAGTGGGAGTGGATATTTGAGATGGATGTGATTGGGGTTGTGGTTGTGGTGGAGGTGAATGATAGGGATAACATGGAGTTAGGTATGGAGGATATTGTGGATGGTTCCCATAAGTTCCTTGTTAGCCTTGTTGGGAAGATTGGTTTTGGGGTTGAGATGGCCAATGTTGCCAAGGAAATGGAGTGCTCCAATTATTTTGAGATGTATGTGCATAAGCTTGAAATTGTGAATTAGGTTCTTGCACCATACTAGGTTGAATAGGCTGCCATGGTCCTCTTGGAACTCCATAACATAGTTGCATTGGCAATTGACTTGCTCCATTTCCTCTAGGTAAACTTCCTTCAAACTTGGTAATGAGGGTCAATATTTAACATCATGTGATTCTGCATTGATGACACAAATATCAACATCTTCTTTTTTCTCATTTTTGAATTCTTAACATTTCTACTTGTTCACTTAGGTTGCTAAGAATTTATGTTTTAAAGTTATCAAGCAAATTTCCAAGTTTAGCTTGACTTTCCAAACTTGATGTTGATTTACTTACTCTTGCCCTTCATCTTGATATGTGTTTGCATGTTTCACAAATTTCTTCAAATGATAGTTGGTATACATCACCTCCACTCATGAGATCAAGGAGATCAATCCACTCATCCCTAATTGTTCTAAGTAAGAGGGTTTTTAGTGTGTATGTTCCTAAACCATGTGGGTTTTCCCTCTTAACATTATACATGAACCTCTCTATTAGATACTCTAGACTCTCATCTTCTCTTTGATTCATTCTAAATATTTATTCTTTAAGATCATGATCCTTATATTTTTCTAGAAATATATTTTTCATATCATTCCATGATCTTATTGAATTAGTCCCTAAACTCATGAACCACTTAAGAGCTCCATCCTTCAATGTTTTTAAAAACAATCTAGTTTTTGAGTTTTTAATAAGTAACCATCAGATATATAAACAATTTCAAATTCAAAGAGAAAGGTTTCTAGATCCTCCGACCTTAAACCATGAAATTTTGGAAGAAAATATGGGGGAATGTTGTTCATATGCACACTACCATTAGTATCCTAAATGGGAAATACGAGAGAATCTTCCTCATTATCATCATATCCATCCATTTCTTCTACATTTTTTTCCATCTTCTTCTTCTACCTAAAAAAGTGAATGGTGATGTGGCTCTTACTACACCACATGATCAATTGGTGGGGGTGGGGTGGGAGTGGGAATTTTATTTTGTTTTTATGATTGAATGAAAACACTAATGCAATGCACTTTTCTTTTTTTGAAATGAAATATGCCTAATGCAATTATTTTTTGTTTTTGCAAGAAGTAAAAAGAAATGAATCAACAAGGGTAGAAAACAATGCATACTTTGACAACTCCCTGGAAACATCACCAAGAAGCGATGAGCCTCAGTATTGTAGCAAGAATGCTGCAATTCCCAAGGCTACCCACTTTAATTATCAACCCGGGGTTCATACAAACTTAAGAGGTATCAACACTATATGTGTAGCATAAAATGTGTCATTCCTTTGCTTTCTTGATGTAATGGAGTGCATGTATTGAAATCAAACGCTAAACTAATTGCAGAAAATGAACTGCTCGAAATGGAAACCCTAACCTATTGCAAGAAATAACGTACAAGGAAAGAAAGATATTCTAATTTCATAAATATCATGAACTAAATGTAAAAGAAACCTAAATTAACCCTATTTATCACATGTGAGGATTTAAACTAACTGAGCATGGAATTTGATCTAGGGAGTGTTAACTATTGCATGCATGTGCTAATTAAGAAATAAAAAGAACTATTTTTCTTTATATTTTCATTTTATAAATGCAAATGCTAATCTTTCCTTATTCTTTGGTAGGGATACAGGTGTGGAGCAAGAGGGGTATAATGTTTTTGATGGCTTGGAGGTCAAGTAGAGGCCTAATCCCAACTTCAATGATGATTTTTCTCAATTCGGGCTCAAAACAGGCCGCTACAAGATTTTCTACAGGATGCCTATAGGATGTACTAGTTCCTACAGGGTCCCCTATTTTATTACAAGAACAGGGTGAAAACATAGGGAGTGGTATAGAAGGTGGAATGGATATTGGGAAAGGTGGATAATGGAAGAATAAGGAATGGAGGTGGTGGACACTACCTAGAACTCAAGCAAGGGCTTCAAGATGTATGGATTTTCTCAATGGAAATGACAATTTTTGCTTATAAAATAAGAACTCAGACTGAGATTTTATTGGATTTTGGTTACATGGAAGGATGAGACTTGGATGAGGCAAACAAGATGAGGTCTCCCCAAAATGTAGAATATCCTTCAACAACACACATTATTGTTTGCATTTATCCACAAATGCATCTATATATGGAAAATATTTATTAGATAATGGAAAATTACTAGTCTAAAATTCAGAAATTCGAGAACTAGTGAGCTAATAAATGTATCAAATACCTAACCTAATCAAGTGAAAATGCAATGGGATAAAATTTTTATTAAATAGAATTTCTTTTTGATCTAATTCAAGTGGAATATACTTGATTGAAGCTCGTTATCATGATCTAAAAAATAGAAAACATGTATTTTTCTTTGCTACAAAGGAGTTCCACAAATCTAGATTTGGTGAATAAGAAGACTAATCTGAGTAGCTCAATGGCTACTATGACCTTCCAAATATTTTACAAGGATGAAATTATGCTTTTGATCCTTCAAAATAACTTACATTAACCATTTAACCGAATCTTACAACAAGAAATCATTAATACTAAATGCAAAAATACAAAGAAACAAGAACAAGAGATGCATGTGAATAAGAAGTGAAAGGAATAAAAAAAATGATAAAAAAGGGCTCTAAGGCTCTTAGGATGGATAAGCACAAGGAAAAAAAGAGTCCTATGGAGGAGACCAAGACTTAGAAGTTGAACATGACACCAATTTTCATTATTTCCTTCAATACAATTACATCCCTACAAGAAAATACAATGGAGCTGCAAAAATATGAGTTCTCTCCACAAGAAGACTAATAAAAATCCACCTAGAGGAAAATTTGACTTGGTACTTATAAAAAATGATTAGGAATCATTCCCCATGAAAGGAGGAAGCTTTCCCCACCAAAATCCCTTGATTAGTGGATCTGGTTCCCAATACTAGGAATCTGCATTAAATGGCAGGGAACACATTCCTAGATTTTCTCATTCATTGGATTTCCACAATCTATGCCATAATTCCATAATATCTTGTTGATTTTTATTTAATATTGATCCTCCTATAGTATGGAGCAAGTCCATAAATTATCTTCTCCTCCAAATCTTCATAATCGGCCCAATATTCTCATAATATTCCACAAAAATAAATAATATTAGGCACAAATATGCAATTATTCATAAACCTTCCTAATTAACATATTAAGGTTAAAAATAAATTATCTAATGCTAAAATATAGGTTTAATGCACTAAGGGATGGCTAGATGGGCCTTAATTTATGTTTATTTTAGAGGCATGGGGCTTAATTTATGTCTAATTTAGAGGCCCATCACATTTCTCTCCCTTTGGATCATCAAAAACCTTCCTCTTTCCCTTATCCTGCACTGGATTACTACCTTCTATTGTTGTTGTTTTTGTTGGATAGAAACTCCTGTTTGTAGCGAAGCCTAATTTCTTGCTATATTGACTGACTTATGGAGTTTGGAGGCATTGTTGCAATACCTCAAAGGATCCTCCTCTGGTCAATGAAATATCCCTTGGATCCACAGAAAGTAAAATCTCATACAATGGTCCTTGTAAATGCCATGGGGATCATACGGATTAAAGTCCTTAGTGTCAAACTTGAATTTTGCAATGTCCTTAGCTTCAACAACTTCACCTTTCAAGCTCTTAATCTGATATAATTTGATTCACAAAGGAAGAGTAGGCCATGGCACTTTCTTCTTCCTATGCAGTTCTGCTAACAATCATGTAGCGAGGTGGTATGAAACTTCTTACATGATCAGTTTATTGGTGGCATACCTTGGTAGGACATGCAGAGGTTTCTCTCTTCTAAACACTCTGATGAAGGTTCCACCTCATGAGGCATACCAATCTTTAATGTTTACTATCGCCTCCATTGATTCTCAGGACATGAAAGGTGGATCTTGATCAAATATAAGATTTTATAACTAGATGATAAAGTGCTAACTTAACTTTTCCACCACTCCTCAATAGTTGTCGGAAAGAAAATTTCAATAGATGTTTACGGTAGTATCTTAAGTTTTCTAAGTCCAACTCATGCCAGGGAACTACTATTGTGTACAAATTGAATGCAGTAAGTATGAAGGCATATAAAACCTTTCTTGCTCATTCTTAGGTAGATTCTGAGTCTCAGCCACAAGGTACTTCAATTAATGAGCCAACAGATCTAACCAGTTGAATGGCCTCCCATAATTTACCAAATGGTCTGGTAAGACTACCCACCCTTCAGGGAAGGTCTTTGTGCTCCCTTGACCATATATTGTGCAATTAAAGATGATCAATAATGGTAAGCCTTCCTGAGGGACTTTGTCTTGTAATCATTGGTGGGTGTCTTTCTAAACTTTGACAACTCTTTCACCCAGTGATTGAAAATGTATCTTGTGTTCACAGAGCTATGGGTGGCATAGAAATGTGAGTCCATGCGCTCCACCATCTCAGGAAAGTGATACATATGTTGAAAGTCCTCTTCCCTAAAGGCAGAAAGCTTCCTCCAGCTGGCACTTCTCATTGTCATATTTTTTTCATTCATATGTGAGATAATCTAGCTGATGAGTCCACACATGGGAAGGTGGGATACCTACATTCAACCTTGTATAACCTTGACTGTCAAATGCTATGATAAACATGTTCATCTTCTAATTCTTCCTTAAAGTCTTGTGAAAAGGTGTGTTTGATCTGCTTGCATGCCAGTGTTGTCCCTTCTCAATAAACAACTGAGTATCTGCATACAATGGTAAATCAACTAATGTTTGCTCAATTGCTTCCCCACTACTACTCTTGGTGGTTTCCTTTGATGCAACTCTCTTGGATGCCATGTTAACTGAGACTGCTGGAGAGATTCTCAACAACTATAAAACACTCATAAAACACTCATGGTAAACAAATGTCAGCTAAAAAACAAAATAATTTCAAGGAAAGTTCAAGCAACAAGTCAAACACTTTATGGGAAAGATTGCACATTTTTTCCTAACAAGGCTGACTCACTAACTATGGGAACAATGCACTACGTAGTCCCAGTAGTTATTGTGGGAGCTTAATGACTGGAACTCTACAATGAATAGTTTGGTCTGGTCCAAGGCCCAAGAGAGAATACACATTATCTAGTCTCATTGGCCAAGCTGGGAGACTGACTTTAGGAACTACACAGTGTGCAGTTGAAGCCATCCTAGGCCATTCTCTACACAATTCCAAAAGCCAAACCCGAGGATTGAGGCACTAGATTGCACAAAGAAAGTTGTGCAAAGTGAGATATGGGTAAGGGGACCTAGATTTTCCCAAGAGAATTGTGAAAGACAAGAAAATCTAAAATATGGTGTGAAGTTGAGTGCAGATATGACAAATTTTTAATGCATGCATGTGAAACAATTGATTAAACTTAAGGAAAACAAAGCATGTGAGGAGAGTCATCATAACAACGACCGTTGGTTTAAAAATAGAAAAACTCATGTGACACTTGGCAAAGTACATCTATAACTTCAAACAACACTTCTAAAAGCTGAAGAAAGTTAAAATGTTAGCAATAATGTACATAAACAAGTCAAATAACACTCACAGAAGCTAAACAACAAAAAGAGATAGAAAAAGTGGCAACAGACGACAAAATAAAAACTCACCCAGAAAAGCGACAAAGGTTGCACATAAGGCTCCTTGATCTCCTAAAAAATGCTAGAGTTCCAAGACTGAGTGTGCAAATAATATCTAGTGGCATCAATTAAATAGATTTGGTCAAGTTAGGG
The DNA here is from genome assembly GCA_031772625.1 of Pinus tabuliformis. NCBI lineage: Eukaryota > Viridiplantae > Streptophyta > Pinopsida > Pinales > Pinaceae > Pinus > Pinus tabuliformis. The sequence goes on along the minus strand of CM062817.1, from coordinate 1,416,196,927 downwards.
TTTATGATGTGCATGCCTAAATTCTAGGAAAATGTGACACTTCGCAGATGTTTATGAAAATAACGCAGGTGGATCCTTTTGGATAATAAAAATATATCCATATTTTTAGGGATGATTTTTTTTATTTTTCTTTTCCTGGGAAACTTTCCATGCACACTATCAGGGAAGGAAATGTAGTTTTGTGAATTAGGAAACTTTCTAGCTCAATGCATTGTGCAGTTTCTGAGCTCAGTGAGGGTTGCACAATTTTTGAGCTTAGTGTTGGGCTACCCCCTCATCACTGTGCATTATAGAGCTCAAGGTTCATTGGTGGTTAGTATTGTGGAACTCCCAACAAGAAGGCCAATTTCCCTTAAGAATTTCACAGATTTCTAGGGCAAACACAAAACTACTAAGGGACCAAGTCAAGAGATCGACTTGTGAGATAGAAAATGAGCTAAGTAAGCAAACACAAGCCAAACTGAAAGGATAAGTCTCATTCAAAGCAAAATTACCTAGATTAGTGCTAGATGAGTTGCTGTGGTTGAGACGGGAGGATCCAAAGTCGAAGCATCAACAAACTTCTGGAGGGTGTTTGTAGCTGTTACAACACATATGTATCAGGACTATGAACTGAAATAGTACTATTATTATTACTACTAACTATAAAAATATAATTTTCACTAGTTGGAGTGGCAAGGAGCTCCAATTGTGTATCTAGTGGGACTGGGGATGGCTATGCAACATAACACCCCAATTGAGTTTCTAGGAAGAAATTGCCAAATATAAATTCTGTGAAAGCTACTAGTTCATTATGTCCATTGAAGGGAGTGATCGTATGTTTAACTCCCTGATTTCACTAAGATCTAGCTATTTCTACCCTTGTGTGGATTCCATAAATGTAACCAACCCGTACAAAAGTACCCTTGTTTTTTATTGGACAAATCTCTACTCAACAATACTCCATATTCTTCTGGAATGTCCACAATCACTATGTTGATACATTGGCGGACTTTCTCATCAGATGATAAATGGATAATCACATCTCTGAGTTCAACGACTCTATGGACAAGAGTCATGTCCAACTGAATGATTTGTGCATCTATTTTTTCCCATTTTACATTGATTTTATTGGCGACAGATAATGGAATTACATTTACCGATGCACCAAAATCAAACAAGAAATTGTGTACATTGAAATTGAATATTTCAAAAGTTAACAGTAATTGAGAGCAGAGTGTATTTGCATCTACTTTTAAAGAGATAGTCACTGATTTGAGGGAATTAGAGGTCATATCAAATCCATTTGGTGAAGAAGAATCATTACCTGGAGTGGACTGCCCAAGTTCACATACAAGGATGTCCTGTTGGCTCGTGATCTTTGTTAGTTTGAACATTGAGATATTCTCATGAACCTTCTTCATTTGTTCAACTATGTCGTAATCTAGAGCAGTAAGGATTTCCAAACTGTCTCGGGATGTGACATCGTTTATGACTTCCAAATTGGTGGTCTTACTTTTACTTCTTACAAAAGCACTTTTCGTTGCAGTTACGTTCCCATAATTTCTCTATGTTCTGGGCTGAGCTGACAGGTTGACTGACCTCTCTTAAAAAAAAATCTTTGATTTTCTACTTCAACTCTGGTATGGTGCTTGACTCTTCGTTTCTCATATTTTACCAGTTGGTTTGCTTCTAGGTTGGGCCATCACTCAGAGGTTATTTGTCATCCATGCTCTTTTGGGATGTGAGTATGAAATATAACATGTTTACTACATTCACTACACTTGGCATCTCTTTGGTTGTGAAAACTTCTTGGTTTTGTTCTACATGCACGGTTTGCTCATCAGCAAGTATTGCATCAACAAGATGCGTAGTAAGAATGTTCATGGCATGATCTCATTGTGGGCATGTTTTATCATAATGAATTTTTTTATGATATGAATAGTATTGGTCTATGCCCATACTTTTGATATTCATTACAACATTCGATATCTGTGCAAACTTAGCTGGCTGGTTGCTTCTACTACCAAAATTTGTATTCCTTCTAAATAGGTTAACTTGGGAGTCTTTCTCCTCACAGTGGTCTTGTTTGACCTTTTTTTTAGCTCTGCCATCTCATTTGGTAGAGTCTTAACAATACGAGTTAAGCTCTCAAGATCAAAAGTTTCCTTTTATTTGGCCTTACTTACAAAGATTTGAGACCTTTTACCCATGTCTTTGAATTCTTTTGTTGGTTCATCATCTACAATGACACCAATCACATGCAAGTCCTTTTCAATAGCGATTTCCTCTTCACAATTTTCTGTTAAAGTTTCTTTCGTAATTCTCTTTACAAACTGTGTAATGCTAGTTGGTAAGGTAGAAGTGTAATAATCGATGGTGATGGATTCATGAGGTTTAGTGTTTTTTTGGAACTTATTGAGAATATGGTTAAACCTCTGATTTAAATCTTTCACTTTTTCCTTGTGCTCCATCTTGATATTGCCCAGCTCTTTCAACAACAAGGCGGGGGTTTTGTCATCAACAAATTTATTGAGGAAATTTTTCTTAAACCCCCTCGAGTTCTAGATAGAATTTAGAGTAATACTATGATACCATACATTTTATTTGCCATCTAAGACACACAAAAAAAGTCTACATGCAACATCATCATAGCATACCTCAAGTGTTTGCATATGTACATATAAGTTGTCTAAATGATCCTCTTCCTTTAATATTTTATCAGGGTTGTACTTCGTTAGGAGATTTTCCAGATGCCTTGGAATATTGTGTAGCACACCCAGTAGTGCTAGTGGGCACTAAGACATCGAATCTAGCTCTTGTTCTGCCATTTCTTCTTCATTTTATTACCCTTCTTCTTCAGAATCTAACTAATCTTCTTCTTCTTCTTCTTCTTTTCCACCCAACTCATGGAAAGTATCATCTGAGAGAACTACATTATCACCATCACCATCATTGAAGGTTTGAGGTTTTTCTAGTTTTTCTACATTTTCTTTAGAGTTTGCTAACTATTCAAGGGTGGAAAGAACCAACTTTTCAACTTTTGAGACCGCTATCCCAGTGGGGGTGGTTTGGTTCTTCTTCGGAAAATATGGAAGAATTTCTATTATGGGTATCAATCCAATAGTTCTTGAAAACTTTTGGGTGATGTGGCAGATGGCTCATATCTGATCATAAGAGACTTCGTAAGGTTGCATAGTTCTAGGCTCAAAACAATTACCAACTTTAAGAATGTCAATAGGGTAATTTCTAGGAATTTTACTACCTTTACCAGAGGAAGTAAGATTGGGGTTTTTGGGGTTATGAGCCATAAAATTTTGGATGCCCTCCTTCTAGCACCAAAAATATTAATAGTGACAGACTCATCAACATTCACGAGATCTCCTGGATATGAAGTCCCAATTAGACCTCACACTATTTGGTGTAGGAGTCCCATCCAGTATAAAGGCCCAGTTTCCAAGCTCTTAAAGATTTCCTTGGCTCTACCTATTAGGAAGAGAGAGGGATGAAATGGTTCCTTGAAAAAGCAAGGAGGTGTGCCTGGTGAGTGTTTAGTTGTAAATGTGTCAAAGTTATTCTAAGCGAGGAAAGTGAGCCTCTAAGAGACAGGTAGTAGTACCACCCAAGAAGAGACACACATGAATTGGAAGGATTTATCTAACATCCAATAGAATAGTCCATAGAGGATGCGACAATCATTACTACCAATAAATGAGAAAATTTTATCTAATGTCCTACGGAGTATTCCAGAAGTATGGGACAACAATAAAAACCATTAAAATACATTCTCAATAAGATAATTACTAAAACAATCGAAATAGTTCAACTATATTAGCACATGTGAAAGCAAACATGAAGTACAAACATCTACAGAATAGTTTTACAAATATTCATAATCCATGCATAAATAGTGTGTTGACCTTGAAGGCTTCTATTATTAAGTAAAATTTCCAGGGCACATGTATATAATGAACATCACTAGATGTAGTAGTCGAGCATTGGAGCCACTCCTTGCTCCCCCAAAAGAACTCGATTATCTCTCTAATGCTTTTCAGGAGGAACCAAGGTGAAAAATCCTTTGCTCTTATAATGAGGGAGTATAAATAAAAATGAGAAGGTGATGCTTCACCTTCCTTGTGACTCTTCATCTACCCTCATGATTGTTTGACTTACAACTTTACATGACTCGTTGTATTCCACACATGTCCTTTGGACTTTCACTTTACAATATATTTATGAAACATATGTTACATCCTTGGCCACAAGGTGTGGCATGTGACCACTCATGACATAACATGACATGACATTGCTGACATGGACTACTTGATGATGTGGCAATGTCAAGCCACTACTCTATTGAGTGCTAAATGTCTTCTTGAGAATGCTTTTCTTTTCATCTTTGCATGGCTTGGTGATAAGGAATCTTCAATGATCTCAAGTCTTGAATGGTGGTCACAAACTAGTGTCTCTTAAATTTTCTTGATTGATTGGCATGTGTGTTCAGCTAAAAGTGTGTCTTTCAACATGGATCTATCCTTTATTTACTTCTTCATCATCTTTCCATGGTATTATAGAGTACCTACATCTACAATTAAATGATGATGAGACTACATCAGTTTAAACACCCCCTAGTCTAAGATAATGAATTTTGATCCATTAACTGAGCTAGAACTAGGTGACGGGCCAGCAGAGAGGGCTGAGTGACTGTGCAACTCTACATTTCAAGAAACAAAGAATGAGGTTTGAGCCCTAAGATTGTGTAATGCACAATTTAGGCAGGACTGAGGAAAAAAACTACGTAGTTCTGAGAGCCAGTGGGACAAGGTGAGGGGATAGGCAGTAAGAGGAAATAATGCAAAGTTTTGGGAGACAAGGGAGGTTAGGATATTGTAGGGCTATGTAGTTTAGAGACTTGGGGACTAAGCCCAAGGCTTTTTTTGTGCAATGCACAGTGAAGGCTAGGCTGGGAGGAAGGATTACACAATTATGCAGGTCAAGGCCAGAGTTCCAACACTGAAAGTGCGCAGTGCAATAGTCTTGGGAGATAGGAACTGCACATTGAATAGTGCCAAGGGGAAATTTCATAGCTATATGACTAAAACTATGTAGTGTGTACTTCAGGAAGGTCGGTTGAAGCCAAGTTTCTTGGTCGAGAAGACTTCTCATAAATGGCTAGGTGTAAGACCGATTAGAATAATGTGAACAATGATATGACTTTCATTGTGATCTCACACTTAGAATACTTGATGACACAACAACATAGATCATCGAGGACACATGAACAATGCATTTCCCTCCTTCTGACAACTTTATGACCACTTATGACAAGTGGAACATATATGATACACTTTGCGATGACTGTGATGACACTTGTGCTACGGTGATTAAAACATTGCGAATGAGTATGAAAAATATTTACACGGTTAGAATAACTCATATACACAAAAATAGACCCTTGAAACCATCAAAACATGATTCTACACATTGTGCAGTCGTCAATCATGTGAAAATATGAAAATTTACCCAACTTGCAAAGGGGAGCAAAATACTTCAAGAAACTACATGAAATGAGTTTCGATGTTTGTCACAATAATGTGCAAGGCTAAGGAAGGCTTAAAAATTGAGTATAAGCCAAAATTTTGGAGGGTGTTTTAGTAGCTACAATAGGTCCTAGTGATCTGGAGGGGAGTGTGATAAACCCCAAGGAAACTTGGATTGGTTTTGTTGTGAGTCCCGCATTCATGCTTGGAATATGGCATGAGGGTGATCTACTGAAAGAAAGATTTGGTTCAACCAACTGATGGTCGAGTGGTTCATGGAAGTCCCAGACCTAGTTGGCTTATCCAATCATTAATAAGAGATATTTCTCCTAGGTATTCCATGTGTAAATATATTGGTTTACTTATGATTCTTATGGTTTTTATACGGTTTTTATTTCTCTTGGTTATATGCTAGTTATGGGTATGTTTTATGATAGACTTGATGTGTGGCTCTCATCATGTTTTGATTTGAAAATTAATGTACAATGAATATATTACCTAATATATGATAATGTAGATATTATGATAGAGAAACAATGCTTCTTTATGAATCTTAGATAAGTATGAGACTCCTATGCTTTGATATGTTGTTATGACCCATAGATTACATATTTGTGACATGTTTGACAAAATGTATGTCATGGGTAGTAGGGGTCAGATCATGAACTCATGCCAATGGTTGCATTAGTAGACTTATTCCATTGTTATTTATCATTTCTTAGAGTTTCATGAAGTTTGGGGAAATAGCCTGAGTCCTGGCGCTAAAAAAGTGGCACAGGATCCGAGGTCAATAGCTCAGAACTAGCTAAAAAAGTTCACATTCGTTGGCATGCCTTGTTGTGGGAGTGACTGGAAGGTGTCAGTCGCATATATGGCTTTTCATGGGAGCGGTTTAGAGTCCATATCAATGAAATTTCAAGTTTTCTTAGGTTTTTGTCACCTGGAAGGGTTGGTAGGCTCTTGAAGGTCCTATAGCATGTGTGGAATGTCAAATTACTTTGATTTTGTCAATTACACTTCCTTAATTATACATGGGTATTTGGATCACATATTACTAGCTTTGTGTCACATGTTTACCCAAAGAAGACCAATTAACTTTGGTAAATGTGGGAGAAGGGTGTTACACGATCCCTATGGCTTGACTAAGAGTACCTAATACATGCCAGTGACATCCAAAGGTTGGTGGGGTTATCTTATATGGGAACCATTGTGTCACCCGCATTCCAAACCACCTCTAAGTGCCGGAAGAAAACATGCGACAACATTTTTTATACCAAGTATGATAGTCATTGAGGACGACTCTCAAGCCGCCAAGGCTTTTCTCCATGACCTCAAACCCCCAACACATAAACATTTTCAAAATTTGTGGTTTCTCAACACTTAAGAGAATATCCAATAGAATTCCCTCATGATAACTGACCCGCGCAACTAATAGCTGAACTTACCATGCCATTTCTTGAGAAATTTTATACTTTTTTGGATTCATGGCAGTCGGTAATCGTTGAATACACCAGATTCAAGACTAAAGACATCCAATCTATCCCAGAGCTGGATCCTTTATTTGAACTAGAACTTTCAACATGAGAATGAAAAGTTCAACAAGAAGAAACACACGTAAGCACCCCACAACAGCAAGAAGAAGCAACAACATCAGCCAAGGATTGACTCGGGGATGATTCAATTGATTGTGGTCAAGGCCTATTGGGTCCTTCATTTTGCGGTATATAATTTTGACACATTTTGACCACGTCTAACTAAAAGGTAGCTTCACAAGAAACCATAGAGGAAAAGAGAGAAAATATGCAAAGATTTATGAGACACTGAAGTTGGCAAGTGGAAACCATGGGAAAATGAAAGTGTAGTGGTGTTCATAGAGGATGTTGAGGAGAGATGGATTAGTTGTAGATAAATTACAAAATCCTCCAAAGAGGAAAGTGCATAGTATTTGAGGGAGTGATTGGAACTTCAAGTGAGTGAAGATTATAAGAATCAAAGGAGAAGACAGTAGAGAGGAGGTGAAGATCATATGCCAAGATGTTGTTATTGGGTTTATTGAAATTCATTTTGTTCTTAGTTCTTCTATTTTTGAGCCAAATTGTATGATGATTCTTCTAATTCTACCTGAAGGACCGGAGTGCCAAGATGTAATGATCCTTTATGTTCAATGGAAAGAAATTATGGGAATTTTCTAGCTTATGAATGAGTTGGTTTATATGGTCCTTTTAAAATTTTATTATGCATGAATGTGAGTGTTACCTATCTCTTTGGATGTGTTGCAAGCCATACTTTGCACCTATTTCATGTCTGATAATGTGATTCCATGAATAGATGTCGATGATAATTGTTTCACAACATCGGTTGATGTCTATTTCTAGTCCTTATCCTACTCAATTCTTGGCATACCTCAGGTGAGGAACCTTATTTATTCAGAATAAGTTGAAAATTTCGACGTTGCACTAGACTATAGTGGACCTTTATGTTGGCCCCTGCGGTTGAACCTAGGGTCTTTATCTCTTACAATATTTCACCAACACCATTGATGAAACTTTGAACATTTGTCTTCTCATTCTTAAGGTAAGGAACATATCTCAACAATTGTAGAAACTTGGTTGTATACTCTTCATTTTTCATAGATCACATAATTAACTCATAGAATTCCTTAGCCTTTCCATCATAGTATCTCTCAAAAAAGTACTTCTTGAAGAGTATTTTAAATTCATGCCAACCAAATGCTTCTACCTTGATGCCTCTAACATGCTTCGTGTCTTCCCACCAAATATTTTATTTCCCCTTGAGACTAAAAATAGTTATCTTGTATTTCATATTATTTGTATCATCATGCAATTTGAAGAACTTCTTCATCCTAGGTAGCCATGCTTCTGCTTCTTTTGATCTCTTCATATCTACATCAAATGTAGGAGGCTAAGATTTATTGAACTGATTAGCAAGTATCCCCTATGACTCCTCCTATAAGGGTGATGGTAGTTGATGAGACCCAAAAATGGATAATTATTTGGGCTCATTCAACCTCCTAATTTGACTTAATCCACCATTCTCATTAGTTTACTGCATGTTTTTGATTATATTTATGCTAATAGAGTGAATTTGGTTAGTCATTATGCCAACAAGTCTAATGGGTGCTTTGTGTAGCCTCTTTGGTCAACTTGGAGACAAAATTGAAGGTTTTAATGAGCACTTGGCAGCCAAATTCGTGGGAGAACAAGGGAGAGGATTTGTAGGAAGGTGTCCCCTTCATTTATGGGCCCTTACCTCGAATTCTCCACCATCAGCTCAGAGTTCAAGGGCCACCAAATCAATTAGCACAAGGGCAGCCAAACAAGTCAAGTAGGACTGCTATTAACTACAAGTTTTGGGCAGCCGAGTCCCTAAAGTTTAGGAGGACTGTTGGGTCCTCAATTTGTATAAATAAGAAAGCTTAGGGCCTCATTTTGGTTAGCTGGTAGTTAGTCATTTCATAGTCTTGTTGTAGTCATTTTGTAGTTCGATTTTTAGGCAATAGATTAGTTTTGTTGTCAGCTCAGTTTTCAAGTTCTCCTTGTGGACAGTTTTGATGTAACTCTTCATTTCTTGATCAATATAGATGAATCCAGCTTTGCACCAGCTCTAAATCTCTCTTAGGAGGCTGTAGCTCTTAGGGTTGGGCCCATCTCAAGTGCCCAGTACCTCCTTTGTTTAACTTTATGTGTCTTTGCTGCATTCTTAGAATAAAATCTGCCATTTAGATCTAAATCTTGTTTTGTTATTTAGGTTGCTTTTGACGATTAAAGTAGATTTTCATATTTATATTGATTTGATAGGTTAATAACATAAAGGATCCTTGGAAAAAGGGCTCAAGCACCTCTGATCTTACCTCTCCCTTAGTGGGATCGTGAGTTGGGACAAAGGTGACCTTGCTGCCCAACAAAAACACTAGTTTGCTTGTCCATGCAATCTTTGGTGTAATGTTTTCATTTGTAGGAGTTAATCATGCGTTCAGGCCTTTTGAAATGCTTCTTTTCTTAAGTGTTGTACATGGTTCTCTTTATGAATAAAGCTGTTGTTCATTTGTTTCATTGACAGTTAGACTAGATTAGCTAAGATTTTGATTGTGTGCAGGACTTAGTCGATTTAGTTAAGTGTACACCGTGCAGGGCATCTCCATCTCTCTCTCATTCACCCAAGCTTCGTCCAGGCTAGCTGCTACATCTCCTAGTTAGGTTCCTCATCTCACAATTGTCTTTCTGCCCACGTAACCCTACCTTATTGCTCCTCCATTGCCTTATCCTTCTTTAAGTCAAGCCAGCTTTCCACACCCTCTCACCACTCCAACCATCAGTCCTTAGGTCATTTCAGGCTCCTACCCTACCTCCCTATCCATTCATGCACCTTACCTCACTCACCCATCCTCCAAAATCCAATTTTAAAACATCCTGTAGAAAAATCACAGAACATCCTGTAGAAATCCTAAACATCCTGTAGAACCCCTGCAGACTTCCTGTAGAAGCTCACGAATGAGGTTTCTTGATAGCCAAACTCTGTGAAACTCTTTGGAAGGGTCTTAGGGACCCCTTAGGCCCTCTCTGTACCATCCCAACCTTTTCCAAGCATTTCTCCTCCTTGATCCACCCCTGCACAGTTAAAAGCACATGCATGATAATTCTAATAACTTAGTCAAAAATACAAAAAGATGTTTTCTTCAGCTAGAGGCAGTGTAGACACATGTATTTTACCTTCATAGAAGTAATGGCATCTCTTTTCGTAGTTTGCATTCTCTCCTTTGCATCAGTAGGACTAGCTGGTAGAATTAGGGTTTGCTAGGGTTTGCGTTTCTTTTTGGCTTTCAGTTTCTTTCCGCAAGTAGATTAGCTTCCTTTGAGTTAGCTTTCATCCATCAGTTAAAAAGCTTCTTCTAAGAGCTCATAGAGGTTGGCTTAAGCCCCTAGCGGACTTGTGCCAGCAGACCAAGTGACAGCTGCGGCAAGAGCTAGTACTCGTGCATACAGCACCGTCGCTTCCAAGTTTGTTACGAACTACCAGGTTGATAAAATTAAAGAAGGGAGTTCGAGGAGTTGTAGCATTATTGCTACAATACTGGGGCTCACCATATTTTTGGCGACGTTGCCGGGGAAGCATCAGAGTATTTGTGATTGCCGCTTTTCTTCTATTTTCCACTACTATCTTCTGCTAAGTAGTTTATTTCATTTCCATTATGCAATTTCGTTTATGCAAAAGTAGATTAGCATTTCCTGCTTTCATAGATTAGCATTTCAATTCCGCAATTTCATTTATGCAAGCGTAGATTAGCATTTCAATTCCGCAAGCGTAGCCTGGCATTTCATTCCTACAATTTCATTTGAGCAAAATAGATTAGTCCTTTCCTACTTTCATTTCAATTCCACATTTTCATTTCAGCAAGATAGTTAGTTGCAGTTCAATCTATTTTAGTTTTGCAGGTACAAGAAGAAAAATACAAAAATCAACCAAAAAGATTTCTTTTCATGCCTTGTAGGAGTAGAGATAAGTTAGAAAAATGATTGCACAACACCCCCACTGCTTCACACAGCCAACCTTCTTTCTTCTTCGATGGCTGTGAGAGAAGAACCCCTAAGTGGCCAAAAAGGCATATTTAAAGAACCTCAAGGGAAGAAGAAGAAGAAACCATTCCTCTGGAGCAAATGGCTACAAGCAGAAATGTTGGGAGCAGCACCTTGTCCAAAGATGAATTTGAAAATCAGATCGAAGATTTCAAGAGTGATATGAGGCAGTTTCTTGCCATGCAACTGGATACCTTGCGGATCCAAAAGAAGCAAGAAGAAGCCAAGAGGGCTTTGGCCATTTTTTGTCCTAGGTGCACTAAAAAGCATCCTAGGAACGAATGTCCATTGTAATCCATAGAAGTGTGTTTTGTATGTGAAGAATACCATCCTACGGATCAGTGCCCTTCCTTACCCAGAATCAAAGCTGCATATCAGAGAGCCAAAGGAGCCACTGAATCACTCTATTATATGAACCAAAGGAGGCCACATGAACCTAGATCTTATCAACAGGAACTACAAGGGACATCCGGGACCTATTATGACTCCTATCAAGCCACTTTCATGCCTTCTTGGGGTCCCCCTCTTCATCCTTCCTGGTTCACACCTCCTCCTTGTTCCTTCATAGATCCATATTATGCCCAACCAGTTGGTCATTCATTTCACTCTTATGCTCAGCCACAGCCTTAGTGGAATGCACCTCATCAGGTGTGGAGGCCCCAGTACAACACTACTCCCACTTCTTTTCCTCCACCACCTGCTCAACCGCAACCATCACCTCCTCCTCCACCAAGGCAACCCCAAATGCCTGCGCAACCACAACCCCATCCACATCCATCTCAAATATACACCCCCACTCAGCTACCCATACCACCATTTCCAAATCCACACATTGGAGTAGCTCAACTCCATTACAATGCTGAGGCACAACATGTCCAAATGACTCCTCGTGAGCTCAACGATCTTCACCATAGCTCAGGAAGAGTGTTGCAAAGCGAAGACTATATTGAAAGCATTGAAGGACCACATCCGGCAAAAGAAGATTCAAAAAAAGAGATCAAAGAACTCTTGGCTTTACTTGATGAAGAGAAGACATCAGAAGCAGAGATAAAGAAAGATCCCTCATGGTTACCATTAAATCCTCCATGTACTCAAGAGAAAGATCAGCAAAAAGAGGAAGATGTGAAGGTCATGATAGAAGAAGATATGGAGAATGATCCAGATCAGCAAAAGGACCAAGGATATCAAAGCTATATTGAGACATGGTTCCAGACAGTCACTAAGTTGCAGCAGTACTCTCTTCATCAGCTATGTTTGATCCCTTCAAAGTCAAATCATTTGGTCTCTGAGATCTGGATAGCTGTCAAAGCATGCATTTCAAGCCGCCACATCATTTTATCTCTAATCTCGATGTGCACATGGCTTCATTGGAAGTATTATTATACTTGAAAGGAATTTTGTTTTTCAAGTAGGGTAGGGTAGGAAAAAAAAAAAAAAAATGAAAAAATGAAAATAAGAAGAAAAAATAAAAATCTAAGGTGAAAACCTCCTCGGAGGCGCCTTAGATTGGCTCATTGATTGAAAACCTCCATGAGGCGGTCAATGGGTTGGGAAAAAAGAGAAAAGATAATAAGATATCTGGGTGAAAACCTCCCTTGGAGGCGCCCAGGGCAGGCAATTAGGGTGAAAACCTCCATGAGGCGCCCTAGTTGTTTTTCAAAAAAAAAAAAAAAAAAAAGAAAAAGAAAAAGAAAAATAAAGCTAATTTCCATTGAATAATTTCATGTTGCAGCAATGACATTGCAGGTCAGGAGGATCACTCAAAACAAAGACAAAGGAGTTTTTGTGCCTTCTACAGGAAGTTCTATATTTCTACAGGAAACATCGTGTAGAACCTTCAAGCGAGCCAGATTCGATTTTGGAAGGGGATCTAAAGCTTGGAATCCATTGGTTATGCCTGCAAGCATCCATGTTCCAATTCCTCACCCTTTTCCATCATCTTTTCCACCTCATTGTGCTTCTTCATTGTGCTTCTACAGGAAGTTCCTGTAGAAATTGTAGGAAGCTAGAAATGGATTTCAAAAAGGTGGTTTGGCGAACATGGTAGCTTCCTCAAGGGTTTAGAAGTCCTCCTGCACTTTTCAACCTCCTCCATCATCTCCATGCCTGCATCACAACCCAAGCTCAATTTTTCATACCATGCAACAAAACTGCAAAATGCCTTGAAGCAAAAATACCTAGAACATAATTTCTTTCTTCCATAACTTGAAAACCATGCATCCATTTGAAAAACCGTTTCATAGGGAATTGTATAGGGATGATGGCAACATGCTCGAGCAGTTTCAGGCCATTCCGGTGCACGGTTTCCAAGAAACTAGCCTCCATCACCATCAGCCATTTTTGCATTTTCTCCATATCCGTGCATCCGTTTCAAAACATGTTTCATGGGGAGATGCACATAGGTGATAGTAGCCTACCCAAGTAGTTTCAGCCAATTCTGATGCACTGTTTCCGAGAAATTGATCTCTGAAATATTCAGCCATTTTCCATTTTTCTCGAAATCTGTGCATCCATTGATCGTCATTTTGCTATGGGAGATGCATAATGATGATAGGAACGTGCTCAACAAGTTTCAGATCGATCCGGTTTACCGTTTGGGAGCAATGGCGAAAACAAGTTCTGGTCTTGTGAAAATTCAGCAGTAGCAGCTTGAATGTGCAGATTTGAACGTGGAAACAAATGCCTGGAGCTTAGATCTGGCCAAAGGACACCTGCACAAGAAAAAAACAACCAAAAAAATCAGCAGCCAAGCCACATGCAATCACAAAAACAAATGCATGCAGCAAATGAAAGATCTCAGCACTTCACAGCAACCACACACGACTTGCAGGTACGTGACTAAACTCGTTCCTCTATTTGCATGAATATAATTCGTAAATAGCATGAGAAATGAGATGGTTGGGATTAAAAAAATCTGAACAGCGCTCGGTGGGTGAAATCAACACGTGTGCACAGCCATCTCAAGAAGAAAATTGAAAACATGTAGTGGTGGTTGTTTAAAATCCAACGTAATTGATGGAAGTGAATACAGGCAGAGAACTACAGTTCATAATTACACTACAGTGGGGACCAATGGCTTGCATGGGACCAACGTGCACTTAGCCATCTCACCCTCCATCAGTGGAAGCCTCCATAAACAGCCAATCGAACTCATCCTTGAAATGCTCTCACCATTCGCTGATTAATTTGCATTTGCAACATTCTTAGCTAAGATTGCAGTTCAAGTATGCCGGGCCGGCATGAATATCATTGCCAGAAGTTGCTCTGGATGAAGGAATGAGTCATTTTGTTTTCGTAGCTTACACCCTGGCTGTTGCTACAGTAGTTATTTCTCCTTTTGTTTTTTTCTTGAAAGAAACCAACGCCCTGCAAAGACCTGTGCCATCTTCTGGCAGATCTTTGTGCTTGCACTGGCTGGGTAAGACCACTCTATTTCAGAATTTCTACTTTGCTGGCCTAGATTACACCTCCGCTACATTTGCTTCTGCAACGTCAAACCTGGTTCCTGTTGTCACATTTGGGATGGCCACAGCTTTTAGACTGGAGAAAGTTGATATCAGGAGTAAATATGGCCAAGCCAAAGTTGTAGGAACCATTATATGTGTGGGCAGTGCAATGATTATGACCTTCTACAAGGGCCATGTTCTCATTAGGCTCAATAGGGTTCTTCATAACACATGGCTGCTTGGAGCATTGATGCTGTTTGCCGGCTGTTTATTTTGGTCTGGATGGCTTACCTTTGAGGCTCCAGTTGTTAAGAAATATCCAGCAGAAATTTCATTAACAACTCTCACGATGCTGCAAGGAACTCTACAGTGCACTGTGGTGGCTTTAATTTTTGAGCCAAAGGCCTCTGCTTGGAGGCTAAAGTGGGACATTCAGCTTCTCAGCATCATATACTCTGTGAGCACCGCATCTTCGTTTTAATAATGTGCAAAAATCCTTAACATCGTCGTTGATCATATTGGCCCATAATATGCAGGGAGTATTATGCTTTGCATTTGCCTTCTTTGTACAGACTTACTGTATCCGTCTGAAGGGACATGTCTTTGCTGCAATGTTCAATCCAACTTCAACCATAATTGTTGCAGTGTTGGAACAGCTAATCCTTCATGTGAAATATTATCTGGGAAGTCTGCTGGGAGCAATTCTAGTAATAGCAGGACTGTATATTGTACTATGGGGCAAGGAAAATGATGACAAGTTGGTGACAAGCCCAGAAAGGACAACCCTGTAGATGTATCCAACAACATCAGTGATTGGAACATTGGCATCAAACCAAGCTGCCAAAACAGAGGGGGACAAAACCACACTAACACCCAGGCAGAAAAGACTACAGAGTAGAATGGAAAGGACTGAAAAATTCCACGTCAGTGAGGGCACCTCTAAGGTAGCCACAGCCAAGCTAAAAGGAAAATCACCCACAACCAAGCACGATATAGTGGTGCTGTCTGTTCCTATAGGAAGCCAGAACTTAGCTACAGGACTTTCTACAGGAAGTTCTGTATTTTTACCAGAAACATCCTGTGAAGCCTTTGGGTAGGCTAGAATCAATTATGGAGAGGGATTTGAAGCTTGAAGACTGTTGAGGAGACATGCAACCACTCTTTTCTTCCATCCTCCACTGGTTTCATCTCCTTACGCCACCATTGCTACCATCAGATTGAATATACTTGCACAATCATACCAAAGTTGAGAATTCTTTAGGAAAAGGAGCAAGTAGTGGGAAGAAGCAAAGAAGCATGGTTTCATGACAAAGAAGAGGACATCACTTCAGAATCTTGGCATGACAAGAAGGCCACTAGGGCCATCAAAGATGAGGAGAGAGATTGGTTGCTCAGAGGATGAGCAACACTTTCAGTAGGGGGGTGATGATGAGCCCCAAAAATGGATAATTATTTGGGCTCATTCAACGTCCTAATTTGACTTAATCCACCATTCTCATTAGTTTATTGCATGTTTTTTATTATATTTATGCTAATAGAGTGAATTTGGTTAGTCATTATGCCAACAATTCTAATGGGTGCTTTGTGTAGCCTCTTTGGTCAACTTGGAGACAAAATTGAAGGTTTTAAGGAGCACTTGGCAGCCAAATTCGTGGGAGAACAAGGGAGAGGATTTGTAGGAAGGTGTCCCCTTCATTTATGGGCCCTTACCTCGAATTCTCCACCATCAGCTCGGAGTTCAAGGGCCACCAAATAAATTAGCACAAGGGCAGCCAAGCAAGTCAAGTAGGACTGCTATTAACTACAAGTTTTGGGCAGCCGAGTCCCTAAAGTTTAGGAGGAGTGTTGGGTCCTCAATTTGTATAAATAAGAAGGCTTAGGGCCTCATTTTGGTTAGCTGGTAGTTAGTCATTTCATAGTCTTGTTGTAGTCATTTTGTAGTTCGATTTTTAGGCAATAGATTAGTTTTGTTGTCAGCTCATTTTTCAAGTTCTCCTTGTGGACAATTTTGATGTAACTCTTCATTTCTTGATCAATAAAGATGAATCCAGCTTTGCACCAGCTCTAAATCTCTCTTAGGAGGCTGTAGCTCTTGGGGTTGGGCCCATTTCAAGCGCCCAGTACCTCCTTTGTTTACCTTTATGTGTCTTTGCTGCATTCTTAGAATAAAATCTGCCATTTAGATCTAAATCTTGTTTTATTATTTAGGTTTCTTTTGACGATTAAAGGAGATTTTCATATTCAGATTGATTTGATAGGTTAATAGCATAAAGGATCCTTGGAAAAAGGGCTCAAGCACCTCTGATCTTACCTCTCCCTTAGTGGGATCGTGAGTTGGGACAAAGGTGACCTTGCTGCCCAACAAAAACACTAGTTTGCTTGTCCATGCAATCTTTGGTGTAATGTTTTCATTTGTAGGAGTTAATCATGCGTTCAGGCCTTTTGAAATGCTTCTTTTCTTAAGTGCTGTACATGGTTCTCTTTATGAATAAAGCTGTTGTTCATTTGTTTCATTGACAGTTAGACTAGATTAGCTAAGATTTCGATTGTGTGCAGGACTTAGTCGATTCAGTTAAGTGTACAATGTGCAGGGCATCTCCATCTCTCTCTCATTCACCCAAGCTTCGTCCAGGCCAGCTGCTACATCTCCTAGTTAGGTTCCTCGTCCCACAACTATCTTTCTGCCCACGTAACCCTACCTTATTGCTCCTCCATTGTCTTAGCCTTCTTTAAGTCAAGCCAGCTTTCCACACCCTCTCACCACTCCAACCATCAGTCCTTAGGTCATTTCAGGCCCCTACCCTACCTCCCTATCCATTCATGCACCTTACCTCACTCACCCATCCTCCAAAATCCAATTTTAAAACATCCTGTAGAAAAATCACAGAACATCCTGTAGAAATCCTAAACATCCTATAGAACCCCTGCAGACTTCCTGTAGAAGCTCACGAATGAGGTTTCATGATAACCAAACTCTATGAAACTCTTTAGAAGGGTGTTAGGGACCCCTTAGGCCCTCTCTGTACCATCCCAACCTTTTCCAAGCATTTCTCCTCCTTGATCCACCCCTGCACAGTTAAAAGCACATGCATGATAATTCTAATAACTTAGTCAAAAAATACAAAAAGATGTTTTCTTCAGCTAGAGGCAGTGTAGACACATGTATTTTACCTTCATAGAAGTAATGTCATCTCTTTTCGTAGTTTGCATTCTCTCCTTTGCATCAGTAGGACTAGCTGGTAGAATTAGGGTTTTCTAGGGTTTGCGTTTCTTTTTGGCTTTCAGTTTCTTTCCGCAAGTAGATTAGCTTCCTTTGAGTTAGCTTTCATCCATCAGTTAAAAATCTTCTTCTAAGAGCTCATAGAGGTTGGCTTAAGCCCCTAGCAGAATTGTGCCAGCTGACCAAGTGACAACTGCGGCAAGAGCTAGTACTCGTGCATACAGCACCGTCGCTTCCAAGTTTGTTACGAACTACCGGGTTGATAAAATTAAAGAAGGGAGTTCCAGGAGTTGTAGCATTATTGCTACAATACTGGGGCTCACCAGTAGTGATGACAATGATGTCTCTATAAACCAGAACTAGAATAGAACCCATAAGAACTACCTCTCATGTCAGGTGTATCCAACCATATTCCACCTCTAATTGTGTCAGCTTGTCCATCCTATATCGTGATCGATATTTGCTGCCATATGCCCCATTATTCGTTTCCTCTTATCCATGATTGATTAGTGGTTGTACCCATATCTACAAATCTAATAAGCTCTAAAGCATCAATGCATTAACCTCAACTTTCTTTTCCTCAGCTTTGGAAATCCTTTCCTATGACTCAATTATCTTGTCATTATTTGCATTGCAACTTTTGATTGTTCCTTCAATCTTTTTAGTGTATATATTATATGAGGAGACTAGTCATCTCCTTACTTCCCAGCTGATCTATAAGGAGATTCATATGAGATGTAATCCACAATTATGCTCATCATTTATGTTATTCTTCTTCCTACAAACATACCATGTTAGAAAAATAAACTATATACATAATAAAAAAGCATACCTTAGTGAAGTTCACTGGAAGCTATCTTCTCTGCACAAATAAGTCCAAATTAGCATGATACACACACACACACACACATAATAACACCAACTTATCAACCTATTGACATCATGCATGATAACTCAATTGTAACATCGACTATATACATAACAACTATAGCCACTACAATGCATGCATACAACTGACATGCATGCATAACAATCATATCTTGCCCATCCAGTCCAAGTGTTTGAAGCTGGAAGCTTTGGTACCAATATGTGGTATCAAATATCACCCAAAGAGAATGAAACCCAGTCTGGTACCACTCTGTAACACCCCACCCACCATTTAACCACTTTTACAAGCTACCAGGGTAAATGTGAGACTGGGTGCTACTATGACATGACTCGACATCCAAGTTCCAATTATGGAAGTGGGGCCTATAATTCAAAAACTTATTATACCCCTTAGGAGAACTAGACACCCAAAATTCAGTCCACAACCTTTGATGACCAAATTCTAAGCTAGAACTGCCTTGTGACAAGTCTAAACCCGACCACATGTACAACAATGAAAGAGTGTGGTTATGAGGCCCCAAACGCATGCACAAGCCTACTTCCATGTGATTATAACCCAAATCATCTAGTTATTTGCATGTGTTTATGATATCTGAGCTACTTTTTTAGGCTAGCCTCCAGACCACTACCAAAAACTAAATGTAGCTTTCCAAAATTATAATTAAAGTGATGACAATGTGAAACATTCAAACTTGAAGAAATAACTTCACCTATACTGCCTAGAACATGAAATACACTTCTTTAAACATATGGTAGACATGTAAGCTATAGGTCATGAATGAATATTTGATTATAAATCTTAGAACTTCATCTAAGAGTCACGAAGAAGGTTTAATTTTCTCTCAAGTAGTTGCAATAACACTTGTTATCCCCTACATTTATGAACCATTCAAATACTTATCAAATCATGAACAAGAGCCATAGTTAGAGCACATCATAGATTCACACTTATAACTAGCACATAACCAAAATATTAACAATAAAAAATAAACCATTAAATCAACACAATAACAAGTACAGGTGCTAAGATACCACAATAAGAAAATAGCTCTTATTAACTTATGCAAAATCCAAACAAGTCAGGGACTTCCACATACCAAACAATCATAGATAGGGATGAATGAAATATTTATTTTAGCTAATCACCCCATGCCATATTGCAAGCATGAAATTGGGATCTCATGGGAGAAACCAAGACATAACAACTAGGGAATGCATAGGTTAAACCACCTCAACCCTTAAGCTACCATGATGTCACCTAAACTAGTCCCAAGATCACAAAACCAAACCAAGAATGGATGTATCTCATTTTCTTTACCATACCTTGAGAAATTTCACTATCTCTATCCAAGTTTTAAGGGCTTCCTAGAGAAATCCATCTCCACCCCTAACCCTTGGGAATTTTCTTGAGGCCACCTCACTCGGTTCCAAAACCTTATAGAAATCGAAATCTCAACTGAGAATGAATCCCATCACAACATGGTTATCTATAAAATGGCATGGAAAGCCTAAAACCATTGTCAAACTAGGAAAAACTCATGCCAATTATGGAAAATGAAAGAAATAAACAAATTCATGTACTATGCATTCGCACCTTAGCTAGGAAATCACACATGGAACCTATTACCTAAAAAATCCTCTTGTTGAAGTTGTTGGTCCAACCTTCTCCTTTCTTTCCTTCACTTTCCTTTGCTTGTCGTTTTCCTTACTTTGTTTTCCTTTATTTTTCTTTGCTTGCTTTTTTTCTTTCTCGTCTTGGAGCTCCCTCTCTCTCTCTCAAAACTGATCCAAGCCAAAACTGACCAAAAACATTGTGAACTATTTCTTTTATGCCTTTTTATTATTGATGTCTCCTTTTTATTCATTTTCTTTCATATTTCCTCTTATTTCCCTTGCATGAAAAATTGTGTCTCTTCACCTTCCTTTTCTTTTACTTTCCTTTATTTTCATAAATAAATTCCAATTATTAAATCTTTACCTTTTCCAATGCCTTTTCGATTTTCCATAGCCATAAATATACCAAAAGTGGTTCCTGCAATAGTGATTTTCTTAGCATTCAACTTGGAATACATGTCCCATGACCTTGGCCTTATTTTTCCTTTATTACCTTTATTACATGAAAATATAACCTAGGTTTTTTATATTTCATCCTTCGGACTATCAAGAAGAGTCAGTAGAGCCAACAAAGCAAGTGAGCTGTTAGAGATGTTGTAGAGACTAGGAAGAGGCTGACCTAGCCTCATGAAACTTTGCAAGATGTAGAGAGGCATGTATATCCCAACTCTACTTTCAGGGATAGAAAACAACCAAAAAATTTCTCGAGTTATATGCCATTAATGAGCCACATCATTGATTTCGAGCCTTTTAGTTATGAGTAGTACGCAGAAAGCCAACAACTTTGGAAGGATGACATGATGGAGGAATATTAGTCCATTATGAAGAAGGATGTGTGTGAGATAGTTTTGATATTAGAGGGGAAGTCAATATTGAATTAGAAGTGGATTTATAAGATCAAACATGTAGGATATGACAACATCAAGAATTAAAAAGTGAGGTTTTTGGTGAGATGGTTCTCCTGGAATGAGGGAGAGGAATATTAGGTGACATTTTCTCTAGTTGTCAGGTACTCTTCCATTAGGATTATTTCTTCTCTTGCTTCAACTATGGGTTGGAGGTTACAAAAAATGGATGTAATGATCATTCTCCTCAATGCTAAGATTGAGAAGGAGGTGTACATAGAGAAACCTTAGGGATTTGTGATGAATGGGAAGGAGCTCCATGTTTGCAAATTGAAAAAGGATTTGGATAGACTCAAGTAGGTACCCAAGGCATGGTATTCTAAATAATGGAAACTTGTCGAGCCTTGGCTTCACCAAGAGTAATGCAGATCCTAACCTTTACCTCATGGTTGTTGATGGTGATCCTTTGATCTTGGTGGTGTATGTTGATGATCTATTGCTTACCAGGGAAAAGAGGCTCAATTTTTGATGTAAGAGGGACTTGGTTCCGTAGTTCGAGATGGATCATCTTGGCTTGATGCATTATTCCTTTGAATCAGAGGTGTGGTAGAGACTTGGGGAGATATTCTTTGGATAAGGGAATAACATAGCTCAAATCTTGAGGAAATTTGGTATGATGGGTTTCAAGTCTATGGCTACACCTATGCTTACCAATCTAAATAATCTAAGTGATTCTGCTTTAAATTCATATTGGGAGGATCCCACTATGATTAGGTAGTTGATTACATCCTTGATGTGCATAGTTAACACCAAGCCAAATATTTTATTTGTTGTGAATGCCCTGAGCTAGTATATGGTTGAGTCTAAGTATGTATATTGGGTTGAAATGAAGCACATGTTGATGTACCTACATGGTATAGTTGGATATGGTTTGAGATATGTCTCATGTGTTGAAGTGAGGCTATATAGGTATGTTAATTCTAAATGGGTTGGGAGTGAAATGGATATAACTATCACCTTAAGGTGCTACTTCAACTTGGGATCAGTTATGATATCCGTGTTTAGTAGGAATCAAACTTCTTTTGCACTCAATAAAGTAAGATAAGAGTATATCACAGCTAGTGCCACAAGTCAGGAATCAGTGTGACTTCCAAATTTTCTTATAACGATATTTTATCAGGTGATAGAGAAGACCTTAATATATTATGATAATCAAATTTGTGTAAATATTTTGAAGAATCTAGTATTTCATGATAGGTCGAGGCATAATGAGATAAAATATCACTTCATCCAAGATATGCTCTAGAAGGGAGAAATGAAGCTCCAATACATATCCATGAATGAATAGATTGTTGGCATTCTCACCAAGCCTATGTCTGGGGGGGGGAGTTTTTATACTACTAAGGTAAGATTGGCGTGATGAAAAATGTCTCCCTCATTGAGAGGGAGTGTTGATGGTTTTATAGCATTAGGAAGACATTCTTGTTGTGGGGAAAAGTATCCGACTCGGAATGACCCTATCCCTACTCTAAGGGTGATAGTTCCTTAGCAACAACTGAAAGTAAAGCTTTGATATTTTTCCTTTATGAAAGTACAGAGAAGGAAGAAAAGATTGACCAACCGATGTCTTTCGCTTTTGTCGATCCTGTCTTCTCTCTTTGCCTCTTATTCCCAGCTCCTTGCTCCCTTTGCCGGCCCAGCTACACAAAGATCCTGCAAAAACAAGAGAGGGAAACTACAAGAAACATGTACTCATAACTGATGCATGGATTAGAATGAATCAAATATACAGATAAAAACAATACATCATTGCAATACAAGTATATAGGAGAACATCAAAGCTTTATTGATAGAAGAAAAAGGTTCTGAGAAGGTTACAACCATAAATGGCTCCAATCCAGCAGCACCTCCCCAGCAGCAAGAAATCTCCTCTTCCCCTCTATAAAAGCAATCACCCAATAGCTCTAACTGTAAACCAACAGCACTTCCTTGCTTTGCACAAAATTCCAACCTCCATAGACCTCATAGAAGAGCTCTATATATAGGAGATTTGGAGAAAGGATGAGTCAGCTTGAGACTGACCTAAAGCCGCCTTGTGTCCTTTCCCTCTTCAGTTAAACTTCAGTTCTTGAGTCCACTTGGAGATCCTTGCTTCCACATGGAGATCAAGTACCTCTTACTCATCATAGGGCGAATTCCTTGAACCAAGTGTCAGTTTGGAAGCTTCCTGGGCAGTTGACACCTTGCAGAATGACTGTGCCACTTGGCCAATCTCGCCCAGCGCAGGTAGCCTTCATTGGTTTTGACTTTCAGCACAGGTACAAGGAGGAGCAGTTGACATTCAGCGCAGATGCTCAGTGGAGCAGCTGACATGATCCAAAAATAGCCTGTTTTTGAGTGTTTTCAGGTGGAGAACTGATAGGAAGTGCTGTGGTTTGCTGACCTTGTTCCTCTAGGGGTAAGAACAACATGTTTAGGGACTGAGGATCCCTGTAATTATTGACATTTCATGCTCCATGCTGCGAGGCACAAAAATGTCTATAACAGTTGCCCCCTAAAGTATGAGGTCGTTTTTCAGGTGAAATGGTTTATCCAGAGGGTCCGAAGTTCATTCAAGTGCTGAGAGGTGCCCTGTAATACAATACAATACAATATATTATTTTTCATTCTGTTTTCATGATCTAGCTGAGGCGGGCATTCCCATGCTCAGCTTTATAAATACATTTTGGTACATAGAACAGACGATCGTCTGATGGTAGACTGATAATTTTCTGCTGAAATTATCATCCTTTGAATAGGATGATCATCTGCTGCAATGATGTACATGACAAATGTTTTTATATTTCCTGAATATATTTCGCAGCCCGGATGGATGAAACTAGATCCGGGGTCTTCAAACTCGCTCGATCTTCACTCTAAGTACAAGTCGATCCATGTGAGAATTGCACTGAAGTCGAACATGGAAAGACATCGCTTGATTACCGGTCAATGATGAAAACCATTAACAAGCGCGAGAGGAATCACCGATAATGATAATGACCCTCAAGGTACTGCAGTACAATTCATGTTCAAGAGCGACTTGCTACCATTAAGCTTTGATGTTCTCCCAATTTTTCCCCAGTCATTTCTGACCAGTACCTCTTTATTTTTGTCAAGCTTGAGTAGGATAACATATGCTTGTTCTATAACCTGCCCTTCGGGCAAGCCTAGCGATAGGGAAACTCGTTCTCGTCTAAAGACAAGTTTGTCGCTATTTAATCATTTTAACGAGTCTAACGACAAGGAAAACTCGGTCCTTTTCATTTTTAGAGAGTCTGAAAAGGTGCAGAAAGTTAACTCCAAAATTCCTTTTTCGTCATCTAATCCCTTAAGTCCGAAAAAGTATAAAACAATACAGAAGGGATGAGTGTTCAGTACTTTTAACGAGCCGAACAAGACAAGCGCTCGATCTTTTTGTGCAATAATCCCTCAGGTCCAAAAAAGATTAAAATCTAGAGGAGGGATAGCTCTTCCGGTCGTTTAACGAGCTGGAAGGCCAAAACTCGGCAAACTTTTCATATTTTACGAGTCGGATGAAAAGAGCTCAAAGAAGACTCGTCTTTTGAGGAACGAGTGATAAACAGGGATAGCAGCATATTCCAGGTACAGGTTGGAATTCTCCAATCACGACAGTGTCACAAGGATGGCTAGGTGAAATCACTCTTCGCAACTGTTTCTCAAAAGAGGTAAACACACAAATGGAGGTGAATGATCGGCCAAATGAAAAGTGGAGGTGACGGTGCACAAACACGACCAAGGCTTTTATGGCTGATGGATTTACGATCTCAAAAGGTTATTTACCGGGATAGGTTCTTTTTTTAGATAAAAATGAGCTTAAACTCTGGAGGGAACATTGCTCACTGCTTTTATTTATTTTTTAACGAGCATGAAGACCGCGTTAAAACTGCTCGGATCTTGCGTTTATTTTTTAACGAGCATGAACTATGTGCTAAAACTGCTCGATGATAAGTTTGCATGCCCCCAGCATAATAATGAAAATCGAGGTGCATGCCCCCCAAGCTTCATTGCATTCAACTCGGTGGTTGGAATGAAGGTTTACCTTTGAGATTTGGGAAGGGGATTTGTTTCATTTTTTAACGAGGTTGACATGAGATAGGAACTATCCTCGAAGCCCACTGTATTTACAGTATTTCTATTAGGGCGATGATCCATGTTGACAAAATGTTTAGGAATCTTCCGAATCCATTAGATATAGAAGATTTCATATTGTAGGTTTCCACTGTGGCCACCTCCGCCAGATTACTTGCAGGCGGTAGGGAAAAAGTACCCATTAAGGCAGGGTCTTTTAGGAGACCTACTCCAATATTTTGAAGCGAATGATCGCTTCCATGAGTCATTGGAATGCTTCCCGTAACTTGTGAACTGTCGGGGAGGAAAGTTTGTTGGTCGACGACTGTAATCCCTCCTTGAAAGGGAAATGCAATCTTCCTGAAGTAGGTCGACACGACTGCGGCCATGGCATATATCCAGGGCCTTCCTAGTAGGATGTTGTAATCGAGGTTTCCATGAATTACTTCAACATCGACTTCTACTGTTTTTCCCCCCAGTTCAACTTGCAAGTTACCTAAAATCCCGTAGGGAGTGTATGATCGTCCATCAAATGATTTTAAGGTCGTTGACGATTTCGACAAGGGTGGTGAGCCTAAATTTTTCTAGCAACTCATCGACATAAGACATGTAGATGCCCCCTCATCAATAATTGTTCGATGAACAGTTTTGTTGAGGGCTTTCACTTGAATAAGGAAAGCTAGTTGAGCTGGTAACTTAGGGTCATATCCTTTATGATCAAAGGCCACAAGATTGGAATCCATTGGGCCAATCCCACCTATTGCTGATAATAAAGTTTGCTCTTGGGAGGGGCAATTTTGCGGTACCTCAAGTGTCGACATAGCGGACGGCGATTGGGCCAGGTCCTCTATTATATTATAATTCTGTGCTATTTTGGCACGAGGATTAAATGTCGATTTGTGTACTACTCCCTTTGGCAACTTTACCATTGGTTCAGGAATGATGGGTGGCACAACTTTGGTCAAAGCTGTCGTCGAACTACTAGGTTGTTCATTAGCCTTGTTATTTGACAGCCATGGATTCCCGTAATCTTTATTCCTTGTCAAAGCATTATTCTGCTGCTTTGAGGTAGACAACATAAGCACTTGGGATCGGGAAGCATTTTGATTAGCAACCAGATTTTGACCAGGATTAGGAAACGGATCAGTCAACACAGCTGAGGTTTTCGGACTCTTAAAGAATCTTTTAAGCTCAGCTTTGCATGGACAATCTGCTGTCCAATGATCCTCATCGCATATATGACACCCCGAAGGGGGTTTCCCTTTTCTCCCTTTCTTTTTCTTCTTGTCTCCTAGTTGCTTCAGTTGTTTGCCCTTGTCGTCCGACACGGCACTTACTTCCGAGGCAAGAAGTTCTTCATTTGCATTTTGATTCGAAGTCTTACGGGTTTTCTTAGACGAATCCCGTGTTGACTTTGCATTTGCAGTGCCAATCACACCATCGCCGGCATGAGAGTCACTATTTGATCCAGGAGGGGGAGGAATTGAAAATTCCGGTCTAGGGGCGTCAGGTATCTTGTCATAGAGCGTGCCAGACTGAGTATATACTAAGTCTAAATACTGGGCACGAGCAATAACTTGCTCCTCTGTTACGACGCCTCCCTTGGACACATCTTCTGTTATAGCAGGAAGAAGTGACTTTATAAACCACTCAGCTAAAAGCTGATCTGGAACATAAGTCTTTACCATTCTGCGACGACAACGCCACTCATGTATATGATCTGATATATGTGTGGCCGTTGTCTGCTTGAAATTGGTTAAGATCTCGGTTCCAGTTTCGTACCTTATAGGTAACTGAAAGTGTGTTAAGAAAGTCGTGGCTAGGGAACTAATATTGTCGAAAGAGGCTCTAGGTAATTCAATATACCATTTAGCCGCCGGACCAGTCAATGTCCTCTGGAAAAGGCGAAGCCTTATCAAATCATCATTCAAGGTATTCGACGAACACCATAGATGGAAAGTCATCACATGATTCGATGGGTCTTCGCCAGGATTTCCATTGAATTTAGGAATGTCCGAAGGAAGTTTGTGAGGAATCGCTGGCCACCAATGGGCATAGGCGATTGGATCATTCGTCAATCGATGTAAATCTGGTAATTCTAGAGTCGCCACGAATGGCAACTGCTGATTTAGGTTTGGCGAGGCGTACCCAGGATACGAATGGAATCGCCTGAGCAGTAGGCCTTTGCATACCAGCATAATGCAACTGATGTTGATAAGACTGATATGGCTGGTGGGCTTGGCCACTATAAAGTGGTTGATTTAACCCGTTCTGAATATAGGGTTGCCCACTATTTGCAAAGATCTGTCGCTCAGATCCCTGGTACACCTGTTTAAACTGAGGTTGTTGGTATTGCATCATCCATGGCTGCGAAGCCATGTTTTGCTGTGCGATACTAACCGACGGACCAAGATGCGGGGTTATGGTTCCCGTTTGTATCTGTGTCGTCCCGACAGTTGGCGATTGTGGTTGTGTTGCAGGGTCAAGGGGCTGTTGCATTACAACTTGGGGTTGACATACAACAGGCATCGATTGAACTTGCGACACGGTTACAATTGCTGGCGTCGTCGGGATGCTAGACATAGGTACACATTGTTGCATGGAATATACAACTCTCGGTTGTTGGGGCAACATAGGCACCCAACCACTCGTCGTAACTTCAGTCAAACCTGAATGCGGTTGAAAACTGCCGTATGGGTATCCTCCCGGAGGGGGAAGTGAAAGGGCATATTGCCCCCCATACGGTAACAATCCGGAGCTCAAGGGTATAGATTGCCTTTGAGGACTGGATGGTCCAAACTGATTTCCAAAGGGATCAATTTGTCTAGTTTCAACATAAGAATTACCGGGTATTATACCGGAAGAACAAACTGGAACAGACCAAGTTGTCATAATAGTCCCTGGGTGGACTCCTTCTAGCTGTTGAGAGCTAGTCGGGACAGCTGGTATGCCGGCAAACATCGTCGGAGTGACAGCAGGAGCTTCTGCTGTCGCTGTGTCATTTGGCACAGTCCTAGATGTCGACGGTTGCTCAGACATTTTAAGTCTATCCAATAAACTGCCTAACGATTCTACAGGAACTTCCACTGGCGATGGACAAACTTTTGATGCAGAAGGAAAAAGAGTGATGCCTACTCCAAAATGAGTTGGAGTATTTGCTTGCTGGTCCTCTACGATTTCCTCTATTGCAATCAGACCAGGAGGAAGAGGAAGACCGTCAGGTCCGTAAAAGATTTCTGGTGCCGAAGAAGGGGTTGCTTCGACAGCGACAGTTGTTTGAGCAACAAGACTCTGTGGACCGGTTTCAGATGGAACTGGTTCAGTTATGCAAGTACTTGTTCTCAGACTAGGATCAGTACAACTGTCCCTCTGTCGCTGTTGAACTTCTTCAATAGAGGTAGGGATTCCAGAAATATTAGGAGTGACCAGAATCTCAGATGTAGTTGGAACTGTTGTTCTAACTTTAATGGGAGATTTTGACCCGGTCAAGCGAGTTTGCTTCGTCCGTACTACTCTCGATTCCGGAGACAAAGACGGTTGACTCGCGAGTCTCCTCGAACGACGGAGTTCTAATTAACTTTCCTCCACGGTTGCGGATTAATCGATCAACTAAAATACAAAAAGGGGAATTATGTTTCCGTATTGAATGAATTTTATTAGACGCTTTTAGACACAACTTTGCTTTTTCATGTTTTAAGAGTCGAGAAAAAGCTAAAGATGACTCTAGTCGCCTTCGATGTATTAACGAGCCCGAAGTGACAAATGCTCGGTTGGACTTTTTCAGTTATAGAGTTTGAAAAAGGCCAAAAGAAACTGCTCTGGAGATCTAGGCAGAGGGTGTGCCAAACCTTTCGCGAAACCACAGAATACGTTTTACGGTACGGGTGGTCGATCTTCGTGAATGCTGTGTTCACTGCATCGCAATCAGTAGGGCGGCCGACACGGCTTCCTAAGGATAAAGGATAAATGCCTATAGGGGTCTCCCAATATATGCGACGGTACGCGAGAGCACAAGTCCGTATTAGTGCTATCGTCCCTCAGGAGGAATCACCCACCTTCGTAGAGATCGACAGTCACTACGTTTAACGACGCCGGAACACGTCTCTACCTAGACCTCTATTGTGAGCGTTATGTTACAAAGCGTTTTTAGATTCATTCAATATATTTTAAGTTGATCTTGTTTAGCAGTTTGTCTTTCAGGATCACCACGAGATGTATTGGTACAAATTCCTAAATGCAGCTAAAATGATAAGCAAGCTTTACAATCTTTTTAGCTTTGAAAATCCTAACTACTGAGGGGATAGAAAAACATTATCTTTCCACACAGAGCACAAAGCACAAACTAATGCACTTTCCCCTAGATCAATCACGCAAACTTATCAAAAAATGCAAATGCAAGATGCATGTATTTCTTTTCTTTTCCCTTAATGTTGATGTAGACAAAAGGAAACTGTCGTATAATTTTCGAATTCAATTTGAAGCGTAAACAAACAAGTTTTGTCTAAAATCAAAAGACGCCTTACAGGTACTTGTTTCGACACTAAAAATGTATGAATTCAAACCATAAAATGAAAAACAAACAAACTCAAACAGCCATGAACAGTAATAAAACTAGCTCTTAAGATCACGACGACACTTTTACAGTTCAAGATCTAAGAGGCCACAACTATACAGGTTTGCTTTTCACAATGGGAAACTGTAACTGAAACAAGAAATACTGAAAGAACAATCACAGTTTCATCACACAACAGAGGCGAAATAATGTCAAGGAAAGTTGGTTTACAGCAAGTACAAATGACAAGCAATCAGCAGCAAAACAACAGTGAAAACAGGGCCAAGACTCAGTAGGAAACCTCAGCAAGACACTGGCTAACTGGTCCAGCGCAGGCTCTGGTCTGTCAAACTGACTTTCAGCGCAGTTCCCGAAGCGAGTACCTGCGCTGAAATGCAGACTGCCTTTGGGCAGCCTGCACTGAGACACGAGAGTTGCGTTTACAATGGTTTCCGGGTCATAAAAAGCTCAAAAATTCACTGTTTTTGCTGAAATAAAAAGCTATAGGTCAAGTACAAGCTAAGGGATGATCAAGAGGATGAAAAGCTATCACAAAGAGCACAAGAGTCCTTGTGGATCAGCTCTTCAAATCATAAACTTGCTCAGAAACTGAGCCAGAGCAGCTGCCCTCTACTTTGCAATTGAAGGACTCAATTGCAGTTCGATTTGGTGCTCTCCTTGTTTATGAGATGAATAGCAAGAAACACAATAAACCAACAAGATACTAGGTTCCCCAGTGGAGTCGCCAGTTTGTTGTGGGGAAAAGTATCCGACTCGGAATGACCCTATCCCTACTCTAAGGGTGATAGTTCCTTAGCAACAACTGAAAGTAAAGCTTTGATATTTTTCCTTTATGAAAGTACAGAGAAGGAAGAAAAGACTGACCAACCGATGTCTTTCGCTTTTGTCGATCCTGTCTTCTCTCTTTGCCTCTTGTTCCCAGCTCCTTGCTCCCTTTGCCGGCCCAGCTACACAAAGATCCTGCAAAAACAAGAGAGGGAAACTACAAGAAACATGTACTCATAACTGATGCATGGATTAGAATGAATCAAATATACAGATAAAAACAATACATCATTGCAATACAAGTATATAGGAGAACATCAAAGCTTTATTGATAGAAGAAAAAGGTTCTGAGAAGGTTACAACCATAAATGGCTCCAATCCAGCAGCACCTCCCCAGCAGCAAGAAATCTCCTCTTCCCCTCTATAAAAGCAATCACCCAATAGCTCTAACTGTAAACCAACAGCACTTCCTTGCTTTGCACAAAATTCCAACCTCCCTAGACCTCATAGAAGAGCTCTATATATAGGAGATTTGGAGAAAGGATGAGTCAGCTTGAGACTGACCTAAAGCCGCCTTGTGTCCTTTCCCTCTTCAGTTAAACTTCAGTTCTTGAGTCCACTTGGAGATCCTTGCTTCCACATGGAGATCAAGTACCTCTTACTCATCATAGGGCGAATTCCTTGAACCAAGTGTCAGTTTGGAAGCTTCCTGGGCAGTTGACACCTTGCAGAATGACTGTGCCACTTGGCCAATCTCGCCCAGCGCAGGTAGCCTTCATTGGTTTTGACTTTCAGCGCAGGTACAAGGAGGAGCAGTTGACATTCAGCGCAGATGCTCAGTGGAGCAGCTGACATGATCCAAAAATAGCCTGTTTTTGAGTGTTTTCAGGTGGAGAACTGATAGGAAGTGCTGTGGTTTGCTGACCTTGTTCCTCTAGGGGTAAGAACAACATGTTTAGGGACTGAGGATCCCTGTAATTATTGACATTTCATGCTCCATGCTGCGAGGCACAAAAATGTCTATAACAATTCTCCCATGGTGTCATGTTGATTTGACTAAGGAATAATGATGCAATAACCCATGGGTCCATGTTGATTTGGACAGGGTTGAATGGCCTAGGGGAATTCATATTTCTCCCATGGTACCATACTAAATTTGCTAGGGGAAATTAGCCCATGATGCTCACATTGTAC
Source organism: Pinus tabuliformis (assembly GCA_031772625.1). NCBI lineage: Eukaryota > Viridiplantae > Streptophyta > Pinopsida > Pinales > Pinaceae > Pinus > Pinus tabuliformis. The sequence goes on along the minus strand of CM062817.1, from coordinate 1,416,165,141 downwards.
TCTAGGATGGGATGATCTATTTTTTATAGAGCAAGATTAAATTATTTATTGATTGGAGCCTAATGTTGAGCTATGATGTAGGCTCCATTAGTGAAGGCATATCTTGTGTTTAGGTGCACCTTGATGAGTCTCCACTCACCATTAGAGTTCTATATAAATAAACAAACATGTGAGAGGAAAGCCATCAACATATCAAGCTCATTGAATCTCTTCTAGTGGAGGAGAAATTTGGCCAAAGAGAAATATGTTGATACAAATGATCTTTATCATTTTTATCTTTCTTTAAGAGGCCACATGTGTGAGGAGGTTGACTGATTTGACTAGCTGACTTGACCACAACTTTATCAAGTTTAAATAGATTGCATGTGTGATCCTTCTAGACATTGTTTGACTTATTTAACCTTAACCACATCTGGAGATAATTGAGCATAGTTTGAATTTGACCACAACCACATATGTGAGGTTTTGACTAAATTATCAAATGCATGGACAACCTTGACCATCATTGAATGCATTGACTTCTAATTTTTTATTGGTTTGACCATCATTGACTACAGAAAAGTTCAACCAAGTTTGATTAGTATTTGACTTATATTATTAGCATATATTTCTAGACAAATTTCTGATTTGTAAACCTTTATATTGAAAGACAATTTCTCCTCAAGAAAAGATTGTTGGGCTTTCTCCCGAGGTAAAAAATTATTTCTAGTGTACATGGTTTTATTTCAATACTATTTATCACTTCCACTACATTTACTATTGATATTTTTTGTATATAATTGTTTAATGATATTGGTGACATGAGAAAGATCATTTGGAAATCATTAGGAAGTAATTATCAGATCATAAAATTGTATTCTATTGCACATGTTATATAATTTCAAGAAGTATAAAGATTAGGTCATTATTTTATTTTTTATTGGAGTGTGAAAATTGATATCATAATCTTTAGGCATGAAAAATACTCTTGCTATTCTCAATCTGTGTTTCATAATCAGAAGTATGATGCATATCTGTGTTAAATATTTGATTAAGGGAAACTGAAATATTGGTTTCATATTATTGGAACTTCGCATCGGACAAGCTGAATAGTGATGGTAATTTGCATAAAAGAATTTAATTGATGTCAATGTTCATGTTAGTGGAATTCAGGTGAATAAATATCTTCGTTGTTGTTAAAGATTTGAAAGTTTTGCTTGAAAAGTTGGATTATACATTCACTTTCGACTAATCCCCATCATAATTAAATCTCTTGGAAATTTTTGTTTGGAAATAAATTTCCTTGCTTTATTTGGAACCATTCAAGTGGTGTTAAATTCAAGTGGTATTGAATTCATTTTGATAGTGTGGTAAACGGTTGTCTAATAGGATATTAGGAAATGTCTTCTTTTCAAACCTTTTTGGTTCCATGAGTAGGATAAATATTTTCTCATGTATATTTGACATTGACCCTTTATTGATCCATTTTTCACGAGTCCATTTGCAAGTGTTTTTTAGTCAAATAGTATTTTTGTGTTAAAAGAATTCTTTGACAAGAAAAATGGTTTCATTGATGACCATGAGTATCAAGAACTATAGTTTGCTCGACAGGATCTTGTAATTAAAGAGATATTATTTAATCATGAGGAAGGGCATTAAAAATTGGGTCAATAACCTATTGTTGAATATCAAGATGACGACCAAGCAAACACATGATTAAAACTGTAGTAGAGACAGAAAGGACATTAGTGTTTGTTTAGGGGAGATAACAATTATTATCCAAGGCAATCATCATCTCAATTTTTTTCATCTCAATATCCAAAGTAACCTATGGATGAGAAAATAAATCATATTGTACATCCTCAACAACCAGGAGAATTGACCTTGATGGGGTGACTCACAAGGAGAACATGGAAGTAGATAAAACCTTGTTTGTGTGGAAATAATTGTTTACTCAAATGCTTGACACTACAAACAGTGGTAGGAAAAATGCACTGAGTAAGCATGAACTTCCATATTAGGATAATCCATATCATAGGGTTTGCGATGTTCCATCATTTAACACTAAAAGAAAGGAAAAACAAGACTTCAAATGAATGTGCTCCAAGCTAAATAAGTAATCCATTTCTCCACTAAGGGGGCATGTTGACATAATAATAGAGAATTTTTGGAAAAGAATTATTTAGGTTTTGTTATGTTTTCATTGAGATAGATTCTATTATTTAAATTTCATATCCTATTATTTAGGAATCTGTTCAAACTACTAAACTACCTTGTAATTCAAAAATGTGTTCAAATTTCGGCATGTTGAATGTGAGAAAAAGTGTGTGGGAAACCTCTCTACCATGAGTAGTGCCTTACCTGAGAGTTGCATCTCACTTTCTTTACTTTATCTTACATTTTTTTTGTCTATTACAAACTTGAAAATACTTGTAAATTAGAAAATATTTAGAAATAGGATTAAAAAAGATCCTCTTTAAGAATCATGTTCCTCCTATTAAGACTCGCGTTACTCCTATTTTTTTATATAGATGTGAAGTTTGGGGATGAAATATATTCAGAGAATATTGGAGAAAGATATAACAAATCCAAAATAAATTTATAACCTATAATCTCAATATTAAAATAAATATTCCTTTTGAGTGGTTCTTTCCTCCATTAAGTGCATGACTATGATTAGATACCTGATGCATAAGAACAAGTTAAATGTTATGGAAAACAGAGGTTTTCTAAAATTGCTTCAAACTTTGGCCACAACCACCTTTAACAGAATCTAGGATAACACAAGGATGTCTAGTCTTGGCTAAACCATTGGCGAATAATGGAAGAGATTATTTCATAGAATATGGATAACATTAAAAATATTTTACATCAAAATTTAAGGAAAAACACTAGTGACACAAAATTAAGGTATCATGTAGAGGTGATCAATTCCAACATAGAAGATTGGAATTATCTCTCTATGCATACTAGAATAAAAAAGAAAATATGTAGTGTTAAAATAAAAACAATTTCTCATGAGTTCTATAATCAAATTTGGTGTGAAATAATTCCTAAAACATCATGGATAAAATAGTTTTTCATCTTTACAATACTAAGATGATTGAAGACGCAAACATGTATATTAAATCTCATTTTAAAAAGATTTGTCACACTACAAACCTTCTTCACCTTTTAAAGAGACAAATTTACAAGGATATTGGAATGATTTTCTTAATGTTTTTAAACTAAAATGCTAAAGAATTGTGAATAATTACCTAACCTGTAAATTTAAACCAAAATTTATCTCAATGGATGATGCTCATTATTTAGGTTGTGATTTCTCTAATAATAATAATTAGGTAATTTTATATTTTATTGGTAAAGGTTTTCGGTTGTGTGATTTATGTTTAATTTTACTTTTTACTATGTGAGTTATGAAATTATAATACAATGTTAATTCACTATATCCATTTATTAAAGACTACAAAAAAAATCTTGGCGTTTAGGTTTCTGTTGTGTTTAATAACCCACTAAATTTATATGTCGTGGCATTCAAGTTTTGGTTTATGTGATTTCTATAATACTGTGATAATAATAATCACGTGAAGTTTAGTACTGTAATAATAATAACCACGTAAATTTCAGGTTTTACGTTGTATGAAGGTAAACTCAATATAATGGAAGGTGCTCAATACAATTAGTAGGAGTGAGGGGAAATATTAAGTAGAATGTAATATTTAGGGTGGGGTGTGACCTGAAATATTAGGTAAAATTTAATAATATTACATTTTAATTAGTATTTCTCCACACCCCAGCCAATATTTATTAGGTGGGGCTAGTTATAAATATTGGGTAATATATAATATCGTATTATTATATTTTATGTAATCAATATATTTCTAACGATTAATATAGATGTGTTCCATCTATAAATTTAATTAATAAGGACAAAAACTTAATATTTACAATATGACAATATTTTTAATCATGAATATTTACCATGGATATTATTAACTTCTAAGTAGGTTTTTTTACAATACCATGGGCCAATACCCACTAGAGAAAGATAGAGAGGGAGACAAGGGAATAAAATTATAATGCCATGGGCTACTACCATGGTTTATCAATACCATGGTTCAACTAGACTTTTGATTATTATATTATGGATCTAGGCTTTTAATTGTTACAATACCATGTCTTATCAATACCACATGCCCAAAAACAATAACTTATTTAAAAATAAAAATATTTTACAAATATTTTATTTTAATTTAATTTTATAACATTTTTTAATTAAATCTAAGATCAAAAAGGTTATAATTACTTTTGAGGTATATCTAAACCCTACATCCTCAAGACTAATAACAATATTTTCATAGAGATTAAATGGAGTTTTTAATAAATTAAAAAATGAGAATATTTTATATCTACACATGTGAAATTTATATAATATAAATAATATTATAATGAACTAGGATAGATGCATCTTAACCAATGATCCAAGCTAAGTGAGAAAGAAAAGTGATTAACAATGATAGAGGAATGATAGTGTGTGATTCTTTTAATTTTTTTATTATTGAACTTTCTTTAACATGATTGATCTGAAATATAGGTTTAATATTTTATAACAAATTATGTTTTTTATTAATTTAGATACTTTCTTAAATACAATACAACGAGATCATATTTAAGAAAGAGAGTGAGATGGAAGGGGGAATAGAGTGTGGGAGAGAGTCATAGAGGTGAGAGACATAGTGAGAGAGAGAGAGAGAGGAGGGTGGGAGAGGGAGGGAGAGAGATGGATTTCGAGGGGGAGAGATAGGGAGTGACAAACGAGAGATGAAGATTGAACAAGGGAGAGAGGTGATGAGAGAAGAGAGAGAAAAGGAGAGGATAAAGATAGGGATAGAAGGAGAAGAGAGAGACATGGAGACATAGATATGGAGGGGGGAGAGAGGGGGAGAGACAGAAGGAGAGAGGGAGGGAGATTGTGACAGAGTAGGAGGGTGGAGAGAGAGTGTGTGTATGATTGGGGAGAGATGGAGGGAGGTGGGAGAGAAGGGGAGAAAGAGGAAGGAAAAAGAGAGGATTTGAGACAGAGGAGAGGGAGGGGGAGAAATAGATGGAGTTGGAAGGGGAAAAAGGAAATAGAGAGAGAAATTTGGAGAGGGAGTGGCAAGGAGAGACAATGGGAGATATAGATATAGATGGGGAGGGGGGTGGTCTAGAAGAGAGAGGAAAAGAGCCGGAGGGAGGAAGAGAGAGAGAAGGGTAAGAGGGGGAGATATATGTACATATAGATATATATGGGGAGAGAGACAAATAAGGAGAGATGGAGAGAGGAAAGATTTCAATGTAGATGTTGATTTATAATTCTATTTAATACCTTACACTAGATTCACTGATTTCAATGTTGATGTTGATTCCTACTCCTATTTGATTACTCGCATAGGATGCATTGGTTTCACTCTAGATATTGATTTCTAATCCTATTCGATCACTTGCACTAGATGCATTGATTTCAATGCAGATGATGATTTCTAATCATATTTAATACCTTACACTAGATGCATGGATTTTAGTGTAGATGTTGTTTTCTACTCATATTTGATTGCTTGCATTAGATGTATTGGTTTTAGTGTAGATATTGATTTCTAGTCCTATTTGATTGCTTGGATAGGATGCACTATTTTCAGTGTAGATTTTGATTTCTAATCCTATTTAATCACTTGCACTAGATGCATTCATTTTAGTGTAGATGTGGATTTCTAATCATATTTAATAACTTACACTAGTTGCATTGATTTCAACGCAGTTGTTGATTTCTACTCATATTTTTTTGCTTGCATTAGATGCATTGGTTTCAATTTAGATATTGATTTCTAATCCTATTTGATTTCTTGCACTAGATGCATTGATTTCAGTATAGATGTTGATTTCTAATCCTATTTGATTATTTGCACTAGATGCATTGATTTCAATGTAGATGTTGATTTCTACTCATATTTGATTGTTTGCATTAGATGCATTGGTTTTAGCGTAGATATTGATTTCTAATCCTATTTTATTTGTTGCACTAGATGCATTGGTTTCAGTATAGATGTTGATTTCTAATCTTATTTGATTGTTTGCACTAGATGCATTGATTTTAGTGCAAATGTTGATTTTTGATTTGATGCAACAAGATGTATGATGTACATTAATTTCAAAGTAGTTATATTAATAGTGTGCATTTATTTTAGTGTAAGCACATCTCTACCTCCTCCATCTATATCTCTATCTCCCATTGTCTCTCCTTCTCTATCTCTCTATCTCAACCCCTAAACATACACACACCGTCTCTCTCTATATCTATTTATCTCTCTCTCTGTTCCTCCCATTCACCTCCCTCTCTCTCTTTAAAATTTCTCTCTCTATATATATATCTCTTCCTCCATCCCTATGTTTTCCTCTCTCTTCTTCCCTCTCCCCCATCTAGATCTCTATCTCCCCTTATCTCTCCTTCTCACCAGCAAAACACACACACTCTCTCTCAATGTAAGCACATAAAAATTATTCAACCATAAATAATACATGAATTTTCATCCTAAACAAAATGTTTCCTTACCCCAAATGTTTTCTTCATGAAACTATAAACTATTTATAATTAGGTTCATTCTTATTATTCCCATTTTCCATCACTCAACATTGCCTTACCCCAAATGTTTTCTTCATGAAACTATAAACTATTTATAATTGGGTTCATTCTTATTATTCCCATTTTCCATCACTCAACATTGTTAATTACTTTGCATTCAAAGGAGGTAATAGAAAATAACTACCATTGAAAATTACTTTTGGTTTAACAATCCATAAGTCACTTTGGACAAAACTACTATTAATATTGGAGAGCAACAAAGACAAGGTATTTTGTTTACTAGTTGAAAAATTGATATGTTGTTTACTACAGTAGCTCGAGCTAAATATTTGAATGGTCTATGATTCCAACTACTCTTTTCATATGATCTATATGAGAATATAGAAAAACTAATGGTTGTGTCAATAGGAACTGTAGAAGAAATCATTTCACATTGATCACAATGAAGATTGTTTGTAATTGACTATATTCTTATTATTGACATTTTATATCAATCAAAATTGTTACATTTACACTTTGCACTCAAAAATTTTAATTCATCATTTTTTAAATTGACCAAATTAATCTTAGACATATTTAGCATATTTAAAATGATCAAAATAATTACATGCTCAACAAATTTTGTATGACGGAACACGACCGAAGCCATCTTAGATCCATCTTAACACCGGATCTATCAAGTGCCGAGAGGGATCAAATCTCTCGAGGTGCAAACCTTTCCTCAAGTTTTTCACTCAAAAAATAGGTTTGCACCTCGAGAGATTTGATCCCTCTCGGCACTTGATAGATCTAGTCCCTCTCGGTGCTTGATAGATCCAGTGTTAGGATGGATCTAGGCTAGTTTGATATGACAATTCTCCATATAAATTTTCTTTAAATTTATCAAGATAATTAAAATGGTAGAAAATACATAATTACTTTTGAGATAAATCTCAACTATTGATATGTAAATGATACTAAAAATATATTACAATATTCCATGAAAGTTAAATCCATATAATCCACCTAATAATTATTGATAATTAAATTAAAATTATGGATGTTTCATTAAGGTAATAAAAAATAATAACAGGATTTGAGCTCAAGCAGTAGAGGCATATATTGTTTTTCAGGTCATGTAAGGTTCAAATATGATTCTAAGACATATAACAAAAATATGTGTTTCTGGCATTAGTAACCCCTCCAACAAATCTTTGAAGACATATAACCATAGTATGTGTTTATGACATTAGTAAGCCCTCCAAATCTCTGAAGACATATAACCATAGTATGGCATATATTTTTTGTGTCAGGTTTAAATATGTGAAGACATATAACCATAATATGTGTTTCTAGCATTAGTAACCCCTCCAAATCACTAAAGACATATAACCATATTATATGTTTCTGGAAATAGTAACCATAGTAATTCAAAACATATAACTAGAGCACCCATCATAATGATAATTAACTTAGATCCATCTTAGTTTGATGTTGTATTCAGAAAATGATGGTGTTGAATCCATGTAACCTATAAAGGTCAAACCTTTTTATTGGTATGTTTCCAGGAGGCATTTGTATGGATATATTGAGCAGTGGGCAAATATTAGGAAAAAATATAATTATTACATTGTATCTAATAATTTTTCTACCCCATCCACTTTTTATTAGGTTATATTGGGAAAAATATAATATTATAATATTACATTTTATGTTATATTTTCCCTCAACTCGTCCACTTGTTATTGTAATTTTTCTTTATAGTTGAAGTTTGAAAGTAAACAAACTCAACTAAAAAATTAAGAGAGGTGAGGGGAAATATTGAGTAGAATGTAATAATATTACATTTTAATTAGTATAATTAATATTCATCCCCACACCGTGATTATTATAATTTATATAATTCCTCTTACCCAATTCACTTTTTATTAAAAAATTCCTTTATATTTGAGGGTCATAAGTAAGCTTAACCCTTATGTAACATTTGAGCCCACTGTGGTAGAAATGTGGTAATCTTTAACATTTTGACTTAGTAAAAATAAAATAAAAAACATAAAATTAATAATTATAATTATAATTAATAATTAAACCAACATAGATTCATTTTAACTTGGGATCTACCAAGAGGATTCAAATTTCTTGACATGCAAACTTTTTTAAAGTGAAAAGAGATTTGATCTCTCTTTAAGCTTGGTAGATTTAGAGTTAAAATGGATCTATGCTAGTAATAATAATAAGGAGAGTAATTAACATAAAAAATTAAATGGCTATATCAATTAACTATATGCTTAAATATAGTAATAAAATATAAATATAACTATAAATTATATTATAAGAATATATATATATATATATATATATAGCAACACAAAAGTGAACTCGACAACCCCTCAAGCATCAACAGTTATGAGGATTTGAATACCACACAAAATAAATCTTCATTTAACAGTAAAGCATATCTCCTAGACCAAACTTCTTCTCCATCTATCTTCAAGAGGATGAACACAATAGATCCCAAAGCTATGAAACCAATGTCCCAAGAACCAGAAGAGATGAAGGAGATGCAAGATAAAGAAAGTTGGAAGACCGTAAAGGAAAAAAAGAAAAGCTATAGCATCAATCTCGCCAAAAAAGACGAGGAGCCATACAATTAAAAACTAAGAAAATTATACGTCCGATAGACCAATTTGGTCTCAGTGGATGTTAACCGCTATCGTCAGCATCATCATCGTCATATATATATATATATATATATATATATAGTAACATAACCATGGTTGGGGGTCATTGAGTGGCCGCTACTTTTACGGGCAATGATTCACACTGATCCATCAAAGATGGCTTAATATATCCGGCTTAACCCCAAGGAGACTTGAGCTCGTGACCTAGACAAGGTACTTAACAATAAGTGGCAAGTTTACAAAGAGTGATTCACACAGATCCATCAAAGGCGCCCTAATATATGGGGCCTAACTCCAAAAAGATTTGACTTAGTGAACTAATAGTTAACAATAAAAACTAGACAATTAAATTAAACTATCCCTTAAAAATAATATATAACTATTACATTATTAAAATAATAAATTAAATAAAAGTGAAAAATAACGAAATTTTAATAATAAGAAAGGGTGTGCAGAGTCATCCAATTCCAGTGAGACGACGTCCATAGTTTTCTTCCTTGACCCCACTAAATATCCCGATACATAGACTCTCATCCAATAAATATCGCTTCATCTTCATTCACTCACTGTTCGGTTCGGCTCCGCCACTACGCAACGCATGCCCGCCCGGGCAGTAGTAGGTAAAACTGCCTGCCTGCACTCGTTGGGCAAGGGAGAGGTCGTTCGACAAGGAAGATGTGGGTTTAGATGTAGTTTAAGTTAAATATAATAAGTTAGTTTTTTTTTTGGTTTTTTTTATGGTTTTTAATGTTTTTTTTAAATTTGATAGGAATTTATTGAAATCACAAATTTGAAGGGTAATTTCAAGACAATCTAAGTGTTTTGAGGTTTTCAGAATTCTGAATGTATATAGTGAAAAATCAATTTAAATAACATAAATCAAAATTTCACCTTAAATTTTTAAAAAGATTTCAGCACCAGAAAATCCAAAAAAATAAATATAATGTAATTAGCATTCGATATGGCAGAGTAGTTGGACACAAATTACACTGCCAGAGGTTTGCACAAGTATCAGCCCGCGCCGGCCAACATTTCTTTATCTAAAGTGGTTCCGATGGGCGAGTGGTGTTAATACGTCGGGAAGAGAAACGTGGGCGCAGTATCCGGATGTGGAGGTTAACTGATGTTCGAGACGCTGCAGAATGGCATGAACTGCATGATATATGCATCCCAGAATGCCAGAAGATTCATTTGGTGTCAATAAACAGCGAGTGGATAATGATGGTTGACAGCAAAAGGGATGTATATTTGTTAAACTTAGAGCGAAAATCGACCCAGAAAATTTCAATACCAGGGCGGCTTCGCAGGGACCTGAGATTCTTTGAATGGTTTCTTTCAGCCTTCGAATCCAACAACGTTTGGTGGCCTTAGGCAGTGAAAAATTTCAATCAAATAATTAATCTATTAAGAAGCAAAGGTCCCTGCATTTCACACTTCTTAATTCAGACTGTCCGGAGTACAACATGATACTGCTAAGATGTTAGTTTAAGCAGAGAAAACAAGTTTCCTGTAATTTGTTTGACGAGATTGACAGGTGAACCATTCTGCTCCAACCAGTATTCAGGATTCTATGTTTACAGAAAATGATTGTTTTGTAACATAGAATTTTGAATAAGACCAAATGATCAGAATATAGATTTTGATTGGAAATTATTCTTTTTCAATATGGAAATTTGAATAAGATGAGATTACCAGAATGCAGAGCATATTCTTTATGAATTTTTAGTGTTAGTGTTAGAATTTTGTGCTTTAGTGTTCCTATATATAATTTTTATTTTTAATGTAAGACTTATTCACCAGCTAGGCCTTTACATGTACATCTTTTAATAATTTAATATTTTGGAAAGATAATCTTTGACGAGTGGAAAGTCTGTTGGGAATATTGAGCCACAAAATTTTTACACAGTGATATACCAACATCATACAATAATATCAGTTTTTTCGTATAAATATCATATTCTCAGTTGTTATGAGATTGAAAAGTTCTTGTTTTCATATTGAATGTTTATGTGGTGGAAACATATTAAATGTTGATGTTATTCAAACATATTGAATTTTAGTGTAGTTGAAATAAAATTGTGTTTTTGGATTAGTCATGAATTTTCATGGTCTTATAACTTTTAATATGGCTAACCTCCCCGTTATCCAAGATCACTAATATGGCTAGCCTCCCAGTTATCAAAGATCACTAAGAAGATTATTGTCCATTCAAATTCCTTTGTATTTGAATGTTCAAGTCTCAAGGAGGCCATTAAGACGACAATATAGTTTGGAAATTTCTTAATACTTCATATGTGGTTGTAGCTAATGCTTTCCAACAATTTGTAATTTTTTGAGAAAATTAGATGCCTACATATTGTTTGTTCTTGCATATTTTTGTGACTTTTCTCCTCATTTGGAGTATCTCGTACCTCTTGAGCCGAGAGGGCTTGGACATTCCAACCATTTGCAATTTGCATTTTTTCTAGCAAAATTAGAGATACTAAGATATGGTTTGTAGCTCTTATTTTAATTTTTGATGGGATATTTTATGTCTCTTAAATTTGATGGATTTGGGTGTTTTTTATTTCTTATCTTCTTGGTTTAGCTTTTTTAGTCTTTTTTTTGACGAAAAATCTTACAATACTTTCCATATGAGGAATATACATGCTTCAATCTTTTGAGAACTCTTCAAACTCAACAACAAGACTCAAAGCTAGTTGAGGATAATTTTTTTTTTCTTTTTTTTTTATTCTTCTATGATCCATAATGAATTAAGCAAAGTTTTTCGGTAAAAACAACATAAGAGAATTTTTTGGCCGATGCATTTCGAACCAACAAGTATGGGTGTGGTTCATCACCGGGATTAGGATTAGATTCAAATCAAGTGTGGTTTATCATCACGATGAGGATTAGGACAAGTAACGGCTATATATGAATAAAAATATTTAAATTATAATAATAATTTATTAATATATTAAAAGTAAATATTATTAATTAATGACTATATCGCTGTTGCATATTAATATTTTTAATAAATTAAGGAAATAATATCATTATTTAATTTTTTTTCAAAAACTAGCAGTTTAATATAGTCGTTACTTAATAATATTTATTTTTAATATATCAATAAATTAATATTATAACTTAAATATTATTGTTCAAATATAGTTGTTCCTTGAAATTATGTCTCTACGTTGCTCTATATTTAAGCCTTTGCCATGGTTTGCCTAGTCATCTGGTCCTGATGATGAACCACACTTGTTGGTTCAAAACTATGTCTCTACATTACTCTCTATTTAAGCCTTTGCTATGGTCTGCCTCTTCATCTAGTCCTGATGATGAACCACACTTGTTGGGTGTCGGCCGAAAAAAATTCTCTTATGTGATTTCTAACGAAAGACTTTGCTTAATCTACTATTCTTTTTATTAAAAGAACATAAAAATAAAAAATAAAATATGAAAATTATACTAGACATTCAAATGAGTGATTTCTTTTGATATAATAACATGTATATTTATTTACTTTAGTGAATAATAACCTATTAATACAAATTTAAGAATATTTTTAAGAACATAAGTTAAAACTTAAAATAATATTATTCATGTCTCAATATTGTAAACAAAAAATTGATGGTTGATTATGTAAATTCATAAATGAATTTGCAAAATATCATTTATCTTGTACATTTATTTCAACAAATTATCGAATTAACAGTAGCCTGAGTTCCCAATAATTTAATACAATCATGATCTACATAATTATTAAAGAAATATTAATGACAAAAATAATATACAAATAAATTAAAGAAATATTAATGACAAAAATAATATACAAATAAATTAAATGTTGCATGTAGAATAAAATAATTAAGTATTTTAGTGAAAATTTGTACTAACCTATAACCAATAGTTTAATTGATACTCCATATTTCTATAATTCATTGATCCATTAATGGTTTCTTTTCATGTTTATTGTTGCTACATAAATTTAGAACATTTTTTTGTATTAATAGTGTTATATTTTGGAAAATAAGAATTTAGAAAAATTACTAATCTTTTATCAATGTTGTAATGTATTTTTGTATCTTATCTAGTTAGAGACATTGCACTAGTTATGACAAGTGCTGATCATTTTTAGATCACTATTGTGCTCTTAGTGTTATCTTATTTTTCTCTACTGATCTTTAAGTTTGGACTAAGTGACCATGAGTCCCTCTATCCCTCTATTGTGAGTGGGTCATTATTTGATTTGTCTTTTTGTCATGGGATTAATGTCACAATGTTCAGGAATGTCAAAATCCAAATTTTGGTTTTTAATTAGGAAGGTACCGTCTTTATCATCATATATATTTTATATATAAATGTAATTGAAATGTATACTCTATGTGTGTGTTTTACTATAGGTAATAACATATCTAATTAAAAAAAATATACAATATATGTCATATATTTCTACAGATAGATTTTAATAAATAAAACACTTATCAAGACATAGGTTATCATTTATAAGTGCTTCTATCTATGTATTTCCTTTCCTCCACATCTATATCTACACACCCATAACCATCTCTATATATACTTTCCTCCACATATATATCTACACACCCATAACCATGGATAACATCTCTCAGGGATTTATGGTTTTTTCAAAAGTGTTCATATAACATACTTTTTTCTTTAACTATGTGACAACTATTTATGAATGAATTTCAATAATAATGTATCATTGTAACTTTAATACCATTTTTTTGTATAAGCTCACTTCTATCACAACGTTTTGTTTGTATTTTCAAGTTGAGTGAAATAAATATATTTGCAATGGGACTTTTTTGTTTATAGAAATGTTACATTTGATAGTATTTGACATAAATAGAAAAAAACATATAATTAATATTAGTTTTGGTGATACTTAAACCAAATTTTTGGGCCTAGATGCACTCCAAACAAGTGTTTAGATACTTCATTTGCAATGAAATTTCATCAAGCATTAACATGACTTCATCTTTTGCATCATTTATTTTTAATAGAACCTGACACAATAAAACGTAAATCAATGATGTGAAGTTAGTAAGCCTAGTGTTCTAATGTTTGATCACAAACTAGAACCCAAGTGACTACCCACTTTCATTGTGGCATTGTGGTCTATAATGTAGTAAGGCTATTACTAAAATTTATAAGGCTATTACTCAAAGTAAGAAGTGAGTAGAAAATAATGCAACGAGAGAAGTGAGTAGAAAATAATGCAAGGAGAGAAGAAAATGATAAATCTTAACAAAAAAACCACATTTTTTAATATTAAGATTTAAGAGAAATAATAATTATTATTTAATTTTGAAATTGTGATTTTAAAAAAAAATTATTTTTATTTATAAATAGTAAAAATAATATAATATTTAAATAAAATTATTTTTTTATTATAATTAAATAGAAATATTTTATTATATTGAAATAGTTTTAATTTTTTTATACAAAACATCTTATATTAAAATGGTTTAACTTTGAACACTAAAAAACAATTACGTGATAAAAATGCGAAAGATTGGCCCAATGTGTAAATTAATTAAGGAAAACAGAAAAGAAAAATAATGAAATGATTATCTTTACCCCACATCATTGAATGTGCCTAAATTGAGGACTAAGAATCTATAATCCAGTAAAGAAGCAGCACTGGGAATCCAGTGAAAAAGGCATCACTACGACATGTTCATAAACAATAAATACTGTTAAAAAAAATCTTCAAGCTTAAATTCCTTACTAATACAGTTAAAAAGTACAACTACAATTTGGGGGATTTCATTATGTGGCCATCCAATTGAAGCCAGTGGAGAGTAAGTATAGTAACAATTTGGGGGATTTGATTCTGTGGCCATCCAATTGAAACTAGTGGAGAGTAAGCATAGTTTTATTTAATTAATAGGGTTTGTGTTGAGTTTAATTAGTAAGCATAGTTTTATTTAATTAATAGGTTTGTGTTGAGTTTAATTTTGTTCGTTTCAATTTTTTTGGAAAGAAATTGAGAAAGAGAGTAAATTTTAAGGCTCGCATAATCTTGGTAAATCTTTTAAATGGATAGATTGTTTTTATTATGTAATTAAATTATATGTTTTGTTGAACAATATGATTTGTGCAATTGTGTTAAAGAAGTTTATATATTCAATTAATTGATTGAAATTGGAAATATAAGAATTTTTTTTTTCCATTGTATTTTGAAATGGCTATATTTAGAAATTGGTAAGGAAGGCGATGCATATGCAATTTTTTATTTTTAAGTTGGTTGTATGGTTGGGATTGCTCTACAATATTGCTCTAGCACAATTCCATTTAAGTGAAAGCTTAACAGGGGTTATGTTAGGTTTCCTCATGTGGTAATTACGTGCATATGCAATGCAACAATTTTTATTAGTAGTTTATTATTAGGAATACTTGATCTTGAGATGAGTGCGAGGGATGCTTTAGTCACCATAAGAGGTTCTAAATTGGGTGACATAAATGGGTTTGGACTAACAACATGTAGTATAGGGGATGCTTCTATTATAATTCTCTCATACGCCAAGTCCAATTATTCCATTAGAAAAGTCATGAAGTATATTTCCAATTCCTATAATGTTCATTACATCCTATTACCATTCCTAACTAAATTAGAATTTGCATAAGTTACTAAAGAGAGTTGTATTTGCAGGGGGGCATGCAGATGCATTGTATTCAGGACAATAGAACATATCACAATCACAATCAATCGTAGAATGCCTAGAACTTTAAAGACACTTTTCGATTCCTTATGTCACTGCAATCTCTGAGCTACGAGCCGGTGGAGAGAGAGAGATGATCTTTATCCTTCTTTTTGTCATTCTTGTTCTGCTTGCCCTTCACTTGAATGCCCAGAAGTTGTCTTTCTTGTGAGAAGTCAAATGGTGCCTTTGTGAAAGAGGTTGAATGCATTTATATAGTATTCTTCTTGTCCAAAATGGTTGTGTTTCTTCACTAGGCCAACTTGATGTTTTTGGAGAAAAAATTTCAAAATTTTCTCTTTTAAATCTTACATGAAGAACATGTTTTATATAAATTCTTTCCAGGGTTAAATAATCAAAGTGACATGAAGAAAATGTCTTACAAATTATTTATACATTACAAGGGATAAAATATAAATTATGAAGACAAAGCATAGATACAAAATCCAATGCTCTATATTAGCTACGGAGGTATTCATAATGACTAGACATATGTTCCTTCTTGTGAACAAAATTCTCTAAGAAAAGGTTATAAAAAATGATCAATAGTATCAGCAACATTCAACAACCATATTTTTTGTCAAACAAATTTGACACATGGTAGATCATCAACATTAATAGCTACCATAATTCTAGTCATTTCCTTTGACATATGGTACATTGTGTAGAGTTTTCTTCCGAAATCATCACATCCATAATCGTTTGAATCGACGTTTTGAGCCTTCCACCGTGGCTCTAGTAATATTGATTTTCTTTCCGTTCAGGTAGTCCACTTCAACCTCGAATTTTAGAAACTTATCAAATACTTCTTCCTTTGTCTTCATGAAGTAAATCCATGTCTTACGAGAGAATTCATCAATTAATGTTACATAGTTCAAGGAGCCTCTGAGAGATTTTATTGGCATGAGACCACATACATCAAAATGGACTAGATATAGTATTTCCTTAGATATACTTTCGTTGCTTTAAAAAGGCTTCTTAACATTCTTTCCTAGTGAAAATCCTTTACATACTCCTTTATGTTCTACCTACAAAACTAGAACACCTCCAACAATCTTCTTTAAGAATGACAAAGATTTATAGGGAAGATGAGAATAAATTCTATGCCAAAGCTCACATTGATTAATATCATTATGTACAAGTGCTTGGGTAGGTTGTTTAAAAGTGTATAAAACCTTCCTTCACAAACTCCAATAAATCTAGCAGAATGTATACAAGATCCTTTAGGCCAAATAAGAACTTTTTTCTCAACAAATGCTATTATGTTTGCTTTATCTTCCAAGCATGAAATATAGACTAAATTCTTCTTCAAACTTGGTACATAAATATGCTTCTAAGATGAACATTATCAATGGATGTTTTCCCAATGTCTTTGACTACATAAATATTTTTGTCTCCAAGTTCCATATTTTTTGATAATCTTCTTTCCATTAGACTTGTGAGGTTGTCTCAATCTCCCATCATGTGCCTTGACACTACACTATCTACTAGCCACAAGTATTCACTATCTGCAATAGAACTAGTAAGAGCAAAAAAATAAAAGAATTATTTATTACCTCGACCTTCATTCTTAGGCTTCTTAGGAAGTTCATCCAAGTCTTTAATGGTAGCATGATGGTTTCCCTTCATCTTCCTATCATTCAATCTTTCAAGATAATTTCTTCTATAATGACTAAATTTGTGACAATAATAACATTGAATCTTTGACAGGTATCTCTTTCCTTGAGGCACAAATCTTATTTCTTCAAGTTTTCTTCCTCCATTTCTTCTTTAAAAGCCAAACTTCTTTCTTCCTCCTCCCTTCTTGAAACAAGTTGCATCTTCCTGAGAGTCAACTTATTTGGATCTTTGAATCCTATCTCTTGACATGATTCTTGATTCTTCTTGAGTACATGAAATTGATAGTCCATCAAACTTTGGAGCTCCTTTTATTGCACATATTCTTGCTACAAATGAGTCCCATGGTTTAGCTAAAACATTTATTATAGTCACTATTCCCCTTTTAGGAATGATTTCATTAATCGGTTGAAGTTTATCTCTCAATTGATAATTAGCCATAAAATATGAGGCTATAGTATCATTTCTTGTCATTCTACAATCATGAAGCTCATTCTTCAGACTTGTTGCATGACAAATACTGTTGATAGTGTACAAGCCAATTAGGGCATCATACATTTTCTTTGATGAGTGAAGATTTGTGATTTATGGGATCAAATGATGTCTGATGGAATCTATGGTTATACTTCTAGTTGTAATGTCATCTTTCTCAAATTTTAATTCCTCCTCATTTTTTCATGTGCGGTGACCTTTCCCTTCACAATATCCAAGAGATCCTATTTTGAGAGAAGAAGATCAATCCGTGTTTTCCAAGCCCTAAAGTTTGTATCTCCTTCTAACTTTCTCTTTTCCTTCATATGGGAAGCCACAGTGATAGATTGTAAATGTAGGGTTTTCCTCAAGAGTGGTCTCTTACCAAAGCTTCTACAAGAGTGATATAATCATCATTTTCGTCACCAGAGATCTGATGCCATGTTGATTTTTCAAGTGCAATGGATACAAGCACAATATTTCTAAAATACTAACAATTACTTCTAATGGTATCGATATTGTTTTAACAGTTTCATTTTATCATTAAGCAATTGCATTTTAGAAATTCAACTATAAAAACATAAGGACCATAGATATCACAATGCAGAAACAGAACACAAGATTTACCCTAGGAAAATTGACTTACGGGAAAACCCAACAACCTTTTTCGTAGAGAAAATGTCTAGTTCAACAAGAGGTACATCTAATGCTACTAGTCAATTATGAGATCAAATTGAAAAAGAAGGCTTATGGTCAAACAAGGTCAACAATCCTCAAGTTAAACCTCCAATGTGCCCTATAACTCATTCTGGTCTCATCTACTCTGGAAAAAAATTCATCCTCCGGCAAATTGCCTAGAAACCCAAAAATTTAGCTTCCTAGTGTTATAGACATTTTTGTGCCTTACAGCATTGAGCATGAAATGTCCATAATCCAAGGGATCCAAAGTCCCTAAATGAGTTGTTCCTACCCCTAGAGGAACAAGGTCAACCAATGACAGCTTCTCCCAGAAGTTCTCCACCAAAAACCACTCAGAAACAGTCAATTCAGGATCAATTCAGAGGCTCCACTAGCTGTCTGCGCTGAAATGCAGAGATTACACTGGCTAGGTGCACTGCAACACAGGTAGAAGCACTACCATGGTGCGCTGAGCGGGAAATGACAAATGGCAAGTTCATTCAACGAGGTGGAAAGACCCTGGAAGCTTCCAGAATCTTCTCCAATGACACTTACCTCAATGAATTCGACTAGTGATGAGTAAGAGGTTCTCAACCTCCAAGTGGAAGCAAGAACTGACAGAGAGAAGCCACAAGTCAAAACATGAACTGACTCATCCTCTCTGCTCACATCTATATATGGATCTCTCACCCAGAGGTTCAAGAGGCTGGAATTTTGTATTTTGCAGAGAACTGTTGTTGGTTTGAGATTGTTATTAGCACATTGGGTGATTTATGCTTTGTTGGAGGAGGGGAAGGGATTCCATCGCTGGGAGGTAGATGCTGGATCGGAACTCACTTGGTTGTATCTCTTCTCAGACTTTGTTATCTTATCAATAAACTATTTGAGTTTCTCCTACATGTTGTATACCAATGATGTTTTGTTATGCTTACATGTTTAGCTTAATCTGATCTTGAGCTTTTTATGAATGTATATCTGTATCTTTGTGTAGTTTCTCTCTCTTGTGATCTTGCAGGAATTCGGTGAAGCTGGGTCGGTGAAGGAGCAAGAAGCTGGGAGCTACTGGAGAGAGGAGTGTTTTGGATCGACAAACTAGCGGAAGATACAGGTTAGTTAGATCCTTCTTCCTCACTTACATCTCGTAAAGAAGAATATTCAAATAAGTTTACCTGTTTGTTGCTAAGGCACTATCACCTCTTAGAGTGGGATAGGGGCATTCCGTATTGGATACTTTTCCCAACAACAAATTGGCGACTCCGCTGGGGAGAGTATCTTGTTAGTTTATTTGTGTTTCTGGTGTTGTTCTTCTCATAAACTCAGGAGTGCCGAATCGAAATGCACTTGCCATTTTCAAGTTGCAAAGTAGAGATCTACCTCTCTAGTCCACTCACTGGGCCTGTTATTATGATCTGAACAAACTGATCCACAAGTGCTCTAACAGCCCTTTGTGATAGATCTTAGTCCTCCTTTAAATTATCCTCCTAATTGTACCTAATTGATAGCTTTGATTTGGCTAAAAACTGTTGATTTAACTGCAAACCGTAACCCAGAACCCAGAAACAACTCTCGTTTCTGCTTCAGCGTAGACTCTGTGAAGAGGTTCTGCATTTCAACGTAGGTCTCGTGAAGGCTACCTGTGCTGAATGTCAAAACCTCTGTGTTGGGAGTGCGTTGATCAGTCTTTGCCTTGTGTAGCTGTGGTTCCCTGCTTCATTTTGCTCAGTTTCATCTCTGTTTTTTGCAGCCTGTTATCAGTCAGTGTACCTATCTGAAACCCTTTTTCTTTGCCTCAATTCCGCCTCAGTTGTATAAAGAAACTGTATTTGTTCTTTGTGTATTTGTTACATCATTTGTAGTTTCCCATTACAAAAGTAAACTAGTCATATTGTCACCCCTAGATCTAGACCTGTCGTAAGTGTCGTTTTGATCTTGGGAGTGAGTTTGTTTGCTGTTCACAGTTGATTGAGCTTTTACTTTTGTCGTTTGGTTTGAATTTATGCATTTCTAGGTGTCGAAACAAGTAAATCATAAGGTGTCTTAATCGTCTTTTTTATTTTGAAAAAGGAACTTGTTTATGTTTTCACTTGAAATCGAATTCAAATTTGTACAACAACTTTCTTTTTAGGCATCAATATTAAGGAAGCGAAAACAAATACATGCATTTGTGCATTTGCATTTTGATAGTTTGCATGCTTTGATTTAGGGAAAAGTGCATTACAGTGTGCTCTATGCTCTTTGAGAAAAGTTGTATCTTCCTTTTCCCCTTGTAGCTAGGATTTTCATTGTTGAAAAGATATAAAAGCTTGCTTATCATCTTTAGACTGCATTTAGGAATTGTATCATACATCTCGTGGTGATCAAAAAAGGCAAACTTCTAAGAAAGATCAACCTAAAATAAATTGAATGAACTTAATAACGCTTTGTAACTTAACACACAACATAGAGGTCTAGACTAGAGACGTGTTCCGACATCGTAAAACCTGGTGACGGTCGATCTCGCTGATGGTTGGGTGATTCCTCCTAAGGTACGATAGCGCCAGTACGGATTGTGCTCCCACGTACCGTCGAGTATATATTGGGAGACCCCTATAGGCATAAAACCTTTATCCTTAGGAAGCCGTGTCGGCCGCCCTACTGATCGCAATGCACTGAACACAACATTCAGGAAGATTGACCGCCCGTACCTTAAAAAGTATTCTTCGGTTTTGCGAAAAGTTTGGCACACCCTCAACCTAGAACTCTAGATCAATTCCTTTTGGCCTTTTTCAGACTCTATAACGGAAAAAGTCCATCCAAGCATTTGTCACTTCGGGCTTGTTAAAACATTGAAGGAGACTAGAGTCATCTTTAGATTTTTCTCGACTCTTTAAAAGTGAAAAAGCAAGTTGTGTCTAAAGTGTCTAAAAAATTCATTCAATTCAGAAACACACTTTCCCTTTTTATATTTTGGTTGATCGAGTAATCCGCAATCGTGGAAGAAAGTCAATTGAAACCCCGTCGTTCGCGGAGGCTTACAAGTCAACCGTCTTTGTCTCTGGAATCGAAAACAGTACAGACAAAGCGAACTCGTTTAGCCGGTTCAAAATCTCCTATCAAAGTTAGAACAAGTGTTTCAACAACATCTGAGATTTCGGTTACTCCAAACATTTCTGGAAACCCTTCCTCTACAGAAGAAGTTCAACAACCACAGTGGGACAATGACACCGATCCTAGTCTGAGAGCAAACACTTGTGTTACTGAACTAGTTCCATCTGTAACCGGTTCAGAGAGTCTTGTTCCTCAAACATTTGTCGCTGTTGATTCAACCCCTTCTTCGGCACCAGAAATATTTTACGAACCTGACGGTCTTCCCCTTCCACCTAGTTTGATTGTGATAGAGCAAATTGTAGAAGGTCCGCAGGCAAGTACTCCAACACATTTTGGAGTCAGGGTCACTCTATTTCCTTTGACATCAGAAGTTAGTCTACCACCAGTGGAAGTTCGTGTAGAATCGCTAGGTAATCTTTTGGATAGACTCAAAATGTATGAACAACCTTCAACATCTAGGACTGTGCCAAATGACACAGCGATAGCAGAACTCCCTGTCGTCACTCCGACAATGTTTGCTGGCATACCATCTGTCCCGACTAGCTCACAACAGCTAGAAGGAGTCCACCCAGGGACTATTTCGACAGTGTGGTCTATTCCTGTTTGTTCCTCCGGAATAATATCCAGCAGCTCTTATGTTGAGACTCGCCAAATTGATCCATTTGGAGGTCAATTTGGGCAATCCAGTCCCCAAGGGCAGACAATCCCCTTGAGTTCCGGATTGCCACCGTATGGGGGACAGTATTCCATTTCATTACCCCCTCCAGGAGGATATCCATACGGGAGTTCACAACAGTATTCAGGTTATACTGGAGTTACATCAAGTGGTTGGATACCTATACTACCCCAACAACCAAGGGTTGTGTATTCTATGCAACAATGTGTACCTATGTCGAGCATTCCTACAACACCAGCTATTGTAACAGTGTCACAAGTTCAAACATTTCCTGTTGTATGTCAACCTCAGATTTCTCAGGTTGTAATGCAACAGCCCCTTGACCCTGTGACTCAACCACAATCGCCAATTGGTGGGGCGACACAGGCCCAAACGGGTACAATTACCCCACACCTTGGTCCAATGGTTAGTATAGCGCAACAGAACATGGCTTCACAACCGTGGCTGGTGCAATATCAACAACCAAAATTCCAACAAGTATACCAAGGTTCTGAGCAACAGATATTTGCGAACAATGGACAACCGTACATTCAAAATGGTCAAAATCAACCGCTTTACGGTGGTCATGTCCACCAACCGTATCAGTCATACCAGCATCAATTACATTATGCTGGTATGCAAAGGCCAACCACTCAAGCAATTCCATCGTATCCTGGGTATGCTTCACCAAACTGAATCAACAGTTACCATTCGTGGCAACTTTTGAGTTACCCGATTTACACCGGTTAACAAACGATCCAATTGCTTACGCCCCTTGGTGGCCAGCAATTCCTCACAAACTTCCTTAAGATATTCCTAAATTTAATGGAAATACAGGTGAAGACCCATCGAATCACGTGATGACATTTCATCTATGGTGTTCATCAAACACCCTAAACGATGATTCGATAAGGCTTCGCCTTTTTCAGAGGACGTTAACGGGTCCAGCGGCAAAATGGTATATTGAATTTCCTAGAGCTTCGTTTGACAATTTCAGCACCTTAGCCACGACTTTCTTAACCCATTTTCAATTACCAATAAGGTATGAAACGGGAACGGAAATCTTAACCAAACTTCAAACAGACAACAGCCACTCACATATCTGATCATATACATGAGTGGCGACGTCGTCGTAGAATGGTAAAAACATACGTTCCTGATCAGCTATTAGCTGAATGGTTTATCAAGTCGTTACTTCCTGCCATAACGGAAGATGTGGCGAAGGGGGGAGTCATAATGGAAGAGCAAGTTATCTCTCGTGCGCAATATCTAGACTTAGTCTATACTTAGTCTGGCACGCTCTGTGACAAAATACCGGACGCCCCTAGACTGGTATTCTCAATTCCTCCTCCTCCTAAATCAAACAATGACTCTCATGCCGGTGACGACGTCATTGGCACGACAAATGCGAAATCAACAAAGGCCAACTCCAAGAAGGCCCGTAAGATTTTGGATCAAAATGCAAAAGAAGAAATTCTTGCTTCGGAAGTAAATGCCGTATCAGCAGATAAGGGCAAAGAAACCAAACAACTAGGAAGCAAGAAGAAACAAAACAAAGGGAAGAAGAAGAAACGAGGAGAGTCATCTCCTGAAAAAACTTCTTCAAACCCTCCTGGAAATAGGAAATATCCATGTCAGATATGTGACGAGGATCATTGGACGAGAGAATGTCCATACAAAGTTGAGCTTAAGAAATTATTTAAGAGTTCGCAAACCTCAGCTGTGTTAACTGATCCGTTTCCAAATCCAGGTACAAATCTGGTTGATAGTGGAAATGCTTCCCCGTCGCAAGTGCTTATGTTGTCGACTTCCAAGCAAAAAAATGATGCTTTGATTTCAACAAGGAACAAAGATTACGGGAATCCGCAGCTGTCAAACGGCAAGGAAAAAGATCAACCAAGCAGTTCGACAACAACTTCGACAGAAGTTGTACAACCCATCATTCCTGAATTAACAATAAAACCGCCAAAGGGGGTAGTACACAAGTCGACATTTAATCCTCGTGCCAGAGCAGCGCAACATTATAACATAGTGGAAGATTTGTCCCAATCGCCATCCGCTATGTCGACTCTTGAAGTATTAAAAAATTGCCCATCCCAAAGGCAGGCTTTGTTATCAGCCATTGGTGGGATTGATCCTAAGGGTTCAAATCTTGTATCCTTTGACCACAAAGGATACGATCCTCAGTTACCAGCTCAACTAGCTTTCCTTATCCAAGTGAAAGCCCTCAACAAAACTGTTCACCGAACAATTATTGATCAGGGGGCGTCTACATGTATTATGTCGATGAGTTGCTGGAAAACTTTAGGATCACCAACCTTGTCGCGATCTTCGACAACATTAAAAGCATTCGACGGAAGGACATATACCCCGTATGGTATCCTGAATAACTTGAAGGTTGAACTAGGGGGAAAAACAGTAGAAATAGATGTTGAAGTCATCGATGGGAATCTTGATTACAACATCCTACTAGGAAGACCATGGATCTATGCCATGGTAGCTGTTGTCTCGACCTATTTTAGAAAGATTGCATTCCCTTTTCAAGGGGGGATTACAATCGTCGACCAACAAAACTTCCTCCCTAATGGTTCACAAGTTACGGGAAGCATTCCTATGATCCGTGGAAGCCCCCATTCGCTTCAGAATATCAGAGTAGGCCTACTAAAAGATCCCATACTAATGGGAACTTTCGCTCTTCCACCTCCAATCGACTTGGTGGAAGTAGTGTCGATAGGTACCTGCAATATGATATCTTCCACAAAGATCTCAGAAAACGATATCAACATGGATCATGCAATGGTTTTACCCCCAAGCCCAATAGAAATATTGTAGCAATCAATGTTTCTGGCATGGGAGGCGAACCCAAATCAACGCTCATCAGGCATTTGGGTAGATAGGTCTGGAGAATATGGTACCCACTTTAGATCCTTGGTCGCGAGTGCATGGAACCGACAAAGGAATTCTACAATCAATGTTGATTGAGGGGGCACCATGGAATGATTGCCACCATCGTTCCCTTCTTCCTGATTATGAAGAAGATACTCAAGATGACCTTTATCACCCTACAGTTTTTGAATTCCTATCAAATACTATAAACACGGTGGATTCTGAGCGAAACTTATCCAATATAGAAGAGACTATAGCCATAAATATCTCGACTAAAACAAATGTTGTAGAGAATATTTATGTCGGCAAAGGTTGTTCTCCTTCAGAACTGGAAATATATAATGCTCTTTTTCGTGAGTTCAGAGATGTCTTTGCTTGGTCATATGATGAAATGCCAGGCATCGACTCGAGTATCGTTGAACATGAAATTAAGATGTATCCAGATGTCAAACCAGTACGACAACGGCTCAGGCACGTGCACCCAAAGAAAGTCGCTGCCATTAAGGCAGAAGTTGAAAAACTTCTCCATGCTGGTTTTATCTACCCGGTTCCTCTAACCGATTGGGTATCAAATATTGTCCCTGTTATGAAGAAACAAGGGACAATTAGAGTGTGTGTCGATTATAGGGATGTAAACCAAGCTTGTCCAAAAGACAACTACCCTACACCCTTCATCAACCAGATAATTGATGAATGCGCCGGATGTGAAATCTTTTCATTCATGGATGGATTTTCCGGGTATAATCAAATAAATATCCGCCCACAGGACTAGTCAAAGACTGCATTCATTTGTCCTTGGGGCACATTCGCATATCGAAAATTACCCTTTGGTTTAAAGAACGTAGGGGTGACGTTTCAGAGGGCAATGAATTATGCCTTCCATGACATCAAGAACATCGTTCAACCATACCTCGACGACCTTCCGGCTCATTCGCGAAAGCGGACTGATCATCTGCAGCATTTAAGAGCGATATTTCTACGTTGTCGACACTACAAGATACGACTCAATCCACACAAATGTGTATTTTGCGTCAGTTCTGGTCGTTTACTTGGCTTTGTAGTCTTAAATGATGGGATTCGTCTCGACCCTTGCAAGGTCCAGGCAATCATTAATTTGCCTCCACCTTCAAATTTGCTTCAGATTCAGAAACTCCAAGGGAAAGCAAACTTTCTAAGAAGGTTCATTCCAAATTATGCCGAACTTGCTAAAGGTTATACACGTCTTTTGAAAAAGGAGGTACCCTTCGTCTGGGATCAGGTTGTGCAAGCTTCCTTTGATGCTTTAAAGGATTCCTTAATAAAAGCATCATTAATGTACACACTCGATTATCAAAGAGACTTTAACCTGTATCTAGCTGCAGCAGATACGACCATCGCAATGGTTTTAGTTCAAGAAGTCGATGGAATCGAACACCCTATATATTATTTAAGTAGAAACTTAAATGATACAGAAAGTAAATATTCTTATGTTGAAAAACTAGCGCTTGCGGCTGTTCAAGCGATACAAAGGTTTCGACACTATGTCCTCTTTCGGAAAACTACCATTTTGTCTGATTGCAACCCCATGACTTATATATTGTCGCGACAGTTGCTGGGGGGAAAATATTCAAAATGGATAGCAATCCTTCAAGAGTTTGATCTGGAATTTGTAAAATCTAAATCAAAGAAAGCTCTAGTTTTCGCAGAATTATTATGCGACCTCCCATCGTCTTCCAACGATGAAACATCCGAAGAATCAATCGTGGATGAGAATTTGTTTCTGATATCTACAAGCAATGAGTGGTATGGAGATATAATAATTTATCTCCAAACCAAAAAGTTCAGGCCTGACACCTCTCACTCAGAACATAAACGTATACGATACCAAGCAAAAGACTACATGATCGTCAGTGATACGCTTTACCGCCGGGGTATCGATACAGTTCTGAGAAGGTGCCTCACCCATGAGGAGGCCGAAAAAGCCCTGAATGAGTGTCATTCAGGTGCGTGTGGGGGGCATCAATCTGGATATGCTACAGCACAAAAAATCTTACGAGCAGGATACTTCTGGCCAACCATGTTCAAAGATTGCATAACCGCAGTCAGAAGTTGCCATGCTTGTCAAATTTTTGATAGCAAAACCAGAAGACCACCCGCACCTTTACAGCCAATAGTTGCTATTGGGCGTTTCGCCAAATGGGGCATCGATTTCATGACATGTAACCCCACCTCGACCGGGGGGCATGGGTATATTATAGTCGTCGTTGACTATTTTACCAAATGGGCCGAGGCGATGCCTACATTAGATAACACTGGTGAAACAGCTGCCCTTTTCTTTTTCAATCATGTAGTCGCCAGATTCGGCGTACCATAGGCTATAGTTACGGATCATTGATCGCATTTTCGCAATCACATGATGGTTGAATTAGCTGCCAAGCTAGGGCTATCTCACAACAGCTCTACCCGTATTATCCGCAAGCCAACGGACAAGTTGAAGCGATCAACAAGGTCCTGAAGCGTATGTTGCAAAAGATGATCGGGGTTCAAAAAAGAAGGTGGCACCTAATCCTGTACTTAGCCTTGTGGGCCTACCGAACATCGGTAAAGAATGCAATCGGGTTCACGCCTTTCCAACTGGTATATGGCCTGGAAGCAGTCTTACCAGTCCAATGTGAAATCTCGTCTCTTAAACTCGCAATTGATCTCCTCCCCGGAACTTCAAAAGAAGAGGCCTGTTTCTTGGAATTAATCCAATTGGATGAAACTCGTCGTGATGCCGCATTGGCTAACGAAGCCCATAAGAAACGAGTCAAAACGCAGTTCGAAAAAAAATCTCAAACCCCGTGTCTTCTCAGAAGGTGACTTGGTCTTGCTTTACGACCAAGAATCCGATAAATTGGGAGCAGGTAAATTTAATTCTTTATGGATGGGCCCCTATATTGTTAAACGAGTGTTAGCAAAAGGAGCCTACGAGTTAATGGATTATGACGGAATTCCACTGGTGCAACCCCGTAATGGGTTGTACCTCAAGCGTTACTATGCTTAAATAGTAACCAGTATGCTTTTGTTGTATTTTGTTTTCGCTAAAGTGTTTGTTTTTGTCAAGTAATCCACCTTTTTACATTTATTGCAGATGTCAAATACTTTGGAGACATGTGTTGGATATGCCGACGAAGCGAGTCGTAGTTCGCGGAACCTGTCCTCCGCAGCCTGGGCCATTTTTGATCCAAGCGGCGAGTTAGTAAGTTTAAGAGGTGTATGTATTGGGAAATCAACGAATAACATCGCTGAGTATAGCGCGTTCATAGAACTGCTCTCTGATGCCATCACCCATGGTATACGCCGACTAATCGTCAGGCTAGACTCACAACTCGTAATACTACAACTCAATGGTATATATTCCGTCCGAAATCCAGCCATTTATCGCATGTTTCTAAGGGTTAAGATTTTGGAAAGACAGTTTGATTTAATTCAATACCAGCATATTTCCATAAACTTAAACACATTAACCGACTCATTAGCAAACTATGTGTTAGATAGACATTTGCGACATTTATAAAAAGAAACACATCATCAATGTGGTACATATGGATCATATAACTCAACCAGAATAAAACCCCGAAAATCAAAATATATATATAAGCTATTTACGGTTTACATATGATGTTCCGTAACCAAGACAAAATCGGTCACATGACCCAAAAACTCAAAAATGCTAGGGGGCACCCTAGTCTAGTGATGCTCATGATAGCATGTCACAGCCTGTGCGATCATGCGTAAGAGACGAGTCCATCGTTTAGGCACACCAGTAGTATGCCGCTGCAACTGTAAAGGTAACTCATCGATCCTCACATCTGGGATGCCGAGAGTAAGGCTATCAACCTGCTCCTGCACAGTTGTAAGGGTCTCGGACACATCAAGGTCACGAAGAATAACCCTCCCAGCAGTCTCCCCTGCTCGGGCAGCGGCTGGCGCTCTCGGGCGAACTGCTGGACGAACAAGACCAACATCTGCATGCACACATGAGTTTGATTAAAGTCTTGATAGAATAAAGCACAAGGACATTATAAATAAAAACAGTAAACAGTGATATGGTCGAAGATTTTACCAATAGCACCCCACTGCTCGCCGTCCGACAGTACCAAATCCGGATCACCCCGGAAGTCCATGCCAACATATGGATACTCGGAATAGACCATCTCCTGACGCTCGAACCACCTGAAGAAGGTATTAGTGAAAGAAATATGAGATTGACTGGCATGCCTAGACATGTGATCAACCCATCTCTGCATGCGTGGTTCAGTAGGAGAAGGCAAGTCGAGTGCAATGTATTGTGGCTGCATCAGTGGTATCTTCTCCAAAGCAAAGGCGGTCAAAATAGAACCAAACCCAAAGTTCTTCAGCTTCTCGTCCTTTACCTTGGTTAACTGACTTTTCATCTGAAGAAGTACTGCATCACACCAGTTGAATATTTTCGGTTGGAGGTACTCAAAGGCATGCTGCACATCGGATCTGTTGGCTACGTGAAGAGACGCGCTACCGGCCATCCTACCAATAGTATACAAGATAGACCTGAGGGACCTGTCAGCAACCTCACGGATAACGATCTTGCCATCTTTACTCGGCTGAGATCCTTCCCTGCAATACTGGCGGACATAATCTCTCACAGAGTCACTCCCTCGGGCCGAACCTGACAAAGAAATGGGGGCACCCCGCCTCGACAAGCCAGTCAAGAAGTAAATGTCTACTGCGGTCAAGGGGATAGATTTGCCCCTAATCTGAAATACTTGGTTGATAGGATCCCAAGCGTCGAGCAAATACTGCAGTAGGGAGATCTGCTGTCTCATGCTAGAGATACGGAAGAACTTCAGCAGGCCACAGTTCCGCAGCGCGTTCACCGTGACAGGATCATGTAGGGCAATCATGTCCTCTTCTTCATGTTCTTGTTCTCACCATGTAAGGGTCATTTTGCTCCAATATCTCTGAAAAACAAACATGAGAGGAGTTAGATCCTGGATTTGATGAGAAACTGGCAAAAATTTCATCAAAAACTGTGCAACAAAACTCTTTTTTTGTGCCCAACGCACTGCCCAGTGTTCCACCTGTGTTGAAGGTCAAACTGCCTTCATACAGCTTGACATTCAGCGCAGGTTTCGAGTGAACTGGGTGCGCTGATGGCAGAGCGACCCCATCAAACCCCAGGGGCTCAGAAAAACAGGAAAACAAGCACAGAATGCAGAAAGGAAACCATGAAATGAAAGAGCTCAGGTTTAGCTCCTACCTGGTCCAGACGGCGCCGAGAATCGTCCACAGAATCTCCCGAAATCAGCTGGTGAAAATCAAGGGGGAAGAGGCACCTCCAAAGCTCCAACAAACCAAGTTCAAATGAAATGGTAAAATGAGAGGTAAAAACACTTTTTAATTGTTTTTTACGTAGTTCAAAGCAAAATATTAGGGTTTTAATCTCATTTTCAAGCAAATGTTATTCATTTCTAACTAGTTTGATGCAGCAATTGAAGGTACAGTACTATCTTTGAAAAGGGCAAAGCTAGTTATGGTAAAAAATCAAAATTAGACCATGTTATCGAGCAGTTTTAGCACATAGTTCATGCTCGTTAAAAAATAAACATAAGATCGAGCAGTTTTAGCACATAGTTCATGCTCGTTAAAAATTAAACATAAAATTGAGCAGTTTTAGCACATAGTTCATGCTCGTTAAAAAATAAACATAAGACTGAGCAGTGTTTTTCCGCATTTAAGCTCGTTAAAAAATGAACTATCTTCCGGTAAATAACCACCGTGAATGTAACATTATCAGCCATTAAAGCCTTGGTCGTGTTTGCACCGTCACCTCCACTTTTCCATTGGTCGATCGTTCACCTCCATATGATTGTTTACCCATTTTGAGGAACAGCTGCGAAGAGTGATTTCACTAGCCATCCTTGTGAACTGCCGTGCTTGGAAAATTCCAACCCTTACCTGGAATCAACTGCTAACCCGTTTCATCACTCGTTCCTCAAAAGACGAGTCTTCTTTAAGCTCTTTTCATCTGACTCGTAAAATATGAAAAGATTGCCGAGTTTTGGCCTTCCAGCTCGTTAAAGCAACCGGAAGTGCTATCCCTCCTCTAGATTTTAATCTTTTTGGACTTGAGGGATTATTGCACAAAACGATCGAGCACTTGTTTTGTTCGGCTCATTAAAACTATCGAAAACTCATCCCTTCTGTATTGTTTTATACTTTTTCGGACTTAAGGGATTAGATGACGAAAAAGGACTTTCGGAGTTGACTTTACGTACCTTTTCAGACTCTCTAAAAATGAAAAGGACCGAGTTATCTTTGTCGTTGGACTCGTTAAAAGCATTAAATAGCGACAAACTTGTCTTTAGACGAGAACGAGTTTCACTATCGCTAGGCTCGTTAAAACATAGCGATGGGTTTGCCCGAAGGGAAAATTATAGAACAAGCATATGTTATCCTCCTCAAGCTTGACAAAAATAAAGAGGTACTGGTCAGCAATGACTGGGGAAAAATTGGGAAGAAACTCAAAGAACTTTATTGGTAGCAAGTCGCTCTTGAACATGACACTTCCACTCCGTGCCTGAGTCGGGTTGTGTTGTTTCATTCACCGGTCACATCACCATGGTCTCGCCAATACCATCCACATTTGGGGTAAATGCTACCAATCCATCACACAAGTGTCGCCGATATGTTCAAGAGAAGTCATCCAGAGAAGTCAACCGTGTCCCATCCACTACCATACATTATCCTTCATCCTTTCATGACCGCCACCCTGAATCATATATCATCAGATTGTTTTCACCTCCATCAAAATCATTTGCTCTGTTCCGTGTCACTGATGTGGGATTCATTAAGGCCCTCCTTTGATGGATCGCTTCTTGTCGACATCAGCTCATTATCCAAGGAGTTGATCTAGGAACAACCCCTTCAGTACTCTGAAGCTTGCATGCCTCAATGGCAAGTTTCTCACTTCCGGCGACAGGTATACATCAATGACCTTCGACCGAAAGATTTTGCGTGGTGTTCGACGCCAAGTCCTTAATTCACACCACGTGAATTGTACTGCAGTACCTTGAGGGTCATTATCATTATTGGTGATTCCTCTCGCGCTTGTTAACGGTTTACCTCATTGACCGGTAATCAAGCAATGTCTTTCCATGTTCGACTTCAGAACATCTCTCACATGGATCGAATTGTACGTAAAGTGAAGATCGAACGAGTTTGAAGACCTCGGATCTAGTTTCATCCATCCGGGCTGCGATATATATTCAAGAAAGATAAAGACATTGACATGTACATCATTGCAGCAGATAATCATCCTACCCAAAAGGATGATGATTTCATCAAAATCATCAGTCTACCATCAGACGATTGTCTGTTCTATGTACAGAAAAATGAATTTATAAAGTTGAGCATGGGAATGCCCACCTCAGCTAGATCATGAAAGCAGTATGAAAAATAATGTATTGTATTGTATCTTATTACAGGTCTCCTCCCAGCATTGGAAGAACTTCGGATCCTCCTAATAAAGCATTTCACCCGATAAACGGCCTCATACTTTAGGGGGCAACTGTTATAGACATTTTTGTGCCTTACAGCATTGAGCATGAAATGTCCATAATCCAAGGGATCCAAAGTCCCTAAATGAGTTGTTCCTACCCCTAGAGGAACAAGGTCAACCAATGACAGCTTCTCCCAGAAGTTCTCCACCAAAAACCACTCAGAAACAATCAATTCAGGATCAACTCAGAGGCTCCACTAGCTGTCTGCGCTGAAATGCAGAGATTACACTGGCTAGGTGCACTGCAATGCAGGTAGAAGCACTACCAGGGTGCGCTGAGCGGGAAATGACAAATGGCAAGTTCATTCAACGAGGTGGAAAGACCCTGGAAGCTTCCAGAATCTTCTCCAATGACACTTGCCTCAATGAATTCGACTAGTGATGAGTAAGAGGTTCTCAACCTCCAAGTGGAAGCAAGAACTGACAGAGAGAAGCCACAAGTCAAAACATGAGCTGACTCATCCTCTCTGCTCACATCTATATATGGATCTCTCACCCAGAGGTTCAGGAGGCTGGAATTTTGTATTTTGCAGAGAATTGTTGTTGGTTTGAGATTGTTATTAGCACATTGGGTGATTTATGCTTTGTTGGAGGAGAGGAAGGGATTCGATCACTGGGAGGTAGATGATGGATCGGAATTCACTTGGTTGTATCTCTTCTCAGACTTTGTTATCTTATCAATAAACTATTTGAGTTTCTCCTACATGTTGTATACCAATGATGTTTTGTTATGCTTACATGTTTAGCTTAATCTGATCTTGAGCTTTTTATGAATGTATATCTGTATCTTTGTGTAGTTTCTCTCTCTTGTGATCTTGCAGGAATTCGGTGAATCTGGGTCGGTGAAGGAGCAAGAAGCTGGGAGCTACTGGAGAGAGGAGTGTTTTGGATCAACAAACTAGCGGAAGATACAGGTTAGTTAGATCCTTCTTCCTCGCTTACATCTCATAAAGAAGAATATTCAAATAAGTTTACCTGTTTGTTGCTAAGGCACTATCACCTCTTAGAGTGGGATAGGGGCATTCCGTATTGGACACTTTTCCCAACAACACCTAGTCTACCCAGAAATTTGGCCTGCCCAAAAAATGTTGCCTAAAAACACACATGCAACCTAGGAGAGAGAGATGTGAGTTAGATAAAAATACAAAGATGATATTCTTCCTTCTTTTTATCCTTCTTGTTCCTCTTGTCCTTCACTTGGATGCCTAAAAATTTCCTTTATTATGAGAGGTCAAATGGT
This sequence comes from Pinus tabuliformis, assembly GCA_031772625.1. Lineage (NCBI taxonomy): Eukaryota > Viridiplantae > Streptophyta > Pinopsida > Pinales > Pinaceae > Pinus > Pinus tabuliformis. The sequence continues at coordinate 1,416,130,978 of CM062817.1, read as the reverse complement.
GCCTTTGTGAAGGAGGGAGGGCTGATTTGACTTGAGGGAGGGTCAACTTGACTATTTTGGAGCAAAAAGAAAAATATAATTTTGAAAATTTCTCTTTTAAACCCTACATGAAGAATGTTTCATATATAGATGCTTTCAAGGGAGTAATAATCAAAATAACATGTCTTACAAATTCTTTACACACTAGAAGGGATAAAATATAAATGATGAATACCTACCATATCAACAAAATACAACATGGTGAGCCTTGTAAATTTGTTTATAGACTTATCGAACGGAAATTCTTAGGTATTTGGTTAGTTTGGGATCTATCTTGATAAATTTTTTGTAGTTGGAAGCTAGGGTCAGTGTACTGCTAAATGTTTGTGGTTCCAAGTTTATAGGTTTAGTAGGAAGAGAATTTTCTACTAGGGGGATCTTTGGGACTTTGAGGTCATGTCATAGAAGTATTGGATAGTGTTATGCTAGTAGAAGATCCTTGTAATGTTCCTTTCTCTGAGAAATGGGAGAAGATTCTAACTCAGTACCTAGCCATTCCCATAGGTTACATATTAAAAAAATAATGATGTAATAGCTAGGAATTAATTATTTAAGAATAGACTAAGAAAAAATAATATTATACGTCACTTAAATAAAAGAAGAAAAAGACTAATGGTATTCTAACAGTCCATGAAAATTAAAGGAGATGAGAGCCCACTCCTTAGGCATGCATTTGGATTGTTGTTTTATTGTTGTTGAGTTGAACTCTTGGAGTTTGTCTAGATGAAAACCCGTATTATGTAGAGGATTAATTTTCGTTGAAAGTTATCCACGCTAGATTATCCAATAAAGAGGGGTCTAGGTATTGAGACATCGTAGCCACTTTAAAAAGGAGGTATCAAATAAGAGTCCACTCATTGGGATTAACATGGATATCTCAAGGAGAGGTGAATCAGATCTCTTATATGTGCATAACATTGGAGGATTCATTATCAACCATAATAACATCTTGTTAGTGCTTTTAAAAGGTTCTTAGAACCATATTTAGTATGTGTTTTTAGATCCATATTTATATAATATGGTTGAGTTTTGTTGCATATGTCTCATGTGTATTTTTGAGTTGCAACATTTCTAGGTTTTCATATTGCAAAAATTTGCTACTTGTGCCAATAATTTAATGGTGCCAATGGAATTTGTTTGGTTTTAAAATAAAGAAACAAATGGTGTAATTTTTTGAAGAAAAATTCTGGAAAATTTTGTCAAATTATTTTTCGGGATATTACAACCCTCTACTCTTTTTATAATATGGAAATCAAAGACATTGTTGGGATGATTCCTCTAAACAACTTTCCCAAGTTGAATGGTGATGTGTGTGGCCCCCGCCCAATTGAGAGATTGGGGTGAGTGTTTGGTATCTATATTCAATAGTTAGAATTTAAAGAACTTTACTCATTAGATCGAAAAAAAACCATGATTCCTATTCTTAATGCTTGATAGAATTCTTACAACCTAGAGGATATGTTAATTTTCATGTTATACAGGCTATGTTACATTCACTCTATTTACAAAGTGCAAGTCTATGCTTGGTTGGTAATCTATAAAAAAAGTTAAGTAAAAGGTGATAGTTTCTTAATTTGTGGTAAATTGAAAATAAGGAAACATATTTTCTGGATTTTCCCATTTGCCAAGGATTGTTGGCAGTGTATATAGGATTAACACACAATTTGTTTTTCATGGGAAGGTTCATTAGAGATATGAATTCTTTCATGATTCTTGATATCTAGTTATCTTTTCTTTTTTAGGCATTTCTCTTTGAGTTTGAATCATTTCCTTACACAGTGTCTAGAGGTTAAGATGAAAACATGTTTTTTCTATTTGGGCCAATTCTTATCAATATTTTTGTAGTAGATAATAGGAAAATGTATGTAAGAAATTGTTGGTGAAAGGATAGTTGCTAATTAGAGATGATAAATATTTAGATGTTTCAAATAATTTATTTTTTATTTATGCTCAATTAACACTAAGTAAGAGGATATGATTTTCCATTTTATGTAACCTTTTTCCTTTGATTTTTTTTTTTTGTAAATATATCTATGTTAATGTAAGCCATATTTTTCCAAAATAAAAATAAAAATTATGATTGGGTCAATTGGTCCCATGCCTTTTCATATTCATTATCTTCCATATAAATATTCTCTATCTTATCCTACTTTTGTAATAATTTGTTGGATTAAGTAAAAAAAAAATCTTATATTATCTTATCTGATCCATTTTTATTCTCTACCTCTACATGCCTCTCAAAATTATTGATGTTGGAATGCAAATTACTTTAGGCAGCCCTCCCTGTTGATATTTTACATTTATTTTTCATCCTTCCTTCTTACTGGTGCTGAATTCCAGATGAATTTTACAACTAACCATTTTCTTGAATCTCAAATTACAGCGATCTGATATCCACATGATGTTGTTGTGGATACCTTGTCAAGACATCTGGTAATGCTCATTTCCTTTGGGTTTTTTATGTCAACTTACCAATCAACATTTTGACACTATTTCTATAGAAACGTATTTTTGAGACTTCGTTGATTTCAACAATTTCGTTTACATTTTAACAAATCTTCCAATACCATGTTTGTAACCTTTTTCTATTTTTAGGAAACAACTTATGATCTAGGCGATCAAAAATATGCAAAAAATGGAAGTGCTAAAAATCTCCCAAAAATGCGGCCAAATCATATATCTCATTATTATGATTCCAACGACATTTGAATCGGCTCAATATAACATCAGATGAGGAAGTTATCGCGTTCTGAAGTTTTTGGCAAACAATAAAAATGTCAACTTACAGGGTTGATTGGGAAGTGTACGGATGCCACCTAGTAGTCCATATGTTGATGTGCTGTTGAAATCAGTCCGATGATTGAGAAATATAGAGCTAATCAGAAATTTACATGTGGCCCATTTGTATATGAACAACTGGTGCATTCTTATTGTTGAAGCTATTTTGGTAAGGGCCAGTTACAGAGTGACACATGGCCCAATCATAGGGTACCAGGTGGCACTCTGGATGAGGCCAAAATTTTTTGGGTTGACCGAACAACACTCCATAGGTTTTGAACTTCCGACCTCCCATGAACTAAGCAACTACCTTACTGGTGCACCACCAATGCTACATGTTAAACATAGGTAGCAGGGTTATATTTAAAGTCATATGGTATCAGTGGTTGGGGGTAGGGTCAGGCTGGTGGGCACATCCAACTAGCCCAACCCTAGGGCATATGTATTCAATGTGACCAAAGGTAGAAAATTCGAGTGGTTTGGTGCGTGGCATGCTACCTACGCCCCATCCCACAGTTATATTACATGTGGAGACTAGGGGCGGGAGTTTCTGTAGGAGTGAAGGGGAAGGCATAGATTTAATGGCATCCATAGGTCACCTACACCACCACGATACAGGGAGAGATGCCAGGGAGGCACGTGGCCCATTTCTCATGCCTATCGGTCACCAAGGTTTCCATATGACCAACCATAGGTGTGATGGAATCAACGTTAGGGGCTTAAGGCTCACACATTAAAAAATTTAATTAATGATTAGACAAAACACATTTAGTGTGGTGGAACTGATGGGTCGAACCCGAGACATGCGATTTTCCAAATTTACACCTTACCAGTCCACCAATGAGTCTATTTGTTTCCAATTTTGCAACACAGTATAGTTTGTAGTTTGTTTTGTAGACAGTTTGGAGAAGGAGGTTTATCTTTGCCATTTTTCACCCTTTTTTAGCCCAAGAAGATCCTACTCAGGGATTTTTTGGAATTTTAGAAGCAATGGAAGTATTAATTTTTCAAGTTGAGCATTATATGTAGATGTATTTTAAAATTTGAGCATATAATATAAAGGTACACCATTGGAAGCTTGACTTGGAGATGTAGCCTAGGAGGGGTGAACTCCATCATCAACTTGTTGTGTTTTGATATTGTTTATTGTCCATTTTAACTATTAAAAATATGATAAATTTAACTTAGATTGTGTGCTTTTGCAATCACAATCCATTGCCTAAAAGACATAAACTAGCTTGCAGAAAATTACATGAAATCTTCACTTTCAATTTCAGATTAGTTTGGTATGAGAGCATGGTTTTTGTGAAAGTTTAACAGATTTTGAAAGTGCTTCTCTTGAATGATTACAAAGTCTAAATTTAGAATAGGAGAAGGAGTACCTGAAGAAATAAACCCTCAAATTGGTTCAAGGAGGCCACAAACTCCACAAAGTCATGACGCATGAAGAAGGACAAGGACCAAAATTGATGTCTAAGGATGAGATAGATTTTAGAAAGGATTTCTATGATATGAATGAGATGGTGATAGTGTTATGATGAGAGACAACAAGGTTTCAAGGAGAAAATTCAAATCAACCAAAAGTTAATGGTGGTAATGGGAGAAAACCTCCACCTCCTCCTTCACCTCTATCTACACCTCCATCCTCACCTCCTTCCTCACCTTCTTCATCCCATAGACCTACTCCTCCTCCATCTCCAAAAGAACATGCTAATTCTCCTTTGTTTAAGCTTTATGTAAAGTTTGAATTCCATATGGACAATGGGGAAGTAAATGTTGAAAATTTGAATACTTGGATTCATCAAATTGAAGGCTATTGTAGGATTCAAAAGATTGATGACGATGTCACCAAAATCCATCTTTCTTCTGTTTTCTTGGAAGGTGAAACTCTCATCTGGTCAGAGTCCATAAGAAAAGTGGCAAAATTATCTCTTATTGGAATGCTTTTATAACTTCATTAAGAAGGAAATCTTATCCATTAGCTTACGTGACAAAAGAAATTATGAATTAGAAAAAATTTAGACAAGCTAAAGGTCAGAGTGTGCAAAGTTACACACAAGAATTTAGAAGAAGAGCTTTAATATTGGGTGTTGATTTTAGTTCACATGAAACTCTCCTTAAATATATAGGTGGATTACATATTTATTTGACACATACTATACTTATGTTTAATCCCAGCAATCGAGATGAAGTATGTGTCTAGGAAACTCATTTACAATTAGGAGGAAAGAATGTTCCTCAAGAGACCAACAAGAAACCTTTTAAATATGGAGACAAAGGAAAGGGGAAGTATAAAGGAAAAGTACAGAATAATGTTGTTGTAAAGAAATAGGGAGAGAAACTTACCTATAATAATTATTAAAAATATGGAAATAATGAAGACCACTATTGGAAATGACATCCAAAATTGAGACCAAAGAAGTTCAATAACAAGGGGAAACAAAAGAGTGTTGCTACAAATCAATAAGATCTAGGATTTGATCCAAGTGCTGAAACCAAAATCGTGACCATGGGAATGAAAGGTATAACTTCTAATACAAGTACTAGTTCTTCTAATAAGCCTATTGAATCTAAAAATGATAAAGAAAGAAGTGAGCTTTTCCATATCAAAACACATATTTCATTAAATTTGGAATTAAATAGTGAATCTAGAATTTAAATATAACTAAAAAATTCATTTCTAGTGATACCCTTATAATAAAATGTTTCCAAATTTAATGAAATATGTGTTTCAAGGTCATTACAAAACATACTAAGGTTGACACATTATTTGATAGTGCATCCCAAGTCAATCTTATCTCTGACTATACCTCATACAAAACCTTACACTTTTGGTTGGGTATTTGATGATGCCAAATTACAAGTGAAAGAAAATGTAAACTCAAATTCGCCATCACTGATAATTTTATAGATGAGGTAGATCTTGATGTTGTACCACTTGATATTTGCGATGTGAAAATTTCTTAATCTACACATTAGAAATCCTACTGAAATCACTAGTTTATCATCTCCTACTTGTTTTTACATTAACAAGTTATTTAATTATTTAAACACTAATGAAAAACACTACTACAGACTACATTGACATACAGATCATAAATTGAAATTGATACGAGACAAACACATAAGGGACACTACTATTTTTTGACAAACGACCCTGAAAAAACACAATGCAGGAAAGTCAGTGCAGCAGCTCTAAGGCTTTTTTATTATTAACCAGTAGTTTTGAATACAAATCTGTATGCCCTCTCTGCTATCCAGTTAAAAAGATAAAATATAATGGAAGAAACCTTAGCGATATTACCTCTCTTCACCCAGAAAAAACCCTCCTATCCAGCAAATGGACTGACCATCTCTAGATATTACTACGATGCCCCTTCACAGTAGCAGTGTAGGCCTATGTTGAGCACCCAAAGAATCTGTGTTAGCTCTATGCTACCTCCTCTTCCTCTTGGATCCCTAACGTCATCCTTCTTGGCTAATCCTACTGCTCCCTAGCTAAATTCAAACTTTGGGAGGAGGGCAACTCTTACCCTGCACCGGCACTGTGTCAAGTAATATGTGGGACCTCCTAGCCTAGTGCCAGCCTCCCTTGGTATGTGATACCTCCTCTGGTGTATCTCTACCTCTCTCTACTGAATATTCGGTGTCCTGGAGAAGATCCTCCAACCTCAACTATCCTTGCCCCTCTGCTGCAATTCATATAGCCTATTCGACTTTCTCAACAAACCACATCCTAGAAAAATTGAACTCATTGATCAACTTGGTGTGTCTCCAACTGAACCTCAAGCCTCCTCTTATACTTTTTCTATTGATGAATCAATAGTTGATATTAAGTCCCTAATCAACGACTAAGATTAAAACAGACTTGATCCTTGTCTCTTAGAATCTTATCACCCATATTTTTATTAATACCCATTAATATTTTTATTTTCCTAAGTTTAGACTTAGGAACCCCATTAAAAATATTAATTGTTTTAATAACTCATCATCTAGGTGGAATTTCTCCAAACGATTTTTGTGTCCTGGAGATCTCATGTGTTCTAGCCCCTCCACAAAATTTCAGAGCTAGAGAACATCCGATGCTACCCAAAATCAACACTCCCTCTTATCGAGGAATGTGCTCTAGCAATACTCCCTAATAGTAGTATCACGCTAATCCATGACATCAGTCCTCTGCACCGTTGATGCTCGACATGCTGCCTTTCATCTACTACACTGCTACAACCTGTACTACTACCCATGACACTGCCCATTTCACTGCTACATATGAACTACAACTCCTTCTCAATATGTTGCATCATGTTGCCCATATCACTGCCACTGCTAACTATTGCAGTGAAACTCAGTTGCTGAGAAGTAAGCAACTCAAAAGCCACCCAAAAGTTGACATACTAGTCAGCCTGGGTACCTCGTGATGTTGAAGCTAACTCTGCTACTAATCTGTGTTGACCCTCTTCTATTACTATGTTGCTACAATCTTCTCCGTGCTTCTCACACTACTACAACCTCCACTGCACTGCTTCAGACTCTCACACTCTAGCTTTGCCACTTCTACTCCATGATCCCTTGCATCCACTGACTCCCTTCATTTTACCACTGTCACCAAGGGCTCTCGTAGCTATATGTAATCCAAGAGTTTGGGCACCTCAAGGGTCCTGCCCCCCTCACATGTAATCCTCTTGACTACGACTCCATGTCACCCCACCTCTTCTCCAGAGGTGCATGAGCACTCATTGAGCGATTTTCATCCTCACCTTCCCTATCCGCTTTCACTGGAGAACCATTTGAGTAAGAATTCTCTTCCTTGCCCTTCTTCCGAGGGAACTGAGTGGCAAAATGTCCCAGTTCCCCACACCTGAAATAATTGACTTTGGTTATATCATTTTTCTTCCTCTTTTGTTGCCCTAGTTGTCTTGCTGATGCAAGAGTTTCATCCTCCTCTTCCTCCTTCTTGACTCTGGCTCCTTTTTCGCTACTCTCTACCTTGGTCAACCTCTTAATCTCTTCCTGCCGGAGAGTTGCCCACATCTCCTCCCAACTTGGGAGAGAGGTTCTACCCAAGATACTCTAGACAAATGTCTCACAGTCTTCAGTGACTGCATTCAGGGCAGTCTTGACCATGAACTCAGGATCTGGTGTAGACCCCACGGAGGTCAGTTGGTCTCGAATCCCTTGCAACCTAAGAAGGAAGGGATCTATTTATTCTCCCTTCTTCATTTCGTACTGTCTCATCTGATTCTCTAATAACATCTTCCGTTGAATGGAAGTCCCCTCATACAAGGTGCTCAAAGCCTTCCACATCTCCCTTGTTGTATCCTTCTCAGCATTGTGTGGAACCACATCATATTTGACCCTATCTAAAAACATGAATTTGGCCTTCGCCTAGGCCTCCTCATACTTCTTCAGTGGATCAACATCGACTGGTACAACCAGAACTTTCAAAGCATAATCCTTGATGTGGTACTTGTCCAAGATTGCTAGGATCCTGGCCTTGCAGATGAAAAAATTGGATGCTCCATCCAATCTATCCTGATCCCTCAATCCATTGACTGCCATCTCTGCTCAACAAATATAGAACTGGTTCTTTTCTTCCTCTCTTGCTTCTACCCTAGGAAGATTGGGATATGGATTTATTTGGGAATATAATTCCTCTAAGGAACAAGATACTCCTAGACTCCCTCTGAGTCCTAATTCCATTCATGAAAATCCTCTCGCCAAATGTTTAATCTCTTCTCTTCAATCCTCCTTTGTTGATGCTCAACAACCCGAATCTAGATTTATTTGGCTAGAAATCTGCTAAGGTAGTGACTCCCTCTACCTCGGCTTTTCCTCCACAGACATTGTTCTACACTAACAACAAGATCGTCCCACCAGTACCACAAATCGAATTTGCATTTCTTCTCCTGCCCTAGTAATTAACTAACATGAGCATCTTAGGCTCTGTGCTAACCCAAAGAGCTGACGCAGTCACTACGTGAGCTCCTCTCGGGTACTGCGTCTCCCTCCACTCTCTCAAAATGATGGTGTAGGCATTGCGTGAGCCTCTACATCACTCCTCTAGCTCTGTGTCACTCCTTCAGCTGCACCTCTGGCTTTGAAACAACATTGTCACTTGGGGTAGCTACTTCTCTGTAGCCAATTTGTTGGATCTTCTTGCTGATGGCTTCAGTGTCCTATGATCTGCAATGCTCTGACACCATGTGAAAATTTCTGAAGCTACACATTATAAATCCTACTACAATCACTAGTTTATCATCTCCTACTTGATTTTACATTCAAAAGGTTATTTAATTATTTAAACACTAATGAAAAACACTACTGCCGACTAAACCAACATACAAATTATAAAATGAAATAGATACGAGATAAAGACATAAGGGACACTGTTATTTTTGGACAAATGTCCCTGGAGAAACCCAATGCAGGAAAATTGGTGCAGCAGCTCTAAGGCTTTTTTATTATTAAGCAGTAGTTCTGAATACAACTCTAGATGCCTTCTCGGCTATCCAGTTACAAAGATAAAATATACTAGTAGAAACCTAAGTGAGATTACCTTGCTTCACCTCAAAAAATCCCTCCGATTTGAAAATTGGACTGACTACAACTGCGCTGCCCCTTCACAGTAGTTGTGTGGGTCTGCATGGAGCACTCTAAGATTCTACGGCAGCTCTGTGCTACCTCCTATTCCTCTTGGAGCTCTAACATTAGCCTTCTTGGTTGATCATGTTGATCCTTGGCTGAATTGAGACTTCTGCAAGAGGGAAAATCTTCCCCTGCATTGGGACTGTGTCAAGAAATACGTGGGCCCTCTTGGCCCAGTGTCAACCTCCCTTGTTCTGTGTTGCCTACTATGGTGTATCTCTACCTCTCTCTGCTGAGTATTTGATGTGTCGGAGAAGATCCTCCAACCCCAACTATCCATGCCCCTGTGCTACAACACAGATCACCTATTCAAATTTCTCAACAAACCACATCCCAAAAAAATCAAAGTGACTTATCAGCTTGGTGTGTCTCCAACTGACCCTCAAGCCTCCTCTTATACTTTTTTGGTTGATGAATCAATGGTCAAGATTATGTCCCTAATCAACGACTAAGATTAAAACAAACTTGATCCTCATCTCTTAGAAGCTTCTCACCCATATTTTTATTAATACCCATTAATATTTTCATTTTCCTAAGTTTAGACTTAGGAACCCCATTAAAAATATTAATTATTTTAATAACTCATGATTTGGGTGGAATTTCTCCAAAACATTTCTGGGACATGGAGATCTACTGTGTTCTAGCTCCTCCACAAAATTTCAGAGCTAGAGCACATCTGATGCTACCCAAAATCAACATGTGGGATTTTTTTAGGGAGTCCATACTTTTATGACCAAAAATCCATATTCTATCATCATGAGATCAAATATCATCTTTTTAAAGATGGAATTGAGTATATTTCTAGAGCACATGGAAAAAAGATGAATGTATCTCTTGTTAGTACTAGTTAGATGAAAAGGCTTGTAAATGCTAGTAAGAATTTTGTGTTGATGGTGATTAAATCTAAAGATACTGTTGAATCTGAAGCTTTTATAGGATGTGATTCTAAAATCAAACATGAATTGGTTGAATTTGTTAACACTTATGACAAGATGTTTCAAGAACCTGAAGGGTTACCTCAAAAAAGAGGAATCTAATGTGAGATTCAATTGCAGCAGAATGTGCCACTTCCAAATATTGGCATGTATAGAATGTTAGTTTTGAATAATGCAAAAAATAAAGAAAAATAAAGAGCTACTTGAAAAAGGGGTCATCATACCTAGTAAATCTCCTTGTGGGTCTCCTATTGTTTTGGTTCTGAAGAAACATGGTTTTTATCGGGAAATCTAGTGTCTATGCAGAGCTGCTAGTCCCACTAAGGCTGGTAGCTACCTTAGAAACAAACAAATTAAAACCACTTTCGTGTTCCTTTATGAGAAGTAAATAAGTGGGGAAAGGAGGAGACCAACCTCTGTCTTGCGCTTGGTTCCTTTCTTGATTCCTCTCCCTTCTGATAGACCTTTGCCACTTGCTTCCTTGTTTACCTAACTTCAAAGAGTACCTATAGAATCAAAGCAGCATAACACTATCCAAGAACAAAGATCTACTATCATAAACAATATCGGACCAGATATATATTAACCACACAAATGCATATATCATCAATCATAAAAGAATGTGGAGGAAAACTTGAATATCTTTATTAATAATAAAGAATAGCAAAGATGATTACAACCAATTGTTCTGACCCAGTGTCATCCTCTTAGCAGGAAAGCCCTTCTTCACCTCATGAAAAGCTTAGATCACCCAACACTATGATGTTACACCAAGAAACCAGCAACACTTCCTTACAAGATACAAAATTCCAGCCTCCAGATCTCTGGGATGAGGGATCCATATATAGATGTTTGTAAGGGGGGTGAGTCAGCTTTTGAGATTTTATTAGTTTCCTCTCTTTGATAATTCTTGATTCCACTTGGAGATTGATGATCTCTTACTCATCCCTGGGCGAATGCAGAGAGGCAAGTGTCACAGGAGAAGTTTCTGGAAGATTCCATGATCCTCCACCTCACAGATTGATCCTGCCATTTGTCCACTCTCGCCCATCGCACCCCATAGAAAGGTTTTTCAGTATGCATCACATCTCCCGTGTGCATTTAGGTGGATGCAGCGCACTTTGACAATGGAGCAGGTGAGATGGTCCAGTTTTGACCAGCTCTGAGTAGTTTTTCATGGAGAACTTTTGGGAGATGTTGTAATCAGTTGACCTTGTTCTTTTAGGGGTTGGAACAACACTTTTAGGGACTTAGGAGCCCTTGGTTTATGGACATTTATGATTTGGGTTGCAGTGCCCAAAAAACTCTATAACAGTTGCCCCTTAAAGCATGAGGTCGTTAATATTTTGATGTCGGGTGAGATGCTTTATCATGAGGATCCGAAGTTTTTTTCAAGCTGGAAGGTGACTTGTAATAAGATACAACACAATACATTATCTTCATAAAATTTTCATGATCTAGCTGAGGCAGGCATTCCCATGCTCAACTTTATAAACTCATTTTCATGTACATAATACAGACAATCGTCTGAGTGCAGACTGATGATTCTGGTAGAGCCATCATCCCTTGGATTGGATGATTATCTATGCAGTAATGATGTACATTTGATGTCTTTATTTTTCTGAATATATATCGCAGCCTGGATGGATGAAACTAGATCTGGGGTCTTCAATCTCATTAGATCTTCACTCAAAGTACAAGTCGATCCATGTGAGAGATGTTTTGGAGTCGAACATGGAAAGACATCGCTTGATTACCAACCAATCATGTAAGCTGTTAATAGGTGTGAGAGGAATCACTGATAATGATGATGACCCTCAAGGTACCACAGTACAATTCACATGGTGTGAATAAGGGACTTGGCATCGAACACCACGCAAAATCTTTCGATCAAAGGCCATTGATGTAAACCTGTCGCCGGAAGTGAGAAACTTGCCATTGAGGCATGCAAGCTTCAAAGTATTGAAAGGGTTGTTCCTATATTGACTTCTTGGATAATGAGCTGATGTCGACAAGAAGCGATCTGTCATAGGAGGGCCTTAGTGAATCCCACATCAATGACATGGAATGGAGCAAATGATTTTAATGGAGGTGAAAACGATCTGGTGATATAAGGTTCAGGGTGGCGGTCATGAAAGAATGGAGCGTAAATGTATTGCAGTGGATGAGACACAGGTGAATTCTCTGAGCGACTTCTCTTGAACATATCGGTGACACTGACATGATGGATTGGTAGTGTTAACCCCAAATGTGGATGGTGTGATGGACCCATGGTGATATGACCAGTGAACGGAACAACCCAACCCGACTCGGATGCGGAGTGAAAGTGTCATGTTCAAGAGTGACTTGCTACCAAAAAAGTTTCTTCAAGTTTTCTTCCCAATTTTTCCCCAGTCATTGCTGACTAGTACCTTTTTATTTTTGTCAAGCTTGAGGAGGATAACATATGCTTGTTCTATAATTTTCCCTTCGGGCAAACCCATCACTATGTTTTAATGAGCCTAGCAATAGTGAAACTCGTTCTTGTCTGTATGGAGAAGTTTGTCGCTATTCGGTTTTAACGAGTTTAACGACAAATATAACTCGATCCCTTTCAATTTTAGAGAGTCTAAAAAGGGACGTAAAGAAAACTCCAATAATTCTTTTTCGTCATATAATCCCGTCCGAAAAAATATAAAACAATACAAAAGGGATGAATTTTCAGTACTTTTAACGAGCCGAACAAAACAAGCGCTCGATCTTTTTGTGTAATAATCCCTCAAGTCCAAAAAAGATTAAAATCTAAAGGAGGGATAGCACTTCCGTTCACTTTAACGAGCTGGAGAGGTCAATTACTCGACAATCTTTTCATGTTTTACGAGTCAGTTAAAAAGAGCTTAAAGGAGACTTGTTTTTTGAGGAACGAGTGATAAATTTGGGTAGCAGCTAATTCCAGGTACAGTTTTGAATTTTCCAATCACGACAGTGTCACAAGGACGGCTAACAGGATCACTCTTTGCAACTGTTCCTCAAAAATGGTAAACAATCAAATGGAGGTGAATGATCGGCCAAAATAGAGTGGAGGTGATGATGAGAACATGACCAAGGCTTCAAAGGCTGATGATAATGCATTCACGACGGTTATTTACCAGAAATTGGTTGATTTTTTAATGAGCTTAAACTCTAGGGGAACATTTTCTCATTGCTTATGTTTATTTTTTAACGAGCTTGAATCCCGCGTTAAAACTGCTCGATATAATGGTCATTGATTATCTTGATTTTAACATTGACAACTTTTGTTCCTTCACGGTTGTACTGCTTCTTCAATTGCTTCATCAAACTAGTTAGAAACGAATAACATATGCTTGAAAAATGAGTCAAAACACTTGAATTGCATGAAAAGTAATTTAAAAGTGGTTTTTTACCTCTCATTTTACCATTTCATTTGAACTTTGGTTTGTTGGAGCTTTGGAGGTGCTTTCTCCCTTGATTTTCACTAGCTGATTCCGGGAGATTCTGTGGACGATTCTCAGCGCCGTCTCGACCAGGTAGGAGCTAAACCTCAACTCTTCAGTTTCATCCTTTCCTTTTTGAATTCTGAGCATGTTTTGTGGTTTTTCTGAGCCTCTGGGTTTTGAAAACTCACCCTGGCTCCATCGCACCTCTTCTATATCGAAAGGTGCGATGGATGCAAAGAGGGAAATTTATGCACAGTTTTTCATGGAAATTTTTTCCTATTTTTTCACCAAATCAGGATCCTGACTCTTCTCTTGTTTGTTTCAGAGATTCATTGGAGAAAAATGCCTGTTACATGGTGAGAACGTGAGCATGAAGAAGAGGACATGCTTGCTTTACATGATCCAGTTACGGTAAATGCACTGCGGAACTGTGGCCTGTTTAAGTTTTTCCGCATCTCTAGCATGAGGCAACAAATCAACTTGTTGCAATATTTTCTCGATGCATGGGATCCTACCACCCAGGTGTTCCAGATTAGGGGCAAGTCCATCCCCTTGACTATCATGGACATCTATTTTTTGACCGGCTTATCGAGGCGAGGTGCCCCTATCTCATTATCAGGTTCGGCCCGTGGGGGTGAATCTGTGAGAGATTACATTCGTAGGTATTGCAGAGAGGGATGTTAGCTGAGTAAGGACGGCAAGATCAATATCCGAGATGTCACTAACAGGTCCTTGAGGACCATTCTGTTCACTTTTGCTAGACTCACTGGTAGTGCGGCTCTTCATGTGGTCAACAGGTCTTATATGCAGTACGCCTTGGAATGCCTTGAACCAAAGGTGTTCAACTGGTGTGATGCAGTACTCTCTGTGATGAAGGAACAACTGACCAAGGTGAAAAATGGAATATTGAAGAACTTTGGATATGGTTCTATCTTGACCGCTTTCGCCTTGGAAAAGATCCCGCTGATGCAGCCGCAGTATGTTTCACTTGGTTTACCTCCACCGACTGAGCCACAGATGCAGAGATGGGTCGACCTTATGGCCAAACATGCTGGTCAGTCCTAGGTTTCCTTTTCTGATACCTTTTTCGAGTGGTTCAACCATCAGGAGATGGTTTTTTCTGAGTATCCATATGCCGGTATGGATTTCCGGGGTGACCTAGATTTTGTACTGCCGGCTGGTGAGCAGTGGGGTGTCATCGGTAAATCCTCTGACCATATCTCTGTTTATCATTTCTTTTATTATTTTCTTTTGCTTTCTTCTATCAAGACTAATCAAAACTCATGCTCATGCAGATGTTGGACCAGTTCGGCCAGTAGTACGCCTGAGAGTGCCAGCTGCTGCTCCAGCAGGAAAGGCTATGGGAAGGGCTATCCTTCGCGACCTTGATGTTGTCGAGACTCTTTCAGCATTGCAGGACCAGGTCGAAGGCCTCACTCTTGGTATTCTAGCCGTGAGGACTAATGAGCTACCTCTAAGGTTGCAACGACATACTACTGGCATACCGAGTCGATGGACTAGGCTTTTACGCATGATTGCACAGGCGGTGACTTGTTATCACCAGCATCATTAGACTAGGGTGCCCCCTAGCATTTTGAGTTTTGGGTCATCTGACCAATTTTGTCTTGGTTACAGAACATTATGTGTAAACCATAAACAGTTATATATATATATATATATATATATATATATATATATATATATATATATATATATATATATATATATATATATATATATATATATATGTGTGTGTGTGTGTGTGTGTGTGTATATATATATATATTTTATTTTTGGAGCTTTATTTTGGTTAAGTTACATGATCCTGATGCAAATACTGATGAAATGCTTCTTTTTTATAAATGTTGCAAATGTCTATCTAACACATAATTTGCCAATGAGTCTGTTAATGTGTTTAAGTTTATGGAAATATGATGATATTGAATAAATAAAATTGCCTTTCCAAAATCTTGACCCTTAGGAACATGCGATAGATCGCTAGATTTCGGACGGAGTAGATACCAGTGAGTTGTAGGATGATGAGCTGTGAGTCTAGCCTAATGACAAGTTGGCTTATGCCATGTGTGATGGAATCAGAGAGAAGTTCTATCAACGTGCTATATTCAGTGATGTTTTTTGTTGACCGACCAATACATACCCCTCTAAAATTTACTAACTCGCGACTTGGATCAAAAATGGCCCAGGCCGCAGAAGATAGGTTCCGCAAACTACGACTCGCTTCATCGGCATATCCAACAAAAGATTACAATAGGTTCGACATCTGCGACAAATGTAAAAAGTGGATTACTTGACCAAAACAATTACCCTTAGCGAAAACCAAAATGTAACAAAAGCATATGGGTTACCACACTAAATCATGCGTAGTAACGCTTAAGGTACAACTCGTTACAGGGTTGCACCAGTGGAATCCCGTCATAATCCATTAACTCATAGGCTCCTTTTGCTAATACACGCTTAACAATATAGGGGCCCGTCCATAAAGACTTGAATTTACTTGCTCCCAATTTATCGGATTCCTGGTCGTAAAGGAAGACCAAGTCATCTTCCGAGAAGACACGGGGTTTGACATTTTTGTCGAACTGCGCTTTGACTTGTTTCTTATGGGCTTCGTTAGCCAAAGCAACATCATGACGGGTTTCATCCAATTGGATTAGTTCCAAGAAACGATCCTTCTCTTCTGAAGTTTCGGGGAGAAGGTCGACTGCAAGTTTGAGGGACGAGATCTCACACTAAACTGGTAAGATTGCTTCTAGGCCATACACCAAATGAAAGGGTGTAAACCCCATTGCATTCCTTACCGATGTTCGGAATGCCCACAAGGCTGAGTGCAGGATCAGGTGCCAACTCCTTTTGTGGACTCCAATCATCCTTTGCAGCATCTGCTTCAGGACTTTGTTGATTGCTTCAACTTATCCATTGGCCTGCGGGTAATATGGAGTAGAGTTGTCGTGTGACAACCCCAATTTGGCAGCCAATTCAACCATCATGTGATTGTGAAAATGCGATCCATGATCTGTGACTATGGCCTGTGGAACGCCGAATCTGGCGACTACATGATTGAAAAAGAAAAGGGCAACTGTTTCACTGGTGTTATCTAATGTAGACATCGCCTTGGCCCATTTGGTAAAATAGTCTACTGCGACTGTGATATACCCATGCCCCCCGATCGAGGTGGGGTTACATGTCATGAAATCAATGCCCCATTTGGCGAATGGCCTAACAACAAATATTGGTTGCAGGGGTGCGGGTGGTTTTCCGGTTTTGCTATCGAAAATTTGATATGCATGGAAACTTCTGACTGCGGTTATGCAATCTTTGAACATTGTTGGCTAGAAGTATCCTGCTCGTAAAAAATTTTGTGCCGTAGTAACTAGATTGATGCCCCCCACACCTGCCTGAATGGCAATCATTCAGGACTTTTTCGGCCTCCTCATGGGTGAGGCACCTCCTTAGAACTGTATCGACACCATGATGGTAAAGTGTATCACCGACGATCATGTAGTCTTTTGATTGTTATCGAATACGTTTTTGTTCCGAGCGAGAGTTATTAGACCTATATTTTTGGGTTTGGATATAGATGATTATATCTCCATACCACGGATTGCTTGAAGATATCAGAAACAAAGATTCATCCACGATGGTTTCTTCGGATGTTTCATCGTTGGACAACGATGGGAGATCGCATAGTAATTTTGAGAAAACCATGGATTTCATTGATTTGGATTTACGAATTCCAGATCAAATTCTTGAAGAATTTCTATCCATTTTGAATATTTTCCCCCAAGCAGCTGTCACGACAATATGTAAGTCATGGGGTTGCAATCTGACAAAATGGTAGTTTTTAGAAAGAGGACATAGTGTCGAAATCTCTGTATCGCTTGAACGGCTGCGAGAGCCAGCTTTTCAACATAGGAATACTTTCTTTCTGTATCATTTAAGTTTCTACTCAAATAATATATGGGATGTTCAATTCCATTGTCTTCCTGAACTAAAACCATTGCGATGGTTGTATCCACTGCAGCCAGATATAGGTTAAAGTCTTTTTGATAATCAGGAGCGTACGTTAGTGATGCTTTCATTAGAAATTCCTTTAAAGCATCAAAGGAAGCTTGCGCGACCTAATCCCAGATGAAGGGTACTTCTTTTTTCAATAGACATGTATAACCTTTAGCTAGTTCGGCGTAATTTGGAATGAACCTCCTCAGAAAGTTTGCTTTCCCTTGGAGTTTCTGAATCTGAAGCAAATTTTAAGGTGGAGGAAAATTTATGATTGCCTGAACCTTACATGGGTTGAGATGGATCCCGTCCTTTGAGACTACAAAGCCAAGCAAACGACCAGAACTGACACAGAACACACATTTGTGTGGATTGAGTCATATCTTGTAGTGTCAGCAACGTAGAAATATCGTTCTCAAATGCTGCAGATGATCGGTCCACTTTCGTGAATGAGCTGGAAGGTCGTCGAGATATGGTTGAATGATTTTTTTGATGTCATAGAAGACATAATTCATTGCCCTCTAAAATGTTGCCCCTGTGTTCTTTAAACCAAAGGTAATTTGTGATATGCAAATGTGCCCCATGGGAAAAATAAATGCAGTCTTTGACTGGTCCTATGGAAAGATATTTATTTGATTATACCCAGAGAATCCATCCATAAATGAAAAGATTTCACATCCATAGCATTCATCAATTATCTAGTCAATAAAGGGTGTAGGGTAGTTGTATTTTGGACAAGCTTGATTTACATCCCTATAATCGACGCACACTCTAATCGTTCCTTGTTTTTTCATCATAGGAACAATGTTTGATACCCAATCGGTTAGAGGAACCGGGTAAATAAAACTAGCATGGAGAAGTTTTTCAACTTCTGCCTTGATGGCGGCGACTTTCTTGGGGTGCACCTGCCGTAGCTGTTGTCGTACCGGTTTGACATCTGGATACATCTTGATTTCGTGTTCAACGATATTTGATTCAATGCCTAGCATTTCATCATATGACCAAGCAAAGACATCTCTGAATTCGTGAAAAAGAGTGTTATATATTTCTAGTTCTAAAGGAGAACAACATTTTCTGACATAAATATTCTCTACAACATCTGTTTTTTCGAGATATTTATGGTGATAGTCTCTTCAATATTGGACAAGTTTCGCTCGGAATTCACCGTGTTTACGTATTTGATAGGAAATCAAAAACTGAAGGATGATGAAGGTCATCAGGATTATCTTCTTGACAATCCAGAAGATGGGAACGATGGTCGTAATTTTCCCATGGTGCCCCGTCAATTGTCATTGACTGAACAATTCCTTCATCGGTGTAATGCACTTGCCACCAAGGATCTGAAGGGGTGCCATATTCCTTAGACCTATCTATCCAAACGCTTGATGAGCGTTGATTTGGGTTTGCCTCCCATGCCAAAAAAATTGATTGCTACAATATTTCTATCGAACTTGGAGGCAATACCTGCAGATGATCCATGTTAATATCGTTTTTTGAGATCTTTTGAATGGAAGATATCATATTGTAGTTTCCTACTGTCGCCACTTCCGCCAAATTGATTGGAGGTGGGAGAGCAAAAGTTCCCATTAATATAGGGTCTTTTAGTAGGCCTACTCCGATATTTTGAAGCGAATGGGGGCTTCCATGGATCATCAGAATGCTTCGCGTAACTTGGGAGCTATTGGGGAGAAATGTTTTTTGGTCGACGATTGTAATTCCTCCTTGAAAAGGAAATGCAATGTTCCTAAAGTAGGTCGACAAAACCGCAGCCATAGCATATATCCAGGGCCTTCCCAGTAGGATGTTAATCGAGGTTTCCATCGATTACTTCAACATCTATTTCTACTGTTTCCCCCCCTAGTTCAACTTGCAAGTTACTTAGAATCCCATATGGGGTATATGTTCGTCCATCAAATGCTTTTAATGTCATCGAAGATCGTGACAAGGTTGGAGATCCTAAATTTTTCCAGCAACTCATCGACATAATACATGTAGATTCCCCCTCATCAATAATTGTTCGATGAACAGTTTTGTTGAGGGCTTTCACTTGAATGAGGAAAGCTAGTTGAGCTGGTAACTGACGATCATATCCTTTGTGATTAAAGGACACAAGATTAGAATCCTTTAGGTCTATCCCACCTATTTCTAATAATAAAGCCTGCTTTTGGGAGGGGCAATTTTGTAGTACCTCAAGTGTTGACATAGCGGATGGCGATTGGGAAAGATCTTCCACTATATTATAATGTTCTGCTGCTCTGGCACGAGGATTAAATGTCAACTTGTGTACTACTCCCTTTGGCAGTTTTATTGTTAGCTCTGGAATGATGGGCGGCGCAACTTTTGTCGAAGTTGTTGTCGAACTACTAGGTTGATCTTTATCCTTGTTGTTCGACAGCTGTGGATTCCCGTAATCTTTATTCCTTGTCATTATCAAAGCATCATTCTGCTATTTTGAAACCGATAACATCAGCACTTGGGACGGGGAAGCATTGTCACTGGCAACCAGATTTGTTCCTGGATTTGGAAATGGATCAGTTAATACCGCTGAGGTTTTCGAATTCTTGAAGAATTTTATAAGGTTAGCTTTATATGGACAATCTCTTGTCCAATGATCCTCATCACATATAAGACATGGACGATTTGGTTTCTTGTCTCCAGAAGGATTTGTAGAAGGTTTTTCAGGTGATGATTCCTCCTATTTCTTCTTCTTCCGTTTGTTTTTCTTCTTGCCTCCTGGTTTCTTGGTTTCTGTGCCTTTGTCAGTTGATACACCATTTACTTCTGAGGCGAGAAGTTGTTCTTTTGCATTTTGACTAGAAATCTTACGGGCCCTTTTAGATGTAGCCTTTGTCGATTTCGTGTCTATTGTACCAATCACGCCATTGCCGGCATGAGAGTCATTGTTCGAGTTAGGAGGAGGAGGAACGGAAAATTCCGGCCTGGGAGCATCAAGGATTTTATCGTAGAGTGTGCCAAACTGAGTATAAATCAAGTCTAAATATTACACTCGAGCAATAAATTGCTCTTCAGTGATGACTCCTCCCTTTGCCACATCTTCTGTAATGGAAGGTAATAATGACTTAATAAACCATTCAACTAAAAGCTGATCAGGAACATACGTTTTTACCATTCTACAACGACGTCGCCACTCATGAATATGATCAGATATGTGAGTGGCCATTGTTTGCTTGAAATTGGTAAGAAGTTTTGTTCCTCTTTCGTACCTTATGGGTAACTGAAAATGGGTTAAAAAGGTTGTGGCTAGGGCACTGAAGTTATCAAATGAAGCTCTAGGTAATTCGATATACCATTTCGCTGTCAGACCAGTTAACGTCTTCTGAAAAAGGCGAAGCCTAATCGAATCATCATTTAGGGTGTTTGATGAACACCATAGATGAAATGTCATCAAATCATTCGACGGGTATTCACCCGGATTCCCATTAAATTTAGGAATATCTGACAGAAGTTTATGCGGAATCGCTGGCCACCAAGGGGCGTAAGCAATTGAATTGTTCATTAGCCAATTTAGATCTGGTAACTCTAAAGTCGCCACGAAGGGTAACTATTGATTCAGGTTTGGTGAAGCATACCTAGGATAAGATGGAATTTCCTGAGCAGTTGGTCTTTGCATACCATCATAATGCATTTGATGCTGGTAACTTTGGTAAGGTTGATGGGCATAACCACTGTAGAATGGTTGATTTTGACTGTTTTGAATATACGGCTACCCATTATTTGCAAAGATTTGTTGCTCAGATCCTTGGTATACTTGTTGGAATTGCGGTTGTTGATATTGCACCAGCCATGGTTGTGAAGCTATGTGCTATTGTCTAATACTGGCCGTTTGACCAAGATGAGGGGTAATTGTACTCATTTGGGCCTGTGTCATTCCACTAGTTGGCGATTGTGGTTGATTCGCAGGGAGAAGGGGCTGTTGCATTACAACCTAAGAAACCTAAGGTTGGCATACAATAGGCAACGCTTGTACCTACGACACCGTCACAATAGCTGGTGTAGTTGGTATATTTTACATAGGTAAACATTGCTGCATTGAGTATACAACTCTTGGTTGTTGAGGCAGTATTGGCACCCAACCGCTAGATGTAATTCCAGCATAACCTGAATTTTGTTGTGAACTCTCGTATGGTTGTCCTCCCAGAGGAGACAATGAAAGGGTATATTGCCCCCCATACGGCAGTAATCCAGTACTCAAAGGAATTGTTTGTCCTTGAGGACCGGACTACCCAAATTGACACCGTGAAGAATCAATTTGCTGAGACTCAACATAAGAGTTCCTGGATATTATTCCAGATGAACAAATGGGAACAGACCATACTGTTGAAATAGCCCCTGAGTGGGCCCCATCTAGTGATTGAGAGCTATTTGAGACGGATGGTATGCCGGTGGACATTGTTGGAGTGATAGCAGGAAGTTCTGTCGTTGTTGTGTCGGATAACACAATCCTAGATGTCGACGGGTTTTCAGACATTTCTAGTCTATCCAAAAGATTTCCTAGAAATTCTACAGGAGCTTCCGATAACGGTAGACTAATTTCTGATGAAGAAGGATATAGAGTGATCCTGACTCCAAATTGAGATGGAGTACTAGATGGAGGATCCTCCACAATCTCTTCTATAGCAATCAGACCAGGTGGAAGAGGAAGACCGTCAGGTCCGTAAAATATTTTTGGTGTCGAAGAAGGTATAGAATTTGCAGCGACAGATGTTTCAGGATTAACACCTTCCGAGTCAGCTGTAGATGGAGATGGTTGAGTAATACAAGTGTTTACCTTCACACTAGGATTAGCTCTACTGTCCTTTGGTAGCTTCGGAACTTATTCTGTAGAGGCAGGGGTACCAGAAATGGTTGGAGTAACCGGAGTTTCTGATGGTGTTGGAACACTTGTTCTAACTTTACCAGGGGATTTGGAGACGGTTAAACGAGTTCGCTTCATCTGTAACAATTTTGATTCTGGAGACAAAGACGGTTGACTCGCAATTCTCCGCGAACGATGAGCTTTCAATTGACTTTCTTCCACAATTGCGGATTACTCGATCAACTAAAAATCAAGGGGAAAGATGTTTCCGAATTAAATGAATTTTAGATGCTTTGACAAAACTTGCTTTTTCAATTTTTAAGAGTCGAGAAAAAACAAAAGATGACTCTAGTCACCTTCGATTGTTAATGAGCTTGAAGTGGCAAGTGCTCAGATGGACCTTTCCTTTAAGGAGTCTGAAAAGGAATGAAAGAGACTGCTCTAGAAATCTAGACAGAGGGATTACCAAACAAATCGCAAAACTGCAGAATACTTTTTACGGTACGGCAGTCAATCTTCTCGAATGTTGTGTTCAGTGCATTGCGATCGATAGGGCGGTAGACACGGCTTCATATGGATAAAGGATAAAGCCTATTGTGGTCTCCCAATATATACTTGATGGTACGTGGGAGCACAAGTCCGTACTAGCACTTATCGTCTCAAAGTGGAGGAATCACCCAACCAGCAATGAAACAATAGTTACCAGGCTTTACGACATCGTAATACGTCTCTAGTCTAGACTTCTAAATGTTGTGCGTTAGGTTCCAAATCATTTTTAGATTTATTAAATTTATTTTACAGTTGATCTTGCTTAAGAAATTTTCCTTTCAGGTTCACCGCGTGATGTAGATATACAATACCTAAAATGCAATATAAGATGATAAACAATCATTTAATCTTCTTTTTGCAATGAAAATCCTAGCTACTAAGGAAAGAGAGATAATATTCTTTCAACATAAAGCAGAGAGCACACACTATATGCATTGTCCTAAATCAAACCAACAAACAATCTAAATGCAAATGCACATGCATGTATTTGTTTTCAGCCTTCTTAATATGTGAATGATAAAAAGAAAGCTAAGTGCAAATTTGAGTTATTTTTCAAAGCGATATTACTAACAAGCTTCTTTTCAAGACAAAATGAAGACAATGACGACACTTTGCGATTTGGAATTGAAAACTTGCTTTCGACACTTGAAAAACTATTAATTCAAATCAAATACAAGAGTAACAGTGTAATCGACTATCAAGAAAAATCAGATCCTCTTCTATGACTGAAAACAACACTTGCGACACTTCCAAACCAAGAAATGACAGTTCAATTACTCTACTTCTTTGTAAAAGAGAACTGAAAATGGCTCACAATACATAAAAACATTTACAGTTCTTTACACAATGGAGGTGGAATAATGGTAAGGAAGGGGGTTCCAATAGAGGTATACTGACTACAAACAGCAAAACTCCTGAATAGAGCTGAAAAGAGTGAACACAGAAACCAAAATCTAAAAGCAGAAGAGGTCTTGTCTGATCAGTGCACCTGTAGCACAGGGAAAGTGAGATGCAGTGCACCTACTACACACGGGAAGTGCGATGCATCCAGATTCCATAGAAGAGATAGTGTGATGGTCTAGGGACGAGACTTCAACTGGATTCCGGGTCACAGTTTGCAACTCAGTTCAGGGATTTAGGCCGAGCAAGTGGTAATCAGTAAATAAATAATAAGGGTAGATCTAAGGAGGTTAATAGAGCCACCACAAGGGCAATTAGAGAGCTTTTAAATCGATTGTTCAATTCATAAACAAAACCTGGAGATAGACTGAAGCAGCATTGATCTACTTTGCACTTGCATAGCAAATGCAGTTCGAAGGCTAGCTGGCTTGAATTCAGGCTCCGTCTGTAAGTTTATAAAGAAAAAAAATATAGACAAAAAAACAATCTATTCACTCCCCAACGGAGTCGCCATTTTGTTATCGGGAAATCTAGTGTCTATGCAGAGCTAGTGGTCCCACTAAGGCTGGTATCTACCTTAGAAACAGACAAATTAAAACCACTTTCGTTTTCCTTTATGAGAAGTAAATAAGAGGGGAAAGAAGGAGACCAACATCTGTCTTCCACTTGGTTCCTTGCTTGATTCCTCTCCCTTCTGATAGACCTTTGCCACTTGCTCCCTTGTTTACCTAGCTTCAAAGAGTACCTGTAGAATCAAAGTAGCATAACACTATCCAAGAACAGAGATCTACTATCATAAACAATATAAGGCCAGATATATATTGACCACACAAATTCATATATCATCAATCATACAAGAATGTGGAGGAAAACTTGAATAGATTTATTAATAATCAAGAATAGCAAAGAGGATTACAACCAATTGTTCTGACCCAATGTCATCCTCTCAACAAGAAAGCCCTTCTTGACCTCATGAAAAGCTTAGATCACCCAACACTATGATGTTACACCAAGAAACCAGCAGCACTTCCTTACAAGATACAAAATTCCAGCCTCAGGATCTCTGGGATGAGGGATCCATATATAGATGTTTGCAAGGGGGGTGAGTCAGCTTTTGAGATTTGATTAGTGTCCTCTCTCTAATAGTTCTTGATTCCACTTGGAGATTGATGATATCTTACTCATCCCTGGGCGAATGCAGAGAGGCAAGTGTCACAGGAGAAGTTTATGGAAGATTCAATGATCCTCCACCTCATATATTGACCCTGCCATTTGTCCACTCTCACCCATCACACCCCATAGAAGGGCTTTTCAGTATGCATCGTACCTCCCGTGTACATTTAGGTGGGATGCAGCGCACTTTGACCATGGAGCAGGTGAGATGGTCCAGTTTTGACCAGTTTTGAGTAGTTTTTCATGGAGAACTTTTGGGAGATGCTGTAATCAGTTGACCTTGTTCTTTTAGGGGTTGGAACAACACTTTTAGGGACTTAGGAGCCCTTGTTTTATGGACATTTATGATTGGGGTTGAAGTGCCCAAAAATGTCTATAACAATGGTACATGCTGCATGTGTGTGGATTTCTGAGCTTTGAACGAGATCACGGTAAAGAATCATTATCCTCTTCCTTGCTCTGATGATTTGCTACATCATTTAAAAGAAGTTGCTTATTTTACTAAGTTATATTTCAGAATCGGTTATCATGACATAAGAATTGTTGAAGAAGATATTTGTGCAACAACCCTGGTGAAAATTCCATGTAATAAATGTTAACAAAGGAAAAACAATAACCATAGTTGATGGGACACTTATTCCAAGTTGAATGTTGGGGCAAGACATCCTAGTGTGGGTGTTCATTTGGTTTACTGTGGCTAACAAAATTGGAAAATGAAATGGCTAAGGCTTTGGAAAGGCAAAATGGCATTTTTGGCACGTTTATTTATGAAAATAATGGCAATTAGGAGAAAAGGAAGGTGAAATACCATAGGTTTCCTGTGAGGAGTAAAATGAAGAGAAATAATGGAAAATAAAGAAAATAGAGACTTAATTGATAAAAAGGCTTATGAGGACCAGTTGGTAACTTATATCAATTCAGTTTTGGAGCTCTCCCATTATTCTCTCTCTCTCTTTGTCACTCTTAGACACTTAGACTGTTCTTGGAGCACTTTGGTATTAGAACAAGAAAGGCAAAGAAGGTAAGTGAAAGGGAGCAAACAAGGAAGAGTAAGAGCAAGCAACTACAACAGGGTTCTTTGCAGGTATCGATTTTTCATTTGTGTCTTCCTTGCTAGATTGCAAGGTTACTAGTACCCTGGGTAAAGCTGGTACCAAGATGACCGGCGTCTTTACCTCATTGCGGAATGAGTGTTAGCGCCATCGCAAACCCGTATTATCCTTTTCCTCAAGCACCCTCCGCACCACCGATGCAAGCACCTCAGCCACAACAGAATCTGGTGCAGCAAAATCCTCCCCAACAAGGGCAAGTATATGCCCAGCAGAATGCGCCCAATCCTCAGAATATGCAGCAAAAAAAAAGAAGAAGAATGAGGGGAAGAAAAAAGCGGGATCGGCCCCGGAGGGCACCTTTGTCTCTTCGAGTTCAAGAAAGAAAGGCTCGATAAGCTGATCTTGATTGGCCCCCAGAGGGCATAGAATGGATCCTTTGTCTCTTCGAGTTCAAGAAAAAATGTTAGGGTCCCCCCATCCTTCCCCTAAATAGTCGTAAAACGCAACTAGGTGACCTGACTAGGTGACCTGCCTTATCGAGAGAGAAAGTCGTATATAATTGGGATATAATTCATCGCGAGTTAGATCCCAATTACGCAGTGCTCATTATACACTAACTATCATTGTCTAGTTTTATGCCCACTAATAAAAACAGCGCCCCCGCAACTCCCCGTCACAGCAGCACCTCGATATGTAACAAGAAGCCGTTGTACCTCTTCATTATAGGAGTGGTTGACTCATAATACTATGTCTTGCCTTTGGCTCGACTTTGAACCGTATCCGTTGGTAATTATTTCTCGTAGTCATTACTACTTCAACTGCAGGACACGGTTGTCATAAAGCAAGCCTAGTAAGTGCCACCTGCCGCAGTTATTGAATCACCCTTTTATCAATTACAAAAGTTATTTCATCACTAGCTCTAATAAACTATGGTACCTACTGTGTTCGGGTCTATATTCCACTCTCGGGCAGGTTGTGAAGGACCCCCTGTCGAACTCTCGACCTATGCCCCCCCACCCAATAAGTAAAATGAAAGCGAACGCTCGACTAAAAGGCCGCCATCGCTCTCAATATAAGGAGAGCCCCCCCACCCAATAAGTAAATTGAAACTTGAGTTGCTCGACCAACGGGCGGTTGGAAGCACTACTAAAGTAAAGCAAGGTAGAGTAAAGGTAAATAGGAATAGTTCCTGCCTTGCCTACCTCCTAAGAATCAGTCAGCAAGTGTTAGCCAACAGAAGGATGAAGGACAAAAGGGCAGGGTAAACTTAAATCAACAGAAGAACAACTTAAATCAACAGAAGGACGAAGGACAAAAGGGCTGGGTAAACTTAAATCAACAGAAGGACAACTTAAATCAACAGAAGGACAAAGGACGAAGGGTAGGGTATGGGCTGTTCACAAACTGAAAAGGCTTGGGATCTCAAAAAGTCTGATGACTTTAAGCTCATCTTCTACCCCAACTCCCAGACTGGTCAAAAATCAATTTAAAATCTAGAAGAAAATATCTTCTTATTGTGGGAAGCTTTGTTGATAAATCCAACTTGTATTAGATTTACACACTGACCTAAAACTCATATGTTTCCCAACTCCAATTTCTGGAGAGGTCAGACACAAAAATACAAGATCTTGTGGGACGCTTTGATGAAAATCATTTGGACTAAGCATATACATCTTGATGGACGGCCGTCCATCAAGATGTATATGCTTAGTCCAAATGATTTTCATCAAAGCGTCCCACAAGATCTTGTATTTTGGTGTCTGACCTCTCCGGAAATTGGAGTTGGGAGAGTACAAAAGGAAAGGAGAATTACGCGTTTCACGAAGTTGGCAGGTAGCAGCAGATTTCCCAATCTCAGGAAATCATTTAAAACCCCTCAGAACTGAGATCGGATATCCTTTAGAGAGCTGATGGCACCTGAAGAAAACTTAAGGGGGTTTCCACGGTCGCGGCGGCAACTCCCGTCCACCCCTCGAACCTTTCCGGCCCGATCTCTGCTACGGAATAGGGAGAAGGTACCCGCAACGCCTTAACATAGTCACAGAGATGACTAAGCCGACTATTAATTGGGTTCAGTTCGGGTAACGGGTCCTTATCTATATAAATGTTCTGGTCTTCCTTTTCCAGTATAGTTGATGCTACTGAAGCATCCAGGAATCTCAGCTAAGCGTCGGTCCCTATTGGCCTTTTTTTTTCGAGCAAGTAAAAAAGAAAAAAAGTGGTATAACGTATAAAAGGTGTATCGCCGAGCCTCTTCCTCTTTCGGGGAAGGTTGGGTCGAGTGGTAGGAAACGATAGTGGTCGCAGTATCGGGCTTTTATTGATTGACCGTCCATCATTCATTTCTTTTTTCCTGCTCTTCTATTGACCGTCCATCATTCGTTTCTTTTTTCCTGCTCTTCTATGGGGGCGTCATTTTATATGGCCGCAATTTTAGGTCCCCCGCGGTTTAATGCCCGTAGTTGCAGGGTGAAATGGTAGGATCGCCCCCTACCGTCCCCCCCTCTTCCTCAGTTTTCTGGGCCCTATTATTTGCAATAAATCATGCTATTGGCTTCTGACCAGGTCTCGGCTAATTGCTTTAGCGCGAGGCACTTTTTGAGAAACGCGCTTTCGGCATATTTGACGTGGTCCCCAACTAAGTTAGGCCCCGGAAGGCGAGCCTCTGTCTCTTTATCTTGCTCGAAGAGCCCTTTATCTGGCTCTTCGAGTCTCTGTTTTTGAATGTTAAGTTCCCTCTCCTTTCCCTTTTCTCCCCTCTCCTTTCTCGCCTCTCCTACCCCCCCCTAACCCCCCCCCTGACCTCACCACTCTTTCCTCGCCCCTCTTATGGTCCGTCGCTCACTTTCAGTTTCTCTCCGCTTCTCCTAGCAGCACAGAGCTTATATTGTGCTCTCCCACAACCCCGTTTTCACAGTTTAGGCTGCTCCCATTTCGCTCGCCGCTACTACGGGAATCGCTTTTGCTTTCTATTCCTCTGGCTACTAAGATGTTTCAGTTCACCAGGTTGTCTCTTGCCTGCCCATGGATTCAGCAACAGTGAAAAAGGTTAACCTATTCGGGAATCTCCGGATCTATGCTAATTTTCAACTCCCCGAAGCATTTCGTCGCTTACCACGCCCTTCCTCATCTCTGGGTGCCAGAGGAAGAGGCTCGGCGATACACCTTTTATACGTTATACCACTTTTTTTCTTTTTTACTTGCTCGAAAAAAAAAAGGCCAATAGGGACCGATGCTTAGCTGAGCGCCGTACCGCTCTTTCTAACCGACCTATAGGGGTGGAACGGCGGGTGACCGCAACCGACCATGGCACGATAACTGGTACACCAGAGGTGCGTCCTTCCCGGTCCTCTCGTACTAGGGAAAGATCCTCTCAATGCTCTAACGCCCGCACCGGATATGGACCGAACTGTCTCACGACGTTCTGAACCCAGCTCACGTACCGCTTTAATGGGCGAACAGCCCAACCCTTGGAACGTACTACCGCCCCAGGTGGCGAAGAGCCGACATCGAGGTGCCAAACCTTCCCGTCGGTCAATAGAAGAGCAGGAAAAAAGAAACGAATGATGGACGGTCAATAAATAAAAGCCCGATACTGCGACCACTATCGTTTCCTACCACTCGACCCAGCCTTCCCCGAAAGAGGAAGAGGCTCGGCGATACACCTTTTATACGTTATACCACTTTTTTGCTTTTTTACTTGCTCGAAAAAAAAAAGGCCAATAGGGACCGACGCTTAGCTGAGTGCCGTACTGCTCTTTCTAACCGACCTATAGGGGTGGAACGGCGGGTGACCGCAACCGACCACGGCCTATAGGGACCAGCTCTCTCTCTCGATAGTGAAGCGTAGGTAAGGCAGGTGTCCTCCGGAGGCCGGGCACCGACCAGGGAGGGGGGCGGGTGACCGCAACCGACCACGGCCTATAGGGACCAGCTCTCTCTCTCGATAGTGAAGCGTAGGTAAGGCAGGTGTCCTCCGGAGGCCGGGCACCGACCAGGGAGGGGGGCGGGTGACCGACTACTGACTTTCCTAAAGGCGGGTAAGGTAGGGCAGGTAACCGACTTTCTCTCTCTCGATAAGGCAGGTGTCCTCCGGAGGCCGGGCACCGATAAGGTAAGGTAAGGCAGGTAACCGACTTTCTAACCGACCTATAGGGGTGGAACGGCGGGTCAAGGTTCTAGGATTTCTCTGTGGGTTCAAGGGTCTAGTTGGAGGGTCGAGGTTGGAGGTGTAGGGCCACGGTTGTGTAAATTGAAAGGGTCGAGGTTGCATCGTTGCATCTATGTATAGGGAGAAGGGTCGGGGGCTGTGTTTCCTTCGAGGAGTTATGACTGCTAAGATTAGTTCTCCCGGTTAGTTTTTCCAAGGCCTAATTTTGCCATTGAAGCTTGGCGGAGGTTTGGGGCATTCTCCCTACTAATTTGGCCATTTTAGCTTGGCGGAGGTTTTCACATCTTTCCCTTCAATTTACTTATTCGACGTCGTGTCTTTATATACGCTATTTCCGTAACCCTAAGTGGATCCAGTCGGTTAAGCGCGAAGCCCTAACCAGTCGGTTCAGAGAGGGAAAAGTGCGGGGAGTGGATCCAGTTGGTTCCGCGCCCTAATCTTATTTAAACCGAAATAACCTAACCATTAATGATGTTCCCAGTGAGTAGTGGGATTCGACCCGCTTGCTTTATCCCGCCCGCCAATGAGTAGGTTTCTCCACTGGTGGTATGGCCTGACTGAACGAATCAAACTTGTTTGCCCCCGCTTCCTCGCCTTCCGTTGTCAGGCGAGCCATTCTTCCTCGCCCGGGGATTGGGGTGGGTGGGTAAATAGACGGACGAGCCCGCTTAACGCTTCCAAGGTATCTAAGCTGAGGATCGGGCAGCAGGGCTCGCCCAGGGTTGAGGGGAAGCTGAGCGCCGTACCTCTCCCGCTGGTCGAGTCACTAACGTACCTCTCTTTCTAACCGACCGACCAGGGTGGAACGGCGGGTGACCGCAACCGACCACGGCCAATAGGGACCGACTTTCTCTCTCTCTCGATAGCGAAGCGCAGGTGGCCGGGCACCAATAAGGTACGACTTTCTCTCTCTCTCGATAGCGAAGCGTAGGTAAGGCGGGTGACCAACTTTCTCTCTCTCTCGATAGCGAAGCGCAGGTGGCCGGCTCGACCATAAGGGCCGCCATCGCCGCCATCGAGAGGGGGAGGTGTGCAAGTAGGCTCGACCATGAGCCCCCCACCCAATAAGTAAATTGAACCTTTTAGACATTGTGTTTCATGAATGCCCAATATTCTGGGTCTTTCAAAAACACAATTGTAGCAGGTATTAACTGACAGGTAGGTCTATTCCTTGCAGTGCCGCAGCTAATTCTTATTATACCTAAAGACGCGATATATAAGTTGATGAAAGAAGCAGTCTCCTCGCAGTAGATTCAGAAGTCGACTGACCAGTTGCTTTCGATGATGAAACAGTTGATTCCGTAGTTGGCAGTCTTGAACGATTATTCATTGAGTCGCAGAAGCAGCAGCTAGAGCACATTTAGCATCCTATCTAATTCCAGTTCCAAATCTAGTTGTTTCATATCTAGTTTACTAATAACCAATAGTCAACTAAGAGCAATACACATATCTCTATATACCATGCATTATCACAATGACTCTGCATCGTTCTATAAAGAATTGGTCTATCTCTCTTAAGGGAGGATCAATCTCAATATGCATTATCATCGACAAGCATGCATCACCACAACCAACTAATCCAATCTACCTATAACAACTCAGGCTAATTCATTTATCAAACTACCAAGAACAACAAGAGGGAATCAAGGACCGGACGGATGCTTCAAGTTCAGGGACGGATGCTGCTCCTAAAGCCATTTGTAACTCCATGAAAGGTGGGTGGTCGAACGCGGGCCTCTCCTAGTTTCGTATGCTGCTGCTTCGAACAATAGGGATTAGTTCCTATGCACTATGGTAGGGATTAGTTCCCACAGGTTGAGTGACAGCTTAGGGGTTTAGTTCCAATAGGGTCCGGTTTATCAGGTTGGTTTACCGATTAGTCCCCACTGGCCTTGAAAAGGTTGGTTTACCACCATTGGGGATTAGTCCACTGGGGCTTTTCTCCTCTCCACCTTAGAATTATATGCTCTACCTAGCTTATAAGGGTAAGCTCTACCTAGCTTATAAGGGGTAAGGAACCTTATATAGGGGTAGGGCTCCACTGAGGTGAGGAAGGTACAAAACTATTCTCCACAACTTAGCAGGCTATTCTCCACTACCTTAAACCTCTTAAGGGGTTTGGGTCATAGGGTAGGTAGGGTTAGCCGGCGGAGGCTGTAATACATTTATAAGACTGAAACTAGAAGACTTCCGGGCATCTAGTTATGGTAGATGAAATAGCTTAAGACTCAGCTTGTTCCCCCTGAGGGTAGACTGACCTGAGTGAAGGGGGAAGGTAAGGTACCGAACTGATAGCGGTGAGACGTTTCCCTCGAAGAAACGTCTCCCCGGAGTTAGCCGGGGCTTCTTCCTCGAGTCCTGTCATGATCGAAACTCGACGAAAGAGCTTGACAAGCGACAGTGCCCTTCTTCACCCACGCGATATTGCTGGATCGGGCGTGAGCCCATTGTCCAATATTCCCCACTGCTGCCCCCCGAGGGAGTCTGGGTCGTGTCTCAGTCCCAGTGTGGCTGATCATCCGAAAAGACCAGCTAAGCATCATTGGCTTGGTCAGCCTTTACCTAACCAACTACCTGATGCCGCAGAAGGTTGCGAGCATCTATCTGGGATGCCTATCGAGTTTGACAGGGAGTTCTCCACTTTCCAACGTATTTTGGACTTCAGGGAGCCGAGTGTGTAAGCGCGGGTTGCAGGTGACGGTGGCAAGAATGCCCGCCTGGGGAGTACGTTCGCAAGAATGAAACTCAAAGGAATTGACGGGGGCCCGCACAAGCGGTGGAGCATGTGGTTCAATTCGATGCAAAGCGAAGAACCTTACCAGGGCTTGACATGCCGTGAATCCTCCCGAAAGAGAGGAGTGCCTTCGGGAACGCGTACATAGGTGGTGCATGGCTGTCATCAGCTCGTGCCGTAAGGTGTTGGGTTAAGTCCCGCAGCGAGCGCAACCCTCGTGTTTAGTTGCCAGCCT
Organism: Pinus tabuliformis; assembly: GCA_031772625.1. NCBI lineage: Eukaryota > Viridiplantae > Streptophyta > Pinopsida > Pinales > Pinaceae > Pinus > Pinus tabuliformis. The sequence goes on along the minus strand of CM062817.1, from coordinate 1,416,097,497 downwards.
TTTTTCTGACTCGAAAAAAAATTAAGCCCTGGAAAAATTTGTGTTTTTTTTATGATCAATAATTTGTCCATTAGTTCATCTCTGATTCCCGATAAACAGAGAGGATCTGTTGAATCTCAGGTATTTTATTTAACCAATCAGGTCCTAAGACTTACCCAGCATCTGCAATTGCACGGAAGAGACTATTCATCCCAAAGGGGTTTGTGGAAAATTTTGAGCAAACGTATTCAATGAAGGAAGTGCCAGGTTTCAATGCTAGGTTTCGATGTCTTCTTTTCCATTTTGGAACCAATAAGGAGGTTGCTAATAGCCAGTGGTTGCCAATAAGGAGGAAGTGGGAAATGCTTGCCTGGAGAGATCTTGATTTAGGGCCCATATTCTTCGAGAGGGGTGGTCCAACGGACGGACGAATGACAGCTTGAGCATTGGCAGCCTTACTGATCAATACGGAACAGGAGTTATTACGGCTACTCATAGGGAGGGGCCTAATCTACAGGCCAAGTGGAACCCCACCTTTTTGCTTGTGGCATAACGTCGAGCTTCGTACTCCTCGGGTGACATCCCCCATATGCAGATATCTGCACCGGGATAGACATCCGGGTCGGGAAACATTGAACAAACTTTTCCCCACCCTTTGACTTTCATAAAGTGCAGTTTCCCCGCAACGACCACGGACCTGAACTCTTTGAATAGTAGTATCTTTAGATCCTGAAAGGTGTATACGGGATTTTTTAGACCAATAATGTAGGTCAAGAGGGCCGGGCAATCTGGGATCCTGGGTAACCTTGCAATCAGAAGAGTTTGGTTCCCGACTTCGTGTGGTGGAGTGGAGAGGCCCCCCCTTCGATGTTATGCAAGTAGGCAGAATGGCCGCCACTATACTAGATGCCGCAGAAGGTTGCGAGCATCTATCTGGGACGCCTATCGAGTTTGACAGGGAGTTCTCCACTTTCCAACGTATTTTGGACTTCAGGGAGCCGAGTGTGTAAGCGCGGGTTGCAGGTGACGGTGACCAAAGGATGGCTCGTCCAAGATGCGGAGCAACAAGGTTCTGTTTCGGAGAAACAGAATCATTATGGGAATGTACACGCAGTGGAAAAATTACGTCAATCGATTGAGATATGGTATGCTACCAGTGAATATTTCAGAAAAGAAATGAATCCGAATTTTAGCATGACTGATCCCTTAAATCCAGTACATGTGATGTCCTTCTCAGGAGCTAGGGTAAGTACATCTCAGGTTCACCAATTAGTAGGTATGAGAGGATTAATGTTAGATCCTCAAGGACAAATCATCGATCTACCCATTCGATGGAATTTACGCGAAGGGCTCTCTTTAACGGAATATATTATTTCCTGTTATGGGGCTCGTAAAGGAGTTGTGGATACTGTTGTACGAACAGCAGATGCTGGATACCTCACACGTAGACTCGTTGAAGTAGTTCAACACATTGTAGTACGTAGAACAGATTGTGGCACTATCCAAGGTATTTTCGTAAGTCCCATTCGAGGTCGAGAGAGGGACAGAAATGAAATTGTTGTACAAACACAAATACTGATTGGCCGTGTGCTAGCAGACGATGTATATATAAATAGGAGATGCATTGCCACGCGCAATCAGGAGAAGCACTTGGCCTTTCTGTTCTTTCCCGAAGGGCACTTATCTATGGCACCGGGCACTATCCATCCCGAATACAGGCAAGCACTCACTCCCTGTGTTTCCCTTCTCTTTCCCGCCCTCCCAGCAGGCACCAACGAAGACAGGCAAGTCCTTAGCTACCTACATAAATTACATGCGCATAACACCACCTCTGGAAAAGTTTTTTCAAATATATACAAATTTGAGTTGGACTCCAGAATGTAAAGAGGCATTTGATCTGCTGCAATAAAAATTGGTGACTACGCCTATCTTTGTTTTCCCGAATTGGACAAGGGCGAAATTCCGGGATTCATACAGCTTCTCGGAATGGCACTAAAGGTTTGCTTCGTTCCTCCCCGGCTAAACAACTGGGAAGGGGTCAATAATGATACTGGTGGCTTACCAGCGAGCAAATAAAATATGGGCACTTACTTCTCGGACTTATGGGAATTATATTGACTATGTTGACTAGGGGAACTTATTTTATCCTTCCTTCCTCTCGGCTATGGAATTCCTATCAGCTATGTAAGTGGGAAAGGGTGCTATATCCCACCAACCACTAGGGCAGGCGACTGGACAGAACCTGACTTCCTTAACTAACTTTGGATGGCTCTAACTGGAAGGTGTTGCTAAATGAACTGCCGGAGGAGGAGTAACAAATAAAGGAGCGGCGGAGAAAGGATGGATGGAAGAAAGCTAGGCCGGCTGTCCTACCCTTTTGTTCTCGGGGCATCGATTAGGAGGCCGGAGAGAAACTGAAAGTGAGCGACGGACCATAAGAGGGGTGAGGTCGGGGGGGTTAGGGGGGGGTAGGAGAGGCGAGAAAGGAGAGGGGAGAAAAGGGAAAGGAGAGGGAACTTAACATTCAAAAACAGAGACTCGAAGAGCCAGATAAAGGGCTCTTCGAGCAAGATAAAGAGACAGAGGCTCGCCTTCCTTTTTCGGTATGGCCTTCAAAGGATCCATTCTATGCCCTCCGGGGGCCGGCTCCGTAAGGTCGTAAGGATCTATCGAGCCTTATAACTGGGAAGGAAGGGGGGGAAGGGGGGGAAGGATGGGGGGAATGGGAGGAATTTCTTGCTCGACCATAGGATGCTACAGCAGGCTCGACCATAAGCCCCCCCACCCAATAAGTAAATTGAAAGGTCCGGGAGGGGCTTGCGCTTCCTAGTGCAAGGACCCGACAGGGGGCTCGACTGATAAGGACCCTTTAGGGTGCTCGACCATAAGCCCCCCACCCAATAAGTAAACCCAAGAGGATTGCTCACTCATTCATATGCCCAATATTCGGGAGATCCTTTCCCAGAACCCATACGTGTTTCTGCAGGTCTCATTGTAATAGGTTTGTCGGGAAATATACGGGCGACGGGGAGTTGCGGGGGCGCTATTTTTATTAGTGGGCATAAAACTAGACAATGATAGTTAGTGTATAATGAGCACTGCGTAATTGGGATCTAACTCGCGATGAATTATATCCCAATTATATACGACTTTCTCTCTCGATAAGGCAGGTCACCTAGTTGCGTTTTACGACTATTTAAAAAGGCCCAAGCTGGGAACCATAAAGGCCATTTTCGCGCGTAAAAAAGTCATCCCCTGATTTACCCACCCTTTAGGGTAGATCAAATCGATTCATGTTAAATCAATAGAAGGACGAAGGACAAAAGGGCAGGGTAAACTTAAATCAACCTGGCAATGATAAGCTAGGCCTTCAGGCTCCGATGTATATGGGCATTATTAGTCCGTCCGTGGGACCATCCCTCTGTTGGATGAGCGCAGTAGTCTGTGGGAACCCCTCTCATGAGTAGTAACAACCTTACTCCGTGTGGGCCCTCAATCAATATTTCTCCGGGCAAGCCTAACCCACCTCTCTTCCTTCCCTACCTGTATAGTGAAAACAGAGACTCGAAGAGCCAGATAAAGGGCTCTTCGAGCAAGATAAAGATACAGAGGCTCGCCTTCATTTTTCGGTATGGCCTTCAAAGGATCCATTCTATGCCCTCCGGGGGCCGGCTCCGTAAGGTCGTAAGGATCTATCGAGCCTTATAACTGGGAAGGAAGGGGGGGAAGGGGGGGAAGGATGGGGGGACCCTAACATTTTTTCTTGAACTCGAAGAGACAAAGGATCCATTCTATGCCCTCCGGGGGCCAATCCCTAACATTTTTTCTTGAACTCGAACAGACAAAGGATCCATTCTATGCCCTCCGGGGGCCAATCAGGATCAGCTTATCGAGCCTTTCTTTCTTGAACTTGAAGAGACAAAGGTGCCCTCCGGGGCCCGATCCCGGCTAAGCGTCATAATGTCAGTGTGGTATGGCGCATATAGAATTACGAATGCTAGTTCCAACTCCAATCTCCAAATCATTATACGGATTCATGGTCGTTATACAAGGCTCCTCCTCCCACATAGAGACAAAGATCCAATAGTAAACATGGCCTTCCAATAAATAAGTGGGAATTTCAGTAACAAAAGTGGGCGTATAAAGATGATAGAGAGTGCTCACGTGGCCTATTGGGACTGGTAATTTCAGTTTGGCCAGCTAGTGATCATAAAAGAGCTCGGCGAATCTCATCAGATTTCTTGGCTGTTCTTTGTTGTTATTGCATGGGTTTTGCTAGGTGTGATAGTGTTTTCAGCCTAGCCTTGCCATTTTCAGATAGCCATGATCTGATGGGGTTATCATGTTTTGGTTGAGTTGGATTGCCAGATGGATTCAAAGCTGGGTGAGGTGGATCTTTGAGTAATAGAACACATGGCCTAGTAACCCCTGATTCAGACTATAGGTTGTGGTAAAGCCAAATAGTGTGTTTCCTATGTGGGACTACAAATCCTCGACTGTTGAATGTTGTGATATATGGTAAAGCCTAGAGGTGGTACGAATCCTTACCAATGAATGGCGACATATACAGTAAATCCTAGAGGATGGAGTCTCAGTTTAGGGTATAGTGATAAATGGATAGGAATGTGGATCATGGTAAATCCTGAGAGACTAGGAGACAAGAAAATTCCTCATGGTGTAGGAGGAGAAATCTGGTGGCATCAATGCTTGTTTTGGCCTAGTGATCTAATGGAGATCATGGTAAATCTTGTTATTACATGTTTATTGTTTTGGCCTAGTGATCTAGTGTGGATTGTGGTAAAGCTTGGTTTCTGTTAATGAGGGTGAGGTGGTTTAGCCTTGGGATGACCTGGTTGGTTCTTTTGGTTTGATTCTCATATTCATGCTTGAAATATGGGATGGGGGTGAATGGATACAGAGAGAATTGGCTCAACCACTCTATCGCCGGGTGGAATGTGGTAGTCCTATCCAAAGTTCCCTTTTGCATTCATTAATAAGAGGTTTTTTTTGGTATCTTATGTGTAAATGTACTAGCTTATATGTGGGTTCTATGGTTGATATATTCTTGATATTTTTTTTGTTCTTATACTCGCTATAAGCATGTTTTATGAAAATTATGATGTATGTCTCTCCTCATGTTTTGATTTGTAAATGAATGAATAATTTATCTATGACCTAATAGATGATAATGCAACTAATGATATAAGGGAACATTGATTTTACCAATTCTCAGATAAGTATGAGACCCCTATGCTCAAATAATTGTTTTACATCTATAGATTACATATTTGTGACATGTTTGACGAAATTATTGTCATGGTTAGTAGGGGTCTAGTCTAGACCTTGTCCTCGTTTTTACAAATGCATCATTGTTATGTTGTGTAAATTCATTTCTAAAAGTGTCATTGAGTTGTGGCCACTGATCTGGGCTCTGAGCTTGAAAAAATTAGTTCAAATCCCATAGACACAAGCACAACACTAGGAAAAAAAGTCCCTGGAGACATCCATACCCATGTTTTGGGAGCATCTAGAGCCTCCGGGATGCATGCTTGCCCATATCAAGGGAGCATTTGGGGGTTTAATAGTATAAAAATTCAATTGGTCTTAGGGGCTAGTTACCTGAGTCGTTGGGATGGCTCCTTAGAGTTCTGCTGTTGATGTGGAAGGTTTGTATGGTGTGTTTATGTCGATTCCACTTCCTTAAGGTCACCTAGGAGTTTTAATCCCATTATAGTGATCTCTAATCGCATATATACCCTGCCTAGTTGGTTACTTGGGTAGGTATGGGATGAGGGTGTTACAAAGTGGTACTAGACCATGGTTCACCCCTTGGGCTAGAGGGGTGATTTTTGATGGTCATGCATTCATGCCAATTGCATGTGTGAAAATCATTCTTATGCTCCATATGCTTGTTACATATGCATGTTATCAGTGATGGTTGTAGTGGCCTCGCCATGTGAAAGAGGATGTTATTGCTGTGAAGTGTGTCATCATGAGTGTATGATTGGTTACATGTTGTTTATGTTTGCATATTATCAATATACATTGGTATGGTTGTTGTTTTCATGCATGAGGTCATGGTATGTGTGATTCAGGGGAAATTTCAAGGATGAAAATGTATCTTAAAATTTAGAAACTTTGGCGAATATTGTTATTCCCTAATATGAAAACAGTAATGGTTAGTGATATTTTTGTAAATATTCTAATCATTTTATATAAGTATCTATTAAATTCTTGTGATATTTAAGGTAAAATAATTGTATACTATAAATTTTGGGATTTTTAGAAAAAATGGAAATTAGCAAATATTCTTTTTGGAAAAATCATGGAAAATTAGCCCACCTTCGAACATTAGCCCCTAAAATTGTCCCTGGTGTTATTGATATTGTCACGCATTAGACTTTAGATAGAATGAAAGTTATATTTTTATATTCTTATGTATTATACGTATATATTTCTTTATGATTATGTTATACATGTACTACATTGATTGGTTTATCTTGCAGATCAGATATCCTTTGTGAATTTTGCTAAGGTAGATTAGTTTATTGTGATTTGGTTAGCTGACATAATATGCTTTGTAGGAAAGAGTTCAGAAATGAATAGTAAGATGGTAGACTAGAAGGATTCTCCCTATGAATCAGATGAGAAACATGGTGTTGGGAGCTTTTCTAACTTAAGAGACACATTAAGAAGCTTGAAGGAAGAAATAAGGAGTTGTAAGGTGGACAATGACAAAATCATGCATGCACAAGAGAAAATAACAAAGGTTAATGTACTAGTCCTTTAGAGTTTGTCAGAATTGCAGTGACAGGGGCCACTTCAAATCAGCCATGAACAGGAGGAAAAAACTGATGGAGCATATGGTAGTAGGTCTCATGATAAACACAGGTCGGATAGAGATGACACTTTTAGAAATGGCATATTTTTGGATACTCTAAATATGAGAGGTCGTCGATATAGGTATTATTCTAGTTCTGGTTCTGACAAACATCATGATCATCATCGTTATCACCTTTACAGGAGGAGTAATAGAGGATAATTGCAAGATGAGTTTACGAAAGCAAATCCACCTACTTTTGATGGAGACTTGAAGAAACCAAAATATGCAGCGGCTTGGATACTTGGGATGAACAAGTTCTTTGAGTTGCATGAGTCCACAGAAAACATGAATGCCAAAATTGTTATCTTCAACCTGAAAGGTAAAGAAGATATCTGGTGGGAAGATGTGAAGTGGGTCAGAGATGTCAGGATGAAGGACTTGAGTTAGCATGAGTTTGAGAGGATTTTCAAGAAGAAGTACTTGTCAGAAAGGTACTACGATAGTAAGGCCAAAGAATTATATTAGCTAGAGATGGGATCATTGAATGAGGAGTATATGACCAAGTTCCTGTAGCTATTGAGGTATGTAATGTATCTTAAAGATGAGAAGGATAAAGTCCAAAGATTTTTAAATGGTTTTCCATTAATATTTAGAGATCAGATTGAGTATGATGAGCCTCAGTCACTTGAGGAATTTATTGGAAGCTAAAGCATTGCTATAAACAATCAAAGCATAAGAATCAATATCAACAAGGATGGAAATGGAAGGATAAGGTAAAGGTAAGGGTAAATGGCAGCCAAAAAGAGAAAGACCTCAGAATGTAGAAGAGAAAGAAAATGTGGAACCACAAAATAATTTCAATGCAATTAGACAAGGAAATGGATCATAGCAACAAAATAGAGTTGATGGTACTATATAGCTAGACTGTTGGACATTCCATAAGGAACACCTTAAGAGAGATTTTCCACATAATCAGGGTGGTAGGCCTCATATCTATAGTGCATAGGAGGTGCATAATGTTGGGGATGTTGGTCAGAACGTTCCTCATATCTATGTAGAACTGGATAACAAACATGAAGACCATCAGGCTTTTATCATTGAGATAGACAATAAGCTTTTTGAGTAAGTTGTTTCTATTCTGATTGAACCTAGATATAATTATAGTTGTGTTAGTCCTAAATTTGTGGATAATGTGGTTTGATTAAAGAAGTGCATGCAGAATCTTGGTTAGTTCATTTGGTTATAGGTACAAAGAAGCGAGTTCATCATTGGGTAAGAACTTGTGCATTTGATTTGAATGGTATGCCTACCGCAACACATTTGAATGCATTACTATTGGGATCATATAGTATGTTGTTAGGCATGGATTGGTTGTACCTTCATAGGACCAAGGTGGATTGTTATGAAGAATCCATCGAGTGCTTGGATGAAAATGGGAAACCAAGAGTCTTATAGGGAAATAAAAAAGCTACATCAGTTAGGATGGTGATAACTATGCAAGCAAAGTATAGTCGTAGGAAAGGGTGTGTGTTATTTGTAGTGCATATTTCTAGTGACAAAGGTAAGGAAGTTGGTGAAGTAGATCTTTTGAGTAGGTACCCAATTCTACAACATTTTTAGCATGTGTTTCCCGTAGATATTTCATATTTGCCACCTCATATGGAAGTAGATTTTTTTATTGAGTTAGTGCCAGAGGAAACTCCAACATCAAAAGCATCTTACAGGATGAGCACACCTGAGTTGGTAGAGTTAGGGTTGCAACTAAAAGAGATGCTTGACAAGGGATAAGTTATGGCAAGTGTATCACCTTAGGGTGCACTGATATTGTTTGTGAAGAAGAAGGATCGTACTCTCAGATTATGTATTGACTACAAGAATTTGAACAAAGTTACCATCAAGATAAGGTATCCATTGCCGAGGATTGATGGCTTATTTGATTATTTAGAGGGAGAAACATTGTTCTCAAAGATAAACTTGAGATCAGGATATGATCAGGTATTCATTAACGAAGAAGGCATTTACAAGAAAACTTTCCGGACCAGGTATGGGCATTATGAGTTTTTTGTAGTTCGATTCGGTTTGACTGATTCCCCAACTACCTTTATGTCTTTCATGAATAGTGTGTTGTGTCCCTATTTGGAGAGGATTTTTATTGTATTCATTGATGACATATTGGTATATTTTAAAAGTGAGGAGGATCATGTCGAGCATTTGCCAGCAATGTTGAGATTGTTGAGAGAGCATCAGTTCTATGCTAAGATCAACAAGTGTAGCTTCTTTTAGATATAGGTGCATTACTTGGGACTTGTTGTTTCCAAGGAGGGCATAATAGTAGATCCAAAAAAGATAAGGGCCATCATGAAGGGGAAAGCTCCCAGGAATGTGGATGAGGTAAGATATTTCATGGGGTTAGTAGGTTATTACAGGAGGTTCATCAAGAAATTCTCATAGATTACTTATCCTATTACATCATTCTAGAGGGAAGGTAAGAAGTTTGAATGGGCAGAGCTGTGTGAGGCCATTTTTGTGCAGCTCAAGTAGTTGTTGACACATGCTCCAGTGTTAAATATTGTAGATCTGAACAAAGAGTTTGTAGTATGTACAAATTCTTACAAGAGAGGACTTGGTGGAGTCCTTATGTAAGAAGGACAATTAGTGTGCTATGAGTAATGGAAACTAAATGAGCAAGAGGAGAATTACCCGACACACAATCTTGAGTTAGCAGCAATCATAGATGCATTAAAGATGTGGAAGCACTCTCTTCTTAGTAGAAGTTTTGTATTGATGAGTGATCATAGTGGTTTGTGGTATCTATTTGACTAATTGAATATGAATGGTAGGCAGGATCAGTGGTTGGCCATGATCAGTGAGTTTGACTATGATATCAAGTATATCAAAGGTAAAGAGAATAGGGTGGAAGATGCTCTTAGTAGGCAGATTAGGTAAATCACATAGAAGCTATAAGCTCCTATGGGACAGATTTACAGGATAAGTTCTTGCAGGCAGGTCAGCATGATGTCAGGTATATGGATATTGTGCATAGATTGAAATAGAGTACTAGTATAGGTACAAGTAGTGGTACAAGTATAGGTATAGGTAGTGGTATACGTATAGGTACAGGTACAGGTACAGATGTAGGTGCATAGGATGGGGAATATTGTCTTACCATTGATGGATTGGTTAGGTTTAGAGACAGGATATGTGCTAGACAACAGTGAGATAAATAAGGTTATCTTGAGGAAGTTTCATGCGAAACCATATTCACGTCATCTAGGCTATCAAAATATGCTAACAACAATGAAGAAATTCTATTATTGACCGAATATGAAGAAGGATGTAGCAGAGTTTGTGGCTAAGTGTTTGGATTATCAGTAGGTGAAGGTAGGATGTTAGCAACTAGGTACTACTATAGCCAATTATGATTCCATAATGGAAATGGGAAGTCATTTCCATGGACTTTATCACAAGATCGCTAAGGACAGTGAGACACCATGTTTCCATCATGATTTTTTTGGATAGGTAGAAAAAGTTTGTGCACTTCATTCCAGTGAAGTCTACTTTCTCAGCTAGCGATGTAAAATAGGTGTTCATTAGAGATGTGGCTAGATTGCATGGTGCTCCAAAGAAGATTGTGTCAAAAAGAGATGAAAAGTTCATTTCCAAATTTTGGAAGGAGTTGTTTGCAAGTTTGGGAACAAAGTTGGCCTTTAGTACAACTTATCATCCATAGACAAATGGATAGACTGAGAGGGTCAATAAGATATTAGAGCACATGTTGAGGATGTACTTGATACATAAATAGTGAAAGTGGGAAGAGTATCTTCCATTAGTAGAGTTCGCTTACAACAATGGGTATCAGGAATATTTGAAGATGAGTCTGTTTGAGGCATTCTATGGGCATATTTGTAATACTCCTATCAGTTGGAGTGATTCAGTTAACAGGGTTTTGATTGGACTAAACATGTTGACAGACATGGAGTGGGAAATGCAAGTAATCAAGAAGAAGTTGAAAGCAACACAAGATAGGCAGAAGGGTTATGGAGATCAGAATAGGTTGTTCAAGGAGTTCCAAGTTGGGGAACAGGTTTACTTGCACATCAAATCAATGAAGAGATATTTGTGGATTGGATCATGTGCCAAGCTAGCACCGTAGTTTTGTGGACCTTTTAGGATTATTGAGATGATAGGACTAGTAGCCTATCGACTTTCACTTCCTTAGACAATAAAATTCCATGATGTTTTCCATGTGCCATTGCTTAAGAAGTATGTTAAAGATGATAATCATGTGATTGACTAGTCTATATTGCAAGTGGATCCAAATGGATAATTCCAGTCGAAGCCTCAATGTATATTGCAAAAAAATGTGTTCATGCTCCAGAACTGAGAAATAGAGTAGGTTAAAGTGCAGTTGAAGTACTTTGGGCCCAATGAATCTACATGGGAGATGGCGGATCAGATACGGTTTATGTATCCTTCACTGTTTGTCGATTGAGGAAAAGAAATTTTGATATGATGTTTGGTATATGTTTTGGCATATGTTTTAGTGTAATGTTTTGATATAATCACATATGAATGCATATGTAAATACCGCCATGAGCTATGTTATAAAGCTCCAATCAACGGTATGAGTGGCATGTCATCATAGGTGTCATGTTGTTATGTTGTCATGTTGATTTGCTTCTTCGAAGGGTGATCACTGTAAATACTACATCGAGCTATGTTATAAAGCTCCATGGGAAGTATGTTTCATTTTCAACATTTTTTTGAGGTATAGTTGTGGTTGCACACTTAATATGTGTCCCCCAAGGAGGAGTGTTCTGTAATAGCCCTAGAGAAAATTCCATGTAATAAAAGGTAAATAATAACTATAGTTGTTGGGACACTTATTCCAAGCTAAATGTTGGGAAAGACATCCTAGTGTGGTTATTCATTTGGTTTATTATGGCTAAGGAAATTGGCAAAGGAAATGGATAAGCCTTTGGAAAGGAAAAAATGGAATTTTTGGTACATTTATTTATGAAAATAATGGAAATTAGGAGAAAAGGAAGGTGAAAGGTAACATGTTGCATGTGAGGAGGAAAATGAAGGAAAATAATGGGAAATGAAGAAAATAGTGGCCTAATTGATAAAAAGGCTTCTGAGGATCAGTTGGTACCTTTTGTTAGTTTAGTTTTGGATCTCTCTCATTATTCTCTTTCACTCTTTCTTACTCTTAGACATAGAGTTTTCTTGGAGTACTTTGGCATTGGATCAAGAAATGAAAAGAAGGCAAGAGGAAGGAAGGATCAAGCTAGAAAGGGCAGTATCAAGCAGCTATAGTAGTTACAACAGGATTCTTTGTAGTTATCAATTTGCATGTGTGTTTTTCTTACTATATTTCACATGCATGGTATTGCATATGGTTCTTTGATGTTATGCCATTACTTTTGCCAGGTGTGACAGTGTTTTTAGCCTAGATTTTCCATTTATGGATAGCCATGGTGTGATGGGATTCTCATGTTCTGGTTGAGATGCATTGCCAAATGGATTCAAAGTTGGGCGAGGTGGATCCCTGAATAATAGAACACATGGCCTAGTAAATCCTAAATCAGGCTATGGGTTGTGGTAAAGCTGGATTTTGTGTTTCCTCAGTGGTCTAAGAACCCTCAACCATTGAATGGCGGGATACATGGTAAATACTAGAGGTGGTTTCCCTCGATTATGCCTACGAATCCTTGTCGGTGAATGATAGGATATACGGTAAAGCCAATAAGGTGGAGTCTCAGTTTAGGGGCTATTGATCCATGAATCATCTAGTGGATTATGGTAAAACCTGAGAGACTAGGAGATAGGATTATTCCTCATGGTGTAGGTGGAGAAATCTGGTGTAATCCATGCTTTTTTTGGCCTAGTGATTAGGTGGAGATCATGATAAGCTCGTTATTATATGTTTATTTTTTTGGCCTAGTTATATGGTGTGGATTGCAGTAAAGCCTAGTTTCTATTGATGAGGGTGATGTGAGTTAGCCTCGGGATGCCCTGGTTGGTTCTTTTGGTTTGAGTCCCACATTCATGCTTGAAAGATGGCACGTGGGTGAATGGTTGAAGAGACAATAGGATCATCCATTATATGGTCGAGTGGAATGTGGTAGTCCCATCCTGGGTTGGCTTTTTTATTAATTAATAATAGGTTCTTTCTTTGGCATCTTATGTGTAAATGTACAATTTTATATGTGGATTCTATGGTTGATGTATTCTTGATATTTTGTTGTTATTATGTTGGTTATAATCATATTTTATGACAATGATGATGTATGGCTCTCTTCATGTTTTGATTTGTAAATGAATGAATAATGTATCTATGACCTAATAGATGACAATGCAGCTAATGGTATAAGGGAACAATGCTTCTTAGCGATTCTCAACTAATTATGAGACCCTTATGGTCATATATGTTGTTTATGCCTATAGATTACATATTTGTGACATTTTTTAAGAAATGCCTCTCATGGCTACTAGGGGTCCACACTAGACCTTGTACTTGTTTTTGCAAATACATCATTGTTATGTTGTGAAAATTCATTTCTGAAAGTGTCATTGAGTCCTGGACAGTGACCTAGGCTCTTAGCCAAAAAAAGTGGCTCAAATCATGGAGACACATGCATAAAAATGGGCAAAAAATTCCTTGGATGCATACATACACATGCCATGGGAGCGTCTAGAGATTCTTGGATACATTCTTTTCAATATCAAGCAAGTGTATGGGCTTTTAATGGTATAAAAACTCATTTGGTCTCAGGGGTTGGTTACCTGAGTGGTTGGGATGGCTACTAGGAGTTATGTCGCTGATGTGGAAGGTTTGTATGGTGTTTTTCCATCGATTTCACTCCGTTAAGGTCAACTACAAGGTTGAATCCCATTATAGTGGCCTCTTGTTACATATTTACCCCGTTGGCCGATTACTTGGGTAGGTGTGGGATGAGGGTGTTACAATTTGGAAGATTGCTTTCAAGACAAAACAAGGTTTGTTTGAATGGTTAGCTATGTCGTTTGGGCTTTGCAATGCACCTGCTACATTTATGAGAGTTATGAAGGATGTATTGCAACCATTCATTGATGATTTCTTCATGGTATACTTAGATAATATTATGATTTTTAGTAAGACTCGTTAAGAGCATGTCAACCATGTGAAACAATTTCCAAATGTATTGAAAAAGGAAAAGTTGTATTTGAAGATGTCCAAATGTGAATTTGCGAAAACCAATTTGGTTTATTTGGGTCATATTGTAGGAGGGGGTGAATTGAAGATTGATCCCTTAAAAGTTGACTATTGTGAATTGGCCTAAAACCAACTGTTGGGGTAGCTATATGAATGATATATTTTCACAAATTAAATTATCAACCAGGGATTTGTAAGCAGTAAAGATGATACACTATATATGTCGATAATAGATAAGTTGCTATGTCTGATGAGTATATCCTAAATAAGAAGCATTCAAAACCAACACTCCATTTCACAAATTCCAATCTAACTTCCTCACACAATTTAAAGGTTAGAAAGATAAACTTAGAAATAAAATCTCAACAAGTATGTGATCTAAAGGTTTTTTCTCAGGTAATAAGTTTGTTCATGTATAGGCTCATGAAATAAAAAGATGGATTCAAAATTGTTTCCCTATAGGAACTGGCTTAAATCATATTACTGGAACCAAGCATCAAGTAAAGTAATCATTCCTAATATAACTAGTCCTAAAGGAAACCACACATTCTTATACAAGACATGTGAGGTATGACAAGAGTCTTCATTTAACAACACATGTAGGTAAATGGTGAAATATCTAATCTTAACTCCTCCCATTCTTTAAAATAGAAATCGATAATTAAATATACAATCTAAGAAATACAAATTTCATTCATAAAACCAATGATATATCAATCATTTCCATACTTATATCACACACTCTCAAACATATTACCTGCATAGAATCAAAACTAGAATCATATTAAATACTTTGAAATTGAATTATAACACTAAGTCATACATCATTGATGGCTTCAGTGGGCCCTTACCGAGCCACCAAGGAAAGATAAGAAAACTTACAGGACTAAGGAATCTACCAACACATTGAATTCATCAATTTCTACTTATTTTAATGATTTCAAAAAGGAAAGGATTACAAAATAAAATCTCTAGCATAACAGCAATGTTTACACCTCTTTATCTATGTCTCTCTATTTGTCTTACTGTCTCTATAAACTAACTGCAACTGCAACTCTGTAATTAACTAACTCCTACCATCTATGTGTTTTATCTTATAGAGGAATGGATGTTACATACAACGCTTAAAATATATGATCAAATCATTGTAAAAATATACAATTCACTTTCTTAGCTTCATCCTCATGACACACAGTGCACAAGTGATGAAGTACATCTTGATTTTCAATAAAACGGTAAGGCATTTGACCATTGGTTCCCTCAGTCTCATCGGAGGAAACTAACTCGAACTGTAGACGCTAAAGAGTGGCATCTGGTACTAGATGAACATAGGTGGAATAGGAAGATCGGAGGTACCGAATGAACACATTAGGTACCAGATTAGCGCAGGTACAATAAAAACACAAGTATGTGGGTACCGGACGAGAACAAGTATCGGATGAACATAGACACACAGGTATTGAATGAACACAGGTGCATGAGTACTAGATAAGCTGGAAAAATGGTACCAAATCAGTAGGAATATGGTCTAAAAATCTATATGAGCCAATCGAAATAGTTAGAGTATAAAGAATCAATTATTTCATTCCTACTAACAAGAAATCATGAAAACCATGCTTTAAATATGAATTACCTCATATATACACAAGGATTCTAAAAGTCATGTTTCTGAAGAAGGTAGGAAAATGGTGAGTTGGTTATGAGTTAAGTTGTTCAAAAATAGAGGAAAATATATGGTATTAAGGAATAAAAAAGGAGACCCAACATTCCCCCATGCCTAAGTCATTGCATGTCATGAAAAAAGTGTTGGACCATTCATCAAAATTTTAAAAATGGGGTCTCCTTGCACTTTTCCTGAACATCAGCTGTTTGGATCTAGGAGATTCACGCCTAAATCTTATTCTTTGAGTTCCCTTTTAATAACCCTAGTATAGTGTATGAGGCGACGAACCTTCTTAAGCTTGGAAGAGACCTCATCGTACTCATCTTGTAACCTCTGGCTATTCTCATTTAATTGCTAATTTTATTTCTTGATGTACCTCTCTAACAACTTATACTCTTTCACTTTTTCCTTTATTATTTCTTTTCCCATCCAAAGTCTCTCAATTATCATTTTATCAATAGTTAGAAAAGTATTAGATTCAATTGTTACATGCCTAGTGGTTTGTTTACTAGCCTCAACTTTCACTAGCCTCAACTTCTCTCCTTAACTCTTTCAAAAAATAAAAATAAAAAATTTCCCGGGGCACTGCCCAGGACCCCTTAGAGGGGGACACCCACCCCCCTCAGACCCCCTTGTGACCCCTCCGCTGCGCAATCAACGCAACGAAGGGGGGGCTCTGCTCCCCCTCTAACCGCCCAGTTGACTATGTAGGTTAGTTGTGGAAAGAATATAACACAACCCAACATTCTCCCACTTGTTGTTTTCTTTCCACATGAGAGCTTAGTCATTTTTCCAGCCCTGAAATAACCATTGTTTCTCTACACCAGGAGAACTTCTCAGAGCTCACATATTTTTTCAATGCATCTACAATATTCTTCAAAGTGTCCACATTTACCAGCAACACCATTTTTTCTTGTATCATATCCCTCACAAAGTCATACTGAACATTAATGTGCTTTGTCTTTGAATGATAAGCAGGCTTCTTTGCCAAGAAAATTGCACTTTGGTTGTCATAGTCTATCCTTATAGCTCCTTGTACTAACCCCATACTTGAACACAATCTTTGCAACCAAATTGCTTCCTTGCTTGCATGAGTGGCTGCCATGTATTCTGCCTCTGTAGTTGATAGTGCCACTACATATTGTTTCTTACTCATCCAACTAACTACACCTCCAAATAGGCTAAAAACATACCCACTTGTGGATCTTCTCTGATCCATATCTCCAGCCCAGTCTACATCAACAAAGCCATGAATATGCAACACTCTGTCCAATCCTAGTCTTCCTTGGTAGCACAAACCATAATCACTAGTGCCATGCAAATACCTGAAAACCCGCTTCACTACTGTCTAGTGCTCCTTCCCTGGTTTTGGCATAAACCTGCTCAATACTCCCACTGCATGTGCAATGTCTGGTCTAGTACAGACCATTGCATACATAAAGCTACTGACTCCACTTGCGTATGGAACACATGACATGTCCTCTTCCTCTTCTTGTGTCTTGGGACACTGTTCAGCATATAGATTTACACCTACATGAATAGGAACCTTCACCAGTTTACTATCTTGTATATTAAACCTTGACAGTATTGTCTCAAAATAATTCCTCTGTTTTAACCAAATCTTCCTCTTTGCCTGATCTCTTTTAATTTCCATGCCCAAAATATAGTTTGCAGCACCAAGATCTTTCATGTTGAATTTGGAGGACAATTGGGTCTTCAAATCTTAGATAATTTATTTGTCATTTCCAACCAGCAACATATCATCCACATACAAGACCAGATAAATAACACGGTCACCAATTAATTTAAAATACACACAGTGATCTACTTTTCTTTTGGTGAAGCCAAGTCCCCGTATAAATGTATCAAATTTCTGATACCACATCGTTGGTGACTGTTTTAACCCATACAGAGACTTCTTTAACTTGCATACTAGTTCTTTCTTACCCTTCACTGCAAAGCCTTTAGATTTCTTCATGTATATCTCCTCTTCTAGATCCCCATGAAGAAATGTTGTCTTCACATCCATTTGTTCTACCTCAAAATAAAAAGTAGTAGCAATAGATAAAAGTAACCTAATAGAAGTTACCATGGAAACAGGAGAAAATATATCACCAAAATCAATTCCTGGCACCTGGGAATAACCTTTTGCTACCAACCAAGCTCTGTATTTCTCCACCTTCTTCTTCTTGAACACCCATTTACTACCAATGGGTTTCCTTCCAACTGGCAACTCCACCAGATCCCAAGCCTAATTTTTGTGCAAAGATGCCATTTCATCAACCATGGCCTCTTTCCAAAGTTTTCCATCCTCTGAATCTACTACTTCCTTCACAATTCTGGGATCATCATCAGTAATAGATAAAGCAAAATTTGAACAGAAAGCAGATGGACTATACGTTTCTGGCTGCCTTCCTTCTCGAACTGATCTTCTTACACCCAGAGTTTGTGGCTCTTCATCTTCTGATTCCTCCTCTGCTGTAGAGTCTGATTCTTACTCCTTTAGCTCAAACTCTATCTTCTCAGGTTCCTTTCATTGGCCTTCATGTTTAATAACATCTTTCACCTCTTTGAACACCACATCTCAGTTATACACAACCTTCCTTGTTGCTAGGTTCCAAAGCTTACAACCCTCTAAACCATCCTTCTACCCAATAAAGATGCACTTTTCAGATTTACTATACAACTTGGTTCGTTTCTTGTTTGGAACATGTACATATGGATCACATCCAAATACCCTCAGATGTGAAAGAGAGGGTTTCTTACCAATCCATACCTCTTGTGGAGTCTTATCCTCCAACGCTGATGAAGGTGATCTATTGACCAGGTAACATGTTGTCTCCACCACCTCTACCTAGAATTCCTATCCTAACCTGACACCACTGAGCATGCTTCTTGCCCTTTCCATCAACATCTTGTTCATTCTTTCTGCAAGTCCATTTTGCTAAGGTGTATATGGAGTAGTTTTCTACCGTGCTATACCACACTTCTTACAGAATTCTTCAAATTCCTTACTGCAAAACTCTCCACCATTATCTGTCCTCATCACCTTTATCTTCTTCTCTGTTTGGTTTTCCACTAGAGCCTTAAATTCTTTAAACCTGTCAAAGACTTCATATTTCTTCTTAAGGAAATATATCCATGTTTTCCTTGAGAAGTCATCTATAAATGATACATAGTACACAGACTTACCCAGTGATGGAACCTTCACAGGTCCAAACACATCACTGTGCTCAAGCTATAATATTTGTTTTGCCCTCTTACCACCAAAGGGGAAACTCACCCGATTCTGCTTCCCATATACACAATTTTCATAGAGATCAAAGTCCATAGAGCTATTACTCATACCTTCTACCATACCTTTATCATGAAGTATTCGAAGGCCCTTCTCTCCAATATGTCCAAGCCTTTGATGCCACAGCATGGTCTTCTCTCCAGAGACCACAGGATTTTTTTCTCCACCTTCAGGAGCCACAGTGTTGTTGCACCCATCAACAATAGTGCTACCTTGCAGCTTGTACAGAGTTCCAGTCCGAACTCCCTACATCAATACCAGTTCTCCCCGAACCATCTTACAGGTATCCTTCTCGAACACTGTTTTTACACCTACATCATCCAAATTTCTTACAGAAATCAGATTTCTGGCCAATGCAGGAATATGCAGAAGACTTGGAAGTGTTCTAACCCTTGCACCTTGTAACTTCAACTTTACTTTTCCATGACCAACGATTCTAGCCTTCCTGTCATCCCCAAGAATACATCACCACCATCGTATTTCTCATACTCACAGAACCACTCTCTATGGGGAGTGAAGTGAAAGGATGCACCTAAGTCAATCAACCATGCCTCATGATCTACATGTGTACTTGAATAAGCCAAGTACACATCCCCACCTTCATCTGAGGTGGTTTTTGCCTCTATAGAAGGAGCATCATCAGATCCCTTTCCTTTATCAGGAGCTTTAGATTTACAGTCCCTTTTGAAGTGCCCTTCCTTTCCACATTTCCAACACACCATCTTTATATGTTTCCCTGGAGATTTAGATCTCCCTCTAGATTTATAACTCCCACTTGATGACTTATTTTTGTTTATGTTCTGGGACCGTCCTCGTACCAACAATACATCACCATTCTGATTCTCCATATTTTTCCGTCTCATCTCCTCCGTCAGCAAGGATGAGACTATTTCATCAAAATGCAAGGACGTTGCATTGCTACCTATTCCAATAACCGGACAAACCCACGAATCTGGTAGAGAATGAAACAAACTGATGCACTTATCTTCATCTGAAATTTTAATATCAATAGATGCTAACTGACTTACCACAGTATTAAATGTGTTCAGATGCTCTATCACTGAGTCTCCAACTTTCATCCTCAGGTTATACAACATTTTCCGCAAGAATAGTTTATTCACCAGAGATTTAGATTGGTACAAAGTCCCTAACTTGTCCCACAAAGCCTTCATCATAGCTTCCCTTGATACATTCAGCAATACTGAATCTAAGACACACAATTGTATTGTGCTCTTTGCCTTCCAATCCAACTTCTTCCATTCTTCGTCAGACACTCCCGTTGGTTTAGTACCCAGATCTACTGCGATCCATTGATCTTTATCCACCAACAGATCCTCCATCTTGAGTTTCCACAACTCGAAACTCTGACCATTAAATTTCTCGATCTCTATCTTTCCACTACTCACCATCTTCTTTCACCACCAGAATCAGTCTCATAGATCTCCCACTGAACAGGGTCTACCATAGGCCCGAGTGAAACCCCTAAGCAACAAAGGCGTCCCCTTGAAGCTAAAATAGCTCTAATACCAAATGTAGGTTTTTACCTCGTACAGAAATTACCTGCATATGAATTCTAAAACACAGAAAATAAATAATGCGAGAGCATAACACATAAAACACGTATACATAGATATTTTCCCCTAGATCCCAAAATCGAGACTACCAGCTTGATTTTTCATTATATTCCTTTCAATGTTACAATACATATATATACATGTCGAAGCATCCAATACCATGGACTGAAAACCATAGGTAGGCTCACCCAACCTAATATAGGGTCAAAAAAAAAATTTGCTCAAGGCACTACCCCAGACCCCATAGAGGGGGGCTACCCGCCCCACTCAAACCCCCTATGACCCCTCCATTGCGCAATCGGCGCAACGAAGGGGGGGCTACGGCCCCCCTCTAACCCCCTGGTTCACTACGTAGGTTAGCCGTGGAAAGAATATAACAAAACCCAACAAACCATGCTTGAAATATGAATTTCCTCATATATACATGAGGATTCTAAAAGTCATGCTTCTGAATAAGGTAGGAAAGTGGTGAGTCAGTTATGAGTTACATTTATTCAAAAATAGAGGACAATATAGGGTATTTAGGAATCAAAAATGAGACACAACATTCCCCCATGCCTAAGTCATTGCATGTCATGAAAAAAGTGTTGGACCATTCATCAAAATTTAAAAAATGGGGTCTCCTTGCACTTTTCTTGAACATCAGTTGTTTGGATCTAAGAGATTCACACCTAAATCTTATTCTTTGAGTTCCCTTTTAATAACCCTATTTTAGTGTATGAGGCAAAGAACCTTCTTAAGCTTGGAAGAGACCTCATCGTACTCATCTTGCAACCTCTGGCTATTCTCATTTAATTGCTAATTTTATTTCTTGATGTACCTCTCTAACAACTTATACTCTTTCACTTTTTCCTTTAGTATTTCTTTTCCCATCCAAAGTCTCTCAATCATCATTTTATCAATAGTTAGAAAAGTAGTAGATTCAATTGTTACATGCTTAGTGGTTTGTTTACTAGCCTCAACTTTCACTACCCTCAACTTCTCTCCGTAACTCTTTCAAAGGTTTCTGGAGCTAATACTTCTGTTTCACTAAGTGTTTCAACATGTGCATGTACTTTTTCAAGTGAAGCGGAGACATTTATTGGATTTTCTTGGAGAGAAGGGGTATGAGTGGCCATTACCTAATGCGTCATTCTCCTGGTTGTTCGTCGATGTAGTATAGTGATGAGTATTCCCACCTGTCATGCAGTGACCCAGGATTGATCCTTGACAATGACGCCAAAAATGTTGGGGCAATTATATGAATGATATACAACCACAAATTAAATTATCAACCAAAGATTCATAATCAAAGGGTTGGTACACTATATGTGTCGATAACAGATAAGTTCCTATGTATGATGAGTACAGTCTAAATAAAAAGCATTCAAAACCAACACTCTCTTTCACAAATTTCAATCTAACTTCCTCACACAATTTAATGGTTAGAAAGAAAAAATTAGAAATAAAATCTCAACAACTATGTGATCTAAATGATTTTTCTCATGTAATAATTTTTTCCATGTACAGGCTCATGAAATCAAAATATGGATTCAACTTTGTTTTCATGTAGCAACTGGCTTAGATCAACTTATTGCAATCATTCATAAAGTAAATAAATTATTCCTAATCTAACTATTCCTAAAGGAATCCATACATTTTTATACAGTAAATGTTAGGAATGGTAAGAGTCTTCACTAAACTGCACATGTAGGTAAATGGTGAGATATATGATATTAACTCTTCTTGTTCTTTAAAATAGAAATCAGAAGGTCGTGGAGGCGGCGTAGTGGTAAAGTCGGCCTCGTCATGACGGACCGGTCTTGTGTTCGATCCCGAGCAAGGTCGTAGCTCGTCGTGCGAGTAGTTAGTCTAAACCGGGCCAAGCCCACTACCTTTTTCCCGGATGCGGGTGTGGCGGAAACGTGTTGATGGCACTGGCCATCACGTGGGCAGATGGCAGGCCCGCGTGGTCAAGGGGCTTCATGCAAAGCGGGATATTAAACCGCATGAGGTTCGGCAGCACAAGGCATTAATGCCTGTCTTCTCAACTCGCGCGAGGAGCATGGCGATCGAGGCAGTGGAGCGATTAAATGGAGGAGGGCTTGGTCTGCAGCAGAATATGGGAGAGCTATGTCTGGAACCCCTGCTCCGCTCAGAGGGGAATGAGAGTGAGGTTCTGAAGAGCGCTCCGCCGGTTTCAGGGCAAGGAGCCAGCCACTGTACTGAGATAGCGTTTGTTTTCATAGCGGGAGGAGCTCCGAGTGATTGTGTGAAGCTGCATCTGGTTAATTTGGAAATGCCGAGGGAAAGGCCGCGTATGGGCAGCAGAAGAGGAGGAGGCAGAGGCAGGGCCTTTACGCAGCGGCAAGATTACAATTCGCCCTCCTCCTCTATAGAAGTAACGTCAATGCCTCAGAGATATCAGGGCAGCAATGAGGAGGATGGTGGTCATGACAGCAGACGCCCAAGTTCAGAGGAGGGTCAGATGGAGCTCCCCACACTCAGGTATCGGCTCCCCTGCCCTCAAGCTAATTCTACTTTGGTTGTTTCGATTATGATTGAGCCGGGCATTTCTCAAGACGCGGAGGCTGAGCCTTTACCGGAGGGGCAACGCTCCAGCGGAGAGGAGTCCCCCATTGCGTGCCTTCCGGTTGGGGTAGGCACCAGCCGTTTGGCCCTTGGTCGAGAGCTCGCTTCTGACTTCGTGAGCCCAGCCACAAATAGCGTCTATGCAGCCGGCCCTTCAGCGCTCGCAGGTCCAGGTAAGCCTGCACAGGATGGGAGCCCTGACGCGGTCATACAGCTCTCTGATTCTGAAGATCCTCCATGTTTCGGGTGCCGAATCGAAGAAGCGCCCCAGACCACTGATGATGAATGAACTCACTCCCGGTAACTTCAGCAGGTTTTTGGGTTTTCTGTGGATGATTTTGCCAAGCGGCTTCTACAGCTATGTCAACTGTGTCGGTTGTAATTGTTCATGTGTCGGTTGCACTTGTTCAGGTGTCTTTCTGTCTTTGTCCGGGTCATTTTATGGCCCTGGTGTCTGTTTAGTTTATCTGTGTTATGTCAATGTATCTCCAGTAGTCAAGCATCAAATTCCAATTTTGAATCTGCTCAATTTTGGAACTGGAATCAGGGCAAGGCAAGGGCTGATTGGCAAAACTTCATAGCCTTGCCCACTGTACTCTATATGTATCTCTGTTTTGTATGATAATAGAATTAGTCGCATTCAGAAAAAAAAAATAGAAATCAATAACTAAATATACAATCTAAGAAATAAAGTTTGCATTCATAAAGCCAATGAGTTATCAATCATTTCTAGACTTACACACTCTCAAATAGATTACATGCATAGAACCAAAACTGGAATCATATCAAATACTTTGAAATTGAATTATAACACTAAGTCTCACATACACCAAAATAAACTCATAATAACTGTAATGAAAACTTTCCTTGATGGCTTTAGTGGGCCGTTACCGAACTACCAAGGAAAGATAAGAAAACTTACAGGATTAAGGAATATACCAACACATTGAATTCATTAATTGCTACTTATATTATTGATTTCAAAAATAAAGGATTACAAAATCAAATCTCCAACGTAACAATAATATTTACACCTTTGTATCTATGTTTCTCTATTTCTCTCACTGTCTCTATAAACTAACTGCAACTGCAACTATGTAATTAACAAACTCCTATCATCTACGATCCTTCTCTTACAGAGGAATGGCCATCACATACAACACTTAAAAGATATGATCAAATCATTGTAAAAATATACAATTTGCTTTCTTTTCTTCACGCTTATGATACACTTTGCATGAGTGATGAAGCATATCTTGAATTTCCATTAAAAGGAAAGGAATTTGACCATCGGTTTCCTCAATCTCTTTGAAGACATCTCACTCTAGGCGTAGAATCTAAAGAGTTAGGTCTAGTCTGGGATGAATGCAGGTGGTACAAGATGATCACAGGTACTGGATGAACATAGTTAATATTGGATTAGCATAGATACCATATGAGCATAGGTATGTGGGTACCAGATGAGCACAGGTACTGGATGAACATAGGTATGCGAGTATTAGACAAGCACAGGTATTGGATGAAAGCAGGCACACAGGTACCGGATCAACACAAGTGCATAGGTACTAGATAAGCAGGAACACTAGTATCAGATGAGTAATGTTGGCATCGGATGATCAGGAATAGGGTCAAAAAATCTATGTGAGCCAATCCTAATAGTTAGAGATTATAAAGAATCAATTATTTCATTCCTACTAACAAGAAATCATAAAAACCATGCTTTAAATATGAATTTTCTCTTATATACACAAGGATACTAAAAGTCATTTTTTTAATAAGGTAGGAAAGTGGTGAGTAGGTTTGAAGATAAATTTGGTAAAAAATAGAGGACAATATAGGGTATTAAGGCATCAAAAATGAGACCCAATATTCCTCCATGCCTAAGTCATTGCGTGTAATGAAAAAGGTATTGGACCATTGCTAAAAATTTCAAAAATGGAGTCTTCTTGCACTTTGCCTGAACATCAGTTGTGTAGATCTAAGAGATTCAGACCTGAAGCTTCTTCTTTGAGTTCCATTTTAATAACCCTAGTATAGTGTGTGAGGTGAAGAACCTTCTTAATCTTGGTGGATAGTTCATCGTACTCATCATGCAACCTCTGGTTATTCTCCTTTAATTGCTCATTTTCTTTTGTTGATTTGCCTGTCTAACAACTTATACCCTTTCACTTTTTCATTTATTTTTTCATTTTCCATCTGAAATCTCTCAATTTTCATTTGATCACTGGTTAGAAAACTAGCAGATTCAACTATTACATGCTTAGTGGTTTGTTTACTAGCCTCAACTTCTTTTTAACTAGCCTAAACTTCTTTCCTTAACTCTTTCAAGGTTTCTATAACTAATTATTTTGTTTCACTAGGTGTTTCAACTTGTGCATGTTCTTTCTTAAGTGAAGTAGAGACATCTATTGGATTTTCTAGAAGAGAAGGGTGTTAGTGGCCATTAGCTGATGTGCCATGCTCCTGGTAGTTTGTTGTTGTATTATAGTGGTGAGTATTCCCCCTTGTCATGTGGGTGACCCGGGTTCAATCTCCGACAATAGCACCAAAAATGTTGGGGCAAATATATGAATGATATATTAACACAAATTAAATTATCAACCAGGGATTCATAATCAATAGATATGATACACTATATGTGCTGATAATGGATAAGTTTCTATGTCTAGTGAATATAGCCTAAATAAGAAGCATTCAAAATGAACACTCCATTTCACAAATTTCAATTTAACTTCCTCAAACAATTTAAAGGTCTGAAAGAAAACCTCATAAATAAAATCTCAACAAGTATTTTATCTAAAGGTTTTTTCTCAGGTAATAAGTTTGTCCATGTACATACTCATGAAATAAAAAGATGGATACAACTCTGTTTTCCTGTAGTAACTTGATTAAATCAACTTACTGCAATCAAGCATCAAGTAAAGAAATCATTCCTAATTGAACTAGTCCTAAAGGAAGCCATACATTCTTATACAGTAAATCTTAAGTATGAAAAGAGTCTTCACTTAATATCACATGTAGGTGAATGGTGAGATTTCTGATCTTAAATCTTCTTGTTGTTTAAAATAGAAATCAATAATTAAATATACAATCTAAGAAATGAGGTCTGCATTCATTAAACCAATAAGTTATCAATCATTTTTAGACTTATATCACACACTCTCAAATAGATTACGTGCATAGAATCAAAACTAGAATCATGTCAAATACTTTGAAATTGAATTATGACACTAAGTCACACATACACCAAGCTAAATTCACAATAACTGTAATGAAAAATTTCATTGATGGCTTTGGTAGGCCCTTGCCAAGCTACAAAGGAAAGCTAAGAAAACTTACAGGACTTAGGAATCTACCAACACATTGAATTCATCAATTTTTTCTTATATTATTGATTTCAAAAAGAAAGGATTTCAAAATCAAATCTCCAACATAAGAGTAATTTTTACACCTTTGTATATCTATCTATCAATTTCTCTTACTGTCTTTATAAACTAACTGTAATTGTAACTCAATAACTAACTAACTCCTATCATCTATGAGCTTTCTCTTATAAAGTAATGGTTGTTACATACAATGATTAAAAGATATGATCAAATCATTGTAAAATATGCAATTCGCTTTCTTGGCTTCATCCTCATGACACACAGTGCATGAGTGATGAAGCATATCTCGATTTTCCATAAAAAGGTAAGGCATTTAACGATCATTTCCCTTGGTCTCATCAAAGGCAACTCACTTGAACTGTAGAAGTTGAAGACTCGGGTCTGGTACTGAATGAACACAGGTGGTACAGGACGATCGGAGGTACTGCATGAACACAGTTGGTAGAGGATGAGTGCAAGTATCGAATGAACATAGATATGCAAGTACATAATGAGCAGATGTATTAGATGAATGTAGGTGCATGGGTACCATTGAATGTCGGTGCATGGGTACCGGATAAGCTAGAACACGAGTACTAGATGAGCAATGTTGGTACTGGATGAGCAGGAACAGGGTCTAAAAATCTATGTGAGCCAATCCAAATAGTTAGAGAGTATAAATAATCAATTATTTCATTCCTACTAACAATAAATCATAAAAACCATGCTTTAAATATGAGTTACCTCATATATACACAAGGATGCTAAAAGTCATGTTTTTGAAGAAGGTAGGCAAGTGGTGAGTAGGTTTTGAGGTAAAGTTGGTCAAAAATAGAGGACAATATAGGGTATTAAGGCATCAAAAAGGAGACCCAACACCAACAATGTAACAGAAGTTAGGAACATTTTGGGAGCAACCTAATATTGGAGAAAATTTATCACTACTCATTCACTACAGCACCATTACATGCTTTGACAAGTGTGAAGCAAGTATTTCATTGGGAAGACAATCCATAAAATCAAGTTCTAGGACTTTCAGATCTGAAGCAATGATTTGAAAGTCAAACTGATGCAAGCTAATATGTTATGGGAGAAGTTTTGATGCAACATGGTAAGCTAATATGCTATCATTCTGAAACATTTGTAATAATTAACTATCCAAATCATGATAAAGAGTTGTATTCTTTGGTACAAAGTGTGAAGAACTGGAAGCATTATTTGATGGGTAAGGAAATTATTATTCATACCGACCATCAACCTTTGAACTATTTATAATCACAAACCAAGCTACAACAAGATAGACATTTTACATGGATGGGATTCCTACTGCAATTTCATTTGGTAATCCGGTATAAGAAAGGTATATACAACAAATTTGCAAATATGTTATCAAGGCCTATTGTTAATGCATCTATCATTCTTAAGCATCAATCAATCATGCATGAAGGTTATATTGAATAGTATGCTCAAGATGAAGATTTTAAATATTTTTATGCAACTTTGATTCAAGGAAACCATATTGAAGAGTTAGATTATCATATTCCTAACAAGTTGTTGTATCATCTTGGAAAGTTATGTGTTCCATAGGGTGAAAGAGTCAATATCATAAGGGAAGCCCATACTTCTCTTATTGTTGTTCACTTTGGTGTAGGCAGAACATGTGCTCAATTATAGAGATATTGTTATTGGCCTTGTATGAATGAAACTATATCAATATATGTAAAAGGATGTTTTATTTGCACTACTAGAAAGCCAAGAAATAAGAAATTTGGTTTGTACACTACGATTCCTATCCCTTCTCATCCTTGGGAAAATATTTCTATAGATTTTGTTGGGGGGCTAAAAATGTCTAGGGAAGGTGATGATTATTTGTATGTTGTAGTAGACCATTTCAGGAAAATTTGTGTGTTGATGCCATGTAAGAAATAAGTTACAGTTAAACAGACTGCACATATGTTCTTCCAAAATGTATGGGTTCATTTTGGGTTACCTACTTCAATTATTAATCAATATTCTTGATTTATTGGGAAGTTTTGGTAAAATTTATGGGAACTCATGGATACAAATTTGAAGAAGAGCACAAAATTTCATCCACAAACCAACGTCTAGATAGAAGTAGTGTTCAAAATAGTAGTTCATATCCTACTAGGATATTGTGGTAATCATCTTAAACTCTGGGATGAACATTTGCATTACATCCAACATGCCTGCAATTGTGCCAAGAATTCATCTAGACAAGTATCTCCATTTGAAGCTTCTGTTGGGCTATTTTGCAAAGTCTCCTTAGGATTTCATCTTTGGTAAAGATATTGCAATAAATGAACATAATGATGTAGACAAATCTGAGCATTTTATTAAAAAAATTCATCTAGTGCATCAAAGGGTACAAGAACAGTTGGAGAAAAGAAAATCCAAGTACAAAGAAGGACATGATAAGCATAAGATTGATTATGATTTCTAAGTGGGAGGTCAAGTTTGGTTGTACATTAGCAAGGAAAGAATAAAAGGTGAAGGTAAAAATATCAAGCCAATTAGATATGGTCCTTTCAAAATCTTGGAGAAGATTGGTAACAATGTTGTCCAATTAGATTTTCTACCTTCCATGCAAATTTATTCTATTGTGAATGTGGAAAACTTGAGATTGTATGACACTCCTATGATTGATGATTAATAAGAGAAAATTAAGATTCCATCTATAGAATATTTTTTTCCTAAATATTTAAATGTGTTATAGGAAGACTCAATTCTTGATAGGAGGATAAGGACTGCATGCAGGGGAAATGTGGAGTATCTTTGAGTGGGGCTCAAAGTTACCAATTCAAGTAAAGCAAGGTGGATATACATTGGGAAAGTCAGGGAGTTTTACCATCACTTGCTTCTTTAGTAAAAACTTACTTTTGGAGGTCCAAAAGCTTCTAGTGGGGAGGAATGATCTAGCAGATTAAAAATATGCTCAAAAATGAAAGTGCTCAAAATCTCGCAAAACCAGTGCAACTGGTAGAGATCATTGCTATGATTCCAACAATGCTTGAATCACCTCAAGAGGAAGTTATTGTGTTCTAAAGATTTTAGAAAATAATAAAAAGTCAACTTGTAGGGTTTACTAGGAAGTGTACAGATGCCATGTGGCAGTCCATAGGTTGATATGTTGTTGACGTCAGCATGACGAATGAGTAGTATGGAGCCAAACAAAAATTGAATTGTGGCCCAGTTGTACGTGGATAAATGCTACATTCTTATTGGTTGAAGTTGTTTTGGTATGGGCCAATATCAAAGTGACATGTGGCCCAATCATAGGGAACCATGTGGCACTCCGGATGAGGTCAAAATTGGTTGGTTCAAATGACTAACACTGTCCAGCTTTCGAACTATCGACCTCCCATGAACTAACTGACTATCCTACCGGTGCACCACAAATTTTTCTCATTAAACATAGGTGGCACGATTATATTTAAAGTCATATGGTATCAGAAGTTGGGGAGAGGGAGGACCCCAGGACATATGTATTGAATGTGACTAAACATGAATGGTTAGAGGGGTGGGGACCATGGCACCATGCCCATGCCCCAACCCATAGTTATATTACCCACAAAGACCATGGGTAGGAGTTTAAGTGGGAGTGAACAAGAAGGCGAGGACTTAGCACTGGTCACAGGTCACATACAATTCCACAAGACCAAGAGTGGGGCCAGGGAGGTGCACAACCTATGTCCTACACCCCTCAGTCATGAATGTTGCCATATGACTGACTAGAGGTGTGGAGGAATCCGCGCTAGGGGCTATAGGTGCATTCATTAAAAAAATTAATTAATGATTCGATAAAATGCACCCAATGCGACAAAACTCATGGGTCAAACCCAAGACCTGCAGGTTTCCAAAACTATCCCTTACAAGTCCATAAATGATCTTGTTTGTTTCCACTTTTGTATTGTCAGGAAATTTGTGGAGAAGTTTACATACCGTTTGGAGAAGGAGGCTTATCTTGGCAATTTTTTAGACTTTTGGAGCCCAAGAAGAGCATACATAAGGGTTTTCGATAATTTTGGATGCAATGACAATGTTATTTTTGCAAGTTGGGCATTGTGTGTTGATGTAGTTTAACATTTGAGTATATAATATAAAGGGACACCATTGGAAGCTAGACTCAAAGACATAACCCAAAAGGGGTGAATTCCTCATCAATTTGTTGTGTTTTGATGTTGCTTGTTGTCCATTTTTAATATTAAAAGTATGCAAAATTTAGCTTAGTTTGTGTGCTTTTGCAAACACGGTCCATTGCCTAAAAGATAAAATAGCTTGCAAAATGTTACATGAAACCTTCACCTTTAATTTCATATCGACTTGCTATTTTATTTTCAATAATTTCTAATGCTCAACTTTACTGCAAATTCATTTTTATTCATTTCTAACAATATTTTGTATTTGTGGGATTTCTATTTTCGCAACATTTTCATACATTCTTGTAATTGATCAATGATTTTGAAAAATTTCTCATTGACCTCTTCTTATTCCTATAAGTATTCATAAGTTGGTCGAAGTGAACTTCAATTTACATTGTCATTGCATCAAGTGTGATATTATTTTCTAACTCAATCACACCTTTTATAAATCACTTCCAATGATAATTAATGATGCCCTAAGTCGCACGGCACTCTCCTTTTAGGGCACATGTCCCGTGTGCATTATACATGTAGAAATTCAAGATAATCATGACATAAATGTCAAGCACTCATGTGAAACATGTCCTAATTAGGGCACAAGACTTGTGCATTTCCAACACTTTGTTCATGCACATCCCAATGTTGGCAATGTCTAGTGTGTTGGAATTAGCCAATTACATTCAAGGTATCAATACTTGGGATCTTTGTTGGGGTTTCAAAATGTCACTCATTACCATACATTTTTCACCTATGCTTCCATTATATCACCCATTATTCACCACCATGTCACTTCATTTTCCCTATTATTCACCATTAATGGGTCTCATTTATATTTTCCAAATATTATTTATTTTAAGCATTTTTAAGAGAAATTCTTGATTAAATATTAGAAAATAATATATTTTACTTTATATATAGAAAGTGGGTTGTTTTCATAACATGTGTAGGTGCCAAGGAAGCTTCCAAGATAGCTTTATGTGGCCTTGAAGGATCAAATTCGAATTTGAAGAGATACACCACATGGAGAAGATTATGGTCTCATGGAGAAGATCAAGGACAAAAGGGGGTTATGTGTCTAGATGGTTGAGAGATTTATGGAACTAAATGAGAGATCAATGGATGATCATTATGAGTTTGTTACTCATCCCATTGTATAAATAGGAGTACAATCTCCTCCATTTGTAATCTTAGAATCTTGAAGTTTTTGTAATCTTAGAATTTTGGAGTATGTAATCTTGGAAGCCTAGAGTTGTAATTTTAGAGTTGGTTTGTAATGGAGATTTTGGAATAAAGGATCATACTTCAATTTTGCTTCTACATTAGAGTCTCCATTGAAGTGGTGTGCTTGTGGAGTTATGGAGGGCCCCCATGGCCTCACTTGCATGCTTATTTGCTTATTTTAGGTATAATTTGTTTTATGTTCTTTTGTTTGATTTCAGCTTTCAAGTTTTATTAAATGTTCTAATATTGGAAGGATCTTATTTGAAAGTGTTTTTGTAAAAGAACCATAAGGTCTCATACAATGATTAGGTCAAGGTTTACTTCATTTCAGCTTTTAAGTTCTTATTAGATGATCTAATTTTTGGAAGAGATCTTGTAGAATATGTTCTTGTAAGAGAATCATAGATCACAAACAATTGTTAGATCTAGGTTTGATTAGTTATTGAAAGAGATCTTAATGAATATGTTCTTGTAAGGGGACTTTAAGATCTTGGACAAATTAGGAATCTTTCTAGATCTATATATTTTAGATAGGCACTTATAAGTTTACCTTCCTGGGTTGACATTAAATTAAGCTCTAATTGACATCATCAATTGGAACCAAACATTTTGGCGTCGTTGCCGAGGAAGTGCAACCAGAAGGATTTAGTAATTATTTTATGCATTTTCTTTTAATGGGATAATTTGTGGAACTTGGTGACAACGGGTTCATAAAGGAGTTCAAAGTTTGGAGCATTTTTATTTTCGTACATAGTTAATTTAAATTCAGTTTTTATTTTAAATCCCCCCATTTCTCACTAATCCATCTACGAATGATGAATTTGACAATGTTGAATAGGTACTTCTTGGAGAGCAAGGACAATAACCTTGAGCCAACTCTAAGACAAGATTCTCACATACTTGCAAAACATAATGTAAAATTTTTAAATCTTGATGTGAGCATGTTAGAATTTTTAGTCCGTAGATGGCTTCATTGGAAGCATTCTTTTACTTAGAAAATAAAACATATTTTAAATTAATGTAGAATAGATTAGAAAAATAAGAATGAGATCTCATTAGAAGTCATTAGAAGTCATTATCATTAGAAGTTTTTAGTCGTGTTTTCAAAAAAATAAATCATCATGAATAAATTCAATGGCACATCTTTGCACCTCTATGTCTTGTTTTTGTATCATGGGTGAGCCAGGAGCTTGATTATCGGAAATCCTTGTCTTCCGAGAGTCTAAACACCCCCGTGACATTGCAGAAAGAGTGTAGATAATGCAAGGTTTTGTCGCAAATCTTAATTGTGTTTTATCCATCCACGCTAACCTGCATAAATAAAAAAAATCAAGAGATTAGTATGCTCTCTTCCTACACTTCGTGCGATTAGGAAGATCAGAAAATCTATTGATTTATTTCAAATAAAAATACTTTTGCTGGAAAATTGATTTGCAATATGACAATGAATAATTTTGTAAATGAGCAAAAATCATCTTTAAAAAAAAAACATTTTAGATAAAACTTCGTCTTTTTAAGTTTTAGTTTTATAAAAAAAAAAGAAATTCACATAATAATATATATATATATATATATATTATTAAAAATTATATATATTATTATTATTATTAAAAATTTCTTTTGAAAACTAGCCATTTTTTAGAAATAGGATTCAAATTCATTTTTTAGATTTTAGTTTAAAAAAAAAAAAAAACCAAACCCAAAAAAAAAAACATAGAAATGAAAACCAAACAAAACCCTTTTTGCATTGTGAATAACAAATAAAATAAAATACAAACACATGAATTAAATTAATACCAAACATTAAAAAAAATAAAAAAAATCAATAAAACAAAATCCAACCCATGGCATGTTTTTTAAAAACCCACGACCCATAAGCCTATAGATTTAATAAAGGTAGGGCAGAAGATAAAAATGAAAGTTTGAAGTCACAATTTGATGGCGCTGGTGAAAAATCCGTGGCTTCTACATGGCTTATCGCAACTTCAAATTCGTTGTTGGGCTTCAGGCCTTCAATAACCTGCAAATGAAAAAACCTGTAATGTGAATTTTGCTCAATGGTTAAAACTTGATTTAAATCAAAGATGAAATTTGTTCAATGATTGCGTGTTTATGTTGAAATAAAATCACCGCATGGCTTGTAATGGTTG
This sequence comes from Pinus tabuliformis, assembly GCA_031772625.1. Classification (NCBI taxonomy): domain Eukaryota; kingdom Viridiplantae; phylum Streptophyta; class Pinopsida; order Pinales; family Pinaceae; genus Pinus; species Pinus tabuliformis. The sequence goes on along the minus strand of CM062817.1, from coordinate 1,416,063,498 downwards.
TTTGGATTAATCGCGAGAGATCATGGATTTTGATTTTGGTAATAGCCATTTCGCTTTTAACAAAAACAAAATCTAAATAATACAAAAGAAAACCTGACTGTGCATTTCGCAGACACAGGTTGCAAGCCGTTGCTATTTTCAGGCAATTGAAGAGTTTTAATAAAAATAAAAATCTTCGCATTTAATTCAAGTCGGTTGATGGTTGCATATTTCAAGAGGGAAATTTTGTATAAAATCTATATGTGGGTGCTAACAACCAGACGGGTATGGCATAACTATTGGGACGTTCAGTTTATTTGGCAGAGATTGTGGCTTCAATCCCAACAACGGTTATTCATTTATAAAACCAAAAATGAATTAAATACACTTTGCAGATCCCTGCATTGCATAACACTCTGACGTGTAGAGGAGAGATAAAAATCGCAATGTGTATATTATTTGGTCGACAGATGAGCTATGGCGGTGGAGCAATTCAACTTTAACAAGAATGTATCGGTGGACATTTTCCAAATGTCCACGTATATTGCAGAGGCATTTGCCACGCTCCTTCTGATCTAAAAGTGCCAGTGGAAGTTGGAAAGATCCCCTCTTTTAGGGAAATTGTGGCTCAATCACGGAGAAAATCTCGGGCATCAGGCGGAAATCTGGCATGAATAATCTCCAGCTTTAGAATTGGCGATGTAGATTAAGTCGATCTGGCCAATGAGAAAAGTGGGCCACGAATCAAGTGATCAGTTATCGATTAGTTATCGAATCTTGGTTTGCATTCTCATTGCGTTCATGCTCATTATCAATCATGTTGCTGCAGCGTCCAGAGGACTAGTCCGACCTTCCAGTGCATCAAACAGGAGAAACAAAACAAAAAAATTCCCGAGGATGGATATACACCAAAGCCGTCCATTAAATCTGATCCTATTTTACCAGAGAAGGCTGTTTGTTTAATTAATTTCATTCCTTTCTCCTTCCACATGATTTTTCAACACTTTATGGCATAGTTTTATGGGTTTCAATGTCTATTTTTCAAATGCATTTTTGCAGTTTTGTCGGGCCCAACAACGCCAATGGCACCCAGAAATTCGTCATTTCTTGGGTCTACCTTTTTACAATTGGCCTGCCTTTATGTGGCATTCTTCGGCTTTCACTTTTTGTTTGGAATGTGGATTCAACTCTTTTGTCACAGGGATTAGATGGTGACTATCTCGCAGGAAGAAGGATTTTATGATGGGCCATTTTTGAACTAATTGCTTCCGCAACGCAGGCAATTTGTAAGTATGATCTCCAGCGATCCTCATCAGCTTGTGTAATCTATCAGTTTCAGGTCAGATCTCTCAAAATTTATTCATATGGATTGGCCTTCTTTCATCTCTGTTCTTTTACAATTGGCCTTCTATTGAAGAATTCCAAAAGACGAGATTATATTGTTATGTACAGATTGAACTGGCTCATTTTTGGGGCAATCACAAACCAAAAAAAAAAAATCTGTTGATGTTCGTTGTTATCATAGAATTGATAATCACTTAACTGTAAAAATAAATACTAACGCTGCTAAAAGGGTGTTGTAAAATTAAATGATAATGCTGTAATAAAAGTATTTCAATAGGAATGGGAAATGAAGAGACCCAATTATGATGATGTTGCATCTTGAAAGCTTTTGTGCTTTAAGAGATTTCACTGTTGATTAAGCTTTGTTATTACAAAATGAGAAATCAGTTTGGAGCTTTGTTATGCCATTCTGTTGAGCCGCCTTTGTGAAACAAGTTGGAGAATGCCCTTCCATATTTTCCTAGCCTTGTTGTGACAAGTTACAAGCTGCAAATTCAACATTGAGTTATTGGATCTTAGAATCAATGATGAAAGACTTTTATTTCAGTGCATTGATGATGTTTTTGAATAAAGGATTGTTGCTGGTATAGTGTATATAGTGTACAAAATAAATTTTAGTTTTAAAGTTTAGTTTTTTTTCATTTAAAAAAAAAATAAAAAATTGCAAATGGACATTTTATGCTAACTTCTTTTGTTGGAGTTAAGAACTAGCTCGCAAAGGCAATAGGTAAAAAACTCTCGACAACGAATTTTGGCAAATACAAGATCGAGGACGACATGTGAAATTCGATATCCTCGACACAAATCATGAAATAATTTCGACTATGTTCAGGATTTGCATAATTGCAACAAACTTGAATTTTATTTACAAAAGTTACATAAGAAGGGAGTCAACTATACTCATTTCATATTTGAAAATGGATTTGTAAAAAATCATGGAATTGCGCTAACTTATACATTTGATTTTATTCAAATCGGTTTCATTGGTGTTTAATTTTTGCATAAAAAACCAAGTAGAAATTGATCACTTTTACTTGGATATATTTATGTTTTGTGAATGCCAAGCTTTTGTAGGTTTACATTAATCAGATGATTATTCAAGGAGTCTAATTTGTCGACAATTGGACTTCCAATAGATCAATTTTATGATGAATCATGTGAATAAGTCCATATTCATTACAACCAATCTTTTATTTGCTTTGTAAAATTGTAAATCCCAATGAGTCCTCAATGCAAGCCAAAATCCCTTTTTCCCAGCAAGTTTCAATCATGCAGTCAAATCTACGTCTTTTCATTCACCCCTAACCCACAAAATAAAACAAGAAGCTCACTTACAAAAATCTCACTTATTGTCATTTTCCTTGTCATTTCCATTTCCTTTTCTTTCTACCATTTTCATCTTCCGCCAATAAAATCCTGCTTCTACATATCATTGAGTCAAATTCATAGAGTCTAATTATCCTTGTAAAAACACCTAGAGGATTGCATGCCTTAATGGCAAGTACTCTTGCCAATGAAAAATTGCAGTACATTAATATCCCTTGTTCTTTGGATCTTGTAGGTGACTCGACCACAACAAACTCATTCGTACCTACAAAGATGTGTTAGGCATCTTGACTCCCATTGGAATCAATGGTGGGAGCTCTCGTGTTGGCTAGTGGCATTCATTAATGGCCACTAAGTCAACAAATTCTTACTATGTTCGACACCAACACATTTAATCACATAGTAAGATTTGTGCCATCAACCGTTGAAGACTTGAAGACCCATATTTTGTAGCAGATGAAGCAGATTTCCTTTCATTGTTTTTCAGTTTGTCATGACTTGAGGACAAGTCAATAAATAAGGTTGGGGGGAGGAAAATGTAACTTATATATTTTGTATACCTTCCAAGCCTTATATATTTTCAGCCATATTCAGTAGACTCATCAGATTCATCAGAGTATCCAGTAGCAAATACGACAATACAGATCCATCTTTCATCCACAACTTGCAGAAGAAGCTTCAAATCAGAATTGTAGCAGCTGAACATGCATGATTCATCCACTTTGGTAGGTAAGTAAGGTATCATGTTTTCTAACCTTTAATCTTGAAATTATTTTTAGATGCTAAAATGATGATATTTGGAAAATATTCCACTATTTCACTATTCCCTTTCTCATTAAAAATTTCCAAAAACCATCAGTTGGGGAGGGGGGAATTTCACACTACATTTTTTACCTCATTCACATCTTAACCCACATAGCTTCCCACAATAAAAACTACTACAAAATGATGAGCATATTAAATGACTTCTTAAAATTATTGATCTCAACAAAGTAAATAAGGATTGTAAACACAAGAACCAATCATTAAAAAGAGATCTCAACAAAGTAAATAATGATTGTAACACAAGAACCAATCATTAAAATATGTAAATGCTTTGCAAAAATAAAAAGTTATCCAAATATGTGAAAAGTTAAAAGGAAGTCCATGATTGAAAGATGTTTGTTACACAACAACCAAATATCTTGTAAAAGGAAGCTCATCTAAGAAATAAATCAAATAAGTCATTGTAGTAGCTTGCATGAGGACATGCAAGAGCTTCAGTTGGGGAGTATGTTGGGGTTTCAAAATTTCACTCATTACCATGCATTTTTCACCTATGCTTCCATTATATCACTCATTATTCACCACCATGTCACTTCATTTTCCCTATTATTCACCATTAATGGGTCTCATTTATATTTTCCAAATATTATTTATTTTAAGCATTTTTAAGAGAAATTCTTGATTAAATATTAGAAAATAATATATTTTACTTTATATATAGAAAGTGGGTTGTTTTTGTGACATGTGTAGGTGCCAAGGAAGCTTCCAAGACACCTTTATGTGGCCTTGAAGGATCAAATTCGAATTTGAAGAGATAAACCTCATGGAGAAGATTATGATCTCATGGAGAAGATCAAGGACAAAAGGGGGTTATGTGTCTAGATGGTTGAGAGATTTATGGAACTAAATGAGAGATTAGTGGATGATCATTATGAGTTTTTTACTCATCCCATTGTATAAATAGGAGTACAATCTCCTCCATTTGTAATCTTAGAATCTTGAAGTTTTTGTAATCTTAGAATTTTGGAGTATGTAATCTTAGAAGCTTAGAGTTGTAATCTTAGAGTTGGTTTGTAATGGAGATTTTGGAATAAAGGATCATACTTCAATTTTGCTTCTACATTTGAATCTACATTGAAGTGGTGTGCTTGTGGAGTTATGGAGGGCCCCCATGGCCTCACTTGCATGGTTATTTGCTTATTTTACGTATAATTTGTTTTATGTTTTTTTGTTTGATTTCATCTTTCAAGTTTTATTAAATGTTCTAATATTGGAAGGATCTTATTTGAAAGTGTTTTTGTAAAATAACCATAAGATCTCATACAATGATTAGATCTAGGTTTACTTCATTTCAGCTTTTAAGTTCTTATTAGATTATCTAATTTTTCAAAGAGATCTTGTAGAATATGTTCTTGTAAGAGAATCATAGATCTCAAAAAATTGTTATATCTAGGTTTGATTAGTTATTGAAAGAGATCTTAATGAATATGTTCTTGTAAGGGGACTTTAAGATCTTGGACAAATTAGGAATCTTTCTAGATCTATATATTTTAGATAGGCACTTCTAAGTTTACCTTCCTGGGTTGACATTAAATTAAGCTCTAATTGACATCATCAATTGGAACCAAACAATCTTAACACACTAGCCTTAGACATGATCACTTTTGATCATGGCGATACTGTTGAGGGGTCATTTTCCACATATGTAAATACAATGGATTAATTGGATATGTTGGAGGAGGATGAAGGATATCACATTAACAATGTTAATAGTGGTAGTGTTGATGATCAATTGAATATGAGATCCAAGTAGGTGAGCTATTGGAGATTCCTCTACTCCATTTTGTATTTTCAATTGGCATTTCGATTTATCGTCTTATTTGTTTCATACATGTTAATAAAATTAAATGAGAGTACTAAATTTTATGGTTCTATATGTATGTGGCACAATATATTCTTGTGTATTTAATGCATTATAGTTCTATTTTCAAAATGTTATAAACTATAATGCATCAAATACATAATAATCCTTACATAAGAATCCTTATATATATGTGTGTGTGTGTGTGTGTGTGTGTGTGTGTGTGTGTGTGATCAAATGTTTATTCTTGTGTCTTTTATTATTTATAGTTCACTTTTTGGAATGCTAAAAAAATTATATCTTTATGTATGTTTGTGTATTCCCATGTAAGATGACTAAGGTGTTTATGTCACACAATAAAAGTCATAGGAAAAAGACATTCTCATTAGGGTTAAGAACTATTTTAGGGTTAAATCTCCCTAAAAAGCTATTATTACATTTTAGGTGAAAATTATTAAGAGGGGTTATTTGGATGCCTATTATGAAAGTCTTAACCAAGCTACAATATTATTTGTGACCTATCAATGGAGGAGCTTACTGTGCTAAATTAATATTAATTTTAAAGAATCTCAGAGTTTGGAGGGTGGTCCAACTCATTTAATTTAGTGAGTGAATGAAACCACTTATTTATAGATAATTATTGATTTTTTTTTATTTAATAGATTACTTATGAGTTAAAGGGAAAGATCATACTCCTCCAATGTCATGTTGAGTGTGCACAAGTGAACTATTTCAATCACATATGTTTGAATTGCAAGATTTGGGTATCATTGGATCATTTTTTATTAGCTAATTAAACTAGCTAAGACTGTATCCCTATATGAAAGAAAATATTTACACATGTATTGGTGTGCTAACTCTTTCCTAAATTAATCTATGTGATTTTTTCAACTTGCTGATGGAGTTTGAAGGTACCTCTAAGTCCATTTTGATTCATCTAGGTTTACTTAGAGGTGAAAAATGAAGAGCATATTAGTACTAAACACTTCTCTTCTAACCCAATTTGAAAATAAATGTAGCTTAACTAATTAAATCATTCATACTTTGTCAAATACAACCATCCACTTCACAAGGAAAGAAATAAATGGATCCTTTTCTTGATTTTCCAAGTGCAATAAATACAAGAACATATTTATGAAATAGTGATAATTACTTCTAATGATATAGATATTCTTTTAACAATTCCAATTTATCATTAAGAAATTAAACTTCATAAATTGAACCATAAAACCATAAGGATAGTAGAGATCACAATGCACAAAGAGAATAGAATATTTACCCTGGGAAAACCCACTTAGTGAATAAACAACAACCTTTTTCTTAGAGAAATTCTTCAGTTCAACAAGAGATACATCTAATGTTGCTAGTCAACTATGAGATCATGCTTACCAACAATGCTTAATATAGTTGAACTTGTTCAACATACCTCAATTCAAGCCTCCAAATTTTCCCAACAATGTTCTCTAATATGATCTACCCTAGCATGAATTTCAGCCTCCAGAATATGCCTAGAAAATCAACCGTCTAGAACTTCATCATGTTGAGAAATTACCCATAATTTCAACCTGCCAAGAAAATACTTCCTAGAAATTCACACATGCAAGGTATAGAGAGAGAGAAATGTGAGTTAGAGAGAGAGATAAATTATTCACCCTCTTTTTTTCCTTCTTATTCTTCTTGTCCTTCGCTTGGATGCCCATAAATTGTTTTTCTTGTGAGAGGTCAAATTAGTGCCTTTGTGGAGGAGGTCAAATGCCTTTATAGAGTGAAATTCCTATCCAAAATGAGTGTTTCTCTTCATTGGGATGAATTGAATTGAGGGAGGGATGACTTGGCTATTTTGGATAAAAAAATTCAAAATTCAAATTTCAAAATTTTTTCCTTTAAGTCTGACATGAAGAACACGTCTTATAATAATTCTTTCAATGGTTAAATAATAAAAATGACATGAAGAACGTGTCTTACAAATTATTTATACATTACAATGGATAAAATGTAAATTATGAAGACCAACCATAGCTACAAAATTCATTGCTCCCTCTTAGCTAGGGAGGTATTCATAATGACTGGACATATGTTCTACTTGTGAACAAATTTCTCTAAGAAAAGGTTATAACAAATTTTCAATAGCATCAAGATAATCTAGCTACAATAATTATGGTCAAATAACTTTTACACATGTTACATTAACATCAAAAAGTTGCCATAATTTTGGTTGGTACCTCTAACACATGGTGCATTCTCACTATAATTCTGGTCGGTACTCCTGACACATGGTACAACATTTAGCATCAAGTAGTCACCATAATTCGGGTCGATACTTGACACATGGAATCCTAACTAGTCTTGGTCCACCCTAATTTGGGTCATAATCTTGGCACATGGTGAATTACCAAAGGCCACACTCTTACCAAAGGACTCCATGAGGTTTAGAGCCTCCAAATACATGCACAAGCTTTCATCCACATGATTGCAACCCAAAAATACCAATTATGAGCATGTGATCACATGTTCTAAACCTAAATTCTAGGTAAGCCTCCAGACCACTTCCCAAAACTTCTGTAACTTCTTAGATGCATAAATGACATAACAACAAATCTAGACATACAAATTTGAAAGCAACACTTGACCTAATCAGGCCAAACCATGATAATCATTTCGTCAAACATATTAAGAGCATGTAATCTATAGGTCATGAATGCATATATGAACATAGGGGTTTGATACTTATCTGAAAATCATCAAGAAGGTATAATTCTCTCTCATGCATTCATTAACCATTCATCAACAAATCAAACACATCAAGATCCATAGCTAGAACCTCTTATGGAACGATGCTTATAACCAACATATAACCAGAATAATAACAATAATAGAACAACCATCAAAGTCACATAATTACAAGTACAATTACTTCTAAAGTCCAAGACAAATAATCTCTTATTAACATATGAAAAAGCCAACGAAGTCTGGGACTTCCACATACCACCCAACCATAGATTAGGCTGAACCAAATATTTCTTTTAGCTATTCATTCTCATTCCATATTCTAAGAATGAATGTGGGACTCAAGAAAGAACAACCAGTGCTTCACAGAGGTTAAACCACCTCCACCCTCACGCTTTACTGCAATCGCACCAAAACTGATCAAGGGATTCCGAGGCCCAAAAAAATAACATAGCAAGACTAGTCTTTACTGCAATCCCACCAAATCTGGTCAAGGGATTCTTGAGCCCAATTTAATCTTGGATGCCTTATAGTTTCTTCACCAATACCTTGAGGAATTTTCTCGTCTCCACCCTCAAGCTTTACCAGAATCCTCCCAAAACCGGTCAAGTGATTCCAAGGCCCTTGGGAATGTTCTTGGGACCACCTCGCCTAGTTCTAAAACCATCTGCGATTTGGATGTGAAATATTAGTTTCCTATGGTAAGACCCTCATCATAATACAAAAATGTGCTTGAAGTTTCTACTCCAAAATAGCAAGTAAAAACATGAGTTTTTATGTGTGGTTTCTTATGTTAATTTCATGAAAAAATTTAAACATGAAATCAAAACATTGAATGGAAGCATGCATCAATCAGTAATACACCAACCATTTTTAAAGGAGTTCACCCCTCCTGGGCTACATCTCCTTGGATCAGCTCTAATGGCATGACCCCTTCTCATTATGCTCAATGTTTAGAAAAAAAGAGTACATAAAGTGTTGAGAAATGGAATGGTTAGTTTCTCCTTCAAAGAAACAAACTTATGCAAGAGTTATCACTCCATATACATGTTAACCTAGAGTCAAACATGTAAAATTTTAGCAAACAAAAGCATCTTTTACCAAGACCCCATACTCCAACCTCAAAGAGCATCAAGAGTACTACAATCCACTTGAAGTACATAAACAAGTCTCTTCTCCAAAACACGTAGAGAAAAGAGGAATAAAATCTACAAAACTAATGTAATAGTTGTTGCAGAAAGCACATGGAGGCTAGAAAACCCTTGCAATGTCATATCTATCTTCAAACTCCTCCATAAATTGATTCAACTCTCAAGTTGACCATGGAACCCATAGACTTAAATCTACAACTAGACTATCTAGAAGTGCTCCTTTGATTCTAAAACCTGCTCCAATGAGTCTACAATGCTCAAAAATTCCTACCTAGCCTCCTTTTGAGCTCAATTTGGTTGAAAACTAAGGAAGTTATGGCCTCTCCTAGTTTTCCCACTATTCGCTCCACAATTTTCCCAAAATATGAGACTGATTCTACAATTTCGCCCTAAAAAGTGCTAATCAGGTGAAACTTTCTCCACACGGAGTGTGAAATTCTAGGATCATTAAAAATTCCTATAACCCCCATGCAGTCATTAAAAATACTAAGTGACCTTGGTCACATGTGGTAGTTATGCTAACCGAGCTCTGAGCGATGACATAAAAAGGTTAAGTCTGGTGGCTTATCATTGTTCACATGGGATGATTTGTTGGCTATCTCGTTTGGAAGTTTCCACTAACCATCAACTTTGGAATCAACTATTAGTAGTGGCCACATGGACAAGCTGCTGACGGTTAACCATTGGTAGTCCTTTCCCCCAATCTCGTGGACAATCAACTTTAAATGTAACCCGTAACATAGTAAGGTTAAGAAACATCACACATGTGAGTTGGAAATGTCATTGAATGGTGGTAGGGAGGTCGCGGGGTCGAGCCTGACCTCTACCCTATCCACCATAACAAATTTTACCATGCCATGAGGAGGACATGTGGTGACCTCCGGCTTAGCTACGCATCATGTCCTCATTGGCCCCAAACAAAACACATGGACCAATAAAGTGATGCCACCAAGACTGAAGAATATTCCAAAGGAATATACTAGAGGAATATACCACATGAATATACCAATAATATTCAGTTTTTCTAACTGGGTTGTACGTATGCCTAGTCAGCACCTGCAAAAAATTTACCTGTTTGAGCAAATAGCCTGCACACCATAACCTTCTCATACGAATTCGTATTTGAGCGGAATGAGTTGCACCAGATTCAGAAAAATGAGCTCTATCTAACCACTCTAGTTTTTTTCCAATCTAAGAACTTGTATTTTTGAGCTAAAATTTGAGCGCCTAATCACTCCTCCCCACTGGAAGATTTTGAACCCCAAAATATCACTTTCAGTTGCCCAGCAGGTGAGGGTACAGTTCCCTAACCTTTCCAGTCTGTATCCTTTTGGATTTTGAAGGATTTGTTCTCTTGGTCCCCACTCGAAGATACTCGACACTTCCTCTTTTCAATGTCCTTGTTCTTCTGTCAAGTGTAGAGTTTTGTTGAAGCTCATCAAGGAATTATGGAGAAAAGTATTCAATAGATGGAATTTGAAAATTCACTCCATGATATTCAATCAAAGGAGGCTCATACAACCTTACCCTTGGATCCTCCCTTTTCTAATGTGAAGCCAAACTTCCTCACCAACTTGGAACTCGTGATCTACATGATGCTTGTCATGCCTTACTTTGTACTTGTCTTGGCTTTTTCTCAGGCTGAACTTGAAATATAATCTAGCCAAAAAAAATTCAAGTTCAATGTTATTCTAGGCTTGTCCATGTCGTTATGATCATCCAAAGCAACATCCTTCCCAAGAAGAATTCCCATGGCGATCTTTTTCAAAATCCTTATCAAGGATAAGATCCCAAAAAGAATTGGACAAATGAAGAAAACAAGTTTCACATAGTGAATAATTGTATAACTTGAGTGCTTAACACATTTGTAATATAATAAATGTGGTGCAACTACTCATACAACAATGTTAAAATGCTTTCTTAAACTAGAAATAGAAATTCATTTTACAAGATGGAATAAACTTGACTCTCAAATTTTCCATTCAAATTGACTATCAACAAGCGAAACTAGCATAAAAATTCCAAATAAAACACTGTTGCATATAAGTGATTTCTTTTATGAAAGTCACTTTTACAAATTACCCAACTATGGGGATATGCAACTAGTGCAAAGGAAAGATTTACAAACTTTAGCTCGACAAATAGTCCATCATTTTTTTACCCAGTGAGGTAAATGAACCCTCTATTTGAACCTTTTCTTCTTCTAGAGTTGCTTCAGGGATGGTCTCATCTTGTGCCACTTTTTCTTTTGTCACTTTCTATTTTGGTGCTTCGATAATTTTCTTACCCTTTCCAGGATGGATTTGTGGAAACAATTTCCAACACTTCTCGACCCAATGCCTACCAATATTGCAGTGAGTGAAAAGTTCTTTTGAGCTTCTCTTCCCTCACATGTCTTTAACCTTGCATGATATTTTCTCTTTTCAGTCTCAATTCCATTATACATAAACATCTTCTTGATGATTTCTTTCCTTTAATAGCACTTATCTACACAATTGTTATATGAAAGGAAAAATGTGCATGGAAACACATTCCTCAACATGTTATTCAAATCAACATGTTGTTTTCCATTATGAAAAGAATTTGAATTAACAAGACTATTATACCTCTTTTTGTTTTCCTTTGGCTTACGATTCTTGCATGAGGAACTTGCATGGAAAGAATAACTTAGCTGTGTTTCTTATTCAAAGAGAGATGTTTTTCATTTCAAGCCCTCCTTATACTTGAGGAACCAAGTAGGTACCAATTCTAGATGCAAATCCCAACATCTTGCCTCTTCATGTCCTCTCTTATGGGAAAAGGGACACAATACCCATGATTTGTCACTAGAAAACCATTATTATTTTGCAACATAGCCCAAGCCTTCATATTTAGGCCACTCCTTTGTCTTGACTAGATTTTTAATTCCTTGATGGTTCACTCCAAGGCCTCCTCCCTCGTAACCCATCTTGGTCAAGAGCTTGGATTCAATGCCTTAACTATGTTTTTCAAAGGTAGCAAATGAATTTAAACAAACACTTTCATGTAAATGTTTACCATTTTCCTCATCTTTTGATTGAGATGCAAAGATGTTTTCAAACTCTCTTTTGATTCTGGATGCGTTTTCTTGGTCTCTTTCGCTCTCTTCTTTCAACTCCTTGAATTTGGGTGCTAATAGAACCTCATCCTCCACATCATGTGGAAGAGAGATACAAAATCGTCCATATTCCTTATCTGAGGGACTTTCTACACTAGCATCTTTCATAATAGTTGTAGAAAAATAGGAATGTTGTGGACAAGATGGTGGTTTATCACCATTCTTGCTACCTTCTTCCTTTACAGAACATTCTCCTCTTGGATGCCTAAAGCTTTGACCTTGTAATTTAGTATTCCTCTCTTCATAGAGGACTTTCACCATTTCTGACATCTATAAGAAAGACTTTCTAAAAGTATTCACATCCTTTAACATTCTTGCAAGTTCTCTTCCTTGGGACATTCTTTTCTTGAAGCTTATTTTGCAACTTGAGGTAGAATTGGTGGTATATATTGTAACAATATTGTTCTCCTTTCCAAAACCTTCTCCTCACTTGATATTCAAAACACATTCGCTTGAAAAAAATAGTCAATTCCTCCTTGCACAAAGAAGACTAGTGCTCTGATACCAACTTGATCTAGATGTGGAATATTAGTTTTCTATGCTGAGATCCTCACAAGAATACAAAATGTGTTTGAGGTTTGTACTCCAAAATAGCAAGTGAAAACATGAGATTTTATGTGTGTTTTCTTATGTTAATTTCATGAAAAACATTAAACATCATGTTATCACCAAAAAATTGATCATATAGCCTAATTTACTAGATGGATTGAAGTACACCATGTAAAGCCGATTTTACCATAGTAAAATTGCTTTCACTGTGAGAAATTACTTAATAAACCACCTTTGTTAAGTAATTTATAATTAAACTAATGAAAAATAATTACATAAATCACTATTTATTTAATTTTTTTCTAGGAATAATTAATTAAACCATTGTTTAATTATTATTCCTTGTCGTATTTGACCCACTTATGAAAAATCAAGAGATAAATTATTAATTATCTTATTTTTCTCTAGGAATAATTAATTAATCACTAATTAATTATTATTCCTTATCAAATTGGACTAAATCCCTTAGGAATAATTAAATAAATCATTATTTCTTTATTATTCCTTAACCAATTTCTTGAGATGATAAATAAATCATTTATTTATTTTTAATTTCTAAATAAAGGTTTCAATACTTTTTCCCTCCTAACCAAATATAATAAAATATTTCAAGTGGTTATTCCAAGAATGGGGTTAATAATATTTTATTATTGCTCATTATTCGAGGATAACTCAATATTTTGTTATAAATAGAAGTGTTTTCCATTCATTATTCACTTTTGATTATTTTCATTATTGCACTCACTGTTGTAACTCTCATTATTTTCACTGTCGCACACCATATTTTTGTTGGGTTTACACATTATAGAGGAGAGAGACTCTACACAAGCTAAAGATGTTTGATGATAGCCAAGAACCCATCCCATAGTGGGGGGCTAGTAACATTTATTTGTTCCCTTTACAGGTGTTAGAATAAAAACTATTATTTGTATATCTAGTTTCCATTGGATGATTGGAGTTATTACTATTTATTTTTGTTGTTTAACTATGATTGTAGTATAGATTAGAATTTTGGTAGGTTTTGTTTCTAGCAGTTGTTGTTGATCTAAAAATTTTAGCAGCCATTTATATTGGTGAGATTGTTTGTCAGCCACAATCTTAAGGGGACTCTTTTCGTACATCGTTGAGAAAAAAACACTATAACAAAATTGGTGACTCCACTGGTTTTATATTTTAGATCTAGAAACCTGGGTGACCTTCAGTTTTCAGCTTAGGGTTTCTTCTTTTTTCAGTCTCTTAATGTTCTTTTCTAGATTTCTAACCCTAGATCTATTAAAATTCTGACTTCCACAAGTTTTCTAGTCTTTTGCACAGGTCACAAGAACCAAACGCAATTTTTTTTTTTGAGATTTTCCGACCGAGAATCAAGGAGCATAAATCACAATTTTTATCCCAAAAAGTGCGATCTGGAGTTCAGAGCCCACCTTTCAGCCCAAAAACTATTACCCCCCATGAAACTAGGCCAGTACCTGTGATTTGAGGGTTTCTAGATGTTTATCAGATCTGTTTCTGGGTTTTTCTGAGAGCTGTCTGCTGGGTTGTTTGACCTCTGTCTCATCCTGCTTAAGCCTTGATTTACTCTGATTCACTCATCAAAGTGGAGTTTAGCCCCCTAGGGCTTCTAGTATGCTTCCACCTTTATAGGAGGAGCTTAGCTGAGTGAGTAGTCTGAGTTTTTGCAACACTTTCAGCCATATTTTCCATATTTGTACCTTCTATTTTGAGATCTATAAAGATAGGTTGTCACCATCCATAGTTTCATATTAAACCTCGTTTGGTCATTAGCCTTATGGTCCCATCGATTGCTCTAGGTTTTTCACCCATCTCCCTATATTTTTGCAGCAATGTTCCTCTCTCGTTGTTTGCTTTTACTGCACCACTTTCCAGTAGCCTAGTGTTATTTGACCCTAGTCACACCAAAAATTAGATCCCTTGACCTTTTTAGTGTGTTTTCCGTCGATTTAGCCAACTACTAGCACAATGTTTGCAAATCCAGTTTGGGTGGGGCTTAGTTAATTGTTTTATTATTCATTTTCTGTCATTAATTTCAGTTTATTTTCACCAAACTTTTTTCTTTTTTAAAAACACGATCTAGGCTTAATCAATAAATACACTCGCACACACAAGCACACCTTAAGAGAATGGCACTTGGTTTACACTGCCAAGCCAAGAATTAACATAATAAATTTATCTCCCCTCATCGAGACAAAGGCATATTTTTGATATCCCTTCACCATTTCCGTGTCACATGCGCCATACCACCATTGTACCACTAAGGTGTTTGTCACAAAGACTATTAGGCCCTCACCCCTAGCTTCTACTTGGGCATATTACTATTCCCTATCAGATTTGATTTCATAGCCCTCTTGAGTCCCCATACTGACTCTTCCTCTAACTCATCTGATTCCGAGCCTCCTTCACCGCATATCATCACCATGTCTAGACCCATAGCTAGTGTAGGAACTCAACCTAGTTTTGGCTCCGGTTCTATCCCGGTAGTCACTCCAAGAGGAACAATCTCAAGAACCATTCCGATAGCCCCCATTCTCTCTTTTATGGCTGGGTTAAGTCTATCGAATTTTAGCCAGTTGATAAATAACCCCATACACAATGATGTTGGTTGGCCTTCTATGTCGACTAAGCTTCCCTTAGACATCCCCAAGTTTGAGGGTAATGCTGGCGAGGATCTCAAAAACCATGTCCACTCCTTCCACATGTGGTGTTCGTCTAATTCCATTACTGATGACTCCATTCTTCTTCGGTTGTTCCAATGCACGCTCAATGGAGACACTCCAAAATGGTATGTAGACCAGCCCACCACATCTCTTATCATTTTCGCGATGCTTGCTAAGCGTTCCTCTCATATTTACAGTTACCTCTCTGGTACGACATTGGTATGAAGTTATTGACCTCATTTCGTCAGTCATCCACCACTCTACTTTCTGACCATGTTCAAGAGTGGCGTCAAAGGAGGAGCACATGACATGCCCCCCCCCCTTCAAAGACCGTGTATATCTAGATCGGTTTCTTAGGAGCCTTTTAACACCCATTGGAAGATATGGTGAGTCCCATTTTCCTCAGACCGAGGAAGAAGCTCTCTAAACATCTCTAAGATATGACTTGATTTATGTGCAATCTGATTATGTCTATACCTTCATTCTAGACCTCCTTCATCGTGGAAGTGCCAAGGCACCGGGGGAATCTCACACCACTAATAGTATCATTGGAACCCTTTCACACCCTTTAGAAAATACTTAACAAAATTATGGCTATTCGCAGGGGGGCACCAGTTCTTCTAACACTCATGCCCCTCCTGCTAGCAACATGTTTTTAGGGCCCCAACCGTCTACCAAACTATTGCCCCTCCTTATGCACAACCGAGTGCTCTAGTCCTTCAAGCATTAGCACCACAACCTCCCATACATCATTAGCCCCAGCAACCACTACCGCCTCAAGGTCAAGTGTTTTCACAGCAGAGTGCGACCAATCCCCAAAATTCGAAGAAAAAGAATAAGGGGAAAGGTAAAAAGGGTAACCATGGTAATCAAGGTAATAATCCTAGTGAACCCCAGGGGAACTTGGCTAACACCAATAACTAGCAATAGGGAAACCAGCCAAAGCAGAACAAGCTTATTTGTATGAAAAAGCCTTGTGCATGTTGTGGTGCACATGGCCATTATACACATGAGTTTCCTGTCTTACCCCAAATGCATCAAATGTGGGAAGCTCAAGAAACTTCTAGAGGTCAACAATCACCTCAAAATCATGCACCATCTCAAACAGAAATGCTCACAAATCCTTTCCCTCAGCAAGGATTTGTTGCTTCTCAACCTCAACCCGGTCAACTAGCCATCTCCCCAACCTTCTAGTCCTGGTGACTACCAGATCCTTATGATGAATTATGATGAGTTTAATCCCTCTAATATCAACCTGCAAACTTCGTCGCGTCAATATGACAAGCCATCCACTTCTTTTTCCACTGAGTCCAAAACCAAAGCATCTGCGGAGCCTCTTACGACACCAAATGTGTAGTATACCTAGGGGGGATAGTATGGGGTACAAAGTGAGGTACCCAAGGGAATAATGTAATAATGGGATGGGCCATAGTAATAAATAAAGTCGTTAACCCATATCATATAAGGGGCCAAAAGTAGTTAGAAATAATGTAATAAGCCCATTGTATTAGATAAATGGTATTGAGGGAACCATGGTAATGACCCATGGTATTGTATGTATGAGGCCTATATAGAGGCTAGAGAATCCTCATGGAGAGATGTTAAGGAATATTGTATGGACAAGAATATGGATTATGGAGTGCTCTCCTTCCTTGAGTGATTGTATGGTGTTACCCTACCTTAAGGGTTTTGATATTAATAAAGATTAGAGGTTTATCTATTTCTTTCTTGTTATTTCTTGGGTATATTTTCTTTATCATATATTTGCAGGTTAGATCCATTACAAAATAGTCCGCTACAGATCCCTCAACCTAAATTTGAGGCAATTCCTAAGATCCCCAAGGGACCATTACGTTGTAATGTGGCTTCTAACTAAGCTTCCCATACATACAGTATAGTAGATGACTTGGCACAATCACCTGCCACCATGTTGATCCTGGAAGTGCTCCAGTCCTGCCCATCTCAAAAGAAATCTTTAGTAACTTCTTTGGGCATAGTAGATCCTTCTGATGATCGTTTGATTATCTTCCTTATTGATACATCAAAACATCCCCCATTGACTTTATCTGTTTCTTTCCAGATACCAGTTCAAGTTCGTAATTCTATCATCCCCCGATACATTATTGATGAAGGTGCATCCATTTGTTTGATTTCTACTGCTATTTGGAAACAACTTAAGTCACCTGAGTTTCCCACCTCCACCATCACCTTACATGCTTGGGATGGACACTCCTCCCAACCTCTTGGCATGTATCGCAACTGTCCATTGACCCATGCAGGAAATACTGTCCATGTAGACATTGAGAATATTTATCCCCCTTTATAGTATAACATTCTCTTAGGTTGTACTTACACATATGCCATGCCAGTCATCGCATCCACAGTGTTCCCCAAGATGTGCTTCCACCATGAAGGAAGATCGTTACCATCGATCAGTTGACTTACTACGAGCCGACATCCATGACCTCCCCTGAGTCCATTATCGCATTGATGTTAGATAAGCGATCCTCACCTCCTCTCACTGGTGTCTCACCTGGAGTCTATAAATATTATTCATTGTTGGGTTCATTCCCTGGTCCTCCCCCTCCCATCTCATAGCCTAACTATATGAGTGTTTTCATGTTACAATTGTCATGGGTTGCTCTCAATCAGTCTGGTACATTTAGTTAACAACTATCTCCTCAGCACCTTGTTGTTGCCATCTCAGTTGAGCCCTTTGGATCCACCCCCCAGGACCTCCTCCGTTTATGGGTGCCTCTCCTATGTTTCCACCAGGAACTGTTCCTCCAGGTCTCAACCATCCAAGGGATATTTCATTGGGACATTACCTTGTAGGATAGATACCATTCTTATTCCCCCCTCTAAGAGTGTTTCTTATCCCTGTCATGGCTTCGTTGGTCCTTCCTAAGATGACTTTGGGGATCCCAGTATGTTACATCAATCCCCATGCAAGCATTCTTCCTCGTTAGCTAAGACCTTATCATGCTTTGACCCCAGCTCAACTGGTCCCTACATCCCCTGTCGCTACTTCAGTTCCATCACAACCTCAACAGGAACTCACTCCTATTGGGAATGCATCCAGAAAAGGGGGAAAAGCTAATAGGAAATAACCTAAAGGCAAGGCTCCCCAAGCTTCTCTAGCCTCTAAGGCCCCAAAGACATCACTTGCATGCGCTTTGTGTAAAGATGTTGGGCACACCACCAATAATTGTCCCAAGCTTCCTCATCTCAAACCTTTGGTTCATGAAACATTCCCTGAGTCAAATATCCCTGAAGTCCATGTTAATTTTCCAAGTCCACCCAAGAAAATCATAACGTTACGCACAAATAACCTTTGTGCCCAATGTGATCATCATTTTCACTATTCCCATTATTTCCCTCGTCTCGACGAATTTCGAAATTTCCTTGAGGTGCTTCATGAATATGAGACTGCTTGTAGCAAAACACCTACTCCTCTACCGATGGATTATCGTACCACTAGTAAACTAGAGCAGGGGGACTCTGGTCCCATCATCATGATCCATCTCTCTGATATCGAGATGATGGACACCATGGCACGGGCCATATCGTTTACCTGTCGTCATCCTTGAGTTCCTCGCAAGCAAACCTTTTTGAGGTTTCTGTGTGCGCTTCTATTGAGCCTTTTTTGACAGAATCCTAGGTCTCAAAATCTGTAGATCCTCCATCTACCAACTCACCGTATACCATTCAAGATGATGTGTATGTGAACCCTCTTTCTCAGGTTGATGCACAACGTACTGTCAGTGCATCATGTAGTCAATATTCCTCCCGTCTGCTCATCTTCCATTCTGATGATGACATCATGGAAGCTATATCTACCTCTGATTACACTTGCACTTAGGCAAGGGGTCATATTTTTTGGAGGATTCTAAAGGCCATCTCCTTCCTAATTCTACTAATGCACTCTACCTCAAGAAATTTTTCTCAGAGAATATCCCTTTGATTTGTTTGTATTTATTTCTTTCATGAAGTTAGGTAGGTTGCATCATCTCATCTGTTTTCTTTTTCACCATTCAAATGGATCCATCATCCACACTTTATATCGGTCATGCCGATGATGCGAGTCACTTCTCTAGGAATCTAGCCTCGGTGGCCTGAGCCATTTTTACCCCCTTGCATACGTTAGTCCTTTCGAACAGTGTGTGCATTGGAACTACCACCAATAACCAAGCTGAATATGATGCAGTGATAGGTTTGTTAGTCAATGCCCTCGCTCGTCGCATCCTTCATATACATGTTCATTTAGATTCCTTGCTACTTGTCATGCAATTGAATGGTGTGTATCATGTGCATAACCAAGTCCTATTTAGAAAATACCTACGAATTAAGTTGTTGGTACGTGAATATGAAACCATTACTTTCAGTCATGTTCCTAGATCCAAAACTAACTATGTAGATACGATTACAAATAACATTCTAGATTGGCACTTATCACATGTATACCATAGAATACAACCATAAAACATAACACATGGCAAACCATCATCGTCATATAAAATGCATAATCATATTATGTATCACATAAAACATATAAGTGTTTGGAGTCCACCACTCTAAATACATCCAGTATGCCCATAACATACTGGGGGCACATAGGCCCCTATATCTCCTTATCATCCTTTGGAGGATCTCGTGCCAAGTTGGGCTGAGATGCTTGAACCCCTTTTTCAAGAACTTCAAACACAATGGTGATCCACAAACTCCTCTTGATAGGGGGAATCATTCCAACCTTTGCGTACCAAATCAGTCCCCTCCATCACATATGCTTGCGGGTAGTATCCCATTCTTGGGAGCATGATGTTTTTCCCCTAGCCATCTTCTCAATTAAGTCTCGGCCTAGATCTCACCGAATCTAGGTATGGTCAATTATCCTCCCATTCCTTGGATAGTTTGTTCGACCATCCTCTTCAATGGTTCATATGCACATTGCATATCATAGATTTTTGATACCATATCTTCAAATATTATACTCTATGTCCACATAGTCCCCATGTTTAACTTTGTGGGTGAGGATGATTTTAGACCTCCTCTAGTAGTTCATTCTCATTTTCGTCTTCCCTTAATTCTTCATTAGGAACCATCGTTCCAAGAAGAATTAAGGCCATATTTAAATAAGTAAGGCCACTTGCTTGAAAGTTGCAAATCCTGATTCCAATGGTCGGTTTGTCCACTACAATATCCACAAGATTTAGAGCCTTCTCCTCCTCTCAAATTTGAGGGAAAATGCCATTTTATAGGAAAACCCACAATTTTTCTATCACACATTGCAACGAGACCATAGCTCCATTTGATGAACCATTAGAACCATTGGAAATCTATCCTTGATTATTATAATGGGTCTTTCTCAGTTTTTGATGATTTGGCACTTCACCCAAAATCCATTCTTCCAAGAAGCATCACTTCGTCACTTCTCAAAATTGAATTTCTTCATATACGATGGTTGTACCTTAGGGACCGCCTTCCCTTAATGCTTGTCATCTCACATTTTGATTTTCTTCATGAGTACCATCATTTACTCATGCTTTCATGGTCCCCACCAGGCCTATTTTATGTGGCAGCGTCATCGAGTCACCCTTGTTCAGAGTAATCCACGATGAGTCACCCTTGCATCCATGGAGTCTATTTTAGGTCCCATTCTATCATGCCACAATATTCCATCCATCTTTGCATACCATTCATCCTATGTTTCCCATTTTTTTCTCTAGTCATATTATCGCCACCCCCTCTAGAGTTGAGTCAGTCGCTGCCAGGTCAACCATGCACTTTATGCTCTGAAAAGGGAAGTCGTCTCTTTGTCCCTTAGTACTGCATTCCCTGTTAACCCTCGTGTGAGTCCATTAGTCACATCACTATTTTCCGTCATGCCCTAGTTGAGGATCCTTATTGCCTCACCTATCAGAGGCCCTATTCTGTTGACATCAACTCATTCACTCCAGAAGAGTGGCCTAAAGGGTGATGTATCTTGTTTCTAGCTTCCATTCTCTTTCGGCACCTCAGATCAAGCAGAGGGACTCATTATTGCCCTTTGACTTGGTTTTTTCATGTTCGTGATCCATACACTTGATGGTCTAGTGATTTAGTAGATTGTACGAGTGATTCTCGGGTGTGTGTGAGATGTCTCAGACCTCATGACGGGGTGGCCCTTTAGGTAGCCCCCCACATGCCCAGATGCATTCCTATTATGTTAAAACTGGAGATTCAGTTCCACATATTTGATGGGTTTGGTTCCTACTAATCATAGTGTTCATCGCATGCATGTCTCCTTCAGATGATCCTTTCAGTTTTGCAGAGCCCTTCCCTATTCAACAGCGCTTCTCTGGTTATTCTACCCTCCATCCCACCCATTTTTGAGGATATTATATATGATGTACTAAGATATTATCATATTCAATCTTGGCTAATTTTTTTCCAGGTGCATTATGTATATGGGATACATTGTATTATTTTTTGGCTCTGTTATTCCAACATGTCATGTATCATTCAGTTGTACTTCAATGCTAAGTTTTATGTTTCTAGGCAGATCATTATTTTTGTACTAAGTTATCTCAAAGGGTATGGGTATGCCTCCCCTGCCTCATTGAGGTCTGGCACCACAACAAAAAGGGGACTTGCATTAGTCTCGCCCCCTCTGTCCCTATCCTTTTTCACTTCAGCTTTATTGGTCTCTCTCTCTCTCTCTCTCTCTCTCTCTCTCTCTCTCTCTCTCTCTCTCCCCTATGTTGTCTAGTGATTGTGTCTTTACAACATACTTCAGTCATACGTTTTTCTCCTAACACTCGTACATTGGGGGGCAATCTATTATCACCAAAAAATTGATCATCTAGCCTAATTTACTAGATGGATCGAAGTACACCATGTAAAGCCAATTTTACCATAGTAAAATTGCTTTCACTATGATAAATTACTTAATAAACCACCTTTGTTAAGTAATTTATAGTTAAACCCATGATAAATAATTAAATAAATCACTATTTATTTAATTTTCTTCTAGGAATAATTAATTAATAACTAATTAATTATCATTCCTTGTCAAATTTGACTAAATCCATTAGGAATAATTAAATAAATCATTATTTATTTATTATTCCTTAACCAATTTCTTGAGATGATAAATAAATCATTTATTTATTTATTATTTCTAAATAAAAGTTTAAATACTTTTTCCCTCCTAACCAAATATACTAAAATATTTCAAGTTGTTATTTCAAGAATGGGGTTAATAATATTTTATTATTGCTCATTATTTGAGGATTCAATATTTTTTTATAAATAGAAGGGTTTCCCATTCATTATTCACTTTTGATTACTTTTATTGTGGCACTCACTGTTGTCACTCTGATTATTTTCATTGTCGCACACCATATTTTTGCTAGGTTTACACATTATAGAGAAGAGAGACTCTACACAAGTTGATGTTTGAGGATAGCCAAGAACCCATCCATAGAGGGGGACTAGTAACATTTATTTGTTCCCTTCATAGGTGTTATAATAAAAACTATTTTTTGTATATCAGGTTTCCATTGGATGATTGGAGTTATTACTATTTCTTTTTATTGTTTAATATGATTGTGGCATAGATCAAAATTTTGGCAGGTTTTGCTTCTATCAGTTGTTGCAGATCTACAATGTTTAGCATCCATTTATATTGTTGAGATTGTTTTTCATCCACAATCTTAAGTGGATTCTTTTCGTACATCATTGAGAAGAAAACACTACAACAAAATTGGCAACTCCACCAGTTTTATACTTCATATCCTGAAACTTGGGTGACCTTTCATTTTTAGATTAGGGTTTCTTGTTTTTTCAGTCTCTTAATGTTTTTTTCTAGCTTTTTAACCCTAGATCTATTAAAATTTTGACTTCTGCAATTTTTCTTGTCTTTTCCACAGGTCACAAGAACCAGTCGCGACAGAGACGACAATTTTTTCTGAGATTTGTCGAACGAGAATCAAGGAGAAGAAATCACATTTTTTAGCCCTAAAAGTGCGATCTGGAGTCCAGAGTGCACCTTTTAGCCCAAAAATGTGATCCCCCTTAAAAATAGGTGAGTACCTGCGATTTTAGGGTTTTTGGGTTTTTATCATATCTGTTTCTGGGTTTTGCCGAGAGTTTTCTGCTGGGTTATTTAACCTCTATATTGTCTCGCTTAGGCCTTGATCTACTCTGATTTACTTGTTGAAGTAGAATTTAGCCCCCCCAAGGATTCTAGTACTCTTCCACCTTTATAGGAGGAGTTTAGTTGAATGAGTAGTCAAAGTTTTTACAGCACTTTCAGCCATATTTTCTAGATTTGTACCCTTCTATTTTAGATCTATAAAGATAGGTTGTCACCATCCATAGTTTCAAATTAAACCTTGTTTGGTCATTAGCCTTAGGGTCCCATCGATTTCCCTATGTTTTTCAGCCATATTCCTATCTTTTTGCAATGATCTTCCTCTCTGGTTTTTTGATGTTGTTGCACCACTTTCTAGAAGCCTAGTGTCATTTGATCCCAATCACATCGACAATTAGATCTCTTGACCTTTTTAGTGTGTTCTCCATTGATTTAGCCACCAACTAGCATAGTGTTTGCAAAACCAGTTTGGGTGGGGTTTAATTAATTTTTTTACTGTTCATTTTCTATTGTTAATTTTAGTTTACTTTCAGCAAAGTTTTTTCTTTTTAACAAAAATGATTTGGGCTTAATCAATAAATACACTCGCACACACAAGCACACCTTCAGTGAAGGGTGCTTGGTTTACACTACCAAGCCAACACTTAACATAATAAATTTATCTCCCCTCATCGAGACAAAGGCATATTCTTGATCTCCCTTCACTATTTTTGTGTCACTTGTGTCATACAACCTTTGTGCCACCAAGGAATTTGTTGCAGAGACTATTAGGCCTTCAACCCCAGTTTCCACTTGGGTATAATGCTCCTCCCCGTCTAGTTCCAGTTCATAGCCCTCTGAGTCCCCTTATCGACTCTTCTCTGGTTCATCTGATTCCTCATCTGATTCCAAGCCTTCTTCACCGCATATCATCACCATGTCTAGACACACAGCTGGTGCAGGAACCCAACCTGGTGTTGGCTCCAGTTCTATCTTGGTTGGTTTCTCCTTCAAAGAAACAAACTTCTGCAAGATTTATCATTCCATATACATGTTAACTACAGTCAAACATGTAAACTTTCAGTAAACAAAGGCATCTTGCACCAAGACCCCATACTCCAACTTCGAAGAGCATCAACAGTACTATAATCCACTTGAAGTACATAAACAAGTATCTTATCCAAAACACATAGAGAAAAGAGGAATAAAAGCTACAACACTGATGTAATAGTTGTTGCAAAAAGCACATGGATGTAGGAAAAACCTTGCAATGTCATTTTCATCTTCAAACTCCTCCATAAACTGATTCAACTCTTAGGTTGACCATGGCACCCATAGAATTCGATCTACAACTAGCATATCTAGAAGTTCTCCTTTGATTTTGAAACCTATTCCAATGAGTCTAGAATGCTAAAAAATGCCTACCTAGCATCTTTGTGAGCTCAATTTGGTCGAAAATTGAGAAAGTTATGGCCTCTCCTAGTTTTCCTACTATTCGTTCCACAATTTTGCCAAAATCCGGCACTGATCCTACAATTTCGCCCCAAAAAGCACTGACTGGGAAAAAAATTTAGTGTGCAGCGGGTGAAATTGTAGGACAGTTAAAAATTATTATAACCCCATGTGGTCATAAAAAATGGTAAGTGACCCTGGTCACATGGCGCAGTTAGGCTAACTGAGCTCCAGGCGGTGGTATAAAAAGGTTAAGTCTGACGGCTTATCGTTGTTCACAAGGAACGATTTGTTTGTGGTCTCATTTGGTGGTTTCCACTAACCGTTAGCTCCAACATCAGCCATTAGGAGTGGCCACATGGAAAAACCGTCGGCAGTTAACCACTGGTGGTCTTGTCCCCCAATCTCGCAGACAATCGACTTCAAATGTAACCCGTGACATAGTAGGGTTAAGAAAAATCACACAAGTGAGTTGGTAATGCCATTGAATGTTGGTAGGGAGGCTGTAAGGTCGATCATGGTGTTCACCATATCCGCCATACCAAACTTTAACCAGCCACGAGGATGACATGTGGCGACCTCAAGCTTAGCCATGTGTCACCTCCTCATTGACCCCAAACAAAACACATGGAAAAATAGAGTGATGCCACCATGCCTGAAGAATATTCTAGAGGAATATACCATAGGAATATAATAAAGATATTCCTTTTTTTTACTGTGTTGTACGGCTGCCTAGTCAGCATCCCTGTCATCACCTGCAAAATATTTACCTATTTGAGCAAATGACTAGCACACCATAACTTTCTCATATGAAGTCAGATTTGAGCAAAACGATATGTGCCAGATTAAAAATGATGAGCTATATACAAATTATTTGGTTTTGTTTCAATCCGAGAACCTGTATTTTTGAGCTAAAATTTAAGTGCATGATCAATCTGGCAATCCAAAGCTCAACCAAATGAAAAAACTACATCACACCATGGCTATCTGGAAAGGGCAAGGTGAGGATAAAACCACTATCACACCTAGAAAAACACATTGACCCATGACATCAAAATAACCAAATACTTACATGTATGTACCATGCATTCACCAACGAACTGAGAAATCACACATGCAGCCTGTTACCTACAAGTATTCCCGCTGAAGCTACTTGATCCAACTTCTTCTTGGTTGTTACATTGCTTTCATTTTCTTCATTGTCCTTCCTTTCTCCAATGCTAGATTGCTCCAAGAATGCTCTAAGTGTGCAATAGTTTGAGAGAGAGAAAATAGAAGATATCTCCAAGATAAAACTTACAAAATGTTATGAATTGATCATCACAATCCTTTTTATTATTGACGCCTCTATTTTCTCCAATTTCCTCTATTTTCCTCTCATCCAATTTTGTGACCTTTCACCTCCATTTTCTCCTAATTTCATTTATTTTCATAAATAAAATACCAATTAATGCCACTTTTCCTTTCAAATGCCTTTGCCAATTTCCTTAACCATAATAAACCAAATGAAAACCCACTAGGATATTTTTCCCAACATTCATCTTGGAGTACATGTCCCATGATCTTGGTCTTATTTTTCCTTTATTAACTTTATTACATGAAATTTTAAGCCTAGGCTATTACAGACCCCTCCCCCTTAGGTAAACACAATCCATAGGTGTTCTATGACACCTATGATCAACAAGACTACTGAAAATCAAAACATACTACCCATGGAAAATTATAAATTAGCTTGATGTAGTATTTACAATGAACAACAAACTGGATAGAAAACCAACATGACAAAAATGACAACCATATCTCTTATTTGGAGCTTTACACCATAGCACATTATGGTATTTATAATAAAAAACCATACAGAAATATGTACGTATACCAACAATTATTTGCCTCAACCGATAAATAATGACGTATACATAGCCCGCATCTAATCAGCAATCTCCCATGTAGCTTCATCAAGCCCAAAGTGCTTCCACTACACTTTAACTTTCTTGATTTCTCTATTTCAAAGCATTAGTTGTTTCCATTGCAATATGCATTGATGTTTTGGCTGGAATTCTTCTTCTAGCTCCAACTGAAATATAAACTAGTCAATCACATTATCAACATCCATCACATATCTTTAAAGCAATGACACATGGAAAACATCATGGAATTTCGTTTTCAACAGCGGTGCAAGTCTGTAGGCCACTAATATAGTCCTCTCAAGGATATTTAAAGGCTCGCAATACTGACATGTGAGCTTAGTACATGACCCAATCCTCAAGGAGATATTCTTGATCTTGATGCACAAGTACACATTCTCCTAAACCTTAAACTAATTAATGACCCCGTGATGATCTGCATAATTCTTCTTATTGTCTTGTGTTGCTTTTATATTCTTGTTTATAACCTACCTTTCCTATTCCATATCTACCAACATGTATGTTTCAATCAATACCTTGTTCACTAGATCACTCCAATTGATGGGAGCATTGCAACTCTACCCATAAAGTGCCTCAAATGGACTCATCTTCAAGGATTTTGGATACCCATTGTTATAGAAAAAATCAACCAGTGGAAGATACTCCTCCCACCTCTTCTGTAGGTGCATGACATACACTCTAAACATGTCCTATAGAATAATGTCAAACCTCTTTATCTGCCCATTTGTTCGTGAATGATAATTTGTACTGAAGGCTAAATTTGTACCCAACCTTAAAAATAACTCCTTCCAAAATCTAGAAGTGAACTTGGCATATCTGTCAGATACAATCTTCTTAGGAATACCATGCAATCTCACTATTTCCTAGATAATGACACGAGCTACCTCACTAGCTAAATAAGTAGACTATAACGACTATGGAGTGAGATACCTTAGTCAACCTATCCACCACAACCATAATGGAATCATGTTGTCTAGATGTCTTTGGGAAACCTATAATGGAAACCATAGAAATGACCTCCCATTTTAACTCTCAAATTAGAATCAGCTGCAATAAATCACCTGCATGCTTACACTATGCTTTTACTTGTTAACAATCCAAACACCTGGTGACGAAATCAGCTACCTCTTTCTTTAGATTTGGCTAGTAATAGAACTTCTTAATCATTGTCAACGTCTTCTGATACCCCTGGTGGCCTGGATATGGCTTTAAATGGAATTCCCTCAAGATAAACTTCTTGAGTTGTTGTCTGACACATCTATCTTGTCCCAAAATTTGACCAAACCATTTTCTTTGAATTGATAATCCACATCCTGGTTACATGTAACCCACTATGGTAATATATGCTTAAGCTCCCTGTACCTATCATCATGTTGTCTTTCTTGTAAAATATAATCCTGTAAATCTATCCCATATGTACTCATAGTTGTTATGTGATTCACCTACACTCTTCTGCTAAGACCATTTGCAACACGGTTCTCCTTTCCCTTGATATACGTAATCTCGAAGTCAGAGTCACTAAGCATGGCCAACCTTCTAGCTTGCCTAGTATTTAGACATGTTTGGTCAAACAAGTATCTTAGCCTAATGTGATCACTCATCAACACAAACCTCCTTCCAAGAAGATAGTGCCTCCACATCTTCAATGCATAAATGATCACTACCAACTCAAGATGATGTGTCACATAATTCTTCTCATGCACATTCAATTCCCTTGACTTGTCGCAAACCACCTGACCCTCCTATTTCAAGACTCCACCAATTCCCCTCTTGTAAGCATATGTACACACCACAAACTATTTATCTAGATCTACAATATTTAGAACTGGAGCATTTGTAAGCATCTACTTCAACTACTCAAAACTAGATGCACATTCCTCTCTCCATTCTAATTTCTTTCCTTTTCTCTGCAATGATGCAATAGGATAGTAAATCCATGAAAAGTTCCTCATGAACCTCCTATAATAACATACTAACCCCATGCATGATTTGACCTCATCGACATTGTTAGAAGTTTCCCATTCCGTGATAGCTTTGATCTTTTCTGGATCCACTATTATGCCTTCCTTGGAAACAACATATCCCTAGTAATGTACATTTGTCTCAAAGAAACTTCACTTACTAAAATTAGCATACAACTCATGCTCTCTTAGAAATATCGGTATTTTTTCTAAGTATTCAACATGCTCTTCCTCATTCTTAGAATATATCAATATATAACCAACGAATACAATAGAAAACTTGTCCAGATAAAGACACAACACATTATTCATGAAACACGTGAAAATAGTTGGAGCATTAGTCAAACCAAAAGAAACCACAACAAACTGATAATTCCCATACCTAGTCTAGAAAATAGTCGTGTAGATGTACTCTTATTTGGTGCATACTTAATGATATCTTGATCTCAAATAAATATTCAAGAACATTGTTTCTCTCTTCAACTGATCAAACAACTTATCGATCTTCAACAATGGGTATCTGTTCTTGATTGTTACCTTGTTCAACTTCCTATAATCAATTCACAACCTGAGAGTACTATACTTCTTCTTCACAAGAAACATTCGTGCACCCCAAGGAAACAAACTTGGCCTATTGCAGCCCTTGTCAATAATTTCCTTCAAGTACAACTTCAATTCCACTATCTTTGGAGTGGTCATCCTGTAAGGTGTCTTTGATGTTGGTGTTGCCTCTACTTCCAACCCAATAGAAAATTCCACTTCCCTCTGAGGCAGTAACTCTAAAATATTTGCTGGAAATACATCCTAAAAATGTTATAAAATCAAAAACCTCTTCAAGACTTCTACATCCTCAACATCCTTACCTTTATCACTAGAAATATGCACAACAAATAATACACACCCTTTCCTGTGGTTGCACTTTATCTGCATAGTTGTAACCATTCTAACTGATGATGCCTTCCTCTTAGCCTGCAATTTTCTCTATTCTCCATTGTCATCCAATCAATGAATAGATTTTTCATAGCAATCCACCTTAGTCCTATGAAGATACAACCAATCCATACCTAGAAGTATATTATATAATCCCAATGGAAGCACATTAAGATGTGTTGATGTATTCATACCATTTAGCACAAATGCATAATATCTTACCCAATGACGAACACTTTTCTTAGTACCTATAGCCAACTGCACCAACCAAGACTCTTTATGAACTTCTTTTTCAAACCACACTTATCCACCAAGTCAAGATTAACATAACTATAATTAGATCTAAGGTCAATCTAAATATAAACAACTCAATCACATAGCTTACCTTCCATCTCAATAATATATCCCTAATGATCATCCTACCTATTATCTAATGTTGCATAGATCCATGGAATACTTTTTCCAACATCCCCAATTATTTCCTCCTCCTAAGAATTATAGATGTGAGGCCTACCACCCTAATACGATGGAAAATTATTCTTGAGATTCTCCTTGCCACATATACAACACTGTAACTGTCTCCTACCATCACATCTATTATGTTGCTCTCCAGGCTGCAATCCATGTCCCTTCTCAACTGCATTAAACTTCTTGTAAGGAGCAACATTCTCTTTCTCACATGCATCCTAAGGTTTTGTTCTCTTTGGTGGCCATTTACCTTCAATATTGTCATTCCCTTTCCAAACCTGCTTATATTTTGCCTTACACTTTGATTGCTCATAACAGTGCTTCAACTTCCAGATGACTTCCTCTAGCAACCGAGGTTCATCATACTTAATCCAATCCTTAAATTCTAATAGTAATTCTCTAACAAATCTTTGAACTTTGGGTTTCTCATATTTAAGATATGGAACATACCTCAATAACTCCAAGAACTTAAATGTGCACTCCTCACCTATCATTGCTCCCATCTTCATCTCATAGATGTCCTTGGCTTCACTGTCGTAGCACCTCTCTGAAAAATACTTCATCCTGAAGAGTCTCATGAATTCATGGCAACTCAACTCCTATGTCTTGATGCCTTTGACATGCTTCACATCTTCCCACCAGAGGTATGCTTTCCTTTTGATATTGAAAATAGATATGATGGCCTCCATGCACTTTGTCTAATCATGTCTCTCAAAGAACTTCTTAATTCCAGGTAACCATGCCTCTGCATATTCCCGTTTCTTCAACTATATATCGAATGTAGGTGGCTTAGCTTTCTTGAATTCATCCAGAATGTATCCCCTGCCACTCCTCCTATAAGGATGATAGTGATGATGACCATGATACCTGTCTAAACCAAAACTAGGATAAAATCCATATCCACTACCTCTCCTACCAGGTGTATACAAGAATCTACCATCTTTGACTGTGTCATCTCTATCTTACCTATGACTACCATGATATCTACTACCATATGTTCCAATAGTCTTTTCCTCATGCCCATAACTGGTCTGTGGTTGTCCAGGTCTTTGTAATTTTGATAAACTCTAAAGGATAACTACATTGGCCTCTGCTTCTTTCTCATGTTCCCTAGAAAGTTATTCCTAGTACTAAATGATCTTGTCATTATCTACTTTGCAACTTATGATTTCTACCTTTAAATCTATCAAAGTGTCTACTATGTCTGAAGAGTACCCCTATCTTGGCTGCTCATCTGATCTATAGGGAGAGTCTCATGAACTCTGATCCACCATTTCTCTATTCATCTTTGATATTATTCTTCCTACAAACATACCATGTC
The DNA here is from genome assembly GCA_031772625.1 of Pinus tabuliformis. Lineage (NCBI taxonomy): Eukaryota > Viridiplantae > Streptophyta > Pinopsida > Pinales > Pinaceae > Pinus > Pinus tabuliformis. The sequence continues at coordinate 1,416,031,815 of CM062817.1, read as the reverse complement.
AGATAACCAAATATAACATAATCAGTATATCTTAGTGAAGTTTAGGGGAGCCTATTTCGTCTACAGAATTAGTCCATATTAGAATGATACATGTATTTATATAATCGTATCAATAATATGACATCATTCTAGTTTCCATGCATGATGTCACAAACTATAACACTGACTAGATAATATGCATGCATAACAAACATATAGAAAACTGACATGCATGCATGACAAACACATTCTTCCCACTGAGTCCAAGTATTGAACCATACTTTGATACCAACCTATAACCACCCCTCCCACATTTACCAACTTTCACTGGCCTACCAAGGTAAACATGAGCTAAGGGATACTATGACATGACTCAACTTCCTAAGTACAATTAAGGAAGTTGAATTGACAAACTGAGACTTTACTGACCATCCACAACATCCCATAGGTGTTATAGGGATCCACAGAGGTTGAGAAACCATCTCAAGAGACCAAGCCATGAGTTTTACCCCTCCATCTTTTCCCTAGGCCCTCACCTCACTGAAACCAAGGCCTCCATGTGATTGGGAGCCTCCAACTGCATGCACAAGCTTGCATCCATGTAGTTGCAACCCAAACTTCCCAATTAGGAGCATGCGGTATCAGATTCTGAGCCTAAATTCTAGGTTAGCGTTGAGACCACTGCCCAAAACTTCTTGTAACTTCTTAGATGCATAAATGACATAACAGAAAATCTAGGCACACAAATTTGAAAGTAACACTTGACCTAATCAAGCCTAACTAGGACAGTAATTTCGTCAAACACATCAAGAACATGTAATCTATAGGTCATGAATGCATATATAAACACGGGGGTTTGATACTTATCTGAGAATAATCAAGAAGGATTAATTCCCTCTCATAATAGTTGTAATAACATTTGTTAGGTCATGCATTCATTAATCGTTAATGAACAAATCAAACACATCAAGTGCCATAGCTAGAACCTATTATGGAACCATGCTTATAACCAACATATAATCAAAATAATAACAATAATAGAATAATCATCAAAGCCACATAATCACAAGTAAAATTCCTCATGAAATACAAGAGGAAAATATCTCTTATTAACATATGCAAAAGTCAATCAAGTTCGGGACTTCCACGTACCACTTTACCATACATTGAGCTAAACCAAATATTTCTTTCATCCAATCACCCTTGTTCCATATTCCAAGCATGAATGTGGAACTCAACACAAAAAAACCAAGTTTCCTGGAAATTAAATGTTAAATTGGCAACTAGGGCCAAACTCCACGTGGGCCGACTTATTTATAGCAGCTGTATTTTTATTCGATCCCTCTCGTTGAGAGGTGTAGGATTGATCCAAAGATCATCCGATTCTGATAAGTATTTAGGGAGATATGAATTTATTTTGTTTATGTAATTATTATCAAGCTGACCAACCCTTATGTAGGCTCTAGAAGCCCAACCGACGTGTCTATTCATCATCCTCGTTGTGGTATAAATAGATGAGGATTTGATATCATTTACACACTCTTCGTGTGATTTGCTCCTCACCACGTCTTCGGTTTTTGGTGAAGGAGAGACAGACAAGAAGATACATTCGATGATGCCATAGATTATGCGTGGATGATGCCCTAGCTATATACGCAACAAACATTTTACACGCACAGCTAGCCCTACTACACGCAGGAATACAACGCAGCAAACATGTTACACGCACAACATGCCCTATACTCTACACGTAGGCATTCAACGCAGTCATATAATATGGATCTATATGCAGTGATAAAACCAGTGCAATAAAGCAAAATTAACACTTTAGGACTCTTGCATCTATGGATTAGCTTGCTATAGGACTCTCGCATCTATGGATATTGACCTGGCATTTTTTAGTTCACACATCATGTTATGGCATCAATTCAAATCGCAGAAGTCTTGTATGCATTACAGAGGAGTTATATTAGCCAAATAAGTTTTATACAATATTATATAGGTCACAGAGGTCCTGTACACGTCGCAGAAGTCTTGTACGCATCGCAGAGGAGTTATATTAGCCGCAGAAGTTTTATACAATATTATATAACTCACAGAGGTCCTATACACATTACAGAAGTCTTGTATGCATCGCAGAGGAGTGATATTAGCCGCGGACGTTTTATACAATGTTATACAAGTCACAGAGGTCCTATACACATCGCAGAGGTTGTATATATACACGCAGAGGATGCCAAAGACTCTTATATATAAAAACAAAGTATGCATATGTCTCTTATGTATATTCTCCGAGGCTACGGAGGTTTTATACAATTGCATTGGTATATGGTCTCACATTCGTCTCTTTGATGTGGTATGACATTCGCATGATATCACTAGTTATAATGCCATATGATTACATCCCTCAATGGCATATGATCACGATACTGTGATGGTATGTGATATTGCTCTGGTGTGAAAATTGATAGAAAGATGTATGGAATCAGCATTATATGACAGGGTCTCGATATGTATGATCTTTCTCCAGTAGTATATATGGTCTTAATATGTATGATCTCGCTAGTTAAGTATATATGGTCTCAATATGTATGATCTTGCTCTAGCAGTATATAGGGTCTTAATATGTATCTGGTCTTGATGTGTATGGTCTTTATATATATGCTAGACTGTACAGACGATGGCCAGTGATCGCTGGACAATATACGCTATAGTATATAAGTTATATATATACGCTGGACATGTATATATGCTGGGTAGCCATGATTATATATACACTTTTCATGGTTAGTAATCACAAGTATGGGTTGTATGATGGAATCATGAAGTAGCACGACACATGGGCAACATGAAGTATGAAGTCATGGACAATTCGATGTATGGGCAGTACAATGATCATGAACAGCATGAAGATGCATGATGCAGCATCATGGTGCTACATGGTAAGGTGCAGCAGATGAACGAAATGGATGGGTGAAGTCGTCACCTGGGAGATTCAGTTGAAGCAAAATGTCTTCAACTGATCTCATTGTTATAGGAAATAAACTATGCTGAGATCCAGATAAGTCAAAGTGTTGACTTATGTTGTAAATGTATTATATCTCTCTCTCTATATTTCTCTGCTGAAATTTGAAGATAAAATAAGATTTGATCAAAGGGTTTCCCCACACATTGTGGGGTTTGTCCCTGGCTCACACCATATCTTGTGTCCTCTTGTCTTGGCTTGTCTTCTGCGTTTTATATTTATGTTCTATCTGCAGTTTATCGTAATGCTGATGTCATTGCTAACTGTGAAAATTTAAATAAATTGCTCTAGCATAGAACATACCTAATATTAACATGGTGTCAGAGCTGAGGTGAAGATAATGCCCAAGAAAGAGTGAAAGAGCAATCACTAAAGACAGTAGGGACAAGACAGAAGGATCAATGGGTTTCTCATAATTCAGCTAGGGTGAAGTCAAAGCAGAGAATGTTATTAGAATGGCGCATCAAAAGATTCAAATGGTCCATCTTAAGATCACTTCATTAGGAAGTTCGGATCTGAGGTTGGAAGGAAAGGCGGATGCCTTGTTGAAATAAGTTCGGTTGTTATGCGAAGGAGTGTCTGAATGGCAGAGACACATCTCTTGATGAAGATAACAATCATTCCTGGTACATCTTCAATGATCAAAAGAATGACTGGTAATGCAGGTCATCAAGGAAATGGTCGACTCTTCCACGAAAGCAAGGAACCCCAAAATCTCTTTTATGTACCTGATCGAACCTGATGTCCATCTCGGAAATGGAATTCAAAGGTTACAGGGTGGCACTTATCGATGTAAAGGTACGTGTTTGAAAATAGATATTTTAAAGATGTTTTTGAGTTCAGGGTTGTATCAAGTTGCAGGAAGTCCACTGGGGACCATGTCCATTGACTCAGCACCGGAGGTCTGTCAGTCAGATGGTGACTAGGATGCATGAATTCAAAAAGAAGCATGAAGGTACATGTACCGAAGGAAAATATTATAAGGGGACCATTCCCCTCATGCAGCAGGTTCACAGGTTTGGAACAACCTAAGGAGTTTGAGAATCATGATCAAGGAATCTCATGTGTACAAGTGGAAGAAAGCCCTCTATGGCTTGAAGAAAAACACCTCGGGCATAGTATGAGAGGATTGATAGCTATCTAATGCAGCTGAAATTCACTAGGAGTGAAACTAATCCAAACCATTACTCGAAGGTTGTGGATGATAAACCTCTCGTACCGACACCTATGTCTGACAGGTGCAGACCCTATCATTTATAGGAGATAGAGGGAGTTGGATTCTGAATGTGGGAAGATAAGTTGCAAGCTTGTGACTGCCTCGAGGATCTTAACTTTCAGAAGTTATATGGTAATGATGTCGGACCAGATTTAGGAAATGCCTCTGAGTTTCATAAACTCATTCGCGTTGATGTTTTTGGAGAACCTCTGTCCGGAAATCTGTGTTGCAGTTAGCATGGTGAGCTCATATTTGGTTGAGCCTCACTAGATTGGTGCCAAGAATCTTCTAAGATATCTTTAGGGCACAATCTCTCATGAATTGAGATACACTACCAGAAATATGAAACCACATGATTATTCAAATGATGAGTGGGCAGGCAGTATGGAGGATCACTAGAGCACTTCTTCGTGTTGTTTCTCTTTGGAATCTACCTCGATATCCTGGATGAGTAGGAAGTAGAAGTCGGTGACTCTGAGCACCAGCAAGGCAGAATGCATTGCTAATAGTATGGCCTTCTGTGAGCTCTTCAGTGAGCTGTTTGTACATATGATGAATACCACTGTGATTTTCTGTGACAACCAGAGATGGGATTCGATTATTGAGGAATCCCGTATTTGACAATTTCTCTAGCAGATAGACATCAAGTACTACCTTATCTGGGATATGGTAAGTCGATGATCAAGGAGGCTCCATCGCACTGAGATGATGTACAGGACAAAGCCCTGAGGAAAGACGAAATTTGTGATTTTCCCGAACGACTTGGAGTCATCGAGAGACCTTTGTAAAAGGATCCTGCATGTTGCATACATTGAGCTCTGGGAGCTTTGGGGGGCTTGCAGTTCTAATGTATCAACATACGACCACAGGGTGACTCACCCTCCCCTAGTGGTGCGTGCTGGAACAAGATGATTGGCTCTCTTGTGGGACAAGATGATTCCCTCTCTTGTGTAGCAGGATGATTAAGTTCTCCTGTGAGGCCTGGATTGATGTGTTCTCCATGGCGATTGTAGCAGGATTGATGTGTTCTCTTGTGAGGCCTGGATTGATGTGTTCTCCATGTTAGCCTGGATTGATGTGTTCTCCATGGCGATTGTAGCAGGATTGATGTGTTCTCCTGTGAGGATAGGATTGATTAAGTTCTCATGTCGAGGCATCCTACCCATGTAGTTTGGGACTCATGGGAAGTGCCTCTCATCTTATCAATGAGTAGGGAAATGAAGCTAGGGACCATAGTAGTACTGATGGATGCATCGTTGTATCTACCGTACTCTCTACGCTAGGATGTCCTCCATTGGCCTAGGACCAGTGGTAGGAGTTGTACATACTATGACGCTGACTTCGGGTCGGTTGAGACTGGTCTGGGACCAGTGGTACATACTCTGAGACTGACTTCGTGTCAGTGTAGGACTGGTCTGGGACCAGTGAGAGTTGTACATACTATGACGCTGACTTCGGGTCAGTTGAGACTGGTCTGGGACCAGTAGTACACTCTCTGAGCCTGCAATACTGGTATAGGACTAGTGGTAGGAGTTGTACATACTATGACGCTGACTTCGGGTCGGCTGAGACTGGTCTGGGACTAGTGGTACATACTCCGAGACTGACTTCGTGTCAGTGCATGACTGGTCTGGGACTAGTGAGAGTCATACATACTATGACACTAACTTCGGGTCGGTTGAGACTGGTCTGGGACCAGTAGTACACTCTCTGAGCCTGCGATACTGGTCTAGGACTAGTGGTAGGAGTTGTACATACTATGACGCTGACTTCAGGTCAACTGAGACTGGTCTGGGACCAGTGGTACATACTCCAAGACTGACTTCATGTCAGTGCAGTACTGGTCTAGGACCAGTGAGAGTGGTACATTCTATGATGCTGATTTCGGGTCCGCTGAGACTGGTCTAGGACTAGTGGTACACTCTCTGAGACTACGATATTGGTCTGGGACCAATGGTACACTCTTTGAGACTGCGATATTGGTCTGGGACCAGTAGTAGGAGTGGTACCTACTATGATACTGACTTTGGGTCGATTGAGACTGGTCTGGGACCAGTGGTATGCACTCTGAGTCTGACGTTGGGTCAGTGGAGAATGGTATGAGACATTCTCGATCAATTATTCTTCTTCATAGTTCAGCAGCGCTGAGCAGAGTTGAGTAGAGCAGAGCTAGTAGAGCCAGCAGCACTGAGCAGAGCTGAGCAGAGGAGAACTTGTAGAGCCAGCAGCATTGAGCAGAGCAGAGCCAGTGGAGCTGAGCAGAGCTAGCAGAGCCAGCAGTGCTGCGTAGAGCTGAGCTAGCAGAGCTGAGCAGAGCTAGGAAAGCTAGCAGAGCAGAGTAGAGTAGAGCAGAGTTGGGCAGAACAGTGCAGGGCACTGATGGCAGAGATACTACAGTCGGACTTATGGATCAATGGATGGAGTTCTCCCTAGTTGAGAGGGAGTGTTAAATTGGCAACTAGGGCCAAACTCCATGTTGGTTGTCTTATTTATGGCAGCTGATATTTTTATTGGATCCCTCTCGTCGAGAGGTGTAGGATTGATCCAAAGATCATTCGATTTCGATAATTATTTATGGAGATATGAATTTATTTTGTTTATGTAATTATTATCAAGCTGACCAGCCCTTATGTAGGATCTAGAAGCCCAACCAATGTGTCTATTCATCATCCTTGTTGTGGTATAAATAGATGAGGATTTGACATCATTTACATACTCTTCGTGTGATCTTCTCCTCACCACGTCTTGGGTTTTTGGTGAACGAGAGGCACATAAGAAGATACATTCGATGATGCCATAGCTTATGCGTGGATGATGCCCTAGCTATATATGCAGTAAACATTTTACACACACAGCTAGCCCTACTACACGCAGGCATACAACGCAGCAAACATGTTACACGCACAGCATGCCCTATACTCTACACATAGGCATTCAACGCAGTCATATAATATGGATCTATACGCAGTTATGAAACCAGTGCAATGAAGCAAAATTAACACTTCAGGACTCTTGCATCTATGTATTAGCTTGCTACAGGACTCTCGCATCTATGGATAATGACCTGGCATTTTTGAGTTCACACATCATGTTATGGCATCAATTCAAATCGCAGAAGTCTTGTATGGATTGCAGAGGAGTTATATTAGCCGCAGAAGTTTTATACAATATTATATAGGTCACAGAGGTCCTATGCACGTCGCAGAAGACTTGTACGCATTACAGAGGAGTTATATTAGCCGCGGAAGTTTTATACAATATTATATAACTCACAGAGGTCCTATACACATCGCAGAAGTCTTGTATGCATCGCAGAGGAGTGATATTAGCTGCGGAGGTTTTATACAATGTTATACAAGTCACAGAGGTCCTGTACACATCAAAAAGGTTGTATATATACACGTAGAGGATGCCAAAGACTCTTATATATACAAATAGAGTATGCAAATGTCTCTTATGTATATTCGTTGATGCTGCAGATGTTTTATACAATCGCATTGGTATATGGTCTCACATTCATCTCTTTGATGTGGTATGACATTCACATGATATCCTTGGTTATAATGGCATACGATTACATCCCTCAATGGCATATGATCGCGATACTGTGATGGTATGTGATATTGCTCTGGTGTGAAAATTGATACAAAGATGTATGGCATCAACGTTATATGATAGGGTCTCGATATGTATGATCTTGCTCCAGCAGTATATATGGTCTTAATATGTATGATCTCGCTACTTAAGTATATATGGTCTCGATATGTATGATCTTGCTCCAGCAGTATATAGGGTCTTAATATGTATCTGGTCTTGATGTGTATGGTCTTTATATATACGCTAGACTGTACAGACGATGGGCAGTAATCGCTGGACAATATACGCTATAGTACATAAGTTATATATATACGCTGGACATGTATATACGCTGGGCAGTCATGATTATATATACACTTGTCATGGTTAGTAATCACAAGTATGGGTTGTATGATGAAATCATGAAGTAGCACGACACATGGGCAGCATGAAGTATGAAGTCATGGACAATTCGATGTATGGGCAGTACAATGATCATGAACAGCATGAAGATGCGTGATGCAGCATGATGGTGCTACACGGTAAGGTGCAGTAGATGAACGAAATGGATAGGTGAAGTCGTCACTTGGGAGATTCAGTTGAAGCAGAATGTCTTCAACTGATCTCATTGTTATAGGAAATAAACTATGCTCAGATCCAGATAAGTCAAAGTGTTGACTTCTATTGTAAATGTATTATCTCTCTCTCTCTCTCTCTTTCTCTGCTAAACTTTGAAGATAAAAGAGGATTTGATCAAAGGGTTTCCCCACACATTTTGGGGTTTTTCCCTGGCTCATGCCATATCTTGTGTCCTCTTGTCTTGTCTTGTCTTCTGTGTTTTATATTTATGTTCTATCTGCAGTTTATCATAATGCTGATGTGATTGCTAACTGTGAAAATTTAAATAAATTGCTCTAGCATAGAACATACCTAATCTTAACATTAAACCACCTCCACCCTCAAGCTTTACTTCAATCCCACCAAATCTAGTAAATTGATTCCTAGGCCCAAAACAAGCTTAGATGCGTCAAAGATTTTTCACCAATACCTTGAGAAATTTTTCTGTCTCTACCCTCAGTGTTTACTGAAATCCTACCAAAAACGGTCAAGGGATTCCTATGCCCTTTGGAATTTTTGTGAGACCACCTGACCCAGTTCCAAAACTATCTGACAATCCAAAGCTCAACTGAATGAAAGAACCCCATGACACCATGACTATCCGAAGATGGCGAGGCAAGGATGAAACCACTATCACACCTAGAAAAACCCATGCCCGTGACAACAAAAGAACCAAATACTTACGTGCATCTACCATGCATTTACCAACTAGCTAGGAAATCACACATGTAACCTATTACCTGCAAGTATTCTCGTTGAAGCTACTTGATCCAACTTTTCCTTGCTTGTTCCTTTGCTTTCCTTTGCCTCATTTCCCTTTCTTTCTCCAATGCTAGAGTGCACCAAGAATGTTCCTAGTGTGATGTAATATGACAAAGAGAGAATAGAAGATACGTCCAAGAAAAAAGTGAAAAAATCTTGTGAATTGATCCTCATAAGTGTTTTTATTATTGAGGCCTCTATTTTCTCCAATTTCCTCTATTTTCCTTTAATTTTCCTCTTATGCAATTTTGTCACCTTTCACCTCCCTTTTCTCCTAATTTCTTTTATTTTCATAAATAAAATGTCAATTAATGCCAGTTTGTCTTTCAAATTCCTTTGACAATTTCCTTAACCATAATAAACCAAATGAATACCCATTAGGATGTCTTTTGCAACATTCAACTTGGAATACATGTCCCATGATCTTGGTCTTATTTTACCTTTATTAACTTTATTGCATGAACTTTTAACCGAGGGTTGTTACAATACCGCATGCCCAAAACATTATAATATATTTTTTAATTAAATTGAAACTCAAAAAGGGCATAACTATCTTTGAGATCAATATTAGCATGTATTACTAAATTATTCCATGGATACCCTGTTAAAGATTAAATCCTACCATCCACCTATTAATTATTGATAATTAACATAAAATTTTGAAAGCACCATTCCAAAATAGACACACCTATAACGTAATTAACAAATGATATGTAGTAGTTTTGTGGCCTCAAAATTCTGTTGTCGAAACATGGGGATAACCACCCGGTCCGAACCTTAAGATAGCTCCTTTTCTGTTTAAAGTGGTGGCTTTGACTGGGGATAATGGGACTAGTTTCCCAGTGTGGGTTTTAAGATGAGAGTGGGTGGTTTATGAGTGCTTTGCGATAGAAAAATGATAATCTAAGTGACCCATTCTAAAATGAAATTTCTCTAACTAACTTATTTTAATATAAACCCGGGAGTTCTTGTGTGATATGCGATCTAAAAGGATATCTATTTAGCATGTTATAATAAAGATTGAACACAACTAAATAGAGATGATAACATAAAAGATAATTCCTTTGACTAAATAGTTAGTCAAAGGAATTTACAAAACATATCGCATATATGATGAGTTATATACGAAAATCACAACTTCAGCTAGGCATCATACAAAAGTGCAATTAACGCGTAACAGAAATAATAAATCTCACCTATAATCCATAAAGGTAAAGTTTTTCCACTAATTAAATGTAAACAAAATCAATCATACATGATAATAGCACCATATGTGTGAAGTCCTGCTCATTTGCCAAATGACATAGACCAGCTTCTTTCTTCAAATCAAATTGTCTCCCAAGAATACAAAAGTGCATCAACAAAGGAAAGTAGTATGATATCTAAAAGAAACGATCATGTTCCATCATTTCACCAAAGCATTCCCAAACTTACAATGGTACATTCTTTGCAAAAATTTTTTATAAAATTCTAGACCCTTCTCTAAATGCATGACAAGGGTATAAATACTACTCTAACTAAAAGTGAAAAAATAGATTATACAAAATTTGAGGAGGTTTCGAACAACCTTCCTCCTAACTAGGTAACTAACTCCAAAAATAAACAGAGGCTAAATAAAAAAAACTAAGAGGATGACTTGCTATCTGCCAGCTTTTCCTTTAATTCACAAATATTGGTCATCGGTAGGATTTGAAGAGGTGGCTTGAATGAGTCATGAGATATCTGGTGAAGATCGCATTGATGAGTGGTGGAAACATCCTTTGAGTCATGTGAAGGGAACAGTTGAGAGTCATAATTTGGCTATGTGGCTTAACCAGATATTGCCAATACAACTCCCGGTTGGTCATGGTTAGTTTCACAATTGCTTCCCTCTGAATCCCCGCCTTCTCTTGCTAGTCTTTATACAAAGCAGTTAAATCATGAATTTCTTTCGTATTTTCTTACTTGACGAGATTGGTGGCGAATAGGATGTGGTTCACTACTTTGACGATGTTCTTTGGTACTCCAGCTGCCCTTGCAACTGCTAGCTCAGCCTCTTCGATTCTGGCATCCCAATCTGTTAAGAGGATGTATTTATGAGTTTCTTCAATCTCAGGTAGATTGGCCTTCTTTCCATCTTCTGTTTCCTGCCACTCAATGAACTCCGAGATTTTGGTGTTTAAATCATTACACTTCATTCTCTAGTCAATTGCGTTGTCTATCAACTAGTCGCTAGTAGTCAGATAGGGAGTAACATGTGACATCTTTTGGCATAAATACTCTTCCTGTCTCACGAGAAGAGAATTTAATTCCAAGGCCTATTTGGTGAACACCTAAGTGGTGGGAACGTCCTTTTATATTTCCATGGTTTTTTGTACTTCCTGGAGTTGCATGTTTTTGGCTGATATATCGGCCTCATGGCTAATTTTCAAGACCTCCATGTCTTGTTGCAATTTCTTTAGTTGTTCCACCACCTTCCTATTTGTGCTTGCTTTCTCTGCCTCAAGCTCTTGTTTGAGCTGCACAATTCTCTCCTCTTTCTCCCTTAGTACAGTAAATACCTCAGTAGCCTTATCCATAGTGGCCAATGTGTATGCTCCCATGAACTGCGATAGTGTAGTCAAGTTCTTGGTTGGATTGAAAGGAATGTCCTTCTAGACAATGTCCATGGGCTCGTTTCCAGGTGGAAATTCAGGTGCATCTACCCTTCTCCTTTTCCTCTGCCTTCTAACTATAGCCTTGTGGAGAGGGCTATCGAATACATCAAGTGGAGGTATTTTAGTCACTCTGAGAACAAACTCTGATTTGGGCAGAGCAAGGATAATTTCAGTATGCTGGGACGTTGTTTCTTGTTCCTCCATAGGTTTCGATTGTCCATCAAAAAACTTGGGCTCTATGACTTTATGAAAATGTGAAGGATTTTTGAATTCCTTTGTTTCTTGGGCATTTGAGGCTTTGCGAGTGCCTTGCAATTTCTAATTGAACTGATCCCACTCTTTCTCCAAACTATCGCCGTTGGTTTCTGAACCAATTTCTATAGCTGGGGTGCTCATCACTTGCTTCTCACCTGAATTCCTATTGGACTCAACTGTGTTGTTGGTATCTTGGGGCTTCCTTGTGTCTGGTGTCTTCTCGGTGTTTACTTGAGAGTTTATTTGAGAGCTAGGGCCACCACTATCAATAAAGACGCTTGGAGTAGGCTTATCCCTAGGTTCTAATATATGCATTGAGATCACTCAGAGCCTCTCATCTCTAAATTCCTGAAATCTCTTAAAATATTCAAGTTTTAGATTCACTTTTGCCCATTCGAGCGCTTGTTCGAAGGATACGTTTGACTGTAACAAATCCTAAAAATGATTATCGTCGTGATTGTATGGCTTGAGTTTAACTCCAGTAGTGACATTGTATGCCACTTATTTTGGATAAAATTGCCTCTTAGGCAATGTATGAAACCTAAGGGCTTCCATATGTGTTGATTCCTTAGTGGCATGAACAAAATTGGCTAAAGAAAAAGAACTGCATTTGATAGGGAAAATGGGCCATAATGACTTCTTGTCATGTTTGAGAACTTTAGTTAGGCCCTTTCCTACAGCCTAGTAGTCAATTTCTATTGCTAATAAATGATCAGAAACATATAAAGGAAGGGCGTGTGGATCAGTTGTGCTACCAAAAACCCTAATATAGGTGAACCACTCTTCAATAAAATACTTGCCAACAGTAAGCGGGTCTGTTGCAGCTTCTTGGGAAAACCTAGGGGCTTTCTTATCGAAAATCATTTGATGTAGGGGCAACACAACAACATGGAATATCATATAGAAGTGAGGTATGTAATGTGACTCCCATATTTGTTTATGACTGAGATGGATTGTGTAAGGATCTTATAAGGTCCGTTTCCAACCCATGGTTGGAAATGTTGTGCAAAAATAGATAACATCCATAATATGGGCACTAAAATAGAAGGAGGGAGGTTATCTGAAAAGGAGGATTTCTTTTATTGATATTTGGTAATGGTGGTGGCTACATTATCAGATAGTATGGAATGCCAATTTATGATATGGAAATTAACATAGGCATCAATCAAAGGAATCCATTCAATTGAAAACTTAGTATTATTGGGTAGCCCATATAATCTACATAACATGGTTGTTACATAGTTGTAGGGGTTTGCCAAAGAGGCTATAGCATACATACCCAATTTTTCATACTTGAATTTGTTGTCCAACACCCTCTAACCCTGAATTATCTTGAAGGGGTCTGGATTCTTCTTTGCGAAGCTAGCCACAACTGTATTGTTGTAGATATCCTAAGGATCATATATGTGGTACATCTTCTTCAGATCCTCTGCTCTCAACGACCCTATGAGCTTCATCTTTGAATTCTTGAACTGGCTATCTTCAATGATAATGTTTTCGATCACCCACCTGATCATATTTTTATAAGGGAGGATTTTAGCCCTTGATCCTATCCTACGAAGGAATGAACATGAAGCATATCTACATTGAAGTTCTAAAGGCCTTTTTGAGTCAGTTGTTGCTTTCATAATAGTGATTTAGGACACTTGTCCTCGATCCTATTGTAAATTACTTCCCAAGCTTTTGCGCCTCTCGCAGCATCACAAACTGTATCAGCAAAGATAGGAGCCATCTCTGTAAAGTTAGCTTCAACAATGGTCTGTTTTCTTTGTTTCTGCATCACCTTTCTTAGGTACATGTCTTTTTTCGCTTTCCTAAGATAGACAAGATATATCAATGCAAATGATATCTAGTAATTAAGATTGAAAACTTTTGTGAAATGACTTTGGATCGTGAGAAAGGTTTTAATGAGATACTCGATTACAACTACCCATAACTAGGAAAATTATTATCTTTCCTCGGTTTGATAAATATTTAATAAACTATCAACTCATTTTTTTTAGCATTCAAAACATAGTTATTCCACATGTTTTACTATAATTAATCCCGCATCGCGGTCTTAAAAGGGATATATTATAATGTTACCATATGTGTTAAGTGAAATGTTATTGCGAGATCGGCGAGATCGCAATATCGCATTTCACAAATCGTTTGTGGTTGTTCTAATGACATGGTCAGGTCTCTTGCAAACTATGAAAAGTGCGAAATGCGATTGTGAAATGTCAAGGTGATATTATCGCAGAAGGAGACCTAATTGCATGTCACACTTTTGTAAAGGTTTTTTAACATGGTCATTTGGAAAAGTTTGATTTGTGATTTGCGATATGGATTTCATCCTTAGTTAGTTTTGCAAGGTTCTGCTAGGAATTTTCTTAGAGTAAGGGTTTTATTATCCTAAGACTAGAAATTTAAAAGGATCCCCATTTACAACTCTAAACCTAGCTATTGTTTGTTATAAATGGGGGGGTTGCTTCATAGTACAACAATTGGTGATTCACTTAGGAGAACCAATTATCTCTGAGTATTTTTCTGAAATTTCTAAAAACTTTCAAAGTAATTAGGTTTATAATAATAATGATTACATGAGTTATAAAGTAAACAACATGTCTCTGGAATCATCATTAATTGCTCAGCTTATTTACTTAATTACTTTACTCTTGTAATGATAGAAGTATAAACATTTTCAATAGTCAATAAATTTTAAAGAAATATAGTAGGTGTCCTTTGCATATTAGTTTTTTGTACTTTACTCATTTATCACAGATAGAGCCTCTATTGCTAACAAGCATTCATAGCCTCGACAAGGTTATATTTTAACCAACAATGATTCATTGTCCCATCTGTATGAATTTTCAAATTTCAAAATGATATTCACTTGGATTGAATCTCACTTGGACCTTGTCCTCTTTTTCCATTTTTGAATGTAATTTTGCTCTTTTTTGGTTTCTTAAAAGACATTGCCTAGGCATGGTGACCTACTAATGACGATGCCATTCACTAGTTGTAACTAAACTGAACAAGTTGGCTCTTGATGAGACCCCTTGTCTTCTGATCAAGGAGACCATTAGCTATTACCCTATTTGATATGCACTATTGGTAATATCAATTTAGTCACTTCCATAATAACATGGTAAACAAGCTCGTAATGAGACTTTTTATCTTTTAATTTTTTTATATTTTAGAATTACACTCTAAAAAGGGGAAAATTTTAATAGATGGGGTAGATCATTGGCTCTTTTGAGAGTTTTGGGTGATAATGATAGAGATTTTAAGATGATGATCTACAAAAATACTTACTAGGTTAAAGATTCTTTTTTGGACTGATAACAAAACCTTCATATTCTATAAAGGTAAGAGTTTGTTTGTAAAATAAATGTTTTAAGCAAGGTCAAGTTTTTCCAAAGAAATCATGTTTACTTTAGCACTCAAATGTCCTAATTATTCCTTTTAACTCTTACTTTCTTATAAAAGCAAAAAAATAGAAATATTATCAAAGATTTTACTTTGAAAAACCAAAAGTAAATACTATTTGTGTTGGGTCCCTATAATACTAGTGATTATCCCATTACTATTGTAGGTATACCCCTTATTAATATTGTTGTGCCCCTATTGCACCCATATTTTTATTACTGTGCCCCATAGAATCCCTCTATTTTTATTTTTGTGGCTTTATATTATTATTGTTAGGTAGGCTGGATTATATTGTGACTCCTTAGACTCCTATATATAGAAAGAAGGTTTTTTCATTTGAATCATCCAAGAATTGTTCATTTATGTAATGTAAAGGAGGTTCCCCCCTTGAAGAGGTTGAATTTCAAGGTGTTGATCTATATTTTCTATCTTTTCTTGAGTTGGTTTCATAACATTTGGTTTCAGAGCTTTGGATTCTAGGGTTTCGCTGCTCCAAACAGTTCATCATGGCATTTTCACCATAACTTTTTTTCGGTGACATTTCAGAAGTTTCAAAAAAAACCCATTTGAGAAGAAATCATGCTGAACCTCGGGTCCAAATTTCAGATCTTTTCGTGCTATATTTGTGGAGATATGATCTGACGAAGTTGGTATTTTTGTAGACTCTTGAATTACATTCCAAACAGGTGACCTGGGGAAAATCGTCATAACTTTCTCTCTGGGGATCAGATTGAAATTTAATAAGAAGGTACGGAAATAGGATAGACTATAGTTTCGTATATGCATTTTTCAGATCCAGAGGTTGAAACAGTGACTTGTGGCACGTCATACAAGTTCGCTCTACTGAACTAGTCTATAATCAAGTCACTGTGGGAGATTTCGCATAACTCTTCCTTGGAGAATCCAATTTGGGTCAGAATTGTGGCATTGGAAAGAGGACATAGAAGGATACTACATGTCACAATTTTAGAACTGGAGGATCTGAATTTACAGAGATAGATCAGATTCAATATCAGGGTTCTACAAAGTGAAAAAAGGTATGTAGTTTTTTTTAAAATTTTTGCGTAAGCTTGGTTTGAAGGAATTCAAAGGGCATAGTAAAGCATTATTATCGGTAACTAATGCCCCAAGGAAAGAAAATGAAAACACCTATTAAGGAACCTGAAAGCTCTAGCATGACTCATGAAGAAGAGGAAGAAATGCTACATGATATATCAAAATTACAAGAACAAGTGCAACAAATGTCACGCTCACAAAAGCTAACAGAAGCTAAGATAAATGGCATGGAATCTAAGATAAATGGCGTGGAATCTAAGATAAATGGCATGGAAGCTAATATGGATGATTCAAAGACATATTTGAAGGCAGACATGGCAGATTTGAAGACAGATTTGAAAACAGACATGGCAGATTTGAAGACAGATTTGACAAAGTTTCTACAAAAAATACTTACTAATGGTGAAAAGGTTGTAAAGGAAACTCATGATGTGAAAAAAAGAAATGTTAATCATGATTCCATAGACTCTAATGTTGGATCGAAGACCCACCATATTTCAAAAATCGATATGAGGAAGTTTGATGGAAAGGATCCCGCCACATGGATATTACAGATGGAGCAATTCTTTGATCTCAATAATGTGCAAAACACACAAAAGGTACGTATGGAAACTTTATATTTGGAACCAAATCAGTTTGTATGGTATCAATGGCTTTGCTCTTGTAAACAATTTATCACTTGGGAAATTTTTACGGAAGAATTGATAGCACATTATGAGGATACAAAAAACAACACTTTTTTTAGCCAATTGATAAGTCTCAAACAAAAGGGTTCAATAATGGAGCACATTGAGGAATTCCAAAAATTGAACATAAGGGTAAAAGATATTCCAGAGGAGCATAGGATTGATGTGTTCATAGGGTCTTTAAGGGATAATATCCAACATGATGTTCGCCTTTGGGAACCTGATTCATTAGAGAAGGCATTCAGGTTAGCAAGAAAAATGGAAAGCAAAATTATGGCAACTAGGAAGCATACCACTCACAACTATAAAGATGGAAGTGTTGTTGCCCCTAGTCTTCCACAACCTATAAGGTTGACACCACAACAATTGGAAGAAAAAAAAGCAAAAGGGCTTTGTTACAGTTGTGATAACAAATACAATAAAGGTCATAAGTGTGCTGAGAAGAAATTATTCTACATAGATTGTGAAGAGGAAGAAGAAAAGGAGCAAGAAAGGTCAAAAGAAGATGATATACTCCAGGAACAAAACCTAGATGAAGAAAAAATAAATTCGACCATATCTTGTAATGCATTGGTGGGAATTACCACTCCTCAAACCATCAAGATAGAAGGACAAATCAAGAAGAAAAAGGTAATAGTGTTGATTGATTCAGGAAGCACCCACAATTTTATTCATTGTAAGGTAGCAAAAGAATTGAATTGCTTCCTATATCCAGCACCAGAGTGTCAAGTGATGATTGCAAATGGAGGAACAATAAATTTCTCTAGAAAGTGCCATAATATCAAGCTATCCATGGGAGAATATGTATTGACTAGCCCAATGCTTTCCATTCCAATGGGAGGTGTTGATGTTGTACTAGGAGTCCAATGGCTACAATCCTTGGGTACAATAGCTTTTAATTTTCAAGAACTTTTCATCAAATTTTCTATGGAAGGAAAGGAAGTTGAATTAAGGGGTATTGCAGGGAAACCAGGAAAGATAATCAGCTCTAATGGTATGACAAAGCTTCTAAAAAAGGAGCAAAGAGGTGTAATTGCACAATTATGTTCGCTAGATGTTTCCACATCGGAATCATCTATTTCTCCAGATCTCCAAAAAGTCCTGGACAATCATTCCAAGGTATTTGAGACTCCCAAAGGTCTCCCACCTATGTGTGATCATGATCATGCTATTCATCTGATTCCAGGAAGTGTTCCTCCAAACATCAGGCCGTACAGATATCCCTATATCCAAAAGAGTGAAATTGAATGTATGGTTGCAGAAATGCTAGAGGCTGGTATAATTCAACCGAGTCAAAGTTCTTTCTCTACTCCAGTAGTATTGGTGCACAAGAAGGATGGATCATGGCGCATGTGTCTAGATTATAGGGAGCTCAACAAGCTCACTATTAAAGATAAGTTCCCCATTCCTGTCATTGATGAATTACTGGATGAATTGCATGGATCAATTTACTTCACCAAGTTGGATCTTCATTCAGGATATCATCAAATCAGAATGAAGACTGAAGACATTCCGAAAATAGCATTTAGAACTCATGAGGGTCATTATGAATTTTTGGTCATGCCTTTTGGCCTTACCAATGCACCTTCAACATTTCAAGGTTTGATGAATTCAATTTTCAAACCATTCCTTAGAAAATTTGTGTTAGTATTTTTTGATGATATACTAATCTACAGCAAGTCTTGGAAGGATCATGTTGAACATGTTGACAAGGTGCTACAACTATTGGAGGAGAAACAATTATATGCAAAAAGATCCAAATGTTTCTTTGGAGTCCAGGAGGTGGAATATTTGGGTCATATTGTATCTCATGAAGGAGTTAAGGTAGACCCTAGCAAAATTAAAGCCATTAAGGAATGGAAAATCCCCACATCCATAAAGCATCTGCGAGGATTTCTCGGGTTGACAGGGTATTATCGCAAGTTTGTTAAGAATTATGGGAGAATAGCAGCACCTCTAACAACATTATTGAAGAAAGATGCATTTTCATGGACTCCGGAAGCAACAAAGGCCTTTGAACATCTTAAAGAGGCAATGTGCCAAGCACTAGTCTTAGCTACACCGAACTTCACAAAAACCTTTATTGTGGAATGTGATGCTTCAGGAAATGGAATTGGTGTTGTTCTAATGCAAGATGAAAGACCCATTGCTTTTGAAAGTCATCCAATCAAGGGAAAGTTTTTAAGCAAAGCTATTTATGAGAAGGAAATGTTGGCAATACTCCATGCACTTAAGAAATGGCGACCCTACCTAATGGGAAGACACTTCAAGGTAAAAACAGATCATGATAGCCTTAAATACTTTTTAGAACAAAGATTATCCTCTGAAGAGCAACAAAAGTGGGTCACAAAGATGTTGGGTTATGACTTTGAAATCATCTACAAAAAAGGGAAGAAAAATGTGGTGGCAGATGCACTCTCAAGAAAGGATGAGGATGTGGAAGCATTGTTGTGCGCCATTTCTATTATCCAACCAGATTGGATAAATGAAGCAAGGGAGGAATGGAAGAATGACGAAGAAGTGTGGGCACTTATTCGAAAGTTACAACAAGATTCCAGTACGTTTGATACATTTAGCTGGCAAAATGATTCGTTATGGTACAAAGATCGCTTATACCTCTGTAAGAATTCCCAGCTAAAACAAAAGATTCTTATGGAATTGCACACTTCTCCCTTAGGAGGGCACTCAGGATTTTTAAAAACTTACCACAGGGTTAAGAAGGAATTTTTTTGGGATGGCCTTAAATCAGATATTCAAAAGTTTGTGGCGGAATGTTTGGTTTTCCAACAAAATAAAGTTGAAACAATTAAGACACCGGGTCTATTACAACCTTTATCCATTCCAAGCCAACATTGGGAGGAGGTTTCAATGGATTTTATCACAGGTTTACCCAAGTCTGAGGGAAAGAGTGTCATCATGGTGGTAGTTGACAGACTTACCAAGTATGCACACTTTTGTGCATTATCACATCCATTTAAAGCCAGTACAGTTTCTACTGCATTTATGGAAACAATTCAAAAGCTACATGGAAACCCAAAGATTATTGTAAGTGACAGAGATCCCATTTTCACTGGAAATTTTTGGACAGAATTATTTTCTTGTCTTGGTACTCAGTTAGCTCATAGCTCATCTTATCATCCTCAATCTGATGGGCAAAATGAGATAGTAAACAAATGTTTGGAAGGATATCTTCGTTGCTTTGTATCTGATAAACAGACACAATGGGTCAAATGGTTGCCTCTGGCTGAATGGTGGTATAACACTTCCTTCCATACAGCAACAAAAATGACCCCATTTATGGCACTTTATGGGTATCAACCACCATCCATCACATCATATTTAAGAGAAAATTCTAAGGTTCAAGCAGTGGAACATCACATCGAACATCAACAAGTCGTCCAACTCTTAAAGGATAACCTCGTGTTGGCACATAATAGAATGAAACAACAGGTAGATCAACATCGCAGTGAAAGAAGTTTTGATGTAGGTGATTGGGTATTCCTACGGCTACAACCATATAAGCAAATGTCCCTCAAGCAAGCTAAGAAGGATAATAAATTATCACCAAAGTATTATGGTCCGTACAAGGTGTTGCAAAAGATTGGTACTATGGCATACAAATTGGAGCTTCCTGCAGCTTCTCGATTGCACCCAGTTTTCCATGTTTCATGTTTAAAGAAGGTTATAGTCGACAAGCTCCCAGTTCAAACAATATTGCCAGAACTTGACGAGAAAGGAAAAATTATATTGGAACCGGAAGCAGTCATAGAAACAAGAACTCGACAGTTACGAAATCGATCAATTTCAGAGTATCTTATCAAGTGGAAGAACTTATCCGCTGAAGATTCCACATGGGAGGATGAGAATTTTATGCAGAAGTATCCATAACTACTCAAGCGTTGAGGAAAACACTTTTTTGAAGGAGAAGGGCATGTTGGGTCCCTATAATACTAGTGATTGCCCCATTACTATTGTAGTTATACCCCTTATTAATATTGTTGTGCCCCTATTGTCCCCATATTGTTATTAGTGTGCCCCATAGAATCCCTCTATTGTTATTTTTGTGGCTTTATATTATTATTGTTAGGTCGGCTGGATTATATTGTGACTCCTTAGACTCCTATATATAGAAAGGAGGTTTTGTCATTTGAATCATCAAAGAATTTTTCATTTATGTAATGTAAAGGAGGTTGCCCCCTCAAAGAGGTTGAATTCTAAGGCGTTGATCTATCTTTTCTATCTTTTCTTGAGCTGGTTTCATAACACTTTGACCATTGTTTTCCTAGAAAGAAATATGTTACACAATTGGATGTTATCTCTTAGGAGAAGTAATTATTCAAAATTTTCCCATTGACGGGCAAATAATCCTTCTTACCTAACAAGTCTTGTAGAAGAAATGTTGATTGTCCAATTTTTTCAATGATCTAAAAAGGGCCAAGACATAGTCTTTGGAATTTGGTATGTCTACCCTTTTCCTCATGTGCTTTATACCATTTCAAAACTAAGTCACCTACTTCAAGATTTTTATGATTGGAAAATGTTGTATCAAAAGAAACTTTGACTAATTGTTGATGATGGAAGTGGGTTGCTTTAGCCTTCTCTCTTTCTTCTTCAAGCTTGAGAATTTGAAATTATCTTTCCTGGAGAGAAGATGAATGGTTTTCATCAATACATTGTACTAGGGAAAGAGATGGGATTTCTACATTTGTGGGAAGAACAACTTCTTTTCCAAAACTAAAGCAAAAGGAGAAGAACCAATAGAGGGTTTCTGAGTAATCATGTCTTCCCATAGAGCAAACGTTAATGCTTTGTGCCAATTCCTATGATTTTGATCAATCGTCCATTTGATAATTATAATGAGGTTCTTGTTTGTTGGTTTTGCTAATCCATTACCTTGAGGATAATAATTGGCTAAATATTTCAACTTGAAATCTCACTTAAGAGCAAATTCTACGATTGTATTTCCAGATAAGTAAGATGCATTGTCAAACATTAAAGTTGAGGGTAAGCCAAATATGGTAATTATGTACTAACCAATGAAGTCTGTAATATTTTATGTATTAGCTATCTTTAATGGGACAACTTCTACCCACTTAGTAAAGTAATCAGTAGCTGTAAGGATGTATCTATGTTGTTTGGAAGAGTTAGGAATAATCTCACCAATTATGTCTAATCCCCACTATTCGAATGGTTGTTGGATGTTAACTGGTTGTAAAGGGAATGCTGGCCTTCCTTCTTTGTTGGCTATGTTTTGACAAGTTTTTTCACTTCCTTGCATATTCATATGCATCTTTAAATATCATTGGCCAATAATACCCTACATGTAGGATTTTTTGCACCATGGTATTTCCTCCAAAATGTCCTCCAGCTGGTCCATCATGTAATTCCTGCATGACCTTTTCGGCTTTAGGTTTCTCTAAGAATCTCAGTAATACTTAATCATAATTATTCCTAAACATTAAATCATTCACTAGCTCATACTAATTTGATTGCAATATTAAATCTCACTTTGTTTTATAATTAAGATGCATAGGAGCATATCCATTTTTGAGATAAAATTTCAAATCAGCATATTGTGATTGGGTCTCATTGAGGCTTACCTCTGATATTTGTACTTCATTCCCTTGATCTTCTTCTGATGGTAACTAAGTAGCTCCTATTAACATCCTCATAAAACCTTGGCCCCTAACAATTTTAGCTGGCCGGATCTCTACATCATATTCTTGGAGTGCAGTTACCCAATTAGTTCTTTTCTCCCCTACTTCTCTTTGGATCAATAGTTGTCTTATTGCGGGGTAGGGTACAATTATATTTGTATGGGTTTTGAGAAGAAAAGGTTTGAAATGTTTCAAAGCTTTAAAAACAAAAAATGTTTGTTTCTCTACAGCTGAATAATTCAATTCGGTGCCTTGTAAGTTAGAACTAAAAAAGGAGATAGGTGCCTCAACATTTCCATTATTCAGCTGTGTCAAAACTGCTGCATATGATGTATTAGATGAAAAAGTATATAATACAAAAGGTTTGAGAAAGTTTGGCGTTGTCAATGAGGGAGAATTAATAGTAGCTTTTTAAATCAACTCGAATGAATCTCTTTCATCCTTGTTCCATCTGACAACTGCATTTTTTCTTATCATCGCTTGAAGAGGTAGAACAATTTGTGAAAAATCTGGGACAAATATTTTTACAAAGTTTATTTGGCCTAGGAATGATTGCATATTTTTCTTGTTGTGAGGGAGGGGAATTTTTTTAATCTCTTGGACTCTCTCAGGATCAATGTAAATTCCTTTCTTAGATACTATAAACACAAGGAGTTTGCCTTTTGGTAAAACAAAATAGATTTTTTTGGGATTTAAGGAAATGTCGTATTTGTTGCATCTTTTGAAAATGTGTTTCAGGTCAGCTAAATGATTGTTCCTATCCTTGGAATAGACTGTGATGTCATCCAAGTAAATAACCACTGATTTATTGATTGTATCTCTGAAAGCAATGTCCATAGCACATTGAAATGTGGCACCCACATTAATAAGTCTGAAAGGCATCTTTTAATAGGCATATGTTCCCCACTTTGTCCTGAATGTTTTTTTTATTCTGTCATCTGGATGTACAAGTATTTGATTATATCTTGAGAAATCATCTAGAAAGGACATTAATTCAGAACCTGCAACTTATTGCAATATTTGTTCCATGGTGGGCAAGGGAAAATTATCTTTTTGGCAAGCTTGATTCAGGTTTCTAAAATCAATACAAATCCTAATATATCCATTATTTTTCCTTATGGGTAGCATATTCGATACCCACTTAGAATGTCTAACAGGGAAGTTTATTTTGGCTTTCAGAAGCTTTTTCAATTCCAATTTGATTTGAATTTCAAGGTTTGGGTGAGTTTTGTGAAGCTTTTGTTGAACTGGCTTTTCATTTGAAGTCATGGATATGGTATGTTGAATTATAGAGGCATCATAAGTTTTGAGATTTGCATAATCCCAAGAAAAATTGCCTTTATATGTCTTCAACAACCTGATAAATGATATTCTTTCTTCAGCTGATAGCCCTAGACCTAGGTTGACATTTTGAGGTTTTTATTTTGACCCTAGTTTTACTACTTCAAATCTCAAAGTAGAACTTTGAGTTTTGGAGTTAGTAATTTTCTTAAATCTATCCTTTAGATCATAAAGATCTTCCATTTTAACCACAAACTTTGGGATTGGGTTATGATCATGATTAAGTTTGATTTATAGATCATGCTCATGTTCATCTATGATTTTTTCTTCAGATGATCCCTCTTATGTAAGGAAATTAACTATATCCGCATCATTGTTGAATACTTTCCAATTTGTTACATTGTCGGGAATTGATGGCCTAAATATTAATTCTATTGAAAATCTGTCTGGACTAAAATCTTCTGAGGTTATAAGCCTGGATTCCACATTAGCAAGTAAGTTAGCACTGGCATTTTGTAATCTAGGGACTGAAGATATGTTGTAAGAAGAAAAATGAGAAGTCAATTTCTGAGCTAAATATTGATAGTGTTTAGGGTGCCCAGAGAAACAATGAATTTTATTTATCACCCGTTTCACAATTATCTATGAATCACCATAGACTTGCAGGTATTTGACATTAATACCGATGGCTTTATACAGTCCTTGGATTAGTGCTTCATATTAGCGACATTGTTAGTGCACTGGAATTCAAGTTTGTAGGCCATCATGGTCTTCTCTCCTTGCAGATTGATCAAAATGCACCTTGCACCTACGCCATCCTCTAATTTAGAGCCGTCAAAATAGAGAGTCTAGAATGGAGAGTTATTAGAAACTTTATCAACATTTGGAGGGATCCGTTTGTGAAAAGCTTTTGATTTGAGAGACTATAACATTATCTAAAAAGGGAGACCTCTGAGCATTAAAGGATCCTAAAGAGGAATCGGCTAAGTAATTCCCAATGATATTATTAGTGAAAGTAATAGGCTCCTTGCTTCCCTCGAGGTCGGTAACTGTATATTTCATGAATTTCTCTCGATATACCCTGATTTGGTTAGGTTTACCATTGTGTGGCAACCACATGTGAGACCAATCCATTGCGAAATAACCGTGCAACTTTTCAGACCAATCCCTACTAAGAATTAAACCATAAAATTCAGGGATATTGGCTACTAGAATATCAATTATGTGGGAAACTTTCAGATTAGAGAAAATCCTAATTGAAAGTGAGGCTATTTCTCCAAGGACCTCGACTTTTGTCCTATCTAGCTGAACTATGTGCATTGCATATTTTTGAAGTGTAATGTTAAATTTGGTACACACAGCCCTTGGCATTATATTTGAGGAGGCTCCTGAATCAACAAGGTAGTTCTGAACGTTCCCATTGAAAATTTCATAAGTGAGCAGAAATGGAGGAACATGAGAAATAGACCAATCACCAATCAGAACTGGATCTGAGGGACCAAACTTGTTTGAGGATGAGGGAGATTTTCCCATATTGTAGGAAACTTGAGTAACTACAGAAAATGGCAGAGGGGATACTGGAACTACTTTCAATTCTCTTAATAAAATATTTTACTGCTCTTCGAGTTTAGTGAGCTCAAGTAGCAAGATGTTAGCTCTAGCCTTTTTCATGTCTTCCACTATATTGTATTCTACCGTGTTTGAGATTACCAATGTTTTTGAGGCATTTGGGGAATCTGGAGGGACAGGATCGGTTTGTCTAGTTTTAGATTTCTTAGCTATTGTTTTCTCCTTTGTAGCAGTAATAACTTTATGCTTGTGATTAGTGATAGACATGTTAGGATAATTTGCACTTCTTGTAGTCACTAACATTCCTTGTTCCTCTTCTTCAATTGGGAGAATAAAATCCCACACCCGTTTAGTTCAATTTCTTCTTCTGTTTTAGCTTCTTCTTCATTTGGTGAATCTTCTTCTGCTTCTTGGTCAAATTCAACATTTGAAATGGTGTTTTGGGGTTGTGACGTAGAGGAATGGTTCCTTTTGAATGATCGAAAAGGTTTCTGAGGAGCAGAGGATTCAAAAAATTCTTTTTTAATTTCGACCATTTTGTTGGACATTGTCTTTAACACTTTCTGAAGGCCTTCAAGATAAAAAGGGTCTTTTGAAGCCTCCTTCTTAGAGTCATCCTTAAATGTCACTTTTTTGGTCTTCTTTTCTTGTGTTTGTGATCTGTTTTCCAAATCTATGATTCTTATTTCTACAGACAGGGCTTGTTTCATGTTTTCTACAAGGGTAGCCTTATTGGCTTTATCTACAAAAATTGCAATATTAGAAGGCATAGATGATATATAACATTTTATTTGTACATCTACAACAAGTTTAGAGGTAGCTGGGATTTTTTTTTAGAAATTTGTTAAATTTGGAGTTGAAATTTTTTATCTTTTCATTTGGATTAGCTTTCAAATTAGAAATATCATTGATCAAGGATGCTATGGTCCTATCATCACAAAATTTTGCAAGAAACACTTCTTGAAAAGTATCCCATTCTCTAATTGAACCTGCGGGGAGGGAAAAGTACCAAGACCCAGCAAATCCTTAGAAAGTATAAGGAAAGAGTCTGATTACAACATCTTCATGTGCAACCCCAATGAGATTCATGGGTAACACAAAATTACTTAGATGTTCTTTGGCCAGGAAAGCATCATTAGGATTATACTTAGGCAGCCATTTTTCTGGGTTTGTTGGGAGTGCATTTGGATTTGCAACTAGGACAACACCAAGATTTGTCCAAGGTTGGTTGGCCATAACTTGAGTTGGGGACTGGTAAAATGGGAAGGTTGGTCTAGAAGTAGGTATAGATGGCGAAGAACTTACTACTGGATTAGTACTAATAATTGTAGTATTAATTGGAGCAGTGGATGTTTGAGAAGTCGTGGATTGGATAGAAATGGATGGACGAGTAAATGGATGGAAAGGTGATGTGATATCACTAGTATATAATTCAGATGTTGGTCAAGTGACCTTATTACATCATGGAGGAATGGGGAACTCAAAAGGGGTAACCACAACTCTCTCACTTTGCAGTCTAGTCAATACACCAGTTTGTTGTAATAAGCAATTAACACTCTCTTCAAATTCTTTGGGTCTTTATGGTTTCTCTACAGAAATGGATATTTGTTCCAATTTTTGTATCAAAGAAGTTCAGGAGACTCAGGAGTATAATCTTGGGAAGGTGGTCACCTTACTACTTAAGGAGATGAGGGAGATGTGTCTACAACTTCAGATTTCTGATCAGGAGATTCTGGACGAGTTTGAGAAGGTGTAGAAATGGTGGAGGGGTTTTGACTCTTATGAATGCTTTCCAAATGATTTTTAGCTTCATCTTAAATTCACAGTTGGATACCCTCCTTCTACCACCAAAATTTTGCAGCCTCTAAATTCTGCTGCCGAAACATGGGGGATAACCACCTGGTCTAGACCTTATGACAACTCCTTTTCCATTTAAAGTGGTGGCTCTAACTGGGGATAATGGGACTAGTTTCGTAGTGTGGGTTTTAAGATGAGAGTGAGTGGTTTATTAGTTCTTTGCGATAGAATAATGATAATATAAGTGACCTATTCTACAATGGAATTTCTCTAACTAACTTATTCTAATATAAACCTAGGTGTTCTTGTGTGATATGCAATCTACAAGGATATCTATTTATCATTTGATAATAAATATTGAAAACAACTAAACAAATATGATAACGTAAAAGATAATTCCTTTGACTAAATAGTCAATTAAAGGAATTTATAAAACATATCTCATATATGATGAGTTATATATGAAAATCACAACTTTAGTTAGGCATCATACAAAAGTGTAATTAACGGTTAACAGAAATAATAAATCTTACATATAATCCATGAAAGTAAAGTTTTGCCACTAATTAAATGTAAACATAATCAATCATACATGATAATAGTGCCATATGTGTGAATTCCTGCTCATTTGCCAAATGACATAGACCAACTTCTTTCTTCAAATCAAATTGTCTCCCAAGAATACAAAAGTGCATCAACAAAGGAAAGTGGTCTGATATCTAAAGGAAACGATCATGTTTGATAATTTCACCAAAGCATTCACAAACTTACAATAGTGCATTCTTTGCAAATGTTTTTGATAAAATTCTAGACCCTTCTCTAAATGCATGAGATGGATATAAATACTACTCTAACTAAAAGTGGAAAAATAGATTATACAAAATTTGAGGTTTCAAGCAACCTTCCTCCTAGCTAGGTAACTAAATCAAAAAATAAATAGAGGCTAAATAAAAAAAACTAAGAGGATGACTTTCTTTTTTGCCAACTTGTCCTTTAAGTCGCAAATATCGGTCATCGATTGGATTCGAGGAGGTGGCCCAAAATGAGTCTTGAGTTGTCTGGTGAAGATCACGTCGGTGAGCGGTGGCAACATCCTTTGACTCATGTGAAGGGAATAGTTTAAATTCATAATCTGGCTATGTGGCTTAACCAGATACTGCCAATATGACTCCCAGTTGGTCGTGGTCAGTTTCACAATTGCCTCTCTCTGAATCCCTGCCTTCTCTTGCCAATCTTTATACAGAGTAGTTAAATCAGGAATTTGTTTCGTATTTCCTTCCTTGATGAGATTGGTGGCGAACATGATGTGGTTCACTACTTTGAAGATGTTCTTTGATACTCTAGGTGCCCTTGTGACTGTTAGCTCATCTTGTTTGATTCTAGCACCCCAATATGTGAAGAGGATGTCTTTATGAGTTTCTTCAATCTCGGGTAGATTGGCCTTCTTTCCATATTCTGTTTCCTACTACTCAATGAACTTAGAGATTCTAGTGTTTAAATCATTAAACACCATTCTCTGGTCAATTGCCTTATCTATCAGCTGATCCCTAGTAGTCAGATAGGAAGTAACATGTGACATCTTTTGGCAAAAATACTCTTGTTGTCTCAGCTGAAGGGAATTTAATTCCAAGGCCTCTTTGATCAACTCCTCAATGGTGGGAAGATCCTTTTATCTTTCCATGGATTGTTATATTTCCTGGGGTTGCATGTTTTTGGCCGATATATTGGCCTCATGGCTAATTTTTAGGAACTCCATGTCTTGCTGCAATTTCTTTAGTTGTTCCACCACCTTCCTATGTGTGCTTTCTTTCTCTTCCTCAAATCTTGTTCGAGATGCACAATTCTCTCCTCTTTCTCCCTTAACAGAGTATAGACCTTAGTAGCCTTGTCCATAGTGACTGATGCGTATGCTCCCATGAACTGTGATAGTCTAGTCAAGTTCTCGGCCGAATTGAAAGGAATGTCCTTCCAGACAACATCCATGTGCTTGTTTCCAGGTGGGAATTCAAGTGCATCTACCCTTCTCCTTTTCCTCTTCCTTCTAACTACATCGTTGTGGAGAGGGATATAGAACACATCAAGTGGATGTATTTTAGTCACTCTTAGAACAATATCCGATGGGGGCAGAGAAGGGATAATTTCACTATATTGGGAGGTTGTTTCTTATTCCTCCATAGGTGTAGATTATCCATCGAGAGACGTGGGCTCTGTATCTTTATGAACATGAGGAGGAGTTTTAAATTCCTCTGTTTCTTAGGCATTTGAGGCTTTGGGAGTTCCTTGCAGTTTCTGATCCCACTCCTTCTCCAAACTATCGCCTTTGGTTTTTGAACCAATTTCTATAGCTGGGGTGCTCATCACTTGCTTCTCAGCTGACTTCCCACTGGAATCAGCTGTGTTGTCAGTATCTTGTGGCTTCCCTGTGACTAGTGTTTTCTAAGGGTTTACCTGAGAGTCTATTTGAGAGCTAGGATCTCCACTATCAATAGTGACATTTGGAGTAGTCATATCCTTGGGTTTTAATAGATGCGTTGCGATCACTTGGAGCCTCTCATCTCTGAATTCCTGAAATCTTTGAAAATATTCAGGTTTTAGATTCACTTTTTCCCGTTCGAGCACTTGTTCGAAGGATACGGATGACTATAACAAATCCTCAAAATGATTATCATCATGATTGTATGGCTTGAATTTAACTCTAGTGGTGACACTATATGCCACTTTGTTTGGATCAAATTGCCTCTTAGGCAATGTATGAAGCCTGAGGACTTCCATATGTGTTGATTCCTTATTAGCATGAACAAAATTGGCTAAAGAAAAAGAACTACATTTGACAAGGAAAATGGGCCATTATGACTTCTTGCGGTCTTTGAGAACTTTAGCTAGGCCCATTCCCACAGTCTGGTAGGCAATCTCTCTTGCTAATAACTTATCAAAAACATATAAAGTAAGGACGTGTCAATCAACTGTGCTACCAGAAACCCTAATATAGGTGAACCACTCTTCAATAAAATACTTGCCAACAGTAAGCAGGTCTGCTGGAGATTCTTGGGAAAACCTAGGGCCTTTCTTATTGGAAATCATTTGATGTAGGGGCAACACAACATCATGGAATATCATATAGAAGTGAGGTATGTAATGTGACTCCCATATTTGTTTATGGCTGAGATGGATTGGGTAAGGATCTTGTAAATTCCATTTCCAACTGATGGTTGGAAATGTTGTGCAAAAGCATATAGCATCCATAATATAGGCACTAAAATAGAAGGGAGGGAGGTTATCTGAAAAGGAGGCTTTCTTCTCTCGATATTCAGTAATGGTGGTCTCTAGGTTGTCAAACAGTATGGAATGCCAATTCATGATATAGGAATTAACACAGGCATCAATAAGAGGAATCCATTCAATTGAAAACTTAGTATTATTGGGTAGCCCATACAATCTACATAAAATGGCTATTACATAGTTGTAGGGGTTTGCCAAAGAGTCTATAGCATACATAACCAATTTGTCATACTTGAATTTATTGTCAAACACCCTCTAACCCTGAATTAGCTTGAAGGGATTTGGATTCTTCTTTGTGAAGCTAGCCACAAATGTATTGTCATAGATATCCTGGGGATCAGGTGTGTTGTACATCTTCTTCAGATCCTCTACTCTCAATGACCCTATGAGCTCCATATTTCAATTCTTGAACTGCTTATCTTCAATGATAAGGTTTCCAATCACCCACCTGATCATATTTTTATAGGGTAGGATTTTAGCCCTTGCTCCTATCCTATGAAGGAATGAGCAAGAAGCATCTCTACATTTAAGTTCTGAAGGCATTTTTGAGTCAGTTGGTTCTTTTGTAATAGTGATTTTAGGACACTCGTCCTTGAGCCTATTGTAAATTACTTCCGGAGCTATTGCGCCTTCGGCAGCATCACAAACTATATCAGCAAATATAGGAGCCATCTCTGTAAACTCAGCTTCAACAATGGTCTGTTTGCTCTATTTTTGCATCACAGGGTCATGTCTTTTGTCGCTTTCCTAAGATAGACAAGATATATCAGCACAAATGATATCTTGTAATTAAGATTGAAAATATCTATAAAATTAATTTGGATCATGAGAAAGGTTTTAATGTGATACTCGATTATAACTACCCATAACCAGTAAAATGATTATCCTTCCTCGGGCCACTAAATATTTAATAACTTGTCAACTTGTTTGTTTTAGCATTTAAAACGTAATATTCCACATGTTTTACCGGTCTTAATTGCACATGGTGGTCTTAAAAGTGATACAATATAACGTTACCAAATGTGTTAAGCGAAATTCAATTACGAGATTGTAATATCGCATTTCGCAACTTATTTGTGGTTTTTCTAATGACATGGTTAGGTGTCTTTTGAACTATGCAAAGTACGAAATGTGATTGTGAAATAACAAGTTGATGTTATCTCAGTACGAGACCTAATCACATATCGCACTTTTGTAAAGGTTTTTTAAGATGGTCATGTGGAAAAGTGTGATCTGCGATTTGTGATAAGGATTTCATGCTTAGTTAGTTGTGCAAGGTTTTGCTAGGAATTTTCTTAGAGTTAGGGTTTTATTATCATATGCCTAAGACTTTAAAAGGGTCCCCATTTACAACTCTAATCCTAGCTATTGTTTGTTATAAATGGGGGGATTGTTTCATAGTACAAAAAGTAGCTAGTTTAAATATAACTAAATTAAAGTAAAAATATTGAATTCAAGCTAGTGTTTGTTGGCTAGTTGAATTGTTTATTGATTAGACATTCAAGTACCACATTAATTGTCAACCTGGGAAAGTCTTTTTATTGCAAAGGCTACCGCGTACTGTATGTACTTACCCCTAAAAGCATTAAAAAGTTGTAGTATACGTAATCCTTACGTTAAGTTATCATTGTACTGATAAAATGAAAGTAATTAATTAAGATTACAAATCTGAAAAGCGAAATGATGGATGCTCTGTTGGTAGAGGATCATGACCCTATCCTCCAGGTGAGGACGTTCAACACCTGCCTCTGTAACCATATTGCTAACACACACTGCACTCTAATTCACCGGTTAAATATCCTTGCACAACTTCAAGCAATGAATGAAACAGAGTACTAGCAAAGCGGAAATACCAGAGGTAATGCTATAGAATCCAAACAGAGTACCAGCGGAAAGAAACTATCACACACTTACACACATTAACAGAAAAGTAAATGGGTGAATCTTGTGAGGAAGGCGGGCCCAGTCCTTCTCACAAGATAACCCAGAACACAAAGGCTAGATTAAGTGCTCAGAATAATCTTCTATTCATCTACCAAAAGATTCAAGTACAATAAAGTTCAGACTTGATGATGTCTCTCAAAATCTCACTTACAGATTACACATTCACCCCCTTCTAATGTAGATGTCTCCTCTTTATAGAGGAGACATCTATTACAATAGATTATTACAGTTCATTCAGTTAACCCATTTGATCAAAAATAAGAGTTACAGACCGCTGTTACAACAATATAACAACATATTCTTTCTTATGTTCTGGCTATTACACAGCTGGTAACTGTCTTCGACAATCTTCTTGGGATCTTCACATTCCTTCGTCGTTTCCCCATGCTGTTCCTGATTTAAGCAATGGTAACTGTGTTCTACCCGCTTCAGATAGCTGCAGATCGTGCCGCGTCAGCGTTCTTCAGATAGTAGCTGGTTGTTATTTCCACCTGTTACAAAATAGCCTGCTTTAGATGGTTGTTGTTGCTGACTGTAGCAACTGCGTAGTTGTTGCTTCTGGTGTTGCAACAACTGCACAGTTGCTGTTTCTAGTGTTGCAGCAACTGCGTAGTTGCTGTTTCTGGTGTCACAGCAACTATAAATTATAATTCCTGCAGGCTTAAGACAATTACTTGACAATTTAATCAGCTTTTCCAAGATAAATATAAAGATACTCACGAATATGCAATGAACAATTAAACATATAGATATGCGGAAAGTCACTTCGTACCTTGGGGTGATTAAGTCATTATGTAATCAAAGCTTACAACTTATGACTGAAAAGGATAATATTAAGGCAAGAATATAAGGTCAAAATAGGTCAATTCTGAGTCCTAACATCCCCCCCAACTGAAGAGATTGCATGTCCCCATGCAATTACTACTCTGAGTCTGAGTCGGAGTACTGGGATGAATAATGTAGATTACTGAGACAATAGTTATAGGAAGTGGCATCAAACTTCTTCCTGAATCCACAGGCAGTCTGTATTTGCCTCCATGCTGCTGCTTCTTCCCTGCTAGACAATCCAAACTGTCCTTTATATTGTTCACCAGACAGCCATAAAAGTGGAAATCTAAATCTGTAACCCATCCAATTTTCAGCACAGTGTTGCATGCAATTAACATAATGAGGTACCCTTGAGAGTGCCACCTGCAAATTAGGTGGATTATAAGGGTGATATTCATGCCTCTCCCTGGGGCAGTTTTCCCAAAACAGTTTGTTTGCCTTGACAGCCAAGGATGCCTTTGTCTTTACATAATGCTGACAGTCTTTCAGGACCATTGCTTGCAGTTGCTTAACATGGTCCTTCATTTTAGGATCACTTACCATTCTCAGGTGTTGTGCAATAAAGGTGGCTGCGTTCTGCGGTTTAGCTCTAATCCACAAAAGACAATTCTGTTCATTATGCTGAGCTGAAGCAAAGGCGTTCTGCCATGTAAGTTGATTAGCTAAAAAGGAGATGAAGGCTCTCAGCTGTATGTCGCCGACTACAGGTATCATATTCATATTTCTTTCTTCGGACATGGCTTCATTATGGAGATAGAGCTTGCATAACAAATGTTGATCATTTTTAGGTGCCTCTGCAAAGGTTTGCATAAACTGCTCTAACGTAACTACCTGATGAGGTCTACCTTCTTTGACAGCCTTTATCTGCAAAAATGTGAGCCTTTCCCTCAGAAATGTTGCATAATTAAAAGACGGTTTCCTTGTAGCAAGTAGTCTTTGAAACAATTCAAACATCTGGGTCAATCTGGCTTTAAGTTCCTTGATTTCTTTATACTGGGCTCTGCACTGCTCAAGTGCTTCCCAGTTCTTGTATGCATGACTAAACCACATCCCTTTTTGCTGTTGGAATGCCTTGCCTTGCGACTGCTCATATTCCCTCCACCACTGTCCCTTTAATGCTTCAAAACTATCTATTTTTGTGCATACATCGGTAACAGAGGGAAGCTGTGTCTGTGTAAAGGCATCCACAAGGGTAACCTGCTCTGTAGGAATAGTTTGGGATGATCCAACATCTTTTTCTTCATTTCTGGCTAGTGTCTCTTCTTCCTGTTGTACTGATTCATTTTGTTCCATGGTGATTTGGGTGGGCTGGGGTGAGTCTGTGCCTTTTTCCTTATTTCCTTCTTCTTCTTCTTTTTCCTGACTTTCTTCTTCTTCTTCTTTTTCCTGATTTTCTTCTTCTTTTTCTCCTTCCTGATTTTCTTCTTCTTTTTCTGCTTCCTGATTTTCTTCTTCTTTTTCTACTTCCTTGGCAATTTGAATAGAGCTGGGTGAGTCCAATTTTTCTTCATTTCCTCCTGAAATTATTTCTTTCTCCTCCATAACAGTTTGGGTAGGCCGGGGTGAGTCTATACCTTTTGCCTGATTTTCTTCTATTTCTTCCTCTCGTTCCATGACACTTTGAGTAGGCCGCGATGAGTCTGTGTTTTCTTCTGCATTTCCTGATTCTTGTGCAACTACTTCTTCCATAGTAATTTGGGTAGGCCGGGGTGAATCTGTACTCTCCTCTTTCTCGTTCCTTGTTTCTTCCTGCATAGTTTCTAGGGAACTTGCTGGTTCTTGTGTGTCAGCAAGCCCTTCTGCTTATTCTTGCGCAATCTCTGGAGAACTTACTGGTTCTTGTGTAGCAGTAGGTTCTTCTGTTCGGACCTGTGCAGTTTCTGGGGAACTTACTGGTTCTTGTGTGTCAGTAAGCCCTTCAGCTTGGTCTTGTGCAGTTTCTGGGGAACTTACTGGTTCTTGTGTGTCAGTAAGTCCTTCAGTTTGGTCCTGCATCTTCTCTGAAGAGCCTGTTGGTTCTTGTGTGACAACAGGTTCTTCTGTCTGCACTTCTTCTGGAGTACCTATTAGTTCTTGTGTGACAACAGGTTCCTTTATTTCAGCAGAGGATTGCGGCATTTCCGTCTGTGTAATAGCAGGCTCTTTCGTTTCATCAACAACATCAGATGCTTCCTTCATTGGCTCTACCACTACCTTATATCCTGCCTGAGTATATATTTCACCACAATTGGTACACACATATTCATTATCCTTACTTTTCTCTGTTGCAGACGCTACTCGTGCTAAAACATGCAGGCTGAATTCATTCTGATATGCTTCCTTAACCCTTATTATTTCCTCTTGATAGTCCTGAATCTGAGATTTTAGGAATTCAATTTCTTCCTGTAGGGCGGGTATGGTAGGCTGGTCCTGCGGAGCAGTAGATTCCAATGGAGGCAGAGGTTGTGTTTCATCATTCTGATCAGTATTCCCCACAAGTGGTTCTTGTGTGTCACCTGGGGTAATGGCTGTTTCTTGTGTTGCAGCCACTTGGTCATTATTATCTTGGGTGTCGGCAGCTGGTTCTTGTGTGTCATCTTCCTTAAAGTATGATGTCACGAAGCTATGAACGCTCTGCATCTCTGCTTCCGAGGGTGAGGGAGAGGAGTTTTGAGGACTGGTGGGAGTACGGGTCCTTATAGTGATGGGTGGTGAACTGGGGGAATTAGGAGATTTAGCTGCTACCGATGACTGAGTTCTTCTCTTTGGTAGAGAAGCAGGGAATTCAGGCATTTTTCTCTTTAGGCTAGCTTTCTTTAGGATGGGGACAGTAGCCGAAGTAGCAGGTGCCTTAGCTGAAACCCTGGTTCTCCTTCTTTTCGATGGGGTTTCCTTTTCCTGTTGCCTTTTTCGTTTAAGCAGGGTAATGGGGATATTTTCATCGGAGTCATCAGTAGAAATACCAAGTATGGGAATGGAAGGATTGGTTCCTTTGGGAGATGGGATTGTTCTTGTGGCATTCTCAGCAACTTGCGAGGGTGTTTGCTGGATTTGTTCAGGAATGTGCTCTGCTTGCTGAGGGTTTTCCAGAGGGATTTGTTCAGGCATATCCTCCGTTTGCTGAGGAAGTTCTTCATCTTGATGAGGTATGTCCTTAGCTTGGTGAAGAATTTCCTCTTCTTGGTGAGGAATTTCATGTTCTGGCTGTGGAATTTTTGCCTCCTGATGGGGATTAATGGGGGGTGGAGGGTTATTTAGAGCGAGGGCTCTATTAATCAGCAATTGGGCTAAGCGGTGGTCTTTTAAGGAAACTAGTGGATGCTTCGCTTTCACAGCATAACGTGACATATTTTCGAGACAACCCAATAGATAATATGGCATGTTTATTAACTGACCATTTCTCAAATGATTTAACAGTACAAAATCATGCTGGTAAATTACCTGGTAGCGGCCCTTGCACGTCAGATATTGCTTGACAAATTCAGCGACTTTCGGCCACGGTTGAGGTAATGACCGAAGTGCTATGCCTCTGCCTTTGGGCTCTACCTTCTCGCCTGGTCGGAGAAAATCTTGCCGCGCATTAAGAATCAGGTGCTTTCTATTGAACCACCGTGTGCCATTAGCTGGTAGCCCGGTAACTTCGGCTATAATTTCCTCCGTGACTGGAACTTGAATTCCCTGGACGACAGAGAATCCTTCTGTTAAATTGCATGCGAATTCAAGGACTTGCTACTCGTCGAAGTCCGGAAGTCTCCTGAAGTACTCTATCCATCCCGCTTGCAAGAAAATTTGATAAATCTCCGAAAAGAGTTCAAGGACTGCTGTCGAGCCAGGCTCATGTGTAATGAGGGTTCCTCCCATAGCTATTGTTTCAGTAACTTTCAGAGTTCAGAGCCGAGCTTCCAATTTCAGTTCAGAGTAGAACGTCGCAAATGGTAACATGCTGTGATAGGGTGACTTTTACATATTACCGGGAGAGTTAAGGGTGGCGGTAGTTGGCGTGGTATGTCATTATGAGAGTTGCTTTGGTAATCCCCCCCCCTACGTGTCAATGATATGATTGGAAGTATAATGATTTGATAGTCCTATCAACTTCTCTACATTATCTATTATTTAATGTCCATACATAATCATGCGTACCTTCGTATTTTACCTTTTTTATTGCTGCGTCAAAAAGTCTTGTCTTGTCTTGTGCTGGATCATAATGATTACCGCGGATCTACAAGCATGGGAATACCGGTGATTTGTAATGATAATGACGGGAAGTGATAGTAAGGTGCTGTAATCATCACAAAAAGTGTTATATTTTATCAAAATTTGTTCTTTGGGGCTGAAGTGGTAAGACTGGCGTTTTCGTACATGGAGGAATATGCTGGGAAAGATATTCCGTGATCAGGAAGTGATGTTATAGCACTGGGATTGGTGTTGCGGCCACAGAAAATTGCTGATGTGGCAACAGGGAATGATGTGAGACGTTTGTAAAAACGGGAATTGTGCTGGAGCAATAGGAATGGTGTTGCAGCAACATAGAATGGTGTTGCAGCAACGGGAGTGGTGTTGCAATAACGGGGAATGGTGTTGCAGCAACGGAAAATGGTATTGCAGTAACAGGGAATGGTGTTGCAGCAACGAGAGTGGTGTTGCAGCAACAGGGAAATGGTGTTGCAGCAACAGGGAAATGGTGTTGCAGCAATAGGAGTTCCGAGTCCGCAAAATAATTCCTTTGAAACTTTTGTTCTCAGCTACTTCCCAGGCCAAAATCTGCAAAATACTGAAATGTAATATCGCAATCCTTGCCAATATTTATTAGTTTCTTAAGAAAAAAAAAATTATCTAACCTAAAAAAACTACATAAATAATAGAAACTCAAGTGCTTTGAGGGACAGCAGGTTCCCCTAGAAAAGAATAATGTTTTATTGCCATGAAATTGGTTTAAAATCCTCTTTGGAAACCGGCCGTTGATATAACCGAAGTTGGTAGCCATTCACTAACAGTGGTGTTCTGCTTCCATCAATTGTTAAAAGTCTGACTGTTCCATTTGGAAAAACAACATCCACTTCATACGGCCCTAACCACCTTGTTCTTAGCTTCCCTTGAAAATTCTCGAAACGGGAATCATAAAGTAAAGCCCAGTTACCTTTCTGGAACTGCTTTTGCTTGATGGTTCTGTCATGCCATCTGCTCCTTTGTTGTTGTGTCATAGTTGTTTGATGGATGGCATCTAGTCTTTTCTCATCCAATTCTTGAAGTTGCTGCAACCTGGCTGTCTGTGCATCAGTTAAATCAAGGTTAACAACTAAAGAAGTTCTTAAGGTTTTAATCTCAAACTCTACAGGAAAAATAGCATTCTTTCCAAAGACTAATTCATAGGGTGAAAAGCCTGTTGTATTCCTCCAAGTGGTTCTATAGGCCCATAGAGCCTCGGGCAACCTCTGAAACCAGTCCCTTCTATTCTCCTTTATCGTTTTTGTTAAGATGGCTTCTATGACCTTGTTGGTACTTTCCACCTGCCCATTTTCTTGGGGGTGGTATGGTGTGGTCATTTTATGCTTGATATGATATTTTTGGACCGTATCTTTGAAGCCATGAGAATTGAAAGGAGGTCCTCCATCAGTGACTAATTCTCTGGGTAGTCCAAATCTAACAAAGATTTCTTCAAATAAGAATGTTAGTACCGCTTCTTCATTAGCTTTAATGAGTGCTTTGGCCTCCACCCATTTAGTCATGTAATCCGTGCATACTAAAATATAGACTCTTTGATTAGATGGAGGATTAATGGGACCTATGAAATCTAATGCCCATTTCTCAAAAGGTTCAAGAGTTACCTGGGGATTAAGTGGCATTTCATCCCTATGGTTAGGCTGGCCCATTCTTTGACAGCTGTCACAAGCCTTCACATATTTTCTAGCATATTTAAAAAGTGATGGCCAATAATAACCCATTCTAAGTACCTTGTGTTCCATTCTTTTGTCTGCAAAATGTCCTCCACAAGGGCCATCGTGACAAGCTTTCAGTATATCGTAAATCTCGTCTTCCCCAATGCATCTCCTGATTTCTTGATCTATTCCTGTGTGGAACAGACACCCGCTTATCCAGCTGTACCTAGCACTTTGCTGGATGATCTTTCTTCTTTCCCTGTGTGATAGGTGTGATGGTAATTTTTCTGCAACTAGATAATTGGCAATGTCTGCATACCAAAGTGAGTGAGCAGATACTACAAATAAATACTCATCAGGAAAAGAATCATCTATTGGAGCATTTTCATCAGTTTTTAAACAAGAAAGGAAATCAGCAACTACATTTTCTTTACCTGGCCTATCTACAATTGTGATGTCAAATTCCTGCAACAGTAATAACCATCTAGTGACTCGGGCATTTGTAACTGATTTATTCATTAAATACTTAATGGCCGAGTGACCAGTATGCACAAAGGTAGTGTAGCCAGTAATGTAGTGTCTAAATTTGTTGATAGCATAAATAACTGCTAGAAATTCCTTCTCAGTAACTGTGTAATTTAGCTCAGCTGGTGTCATGTTCTTGCTGATAAAATAGTTGGCATAGGGGAGACTGTTTTCTTCCTGACCCAGGACAGCTCCAATTGCCGTGTCTGAGGCATCAGAGGAGATATGAAAGGGTAATGCCCAATCAGGTCCTCTCAAAATGGGAGCTGCGAACAACTTATGTTTAAGTTTATTGAATGCATTTTCACAATCATCAGTCCACTTAAATTCATCATTTTTCATTAACAACGAAAATAGAGGAGAATCTATTTTGGAAAAATCCTTAATGAATCTTCTATAATATCCGGCATGTCCTAGAAAGCTTCTTACATCAGTTTGTGTTTTGGGGATAGGGAGGTTCTAAATTACCTGTATTTTAGCTGGATCGACTTGAATTCCTAAAAATGAAACAAAGTGACCCAATACAATACCTTGATTCATCATCATATGGCACTTTTCAGTGCTTAAAGCAAGGTGTGCTTCTATACACCACTTAAGTACGTTTTCAAGATTTTGCAGTGCATCCTCAAAGGTCACTCCATAGGGAGTAAAGTCATCCATAAATATTTCCAATGAATCATTTAACATATCAGAAAAGATCCCTATTACCGCTCTTTGAAATGTTGTTGGAGCGTTACACAACCCAAATGGAAGTACTCTATAAGCAAAGGTCCCCCATGGGCTAGTAAATGTGGTTTTGTCCTGGTCCTGGGGTGCAATCTTAATCTGATTATATCCACTAAACCCATCCAAAAATGAAAAGAATTTCTTACCTGCTAAATTATCCAATACCTGATCAATAAATGGTAAAGGGAAATGGTCTTTTTGGGTGGCTTTATTCAATGCTCTGTAATCCACACATACTCTCCATTTCCCATTTTTCTTGGGTACAATTACAAGTGGGGAGACCCACTCACTATCAGATATGGGGTATATAAATCCTGAATTCAAGAGTTTTTGAAGTTCCTCCTTGAAAATTTCTCTAAGGTTCGGGTTCATTCTTCGCTGGGGTTGGCAGACTGGCCGGGATCCCTCCTTAATATAAATACGGTGAATGCATAGTTCAGGGGAGATCCCTTTCATGTCTGTGTAGTCCCATGCAAATGCCTCTTTATTTTCTTGGAGTAACTTTATTAATTTCTATTTTCCATTATCAGTCAAATCAGGATTTATATTTAATGTTTTGCCAGGTTCAATTTCAATTGTTGTACTTTTGGAAGGGCTGCCTACTGCTGTCTGAAATAAGTTTTCATCTTTCATGTTCTGCTGGGATTCAGATTCTAAGATTGTAGTGAAGTGATTATATGTTTCAGGGCTGACCGAAGAGGGTTCAGAAATAAAGCTGCTGATTAATTCATCTTCGGTGGAGTCCTTAAAAGTCAAAGCTTGTCCAATAGTTAATATAGGTTGGGTCTCCTCATCCTCATAGTCTACCCATACAGAATTGTCATTATTAATCATGGGTGTAGCATGAGGACAGAGGGTAAGTCGTTTAGTTTCCTGTCCATTAGAGATGGTCATTGATCCAGATCTACAGCTGATGAATGCATCTGCTGTAGCCAACCAAGGTCTCCCTAGAATCAACGGATGACCCCCCAACTTTGTTTTAGTTTGTAACACCACAAAGTCAACCGGGTAATTCCAGGATTCTATAGAGGTTATAAGATCTTAAATGACCCCCTTAGGTTTAATCGTAGAACGGTCAGCCAACTCTAAGATAGTTGGAGTTTCCCTGATAAAGTTTTTTAACTGGAGCAATTATGATGTTTCGAGTGTCATAATATTTATTGCAGCTCCTAAATCTACTAGGACTTTAGAGATAAAGGTTTTTCCAACCTGGACTGTTACTGTAGGGTGACCAGGGTCACCATACTTCACAGGATAATCTTTTTCGGTTATTAAAGCAGTTGATTCCCCCATCACATGAACTGTGAGGGGATCCTTAGCCTTCCTTCCAGGCTTTTTTATAGAAATGTCTCTAATAGTTCTAGCATAAATAGGAACATCCCTTAATGCTTGCAATAATGGGATTTTAACATACAAGTTCTGTAGCTCTCCTAAAAGGTTAAAGTTAGGTTGTTCAGGTGTTTTAGTGAGAGCCAGCCGTTAAGGGAATGGCGGATCTATTGTTTGATCATTATTATTAGGTGCTGATTCTGCTATTTCAGCATTATTGTTAGCTGGTTTCTCTTTTCTAGCTTCTTCTTTGTCAGAGTCAGTAATATCATCTATAATGGGTTCAACAATTCTCCCTGAGCGAAGATGAATATCATTACATTGCAGGGGAGAGACAGGCTGATTTTGAATGTCAATAACTTGTAGGGCTTTATTATTATTTGGATTTGGGTTAGGTTGCACAGGCAGCTGTGGTCTCATTGCCTGGTTATTCGGAGGAGTATTGGATGGTAAGGAGAGAGACTGTTGTTGTTGAGGAAATGGTAGCTGTTGGGCTGCCCAGTTTGGATTCCATTGATTAAAATATGGTTGCTGGGGAGCCCAAGGATTCCATATAGTAGGATAAGGAAAAGGAAGATTTGGTTGCTGCATAAGTGGAAAATTCATTGTATTAAAGGGTGGGTACTGCATTTGGTTCATGGGTGGGTAGTTTGTTTGAAAAGGAGAGTTATTATTCCAACGATTGAATGCTGTGTTAGAGCTCATACCTTGTCTTTGTGGCCATTGCCTCCTCTATGTCATCAGGTACACTGCTTCAGCCTCTTCTTCGGTTGACTGCAGTGCTGCTTTGATTCCAGGCGGAGAGGGGCATTGCTATGTTTCATGGTCCTTCTCGCATATTATGCAGATAG
Source organism: Pinus tabuliformis (assembly GCA_031772625.1). Lineage (NCBI taxonomy): Eukaryota > Viridiplantae > Streptophyta > Pinopsida > Pinales > Pinaceae > Pinus > Pinus tabuliformis. The sequence goes on along the minus strand of CM062817.1, from coordinate 1,415,988,954 downwards.
GTATCTTATCCAGTGGGCATTCTCTGAGTGGGTGTTTTTCTCTGCATTTGGAATAGAAAATGGCTAGAGCAGCTTCTGCTTCTGCCTATTTCTTCTTAACCTGCAGAGCATCAATTTGTGAAGCAAAAGAACTTAGCATCTCAGTTTTAAATTCTTCCAATAAGTTACCTATTTCAGCTCTTGTTGCTCCTCCACTGGCTGACTTCTGAACTCTTGAATACACATTATCTCTGCTTTTTGATCTGCATGTTGCTCCCCTTGAACATATCATGCAAAGATTAATAATTTCATCAAAGGGTTCTTTGGAAATGTCCCCTTTTCCAAGCATGTTCAACATGTCCAGACAGTCATCTCTTACCCCTTTTAGCAATATGGTTTTCAAAATATCTTTACTCATATTAGGATGATCAGACCGCTGCAGATTATACTGTAATCTTTCCACAAAATCTTCCAGATTCTCGTCCTCTTTCTTAACCATTTTGAACAATTCTTCCTTCCTTTCCCTTGTCCGGCAGTAGTCTTGATACTTGGCCAGAAATCCCTCTTTCATCTGGTCCCAGGTGGTGATTGCCTGAGCTCCTAAGCTCATAAACCACCTCAACGCATTCCCTTTTAGTCTTGCTGGAAACAGTTTTAGCTTCTGATTAGGACTTATATAATCATAACTTCTACATAGTATGTCGAATTCAAAGAGGAATTCATCCGGGTCTTCAGAGGATCACCCATGAAAGTTGGGTAAAGCTGAGAGTGGAATATTTTTCATGGGGGTTGTTCCTCTCGGGAGCTCCCCGATAGGGAATTCCAGGGTAGAGAGCGAATTTTCCCCTCTTCCTTCTGTTCTGTTATCCTCCATTGGTCTTTTTCCTGAATCACTTGCTTTATCTTCTATGTCTTCTGTTTCTTCAGGTTCTTCTACCGGTTCCTCAGTGTGTTCTGGTACTTCCAGCTTCCTTTCAGATCCTATTACTTCCTCCGTCTGTCGGTCTGTTTGTGAGGAGTATTGGATTTGAGGTCTCTGGGAACTCGTCCTCTGTGATGTTTCGGCCTTTGAGATGATTTCGTCGATATAAGTCTTTCTTCCTCCTTTGCCGCCTGTGAAATTAAGTTTCTTGCGTCCTCTCATGCATCTGTTATTCTCAAAAAGAAATCACTAATGCCTTTAGAAATCTCTAGTTGCCTTCCCCGAAAACGGCGCCAAAATGTTGGCTAGTTGAATTGTTTATTGATTAGACATTCAAGTACCACATTAATTGTCAACCTGGGAAAGTCTTTTTATTGCAAAGGCTACCGCGTACTGTATGTACTTACTCCTAAAAGCATTAAAAAGCTATAGTATACGTAATCCTTACGTTAAGTTATCACTGTACTGATAAAATGAAAGTAATTAATTAAGATTACAAATCTGAAAAGCGAAATGATGGATGCTCTGTTGGTAGAGGATCAGGACCCTATCCTCCAGGTGAGGACGTTTAGCACCTGCCTCTGTAACCAGATTGCTAACACACACTGCACTCTAATTCACCGGTGAAATATCCTTGCACAACTTCAAGCAATGAATGAAACAAAGTACTAGCAAAGCGGAAATACCAGAGGTAATGCTACAGAATCCAAACAGAGTACCAGCGGAAAGAAACTATCACACACTTACACACTTTAACAGAAAAGTAAATGGGTGAATCTTGTGAGGAAGGCGGGCCCAGTCCTTCTCACAAGATTCCCCAGAACACAAAGGCTAGATTAAGTGCTCAGAATAATCTTCTATTCATCTACCAAAAGATTCAAGTACAATAAAGTTCAGACTTGCTGATGTCTCTCAAAATCTCACTTACAGATTACACATTCACCCCCTTCTAATGTAGATGTCTCCTCTTTATAGAGGAGACATCTATTACAATAGATTATTACAGTTCATTCAGTTAACCCATTTGATCAAAAATGAGAGTTACAGACCGCTGTTACAACAGTATAACAACATATTATTTCTTAAGTTCTGGCTGTCACACAGCTGGTAACTGTCTTCGACCATCTTCTTGGGATCTTCACATTCCTTCGCCATTTCCCCATGCTGTTCCTGATTTAAGCAATGGTAACTGTGTTCTACCCGCTTTAGATAGCTGCAGATCGTGCCGCGTCAGCATTCTTCAGATAGTAGCCGGTTGTTATTTCCAGCTGTTACAAAATAAACTGCTTTAGATGGTTGCTGTTGCTGACTGTAGCAACTGCGTAGTTGCTGCTTCTGGTGTTGCAGCAACTGCGTAGTTGCTGTTTCTGGTGTTGCAGCAACTGCGTAGTTGCTGTTTCTGGTGTCACAGCAACTATAAATTATAATTCCTGCAGGCTTAAGACAATTACTTGACAATTTAATCAGCTTTTCCAAGATAAATATAAAGATACTCACGAATATGCAATGAACAATTAAACATATAGATATGCGGAAAGTCACTTCGTACCTTGGGGTGATTAAGTCATTATGTAATCAAAGCTTACAACTTATGACTGAAAAGGATAATATTAAGGCAAAAATATAAGGTCAAAATAGGTCAATTCTGAGTCCTAACAGTGTTAAGGTATAAAATCAGTCATTTTAGGTTTTTATGAGTGGTAAATTGAAGTATTTTGTTAATTGTAATTCTTCATTATGGCGATGAACAATCCAATCCTACTCATTCACAATAATAATGACTTATTGTAGTGATAATGTTTTTACTGAGAAAGTTCTCTAGAAAGTTTTAAATTTCCGGTGTAAAGTATAGATAGATATCATTTGAAGGGTAGTTGTCCTTCTGCAAAAGATATGATGAATAGATTCCTTAAAAATAATATAAATATTAAAAATAGATTTTCTTATTAACCATTTTAATTTATTATTAATAATCTTCTACTGATTTATTATTGATATTAAGTAAAATTATATTATTATTTTTATTATCATTTGCATAATTCGTTAAAATCAAATATTTTATGTATCTAACTATCCTTAATATATATTAAATAGAAATTTATAGTTTAATAATTTTTTATTTAATTGTTGATGATTTTATTGATTGTGTTTATTTATTAATAAAGTTATTTTTTGACTAATAAAATTTTAAACGTGTTAATTAATAATTTTTGTTAATTAAGTGTCTAACTATTTTTAATATATATATCAAACAAAAATTTATGGTTTGAATAAATTTTCATTTTATTTTATTTATTTATGAATAAAGTTATTTAATTTTCCTAATAAAATTGTTAACCTTAATTTAACAATATTTATTCATTTTGAAGTGGCTAATTAATAATATCTATTATATAAGTAATTTAGATATAATAAAGTAATTAAGTTACATTTTAATTAGTTAATGGTTAATGATTTCATTTTGTAATTTTTACTCTTATATAAAATCTCTCCACAGTCACATTTTTACTTGAAGAAAACATAAATAATCTTTTTCTTATCATTTTTTTAATGTAAATACTTGCATAAATTATGATGACTTTTTTTAATGCAAATACTTACTTGAATGAAGTTGAGTAGTAATTGATGGTAAATATGTTATTTACATGAGTATGAGATTTCTTTTCAAAGATTTTAATTTTTGGTGGTTTTCTTTGAAGGTTAACAATGAAAATATAAAAGTATCTAGAAATCATGCATGGCATAAATATTGTCACCGCATCGAAAATTTTATTCACATGGCATTGTATTATGTAAATGTTGCAATAAAAATCATAATAGAACTTGAACCAATCATATTGCCAATAAATAATTTTAAATATTAATAAAAATAATAAAATTCAATCCATGGTGTAACTCTATTTGGTATAATAAGAGTATAATGTAAATTGAATGGAGTCATCTAACGAGGCAGAGGAATTACCCGAATGGCTAAAAGTGGCCGGAATCTGGGCAAACAAATTTCAAATTTTTTTGTAGAGACAGTGTTTGAATCGTGTTTTTGATGGTGGAAATGGATTCAGCACCATCGAAAATGTCTAGGACACCTAAAATTTTGAAGTTTAACAACTATAACTTGGATTTACAAAAATTCTTGCCGGATTTTCTCTAAATATGACCAAAATTTCCATAACTTTCCGGGCAACTCCTCTGCCTCGTTAGACTACGTGAAATTGAATATGATGCTTGTAGAAAATATAATAAGAATATTTCTATAAAGATATGAAATATATATAAAATATATATTTTAGTAGAGGTTAACGCGTGGGTCCTAAGTTGTCAATGTGATGTAATTTTTCTTAAATAGTGAATCACAAAAGCCTCCAATCTAAGATTTAAATAATAAGTATAAATTAAGATGTATTTAAATATATAAATTAAAATAATGGTTCATGTTCATAACCATTAACTTTATATTAAAATTTATTTAATAAATTTATAAAAATTTCATACTCACGATAAAATCATTAATTCATACACATATATAGGCCTAGTTTAACTTATAAACAAAATAACTCATTCACTCATACATATATATAACTTTTTAATTTTAATCAAAATATTTTAAAAAAAATGAGTTTAAATGATTTAATCTACATAATTTGAGTGCCCTATGGGTTTATCAGGGTGCTGAATCCATTTATGCATTCAAAAAAGTAATTTGAATAACAAAAAATCTTGAAATTGTATTTCCATATTTCGGTGAATTTCTGTGAAAAGGATTATTTCATCTATAAGTTATATTAAGCATATATATTATTCACTTAAAAAAATAAACATAAAATTATTAAAATACATTAAAAATTAAAAAAGATACTATGTAACTATATGTATTATTAAGGGCTTTATAAAAAAACGAGAATATTTCTTGTAATATCCCTAATGTATATACTCATGTAAAAACTTAAGTAAAATAAAATATTCTTATTTATAATATCGATATACATAGAATATTATTAATAAAGTGTATTTTTGATCATTTTAGTTAGGTTTCATTTCTTCATAACCGCCCTTAATATTATTTATTCACGTTAGAACTCTCTGATGGGAGAAAAAGAAGATGATAAACGATGGGAGAAAAATGGGGTTGGGCATTTGGAATTAGACTTATCACTCTCATTCAGTGGAGAAGAGGTTTGTACTCCATCCAAAATTTGATAATGGAATTGGAGATCTGGACATAGAGGAGATTATGGGTTTTGCCAGGAGGGTTTTTGGATAACATACCAACTATGCTGCCACAAAAAAAATATGAATATGAAAAGGGTTATTTCTAGGCGTGGGACTGACAAGAAACACGAGAGAGAAAATGAGGATGTGTTGTGGGTGATCACAATGGTGATATTCCTTGACACCCTTGGATTCAATGGTGTGTTATAATTGGAGGTGCCTAGGTATGACAACTTATGATGAATAGGTAATTTTTTATTCTTTCATCTTTCAATGGTTTAAACTATTGTAAAGCAAATAATGGTTATTTCATCCCTTCCAATTTCTAGTTTTTGTTTCAATGGATGAGTAGAAATGCAAGAGAAGAGGAGGGGTTTTACTTAAATAATATTAATATGGGTAATTTAATATGTTACTACATGTAGATAGAGATTGTTATTTTATCTATATATATATATATATATATATTAGTAAAAAAAATATATTACTACATGTAGATAAAGATTGTTATTATATATTTTTCTTAGTAAAGGAAATATATTTCTACATGTAGATAAAGATTGTTATTATTTGCAGTATTAAAATATAAGTGACCTTGCTTTTCATTATATAACATTGCATATGCATTTTATGTAAGAAAAGATAGGATGCATGCTCTTTTCTTAAAAAGGGATTTCGTACTAGTGTATGAAATGATAACAAATCCAAGTTATTTTTTTGGAAGTGAATATAGATTAAAGAGGGTAATTTGTGAAATATATTCATGGGTGGTGAAAATTAAAAGAGAAGAGTTAATTAGATTATTTTTCTTGGAAAGTGGGATTTTCTTTTGAAATGTGTAGTTTTAATAACTACCTTATGTGTTTATAAGACATAAGTCTTTGTTGAAAAAAAGATAAGTAACTATGACCTTTTGGTTAATTAGAATAAATAAATCTTGTGGTGTTCTTGAAAAGAACACAATGGTTTTGTGCTTAGTCATGGTACAATATTTCCATAGCTTTGGAAAAGATTAGTTATTTAATAAATCCATGGAAAAGATTCCCATGGATTCTCATGCGTAAGAGAGTTCTTAAAAAAAATACTTAGTTATGAGAAAATATAAGAGAGTTCTTAAAAAAAAATTACTTAGTTATGAGAAAATATAATAAGCTATGAATAGATCAAATGCACAGAGATAATATAAGTCATACGAATCTTTTTTGAAAAGAATATGTTTGAGTTATTTTGAAAAAAAAAGAATACTTAGTTATGAGGAAATATAATAAGGTACGAATAGATCAAATGCACAAAGATAATATAAGTCATAGGAATCTTCTTGTAAAAAATATGTTTTTCTTGTGCGAGAAAGATAAGTCAATTGTGTTAATTCCTTTCCAATAGTTTGCAAAATTTACATGTTTTGGTGGGTAAAAAGATATATGAATTGTGTGTCGTGTGTTGTATATTGGATAGCTAATTTAATTGCATGGTTTAATGCATAAAAAAAGGTTAACATTATTAATATTTTAGTTCTTATGCCCAAAAGAAATATTGATTATGATACTTTCTTGAAAGCAAATGCATGAGAACTTTGTTATGATAGCTTCTTGGAAACAAATGCCTAAGAACTTTGTACATAAAAAGATACAGAAATTATGTTGGGTTCCTAAAAAATGACTATGTAAAAAGAACACATGCAAAAGCATAGAAGCAATAGTTGACTACATGCATGAAAATAGAACTATTTTGTTAGGTATTTTAAAGAGAAACATGGATTTGTGAGTAGAAAATAATAAGTATTATGTTAGATCCTAGAAAGTAAAAGAAGTAATTACTTGCAATAAATGCACTAGATTTCCTTTATAAAATAGATATATCCGCATGCAAGAAATAATGACTAATAGATTAGTTTCTTTCTAGAGAAATGCATGTCTTTGTGCATACAATAGATTTTGTAAATCACTCTATCTTGGGAAATATACATTTTGAAAAGGGACTTGCATTTGCATGCACAATAATGATGTCTATCATGTTAGCTTTCCCTTAGAAGGGGGCATGTATTTTTATGTATTATAATAATATCTATTGTATCAGAAATATGACTTACTTACATGAAAAAATAAGAAGCTAAGGGACTACATTTCTTTGAATAAGTTTTTATGTAATTACATGCACGAAAAATGAAGATAAGTTCCTAGTATCTTTTAAATAAAACGAATGGTTACAGTGGTTTCCTTTGGATATGAACATGTGCTAGTGCGAGAATGATCATATTAACATTGTTATTATTTTGACATGCTTGATAATTATTTTTTTATACATGCACAATGTTGTTAGAAGAAGCATGTTGTGATATTATATTTACATCTCATTTATGCACATGAATGGATGTTAAAAGATTGCTTTTAAATATTGATTCTTGATTGGTTAATACTTTATCTAATCATGTTACCGAAGCTTGTTGATGACAAAAATGATAGAAAAGGATGATGATTTGTGAGAAAAGACAAATTATGTTTAATGTTATCACCAAAAAATTGATCATCTAGCCTAACTTACTAGATGGATCAAGGTACACCATGCAAAGCCAATTTTACCATAGTAAAATTGCTTTCAGTGTGAGAAATTACTTAATAGGCCACCTTTGTTAAGTAATTTATAGTTAAACCCATGAAGAATAATTCAATAAATCACTATTTATTTGATTTTCTTCTAGGAATAGTTAGTTAAACCATTGTTTAATTATTATTCCTTGTCATATTTGACCCAATCACGAAAAATAAACAGATAAATCATTAGTTATCTTATTTTCTCCAAGAATAAATAATTAATCACTGATTAATTATTATTCTTTGTCAAATTTGACTAAATCCCTTAGGAATAATTAAATAAATCCTTATTTGTTTATTATTCCTTAACTAATTCCTTGAGATGATAAATAAATCATTTATTTATTTATTATTTCTAAATAAAAGTTTAAATACTTTTTTCCCTCCTAAACAAATATAATAAAATATTCCAAGTGGTCATTCCAAGAATGGGTTCAATAATATTTTATTATTGAACATTATTCGAGGATAACTCAATATTTTGTTATAAATAGAAGGGTTTTCCATTCATTATTCACTTTTGATTATTTTCATGGTTGCATTCACTATTGTAACTTTGATCATTTTCATTTTGGCACATCATATTTTTGTTGGGACTCTACACAACATGAAGACATTTGAGGATAGCTAAGAACACATCCCATATAGGGGGACTAGTAACATCTATTTGTTCCCTTCACAGGTGTTATAATAAAATTATTCTTTACATATGTTGTTTCCATTGGATGATTGGAGTTATTACTCTTTCTTTTTGTTGTTTAACTATGATTGTGTCATAGATCTGTACTATTAATCCCCTAATTTGCATCCTTTTTGACCATTCCCCCCCCCCCCCCCCCCCCCCCCACAAGTCATAACCATTTACCCCTATTTTAACTATCTTATGCACCCTCATCTTGCACTAGTGCAAGAACGATGACACATTTTGCATTAATTTCATATTTTACATTTTCTAACTTAACTTAGCATTTATTAATTATTTATTACATGATTTCTTGATTATAGTTACTTTTGTAACTTATCGATACCTCCTATGTTATTTAATAGTTAAACGCCAACCTTGACTACTGATTTAGTGCAGATCAGATCTCGCACCAGTGTCAGCACCGTGAATCTTGGCAGTGAATCCGGATCTCTTTGATTGTCACCTAATTTTGCACCACCTTAGCCATGACAAAAAAACATATCTAAAGGCAGTTGAGTCCTAGTTATGACAGCAAGGCAATCTAGAGTAGCTGAGATCAGACTTAGGAGGAACGAACAATTGGAGATAGCCACAACCTGTTCTGTTAAAATTCTTAATTTTGAAGGCCGAAAGGTTATTTTGCAATCGGTTATGTAATTTGTTGTAACTAAATATTATTTTGCAATCGTTTATGTAATTATTTGTAACGAAATCTTATTCTGCAATTGGCTATGTAACGAGTTAAATGATCCTTTTGGCCTTCATCCAAGGATCTATATAAGGAGAAATGTAAATAGGACAAAATACTTAATGGTTGATATAGTTGTATAGAACAGAGGTAGAACCAGGAAGGTGGTAACTGGCCTGTCTTTTGTTATCGCCCGAATCTAGGCTAGATATGTAATCATACATGTATTTGCCTTGATGATTTAATAAGAAAGGGAGCTTCGCCTTATGTTTCATGAACCTTATTTTTATTTTTAACAGCTGATGAATTGATACAGTACTGAGTAGCATTTCCATTTGAAAGGGAAATTCATTGGTTGGCTAGGGCCCAGCCAACCCAGCACGTTCTCCCTCTTTTTTGTTTTTGTAATTTATGTTTTTGAACTGCCAAGTGTGAATTAATTTACAGCATTTGAATTTCTGTCTAAGTGAAAGCAGATCTGTAGCGTGTAGTTAAATTTCCTTTTGTGCATCTGATTTTGAATTGGTTTTCTCTGCCTGGTTCAAACAGGAGAAATTACCTGCACCAGTGCACATTAGTGTACTATTCACTTTCTACATGTTTGATTTGGTTTTCCCCCCTGGTTTGAGTAGGAGAAATTACCTGCACCACTACACATTGGCGTGCTATTCACTTTCTACACATTTGATTTGGTTTTCCCACCTTGTACGAACAGGAGAAATTACCTGCACCAGTGCATGTTGGCGTGCTATTCACTTTCTGCACATTTGGTTTGGTTTTCCCCGCCTGGTTCAAGCAGGAGAAATTACCTGCACCAGTGCACATTGGTGTACTATTCACTTTCTACACATTTTGTTTGGTTTTCCCCACTTGGTCCGAGCAAAAGAACTGTTCCTGCACCAGTGCTAGATAGTGTGATGCAGCAAGCCTCTTTAGTTTACTTCTAATAGCTTTCTTGCTTTCATTAACATTTCAGAATAGGCTAAATTAAAAAGATTGTTTCTTTATTTTTTCACTTTGATAAAATCAGAAACATTCATCTTTTTGATATGCAATTTGGCTTCATAAAACTTGCAGTAATTAAACATTGGTTTCAAGAATTAAAAGTTAAAGTGTAACAAGATCTGATCGGGTACAAGAACCAGTTCCTTGTTATTAGATCTGAGTGCTTTGGACTTGAGAAAGTTCAAGCTCTTGCACGAAGAAAAGCACTTTTAGTACAGACATCATTTTACACCTTCTGCATAAATCATTGTTCCTACACTAGTGCAAGATCGATTCTTGCGAGAAGGACATCTTTACATAAGTAGGTTTTAAGGGCCCATCTGTTGAAGACTGCTGAGGTGCCTTTACTAAAGAAAACACACTCTCAGTAGTTAATCAATAGTTAGCTAGAGTAATTGCCTCCTTTTATTTCTAAATCTCTTTTGCAAGTACATTTCTTCTTCTTCCAGCCTTAGATTATTTTGATGGTTCAAGTTGCCTTTTTCTTTATAGTTTTATTCTGCAATATTGCTTTTAAAGTAGGAATTTATATTGGAAACATTCATACCATCTTTAGCATTTCCTGTGCTATGTCTCTAAGTTTACGAATCCCTCGGGTTCACAATTTTAAAAGTGTTGAGGAGTTTACTTAAGTGTAATTCTTGCACCCAACATTTTGGTGCCATTGCCAGGGAGGTGATTTGATTTGGTAAGAATTTTCTAATTGTACAATAGAGGTAATTTTTTCTTTCAGTATTGTTTGGGAAATATTTTTCTTTTGAAGGAATTTTGTTGGTTTTAATTGATTTCTGACAACATTTTTTATTAGACATTACTTGTTGTTTTTTTCTTTCTTTTTCTGAAATGAATGCCTAGGAAAGGTAAGGGTTAAAAACCCACTAAGGGCCAAAAGAATTTTGAAAACAATTCTCATTTTGGGTCTCCTTTTATGAGCAGGAAGCACAATCAAACCCATCACGCAGGAACAATCCACCTGGATTCTGGTGACAACAACTCAGGCATGGTTCAGCCTGTTGAGAGTAAGAAATAGACAATGGCAGAACATGAAGATTATGTGGAAGGGTCTGGTGAAAACCAAGACCATGTAAGTGGAGAACAATCCACTTTTGTGTTTCCAATTGTGGATCCTGATACTATGGCGCAGATGAAGAATATTCCACCATCATCTCTCCCCCATTTCCATTGTAAAGTTCTTGAAGACCCTGACTCTTTTCTATTTGAGTTTGATATTCTATGTAGAAGTTATGATTATTCAACTGACGCTCAGAAGTTAAGATTATTTGTTGCTACCCTCAAGTACTCATCCCTGCGTTGGTTCATGGGGCTAAGAGGAAACTCTATAACCTCTTGGGAACATATGAAGAGAGTGTTTTGTCTAAATATCAGGAATATTGCAAAACTCGGGACATGCAAGATGAAATTTTTACGATCATACAGGATGATGATGAAACTCTTGAAGATTACTTAGAAATATTTCTGTATATTCTACAAAGGTCGAAACTTAAGCTTGATTCCAGCACTATTAGAACCTTGTTCTTAAGAGGACTTACTGATAATGCTAGAAATAATCTAAATCTGCTAGGACAAGGTGATATCTCTTAGCAAACTTTTGATCAAATTTGTGAATTATGTAGGAAATTTTCAAGAAATCAGTGTAGATCTGGTAGAGGAACTTGAAATAGAAATAGAAAAACTGAATCTACCGATGCTATGATTATTGGACTAGAAAATAAAATGGAAAACATGAAAATTGATATAATGAATGTTGTTTCTAAACAATTGGACTCTTTAAAATTTCAGCAAAAACTTATAAAGGAACAAGAGTCACTATGTATTTTTTGTCCTAAATGTAGAGATAAGCATCCGCCTAAAGAGTGTCCTCTTAATTTAAAAGAAAATAATAAGTTTGTTATTTGTGCAAAAGACCATATCACAGAAAAATGTCCCTCTATGCTAGGACTTAAAGCTGTATTTACAGGGGGACAACCTAAAGCTGAATACTTGAATGCTATGGGAGAAAGAAGAAATTGGCCTCAGGTAGGTGCAGGTATGGCTCCTGAAGTTTCTCCACACTATTTTGGTTATAATTCACATGCATATTCTTATCCTAACACTAATCAACAGTGGGAGTATGGAAATCAATATCAGCATGGGCAACCTTCTCAACCATGGTAACAAGGTTGGAGAGGGCCAACTCATTCCCCATATTCCTACCAGCCACCTATGTAGTCGTATCCTCATACACAAAATTCAATACCGCAACTTCTGAGTCAGTCTAATCCACCATTTCCTTTAACTTCACCCTTTCAACTTCCTCAATTGCCTGCTCAACCCATGCCTAATCCTAACAATAAAAAAGCAATGCAAATGACTTATGTAACAAACCAACCTTTATCATTTGAGTACCATTCTATTCCAGTTGGGGTTCATGATATCCAGTTAAGATTAGGAAGGACTGTAACATCAAAATATCAGAACCGACCCATAGTGATTATTGAAGAGAAAGGAGAAGAGGAAACTCCTAACCATTCTCTGAAAGCAGTCACCAAGCAACCCTTACCCTCTAGATACTTGCCAACTTCTTCCAACCAGCCTCCCTTCCCAGAGAGGCTAGTGATGGAAAGAAGTGAGCCTATTTCTGAGACTAGCTTGGCATCAAAGCTTCAGAATATTTTCATTAAGATACCTTTGCTTCAATCCATCAAAGATATCCCTATTTTCACTAAGATTATTAAGGAACTCTATCTCAAGAAACCGGGAGGAAGAAATTGGAACCCCAAATCATTCAATTTGTCGGTAGGGCAGCAGAGTTAATGACAGGATGTGTATCTATGGAAAAATATATTGATCCTAGAAACCTTGTTGTCTCAGTTCAGATTGGTAATGTCCTTGTCTCTAATGTTCTTATAAACCTGGGGGTAGCCATTAATTTCATGACTAAGCTAAACATGGATCAACTTCGGTTAACCCATCTTTGCCCTACTCCCACTATTCTTGAATTAGTAGATAGATCTAAAATTAAGCTAGAAGGAGTATTGGATGATGTGATCATCTCATTAGATTCTTGGAAATATCCTGCTGATTTCATTGTGCTTCAGCCAAAGAAACTAGTAGGAGGATATCCTTTGATCTTGGGTTGACCATGGCTTGCTACCACTGATTCATATATTGGATGTCGTTATGGTGATATGTATATTTCAAATGGAGACTCTAGGAAGAAAGTTACCTTATATCCCCCTGCTAAATCCATTCAGGACCTTCGAGATACTTTGTGGTTGGATCAAATTAGTGATTATGAGACTCAGCCCATCTCCCTTATCCATCATTATATTGGGTCTTCACAAGAAGATGATATTCAAGACTTCCTGAATAATCTAGACACTATGCGTAATTTTGAGCCATTGAGCCAAATTTTCAGCCTAGATTTTCAAGATGATCATGATCCCATTCTTTTGTACCGCTGCATTTGACCACTCCCTTGAGAACTCCCAAACTTTATACTACTCTTGTTGAGATTAGCCCTAGTAAATCCTTGTATATGAGTTCAAATTTGGACTCATCCTAGCAAGAGCAGCTTGTCAATTTGTTGCGAAACCATCTTAGTGCCTTTGCTTCGAGTTATGAAGATATGAAGGGTATCCCTCCTGAAACTTGCACACATCATATCTATATTCAGGAAGGAGCCTGACCTATCCAACAACCCCAAAGGTGAACGAATCCAACTCTAAGAGATATTGTGAAAGGAGAAGTGCAGAAACTCTTGGATGTTGGTTTTATATGTCCTAATTCTGACAGTCAGTGGCTCTCTCCATTAGTGCTAGTGCCTAAGAAAGATGGAAGATGGCATATTTGTATTGATTATCGAGAATTAAACAAAGCCACTCTCAAATATTATTTCCCTCTCCCATTCATTGACTAGGTGCTTGATACCCTTGCAGGAAAGAAATACTTTTCCTTTTTGGATGGCTTCAATAGTTATAACCAGATACAAATTGCACTTGAAGATCAGGACAAAAATATTTTTACATGTCAATGGGGTACATTTGCTTATAGAGTGCTTCCCTCTGGCTTATGTAATGCCCTAGCTACCATTCAAAGGGCAATCTTGGCTATTTTTTCTAATCTGGAATTTGTGGAAACTTATTTCTGTGTTTGGTGATTCTTTTCATGAAGCTCTCGAAAATTTGCAAAAAAAAACTTCTTCATTGTGAGGAAGCCCATCTCACTTTGAGTGACAAGAAATGCAGATTGATGTGCAAAACAGAGGTGGTACTTGGCCATTTGATTTCTAGTAAAGGTATCCAGGTTGATCCAACAAAGATTGAAATCATTCTACATCTTCCTGCACCCAAAACTCAAAGGGAAGTAAGAGTTGTTTTAGGACATGTTCGTTACTACAGAAGATTCATTGAAAATTTTTCTAAAATATTTGCTCCTCTTTTTAGACTTCTAACTAAGGATAGTGAATTTTCTTGGACTACAACTTTCCAACAATCTTTTGAAACATTTAAGGAAAAGTTAGTACAGGCACCAGTTCTAAGAGGTCCTAAATGGTCTCTGCCTTTTCATATTTCCTCTAATGCTTCAGATTTGGCTATTGGTGTAGCTCTAGGACAAGAGGAAAATAAGCAATCCTATGCTATTTATTATATTAGTAAAAAATGTCTTCTACTGAATTAAATTATACAGTTACAAACAAAGAGTTTTTAGCTCTAATTTTAACAATTAATAAGTTCAGACACTATATTACAGGATATGAAGTATTTGTACATACTGATCATTCTGCGATTAAATATTTGATAAACAAACCATTAACTAATGGTAGAGTGACTAGGTGGTTACTATTGTTGTAGGAGTTTAATAATACTATTGTTGATATACCAGGAAAATCTAATGTTGTAGCGGATTTTCTTTCTAGATTAGATAATCCTGGTGAAACAACTCCTGTTAATGATGATTTTCCAGATGAACATCTTTTTGTTATGTCCACAGATTCTCCGTGGTTTGCTGACATTGTTAATTATTTGGTTACTAGGAAAACACAACCCCACTTGTCCACTCGTGAAAAGCGGAATATTATTCAGAAAAGTGTTGCATACTCCTAGATTCAAGGAGATCTCTTTTACACAAGCCTGGATCTGATTATCCATATGTGTGTAAGAGAGGAGGAAGTGTTTGACATTTTGAAATCTTCTCATGATGATCCTTGTGGAGACCACTTCGCTAATAAGCATACTGCATATAAAGTATTGCATGCTGGTTACTTTTGGCCCTCCTTGTTTAAGGATGCCAAATAATATGTCAAGCGTTGTGATAGTTGTCATCGAATGGGCCAGCCTAATCAAACCAATGAAATACCTTTATGCCCTCAAGTTATGATTGAACCATTTGAAAAATGGGCTATTTATTTTATAGGGCCAATAAATCCAACATCATTAAGTAAAAAGCATATTTTGGTTTGTACAGATTTTGTTGCAAAATGGGCAGAAGCTAAAGTTGTTTCTTTTGCTACAGAAAATGTTGTTGTTGATTTTCTTTTTACCGAAATCTTTACTCGATTTGGTGTGCCTAGAGAAACCATTTCTGACAATGGTCCGTAGTTTATTTCTAATCTGGTACATGGAGTGATGGAGCAATACAAGATCCGGCACAGGAAATCCATGCCCTATCTCCCACAAGCAAACGACCAGGTGGAATCTACAAACAAAGTGATCGAGTCCATTCTTACCAAGACAGTTAATATGCATCAAAAAGATTGGGCTGAAAGATTACCAGAAGCTTTGTGGGCATACAGAACCACTTGGGGAAATAGCACGGGACATACACCATATCAGCTAGTATATGGCAAATAGGTTCTGTTACCAATTGAATTCTAGATCAAAACTTTTAGGACTGCAGTTCAGTTAGAACTAGATATCTCTGAGGCACAACAACAATGTCTTCTCCAATTAAATGAGTTAGATGAATTTCGAAGGGATGTTGTTCAGTATAACATACTAATTCAGGAGCAACATAGGAAATGGAATGAGAAGTTTATTCAGAAAAAGCAATTCCAACCAGGTGATTAGGTGCTCCTTTATGATTCTAGATTTAAAATTTTTAAAGGGAAATTACATACACAGTGGATGGGACCTTATGAAGTGATCCAAATATTTGAGAATGGAGTAGTCGAAGTTAAAACTATTTATGGACAAAATTAGTATTCTTGGTAAATGGACACAGGCTAAAGAAGTACTTTCAACCACTTACCAAGAAAGATTTTACACAACAAGTCCAACAACAATTTGGGACGATAGTGGAGAATGGTAATACCAATCTTTTGGAAATATGAATTCTTCTTCTCAAAAATAAAAATAAAAATAAAAATCATATAAAAAGAAAAAAGTAAAGAAAAAATATTTTCCTGTAATTATGAAAATCAGTTAGCTGGCATGATTTCAGAAGGATCAACCTAAAATCTAGCTTGCTGGAAGGAAGATAAAAAATTTCTAATAAAAAAAAAATGTTGCTTGATCTTTAGATGTGCTAAGCTACCACCAAGTAGAAGCAGGTTCAACAAAACCAACCTTTATACAGTTGCGCTAATTAGCATGGATATTTTTTATTCAAGTAATGCTTAATTTTCGCTGCTATTATTTTTCTTGCACCAGTGCAGGTAGAATTTCCAGAATTTTTTTTCCTTTCTTGATATTCCATTTTTGTAACACTCCCTCAGTTTTGTTCTTTGATCCTAGAATATTGACCTTCCCACATTCCTCTAAATTTACCCTGTCCGCTTCGAAGAAATCCCACTTTAACCCTGAATTTTTTTCCCTATCCCACTTCTATTTATTCCCTCTTTTAGTACTTTCCTGGAATCCCTGTAACAGAATTCCTTCCCATTCTAAAAAATCCCCTTTCCCACTTCTTTATTCCCTAATGAATTTATTGCAGGATCTTGCATACAAAGAGCAAAAGGATGTGCTCTAAAACATCAGAAAGGGTGAAGCAAACTTCAGAACAAAGTTAATGAGATCATGTGAAATCCAGCCTATATTTTAATTCTCTGTCTTAATACTATGCTTGCACTAGTGCAAGCATGTTGTCCTATGTGATAAGATAAGCAAAAAAGTACTAGCAGAATGATATGATTTAAGCAATGCAAGATCAGTACGAGCATGCATCTTGTCAGCAGCATAGTACAAGTTATCATATGGCATAAGAAAGTGGTCATTATGGAAAGTTATGTGAAGTCTTTTCATGTCATCGACAAGTATTTATACTATTATACTACCTAGGAGGAAATTAATTAAAAGTACAAAGTTTATTTAAGTAGAAATCATGATATTTTTAATGAATGCTAAGTTTCTTTTTTGTAATTATGAAGAAATGTAAAAAATGTGTTAATTGTTGCTTGGATATAAAATACCCCGCTCCACCATGATTTGAAATGTTTTCACTCATAATTCCCCCAATCCTCCATTTATCCTAAACCTCCTTTCACTGTAATTATTATTTTACTTAACTGTTAAATCACCGTCGCGGGTACCAATTAGGCCTGACCAAAAATGTGAGTATCTATGGCAAATGAATCAGAGATATGATGGATGAATGGTTAGATTTTTATTTATGAAGGTTGATTCCTCGATATTGCATGCAAAGTCTTAGAGCTCTATTGTTCATAGCCGCTAGTAGCAATGCCGCCTATCCGAAATGAACCCCTGTCTCCCAGCAAAATCGAGCAAACTACCAAATATCACAATAGTCTTGCACTGTTGCGAGAGTTCATATTTCTACAGTTCCTACAAAATTTCAATAGGTATGACAGAGAAGTCGCCCTATGATTTGCAAGAAGTTTTAAGAATGTCCAAGTGAGAATTGGGCCGCTCAAATTTAAAGTCACGAAAAAATTTGTAGTAGCAGCAACGTGTTTGGAGAATACGGGAGAGCAATGGTTCAAGAACCAGAAGCTGGAAAGAAAATGCTAGCAGTGTTTTGTTGAGGATAAAAAGATAGAGATGAACTGGAAATGTTGATTCCCCGGTATTGCATGCAAAGTCTTAGAGCTCGATTATTCATAGCCACTAGTAGCAATGTTGCCTCTCCGAAATGAACCCCTGTCTCTCAGCAAAATTGAGCAAACTGCCAAATATAACAACAGTCTTTCACTGTTGCAAGAGTTGATATTTCTACAGTTCCTGCAAAATTTCAATAGGTATGACAGAGAAGTTGCCCTATGATTTGCAAGAATTTTTAAGAATGGCCAACTGAGAATTGGGCCGCTCAAATTTAAAGTCACGTAGAAATTTGTAGCAGCAACAACGTGTTTGGAGAATACGGGAGAGCAATGGTTCAACAACCAGAAGTTGGAAAGCAAATTTTGGCAGTGTTTTGTTGAGGATGAAAAGATAGGGATGAACTGGAAAGGTGGAGTCCCGCGCAAAGCCCTGCTGGGTCAGCGGCAAGACCTATTTATTATGTAGAAATTTGTGACCTACGAAGGGAGATACACTCACACCCTGGTGTATCATTTCAAAATGCTGCAACATTTTGAAGAAGGCCAACGCACTCATTGGAGGATTAACTTCCCCTACTTTTTGCTCAAAATCCTGGAGAAAATGGCTAGAAGCGTACAAGATGGAAGGGAGGACTAGTTCGATACACGGTTATACCATCATGGCCTGATCAAAATCTTGGTACTAAAACAGCTGGAGAGGGAAGGTATGTCATGGGAAGAGCTGTTGAAATAGTTGCACGAAGAGTCAGTTGAGGAAAAGAAGACAGAGACCCCTGCTAGCACAAGCAAGGGCCCGAGCAAAAGTGAAAATGGAAGTCCTTGTCGCACTAGTGCGAAAAGGAAGCAGTCGGAGGAATCAATAGAAGAGAAGTCCTCGTCTTTTACTAAGAAAACATCTAGGGCACCCGCTGAAGAAACCCCTTCTACACAGGAACAGGCCTCTCAGCACAACAATCTGTCAATCCTTGCAGACACAACAAAGATTGCAGAAATTAGGGACAATACTCGGCTGGCCAATTCTATGAAAAGACCCCATAAGAAGAGTAAAATCTATGATGCAGGTGAAGAAACATAGCCCCCATAGGGTGTGGAACCCCATCCTCCACCAGTACAAGAAGAAGCACCAGCCTGAGAGGAAGAACTGGAAACAGAAGGAGGAGCTAATTACAAAATACTTAATGGTTGATATAATTGTATAGAATAGAGATAAAACCAGGAAGGTGGTAATAGGCCTGTCTTTTGTTATCGCCCGAATCTGGGTTGGATATGTAATCACACATGTATTTGCCTTAATGATTTAATAAGAAAGGGAGCTCCACCTTATGCTTCATGAATCTTATTTTTATGTTTAACAACTGATGAATTGATACAGTACTGAGTAGCGTTTCCATTTGAAAGGGAAATGCACTAGTTAGCTAGGGCCCAGCCAACCCAGCACATTCTCCCTCTTTTTTGCTTTTGTAATTTATGTTTTTGAACTTCCAAGTGTGAATTAATTTACAACATTTGAATTTATGTCTGAGTGAAAGCAGATATGCAACGTGAAGTAGTTAAATTTCCTTTTCTGCATCTAATTTTGAATTGGTTTTCTCCGCCTAGTTCGAGTAGGAGAAATTACCTGCACCAATGCATGTTAGTGTGCTATTCACTTTCTGCACGTTTGATTTGGTTTTCCTACCTGGTTCGAGCAAGAGAAATTACCTGCACCAATGCACGTTGATGTGCTATTCACTTTCTGCACATTTGGTTTGGTTTTCCCGCCTATTTCGAGCAGGAGAAATTACCTGAACCAATGCATGTTGGTGTTCTATTCACTTTCTGCACGTTTTGTTTGGTTTTCCCCACCTAGTCCAAGCAGAAGATCTATTCCTGCACCAGTGCTAAATAGTGTGAAGCAGCAAGCCTCTTTAGTTTACTTCTAATAATTGTCTTGCTTTCATTAAGATTTCATAACAGGGTAAATTAAAAAGATTGTTTCTTTATTTCTGCACTTTGATAAACTCAGAAACATTCATCTTTTTGATATGCAATTTGGCTTCATAACACTTGCAGTAATTAAACATTGGTTTCAAGAATTAAAATTTAAAGTCTAAGAAGATCTAATCGGGTACAAGCACCAGTTTCTTGTTATTAGATCTGAGTGCTTTGGACTTGAGAAAGTTCAAGCTCATGCACAAAGAAAAGCACTTTTAGTACAGACATCATTTTACACCTTCTGCATAAATCAGTGTTCCTGCACTAGTGCAAGAAGACTACACTAGTGCAAGATTGATTCTTGTGAGAAGGACATCTTTACATAAGTAAGTTTGAAGGGCCCATCTGTTGAAGACTGCTAAGGTGTATTTGCTAAAGAAAACACACTCTCAGTAGTTAATCAATAGTCAGCTACAGTAATTGCCTCCTTTTATTTCTAAATCTCTTTTGCAAGTACATTTCTTCTTGTTCCAGCCTTAGATTATTTTGATGGTTCAAGTTGCCTTTTTCTCTATAGTTTGATTTTGCAATATTTCTTTTAAATTAGGAATTGATATTAAAAGCATTCATACCATCTCTGGCATTTCCTGTGCTTTGTCTCTAAGTTTACAAATCCCCCAGGTTGACAATTTAAGTGTTGAGGAGTTTACTTAAGTGTAATTCCTACACCCAACATGTACTTTGGCAAGTTTTATTTCTATTAGTTGTTGCAGATCTATAGTGTTTAGTATTCATTTATATTGTTGAGATTGTTTGTCATCCACAATCTTAAGTGGGTTCATTTCATAGATCATTGAGAAGAAAACACTACAACGTTTAACATTGTGACAGGTAATAACTAATGGTCCATGATGATGAGTATGAGCTTTAGGATGGTCCACTGATGTAATGATCATGCCACAAGGATATAGAGAGTGGTGATTTGTGGGTTAACATTTTCATGACAATTATAATATCTTTTAGCTAGGCAAGTTGTATTTTAATGTTATTTTATTGTAATATTTTATAATGATGGCTAAGGAATGGAATCCCTTAGAAGTCATTGAGTGAGGGGTGAACACCCTCACAAATGTTTAATAATAAAATTAAACGTTCACTAGTTTTCAGTCTATGACGTTTCAAGAGTATATCATTGTTCAATGATGTTATTGATTATTGTGCCAGTTTGATGACATTGATTCCTTGCCTGATGTGATGTTCATATTGTCTAGTATGTGAATAAGTAATCTAGTTAAGGGAATCATCAAATGGATGCAAGGTTCATCATACAGTTTATGTTAACATATTACAACAATGGTTGTTAATGGTTACACAACTTACAATCCCTCTACTCAAAGTTACTCTATGTACTGATGGACATTTTATTTATTGGTTAACGAGGAATGTGGAATAGTGATTTGGATAATTACCTGTGGGTAAATTTTTTTTTTTATGTTCTACATTCTTGCATTTTCATGTGAGGTTACCGAGGTATGTTCCAAGTGGTATCAGAGCTGAAGGTTGTAGCACTAGCACCTCTAGAAAATGTTAAGGAGAAAATAAATCAAGGTATGCTACTAGTAGGCATAAACTTAGTTATGAATCTAACAATCTACATATTGATATATGCAGTAGACTATTTTCGATATGATATGTGTGATTCATGTTTATAATTGCATTAATGAGTAGTAAGTAATAAATTTTGTTGCAAAACTATGATCGTGACATTTGAATCCTGATGAGGATAAATGGCAATAAAACCTTTGTTACACCTATGAACAATCTTGAACACTCAGTAGAGAAAGTGAACTTTGATGACAAATCTTTTCAAATATGGAAATATTAATGATAAATTTTATGAACGTGACTAAAGATATATTGGACTACTTTCAATAAATGAATGCATGAATGTAAAATATGGGGAATTTTCTTGAATAGGACAATAAAGTTTTTTAAAAGGACATT
Organism: Pinus tabuliformis; assembly: GCA_031772625.1. Taxonomy (NCBI): domain Eukaryota; kingdom Viridiplantae; phylum Streptophyta; class Pinopsida; order Pinales; family Pinaceae; genus Pinus; species Pinus tabuliformis. The sequence continues at coordinate 1,415,966,961 of CM062817.1, read as the reverse complement.
GGAAGAACCCCTTTAGATATTAAAAATAAATAGTTAGTCAAGTAGTGAGACCTGACTATAATAACTAATTTTTTATTAAGTCAGTGATTGGTTAGTGTTACATGGCTAACTAATAAAACTTATATGGTTGAATTGAATTTGATTTAATATTATTTCAAGTTCTAAATAAGTGATTATGGTAGTTACTTCATGTACCGGTCTATTGATAATAGTACACTGTGCGAAATTGGAAATGTTTGGATTGTTACCCTAACCGTTATTGTCATTTACACATTACTAAATATTTTCATATACTTTTATGCATGATAGTATTATATGTATGAAACTAAAATGATTTGGAAAGTGAATACTTGTTAAATGATGCATATTTATGACTAATGTTGTTGATGGGATTAAGTAGTGGTAGCTTAATGGAAACAGGAAAACTTGTCAAGGTAAAACGTTGCAATGTTAATTACAATAATAAATGAAAAGGAATAATATTATATGATATGCATGAATGTGTTAATTGGAAAATCATAATGCATACAACTTGTATATTAGTTTTTTTTCCTGTCAATCTACATATTGTGGACCCATGTTGAGGGTTAACTATAAATGCATGGTGTACATGAATGTTTCTTTTGTTAATGATAATGTGCATATGGTTATTTATGTAAATTACTATGGTTAATAGTGCTAAAAAGATAAATTTAACATGCAAAACATTTGTGGACAAATGTGAGAGGACAAAAGGCCTTGGGTTGATGGTGGTTGCTTTCTTAGAGGGGTTGATGGCATTTTTCTGCCCGAATTTCCTCTCCCTATAGATAAATGATCTTCGTAAGGGAAAAGAGTTAGCCAAGATGGTCAAGAGGGTAAGAAGCTTGAGGCAACTCCGTTAATTCACAGCCTGTTGGAGGAGGCCCAAAATTCCTCATGGACGGGACATTGTCAGAGGAATATTTAGGACGCTGCCAAGAAGAATCTTATATTGGACGCTATGTGGTCATTGGAATTCTTGCGCTGGTTGGCGAGTGAAATTCCAACTATACCTAGTATGGTCTCTGTCATAGGACTGTCTCAATGTGAAAATGACTCGATCTAGTTGTGGAAACCAGTTCCCATTTGTTGGGAGGCCCATTATTTAGCTTATTGTGGTTCTCATAGTAAAACAAATGAACTAATAATTTATGTGTTATGTCAAAAATGTTTTTTTTAACTAATTGTTTATATATTTCAAGTACATCTTCACACAAAAGGAGCTTAGTGCTCGAAAATGAATTATTGGTAGTGTAGTTCCTTTAGTGTATTACTAATATTCTGAATATCTCTAGCAAGGGCTAAGATAGTTTGCACTTGATCCAATTATTGAAGATTTCGATGATTGGAGAGTAGGAGATAAGAAAAAAGACAGTGTGCACATATTGTCGTGAATTATTATTTTGATGATTAGAGAGTTGGTGCTCTCTAAGTATTGGTAGAATTGTTATGATAATGATTGATAGTTAAAGTATTGTGAATTTCATTTGACCGAAATGTTGCGACTAATATGATTATGTGTGATTTTTTAGTCATATTACAGGGTTGTTTCCATGGAGTATTCATGGTTTGTCACATTATTCTTAGAAAACTTGCATAGAAGTGACTATGAATTTCAAGAGTAATTGGCAAGTAATGTTAAGTGATATATATATTTTGTTTTGTATTTTATGAATTTGAATAATGACCAAGTGACGGAAAGTAGAACTTGAATATTCTTGTAGTTATAAATGCTTATGACTATTGATAAAATGTTATTGTTTTTACCTATGAGTCTTTGTTGTAATGAAATCCTTCATTTTGAAAAGGGAGTATCCCCTTTTGGGTTATTTATATTGTTATATCATGAGTAAAAGTTAAAGTTCCAGTGAGAGTTGAACACCGAGGATGGTGTTCTCATTAAGGGGGGGAGTATGTAATATCCCTAATGTAAATACTCATGTAAAAACTTAGGTAAAATAAAATATTAGATTTACAATTTCAATATACTTATAATATTATTAATAAAGTGTACCTTTAACCATTTTATTTATTTTGTTTCTTGATAATCTCCCTTAATATTCCTTATTCGCCTTAGATCTCTGACGGAATAAATGGAAGATAATAAATCGTGGGAGAAAAATGGGCTTCTGCACTTAGAATTAAACTTATCACTCTCATTCACTGGAGAAGAGGTTTTCGCTCCATCCAAGATCTAACAAGGATCACGTTCCGTTAAAATGGAATTGGAAATCTAGACATAGAGGGTTTTCAAATAACATATGAGCTAGGGTTTTTTTTTGGAGGGTAGATATGTCGCCACAAAAAAAGAATATGCAAGGGGTTATTTCTAGGCATGGAACTGACAAGAAACACCAGAGAGAAAATGATGATGTGTTGTGCATGTTGACAATGGTGATTTGCCTTGAAACCCTTGGATTCAATGGTGCATTGTAATTGTAGGTGTGGACGAATGACAAATTATGATGCACAGGTAAGTTTTCTGCTTTTATCTTTGAATGGTTTAAACTATTGCAAAGCAAATAATGAGTATTTCACCCCTTCCAATTTCTAGTTTTTTTTTAATGAATGAGCAGAATGCAGGAGAAGAGGCGGGTTTTTACTTGAATAATCTCAGTATGGGTAATTTAATATATTACTACATGTAGATAAAGATTGTTATTATATATTTTTCTTAGTAAAGAAAACATATTACTACATGTAGATCAAGATTGTTATTATATATATTTCTTAGTAAAGAAAATATATTACTACATGTAGATAAAGATTGTTATTATATATTTTTCTTAATAAAGAAAATATATTACTAAATGTAAATAAAGATTGTTATTATATGCATTTTATGTAAGAAAATATAGGATGCATGCTCTTTTCCTAAAAAGGGATTTTTTTGATCTAAAAATGAGATCTAAGACAATTAATAAGGTATTACAGACCTATGTGTATGGATTAGCCTATGTCATTATATGCAATGGATCGATAAGATTGTGAAATGCATAGAATATGAAGTAGTAAACAAACATAATAGATAACACATGACACAAAAAATTTAATAAGGAGTTCACCCAATACTCATGGGCTACATCTCCTGGTCCAGCCTTTAGTGGTGGCCTCTCTATTATGTCTTCAAGAAAAGTTTTGTTTACAACAGTGAGCTCAATTTCAGCCTCACACACAAACATATTACAATAACAAGAGCTTCACTTGAATCGTTCAAGCTTCCTCCGAGTACACAGACTCTTGCACAGCTCTCAATCTGCTCTAAACTCTGTCTCGCATTTGCTTTCAATACTGCCTGCCTGTGTTCTCTCTATCTGTGGCTTTAAAGCCAATTGTACTGCCTGTTCATTTCACATCCTCATCTCTCAGTCTCCCTGGCCTCTGAATGCTTAGAAACCCCCTGCCAGCATTTCCCAAACATTGTTTAACGTATGGAGGGGAGGTGGCCACCTATCCATAACGCCAGAGTGCCTGGGTCTTTGAAATTCTTAAGACAGTTGCGCTCTGTTAAAACACAGGGAAATGTATTTGAAATGGATAAATCCACCAAAAACTCATATATCGGACTTTAAAAGTCCTTAAATATGTTTCATTTCTCTATCGGGTCCGTTCATAGATCGGCAATCGCATATCGGAAGGGCTCCACCTCTGTGTATTTCGTTTAATACGAAACTACACTAAAATGTTGTAAATCCCTGCATTTCGGACTTGAAATATTGTTTAATATCATTGATAAACCCTTTCGGGTTCGCAACATCGCATCAGCGCTTTTCCCTTTGGTTTTTCGTTTGTTTGCGGAAATGCGATTTACAAAGGAAAACATAGTTTTCCAGACTTCAACATATATGCAATCCTACCTATTAGATTATCGGGTCCGTAATATCGCTGCCCTGATGGGTATCAGCCCCGCCCCACTGCATAGTTCTGATGCAATGCGGCGATGTGATATATCGCAATCGCTCATCGCAATAACCCTCAGGCCATTATAAAGCGCTCTTGTAATCCCCTGATAGTGATCCACCGATCTAATATGGGCCATCAATCTACACGCTTGATCGACGGTCCCAATTCACTCTGCCAATCACTGTTGCAATATGTGTATACAAAGCGCTGATATCCCACCTATGGTCTCTGCCGATAGTGATCCGCCAATCGGATCTGGTTTGTTGATTGGCCAAATCTGACAACTCTAATTTAATATTTTATTAAAGCACCAATAGCCTTGTTTACTCTGTTTTCACGGGTTTTGGTCCTCCTGATAATGTTTTTCTCCATTCTGAAGGTTTTCTCTGCCATAATAAAAGCATCCCTTTTGTGATATTTTCGATCCTTTAAAGGATTTTGGCATGATTTTCGAGTTTATGAAGATATAGAGAGTGTTTCTTGGATCCATTTGGATCATTTGTACTGGTGTATGAAATCATAACAAATCCAATTTATTTTCTTGGAAGTGAATATAGATTAAAGAGGGCAATTTGTGAAATATTTTCATTGGTGGTGAAAACTAAAAGAGAAAATTTAATTAAATTATTTTTCTTGGAAAGTGGGATTTTCTTTTGAAATGTGTAGTTATAAAAACTACCTTATGTGTTTATAAGACATGAGTCTTTGTTGAAGAAAATTTAAGTAACTATGATCTTTTGGTTAATTAGAATAAATAAATCTTGTGGTGTTCTTGGAAAGAACACAATGGCTTTGTGCTTAGTCATGGTACAATATTTCCATAGCTTTGGAAAATATTAGCTATTTAATAAATCCATGGGAAAATATTCCCATGGATTCTCATGGGTAGGAGAGTTCTTTTTTTTTTTAAATGCAGGAATATAATAAGCTATGAATAGATTAAATGCACAGAGATAATTTCAGTCATAGGAATCTTCTTTGTAAAGAATATGTTTTTCTTGTGTGTGAAAGATAAGTCATTTGTTTTAATTCCTTTCCAATAGTTTTCAAAAGTTACATGTTTTAGTGGGTAAAAATATAAATGATTTGTGTGATGTATATTGGATAGTTGATTTAATTACATGGTTTAATGCATAAAAGGTTAACATTATTATTATTTTAATTCTTATGCCCAAAAGAAAGGTTCATTATGATACTTTATTGAAAACAAATGCATGAGAACTTTGTTATGATACTTTCTTGGAAAGAAATTCATAAGAACTTTATACATAAAAAGATAGAGAAACACTGTTGGGTTCCTAAAAATAACTATGTGAAAAGAACACATATGAGAAAGAATAGAAACAATAGTTGATTATATGCATGAAAATAGACCTATTGTGTTAGATCTTTTAAAGAGAAACATGGATTTGTGTGCAGAAAAGAATAAGTATTATGTTAGATCCTAGAAAGTAAAATAAATAATTACTTGCAATAAATGACTAACTTTCCTTTGTAAAATACATATATCCACATGCAAGAAATAATGACTAAAACATTAGTTTATTTCTAGAGCAATTCATGTCTCTGTGCATAAAATAGATTTTGTAAATCGCTCTATCTTGGGAAATATGATTTTCAAAAAAGGGACTTGCATTTGCATGCACGATAATGATGTCTATAATGTTAGCTTTCCCTTAGAAGGGGCATGTATTTTTATGTATTATAATAATAGCTATTGTATTGAAAAGATTACTTAGTTACATGCAAAAAGAAGAAGCTAAGGGGCTAGCTCTCTTTGAATAAGTTTTTATCTAATTACATGCACAAAAAACAAAGATAAGTTGCTAGTATCCTTTAAATGAAATGAATGGTTACAATGGTTTCCTCTAGATATGAACTTGTGCTAGTGCAAGAATGATCATAGTAACGTGGTTATTATTTGAACATGCTTAATAATTATTTGTTTATACATGCACAATGTTGTTGGAAGAAGCATTTTGTGATATTCTATTTACATCTCATGTATGCACATGAATAGATGTTAAAAGATCGCTTTTAAAGAATGATTGTTGATTGGTTACTAGTTTATCTAATCATGTTACCAAAACTTGTTGATGACAACAATGATAGGAAAGGATGATTTGTGCAAAAGACAAATTATGTTTAACATTGTGGCAGATAAGAACTAATGGTCCATGATGATGAGTACACTGGGTTGTAGGATGGTCTACTGATGGAACGATCATGCCACAAGGATATAGAGAGTGGCGATTTCTGGATAAATGTTTTCATGATGATTGTAATACATTTCAGCTAGGTATGTTGTATCTTACTGATATTTCATTGTAATATTTTATAACATTGATAAGGGATGGAATCCCTTATAATCCATTGAGTGAGGGGTGAACACCCTCACGAGTTTTTAATAATAAATTTAAACATTTGCTAGTATTCACCTTATGTGGATTCCAGGGTATATCGGTCTTCAATGATGTGATTGATTACTATGTCAGTTTTATGATGTTGATTTCTTGCCTAATTTGATGTTCATAATGTCCAGTATGTGATTAAGTAATCTAGTTAAGGGAATCATGAAATGGATGCAAGGTTCATAATAAAGTTTATCTTAATATATCACAATAGCGGTTGCTAATGGTTAAGAAACTTACTATTCCTCTACTGAAAGTTACTCTATGTACTGATGAACGTTCTATTTATTCATTAACAAGGAATGTGGAATAGTGATTTGGATAATTACCTGTGGGTAATTTGTTTAAAACTGTTCTAACTCCCTACATTTTCGTGTGAGGTTAATGGGGTATGTTTCAAGTGGTATCAGAGCTAAAGGTTGCAACACTGGTGCTTTTAGGAATTGTTAAGCATAAAATAAATCGAGGTATTCTACTAGTGAACATCAACTTAGGTATGAATCTAACAATCTACACATTTATATATGTTGTAGACTATTTTTGACATGATATGTGTGATTCATGTTTATAACTGCATTAATGAGTAGAAAATAATAAAGTATGTTGCAAAACTACGATCATGACATTTTAATATTGATGAGTATAAATGGCAATAAAAACTTTGTTACAGCTATGAACAATCTTGAGACTCAGTAGTGAAAGTGAAGTTTGATGACCACTCCTTGCAAATATGGAAATATTAATGATACATTTAATGAACATGACTATAGATATAAAGCACTAATTTTAATAAGTGAATTCATGAATGTAAACTATGGGGAATGTCCTTGAATAGGACAATAAAAATTTTTAAAAGGTGGAAGAACCTCTTTATATATTAAAAATAACCAATGAGTCAAGTAGTGTGACTTGAAAATAATAACTAATTGTTGATTAAGTCTTGTCATGGTTGCATTAAGATGGTTGGTAGTAGTGATTGGTTAGTGTTTCATGACTAACTAATAAAACTTATATGCTTGAATTGAATTTGATTTAAGCTTATTTCAAGTTCTAAACAAGTGATTATGGTAGTTACTTCATGTACCGATATGTTGATAACAATACAATGTGAGAAATTGGAAATGTTTGGAATGTTACCCTAACTGTTATCCTCATTTACACATTAATGAATATTTCATATACTTTTATGCATGACAGTATTGTATGCATGAAACTAAAATGATTTGGAAAGTGAATACTTGTTAAATGATGCATATTTATGACTAACGTTGTTGATGGGATTAAGTAGTGGTAGCTTAATGGCAATAAGAAAACCTGTCAAGGTAAAACGTTGCAATGTGAATTGCAATCATAAATGAGAAAGTATAATGTTATATGATATGCATGATTATGTTACTTGCAAAATCAGAATGCATACAACATGTATGCCAGTTATGTTTCTTTTCAATGTAGATATTGTGGACCCATGTTGAGGGTTAAGTATAAATGCGTGGTGCACATGAATTTTTCTTTTGTTAAGGATAATGTGCATATGGTTCATTATGTAAATTACTATGGGAAAGAGTGCTAAAAAGATAAATTTAACATGCCATATAGTTGTGGACAATTGTGAAAGGCTAGAAGGCCTTGGGTTGATGGTGGTTGCATGCCTGAAGGGGTTGATGGCATTTTCCTACCCAGATTTCCTCTCCCTAGAGATAAATGATCTCAGTAAGGGAAAAGATTTGACCAAGATGGTAAAGATGGTAATAATCCTTAGGCACCTTTCTTAATTTGGATCCTATTGGAGGAGGCCCAAAATTCCTCATAAACAAGACGCTATCAGAGGAGTAGGAAGGACACCTACAATAGGAATCTTGTATTGAACCCTATGTGGTCATTAGGTTTCTTAAGTTGGTTGGCCAGTGGAATTCCATACCTGACCTAATATGGTCTCTGTTAGAGGATTTTCTCGATGTGAAAATGACTCGATCTGGTTATGGAAAGTAGTTCCCATTGGTTGGGAGGAGCATTCTTTAGCTTATTGTGGTTCTCATAGTAGAAAAAATTACCTAATCAGTTATGTGTTATGTTAAAAATGATTTTTTTTATCTAATTGTGTAAGTATTTCAAGTACATATTCACACGAAAGGAGATTAGTGCTTGGAAAGGAATTATTGATAATGTACTACCTTTATTGTATTACTAAAATTATGAATGTCTCTAGCAATGGCTAAGACAATTTGAAATGATGCAATTATTGATAATGTTGATGATTGGAGAGTTAGGTGCTCTCTGAGTACCTTTAATAAGTATTATGTGGATGTCTTTAGCAGCAGCTAAGACAAAAGGCAGTGTACACGTAGTTCAATGAATTATTATGTTGATGATTAGAGTATTAGTTCCCTATAAGTACTGGTATAAGAATCATGATAATCATTGATAGTTAGAGTATTTTGAATTTCATTTGACTGAAATAATGTAACTAATATGATTATGGTGGATTTGTTAGTCATATATTACACAGTTCTTTCCATGGAGTATTCATGGGTTGTCAAACCATTCTTAGAGAACTTGCATAGAAGTGACCATGACTTTCAAGAGTAATTGGTAAGTAATCGTAAGTGATATATATATATTTTGTTTTGTATTTTATGAATTTGAATAATGGACAAGTGATGGAATGTAGAACTTGCATATTCTTGTAGATATAAATGCGTATGACTATTGATAAAATGTTATTGTTTTTACCTATGAGTCTTTTTTGTAAATGAAATCCTTCATTTTGAAGGGGAAGTATCATGAGTAAAAGTTAAAGTTCCAGTGAGAGATGAACACCGAGGACGATGTTCTCGTTTAGGGGGGGAGTACATAATATCCCTAATGTAAATACTCTTATAAAAACTTAAGTAAAATAAAATATTCTTATTTACAATTTTGATATAGATAGAATATTATCAATAAAGTGTATCATTAATCATTTTAGTTAGGTTCCATTTCTTGATAACCGCCCTTAATATTCTTTATTCACCTTATATCTATGAGAGGAGAAACGGAATATGATAAACTGTGGGAGAAAAATGAGCCTAGGAATTTGAAATTAGACTTATCACTCTCATTCACTGGAGAAAGGATTTCAACATGAGCATTTTCGAATAACATACAAGCTAGGGTTGTTTTATTTATGGTAGATATGCTGCCACAAAAATAGAATATGTGGAGGGTTATTTCTAGGCGTCGGACTGACAAGAAACACCAGAGAGAAAACGGCGATGTGTTGTGGGTGTTCACAATGATTATTTGCCTTGAAACTAATGCAGGGGCATCTGAACCCTTAATGGAAAAAAAATTAGAGAAAGAAGACACATCGACAACCACATGGACAACCAAGCCAACCTTGAACAAAATTCAGTTAATGAACAAATTTTAGTTAAAAAAATAAGTTAAAACTGAATGTATGTATAACAAGAACTGAAGGATTAATTAGTGAATCAAGAAAGGGAGGAGAAAACCATGTGCGTGTGAGAGAGGTAAAAATGTAGCTGCTGGAGAATTCTTGATTAAGGCTGAGATGCATTAAATTGTAGTTTGAGTTTGTAAATAAATAAAATGCCTCTTTGTGAATTTGTGTCTGTGTTTTTACTTTTTTGTTTGAATTGTTTCACCAGCATTTGGCAAACAAACTAGACTTGTCTGTGTCTACACTCCAATGCATGATGAATGAATATATAGGGATTGAAGAAGAGAAAATGCGTGCGGCAATTGGGAAATTTTGTTTGACAAGAAAGGTCGGATTATGCCGATGCAGAATTTGTATTGATGGGTAGAGGAGCCACGTGATTCACTCGCAGAGGCACTGAATGAGTGTGTAGATTCGCATTTGAAAGGCTTTACATATGGGATGTAGGTGCATGTTCTTTGACCGACTTGGATTGACTCTTGGCTTGATGAGACTAAGTGGGCTGGCAAATACCTATATCTGGATTATCTGGATCTGGAGAACAAATAACAAATGAACCTGGTGAATATTAAACTGCCACTTCAGGTGCTTCGATGGGATCTAGAATTCAATCTGCATCTCGATCAATGCATCATATATAACAGTGAGTGTGTATTTCCCTATTGAATCAAGATGGGAAAAATTGATCTCAACAAATAAATATTACCTTGGCACTTCGAGAATACACACTTACTTTGGCACTGGAGGCCATCACATTCTAGCAGAGGGAAGTAGTAGCGAAATATCATGGGGTCTCAGTCCCTTAAAAATATGAAGAAATCCAAGCCACATTATTGGAGAAGGAGTCTGCCCTTAGGGGGTTGAATTCTGCCCATGAGTAGCTAAGGACTCGGTTTAATGAAGGGGAAAGGAAGATGGAGGATGAGAAGTGGAAATTGGCTTATATGCTTGATGATGCGAATAGTAAATGTGAAGAGAATGGCGAGAACGTCATCATGCATTCTGAAAGGCTTCGTGGGCCCATAACCCATAGGCCTCAAGATGGATTTATTGGGGAAATGGGATTTTGGTTCACCCCAAAATCTTGTCCCCATTAAGTGGTATCATAGCGGGACAATATTTCCCATGGAGAGGAGTTTTTTCATGCGAAGAATGAAGAGGTAAATTTTGTTGAAGATTTGTAAGCTTGTAATTTTTTTAATTTATTTTATGAAGGTGAGAAGATTGCAGCAAACCTAGAGCAGGAGTGCTCAATTGGTTTGAGAGGAGAGAACTAGAGAGATGTTGAAAGACTAAGCTTAGGAGAAAAGCTTGGTAAGGTATCTGGTAGCAGGAAGGACTTGCTATTGTAGAGGTTTGGTTGTAGCTCACATGAAGGTAGTTCCAATGACGAAGTGAAACAGTGGGTAGAATTGCTAAGGACAAGGAAATGCATATGACCAGGAGTTCATAATTTTTGTACCTCGGGAGTCTGATGCAGGGGCATCCGAACACTTAATGGAAAAAAAAATTAGAGAAAGAAGACACGTGGACAACAACATGGAAAACCAGGCCAACCTTGAACAGAATTTGGCTAATGAACAAATTTTAGTTAAAAAAATCAGTTAAAACTAAAGGTATGTATAACAAGAACTTAAGGACTCATTAGTGAATCAAGAAAGGGAGGAGAAAACCCTGTGCATGTGAGAGAAGGAAAAATGTAGTTGCTGGAGACTTCTTGATTAAGGCTGAGATGCCTTAAATTGTAATCTGAGTTTGTAAATAAAGAAAATGCCCCTTTGTGAATTTGTGCCTGTGTTTTTACTTTTTTGTTTGAATTGTTTCACCAGCATTTGGCAGGCAAACTAGACCTGTCTATGTCTGCACTCCAATACAAGTTGAATGAATATACAGGGATTAAAGAAGAGAAAATGCATGCAGCAATTGGTAAATTTGGTTTGATAGGAAAGGTTAGATTATGCCGATGCAGAATCTGTATTGATGGGAAGAGGAGCAGCATGATTCACTCACAGAGGCACTGAATGAGTGTGTAGATTCGCATTTGAAAGACTCTACATATGGGCTGTAGGTACATGTTCTTTGACCGACTCTGATCAACTCTGCGCTTGATGAGAGTAAGTGGGTTGGCCAATACCTATATTTTGATTATCTGGATCCGAAAAACGAATAACAAATGAACCTGGTGAATATTAAACTGCCGCTTCAAGTGCTTCAATCGGATCTAAAATTCAATCTGCATCTCGATCAATGCATCATATATAATAGTAAGTGTGTATTTCCCTACTGAATCAAGATGGGGAAAATTGATCTCAACGAATCGAGATTACCTTGGCACTTCGAGAATATACGCTTACTCTGGCATGGGAAGCCATCACATTATAGCAGAGAGAAGCAGTAGCGAAAGATCATGGGGTCTTAGTCCCTTAAAAATATGAAGAAATCCAAGCCACATTGTCGCAGAAGGAGTTCGCCCTTAGGGGGTTGAATTCTTACCATGAGTAGCTCAGTACTCAATTTACTCAAGGGAAAAGGAAGATGGAGGATGAGAAGTGGAAATTGGCTTCTAGGCTTGATGACGCGAATAGTAAATGTGCAGATAATGGTGAGAACGTCATCATGCATTCTGAAAGGCTTTGTGGGCCCATAACCCACAAGCCTCAAGATGGATTTATTTGGGAAATGGGATTTTGATTCACCCCAAAATCTCATCCCCATTAAGTGGTATCAGAGTGGGAAAGGATTTCCTGTGGAGAGGATTTTTTGCATGCAAAGAAAGAAGAGGTATAGTTTTTTGAAGATTTGTAAGCTTGTAATTTTTTTTAATTTATTTTGTGAAGGGGAGAAGATTGCAGCAAACCTGGAGTAGGAGTGCTCAATTGGTTCAAGAGGAGAGAACCAAAGAGATGCGAAAAGACTAAGCTCAAGAGAGAAGCTTGGTAAGGTATCTGGTAGTAGGGAGGACTTACTATTGCAGAGGTTTGGTTGTAGCTCACATGAAGGCAGTTCCACTAACGAAGTGAAATAGTGAGTAGAATTGCTAACGACAAGGAAACACATATGACTATGAGGTCATAATTTTTGTACCTCGGGAGTCTAATGCAGGGGGATCCGAAGCCTTAATGGATAAAAAATTAGAGAAAGAAGACACGTGGACAACCACATGGAAAACCAGGCCAACCTTGAATATAAATTAGTTAATGAACAAATTTTAGATAAAAAAATCAGTTGAAATTGAACGTATGTATAACAATAACTTAAGGATTCATTAGTGAATCAAGAAAGTGACGAGAAAACCCTATGCATGTGAGAAAGGGAAAAATGTAGTTGCTGGAAAATTCTTGATTATGGCTAAGATGCCTTAAATTGTAATCTGAGTTTGTAAATAAAGAAAATGCCTCTTTGTGAATTTGTGTCTGTGTTTTTACTTTTTTGTTTGAATTTTTGCACCGGCATTTGGCAGACAAACTAGACTTGTCTGTGTTTGTGCTCCAATACATGATGAATGAATATACATGGATTGAAGAAGAGAAGATGCGTGCGGCAATTGGGAAATTTGGTTTGACAAGAAATGTCAGATTATGCCGATGCAGAATCTATATTGATGGGTAGAAGAGCCACGTGATTCACTCGTAGAGCCACTGAATGAGTTTGTAGATTCGCGTTTGAAAGGCTCTACACGCGTGCTATAGGTAAATGTCCTTTGACCAACTTGGATTGACTCTAGGCTTGATGAGACAAAGTGGGTTGGCCAATACCTATATCTGGATTATCTGGATTTGGAGAACGAATAACGAATGAACCTGGTGAATATTAAACTACTGCTTCAGGTGCTTCGATGGGATCCAAAATTCAATCTGCATCTCGATCAATGCATCATATACAATAGTAAGTGTGTATTTCCCTACTGAATCAAGATGGGAAAAATTGATCTCAACGAATTGAGATTACCTTGGCACTTCGAAAATACATGCTTACTCTAGCATTAGAGGCCATCACATTATAGCAGAGAGAAGCAGTAGCGAAAGATCATGGGGTCTCAGTCCCTTAAAAATATGAAGAAATCCAAGCCACGTTGTCGCTGAAGAAGTCCACCCTTAAGGGTTTGAATTCTACCCACGAGTAGCTCAGGACTCGGTTAAATGAAGGAAAAAGGAAGATAAAGTATGAGAAGTGGAAATTGGCTTCTAATCTTGATGACGCAAACAGTAAATGTGAAGAGAACAGTGAGAACATCATCATGCATTCTAAAAGGCTTCATGCGCCCCTAACCCATAGGCCTCAAGATGGATTAATTGGGGAAATGGGATTTTGGTTCACCCAAAAATCTCATCCCCATAAAGTGGTATCAGAGCGGGAAAATATTTCCTGCGAAGAGGAGTTTTTGCATGTGAAGAAAGAAGAGGTACAGTTTGTTGAAGATTTGTAAGCTTGTAATTTTTTTTAATTTATTTTGTGAAGGTGAGAAGATTGCAGCAAACCTAGAGCAGGAGTGCTCAATTGGTTCGAGAGGAGAGAACCAGAGATATGCCAAAAGACTAAGCTCAAGAGAGAAGCTTGGTAAGGTATCTGGTAGCCGGGAGGACTTTCTATTGCAGAGGTTTGGTTGCAGCTCACATGAAGGCAGTTGCACTGACGAAGTGAAATAGTGGGTAGAATTGCTAAGGACAAGGAAACGCATATGACTAGGAGATCATAATTTTTGTACCTCAAGGGTGTGATCCAGGTACATCTGAACCCTTAATGGAAAAAAAAATAGAGAAAGAAGACACGTGGACAACCACATGGAAAATCAAGCCAACCTTGAACAAAATTTGGTTAATGAACAAATTTTAGTTAAAAAATCAGTTAAAACTGAATGTATGTATAACAAGAACTTAAGGATTCATTAGTGAATCAATAAAGGGAGGAGAGAACCCTGTGTGTGTGAGAGAGGGAAAAATGTAGTTGCTGGAGAATTCTTGATTAAGGCTGAGATGCCTTAAATTGTAATCTGAATTTGTAAATAAAGAAAATGCCTCTTTATGAATTTGTGTCTATGCTTTTACTTTTTTGTTTGAATTGTTTCACCAGCATTTGGCAGACAAACTAGACTTGTTTATGTCTGTGCTCCTATACATGATGAATGAATATACAGGGATTGAAGAAGAGAAAATGCATGCGGCAATTGGGAAATTTGGTTTGACAGGAAAGGTCAGATTATGCCGATGCAAAATTTGTATTAATGGGCAGAAGAGCTGTGTGATTCACTCGTAGAGGCATTGAATGAGTGTGTAGATTTGCATTTGAAAGGCTCTACACACGGGCTGTAGGTACATGTTCTTTGACTGACTTGGATCGAATCTGGGCTTGATGAGACTAAGTGGGTTGGCCAATACCTATATCTGGATTATCTGGATCCGGAGAATGAATAACGAATGAACCTAGTGAATATTAAACTACCGCTTCAGGTGATTCGATGGGATCAGGAATTCAATCTGCATCTCGATCAATGCATCGTATATAATGGTAAGTGTGTATTTCCCTGTTGAATTAATATGGGAAAAATTGATCTCAACGAATCGAGATTACCTTGGAACTTTGAGAATACACGCTTACTCTGGCATTGGAGGCCATCACATTATAGCAAAGAGAAGTAGTAGCGAAATATCATTGGGTCTCAGTCCCTTAAAAATATGAAGAAATCCAAGCCATGTTGTTGCAGAAGGAGTCTACCCTTAGGGGGTTGAATTCTACCCACGAGTAGCTCAAGACTCGGTTTAATGAAGGGCAAAGGAAGATGGAGGACGAGAACTGGAAATTAGCTTCTAAGCTTGATGACGCGAAAAGTAAATGTGAAGAGAATGGTGAGAACGTCATCATGCATTCTAAAAGGCTTCATGGGCCCATAACCCACAGGCCTCAAGATGGATTTATTAGGGAAATGGGATTTTGGTTCACCCCAAAATCTTGTCCCCATCAAAAACCCTTGGATTCAATGGTGCATTTTATTTGGAGGTGTCAAGGTATGACAAATTATGATGTAGAGGTAAGTTTGTTTTATTTTAGCTTTCAATGGTTTAAACTATTGCAAAGAAAATAATGAGTATTTCACCCTTTCCATTTCTAGTTCTTTGTTTTAATGGATGAGTAGAATGCAGGAGAAGAGGGGGCTTTTTACTTGAATAATCTTAGTATGGGTAATTTAATATATTACTACATGTAGATAAATATTGTTATTATATATTTTTCTTAGTAAAAAATATATTACTACATGTAGATAAAGATTGTTATTATATGTTTTTCTTAGTAAAGAAAATATATTACCAAATGTAGATAAAGATTGTTATTATATATTTGCAACATAAATATTTTATTATATATTTGCAACATTAAAATATAAGTAAGCTTGATTTTCTTCATATAATATTGCATATGCATTTTATGTAAGAAAAGATAGGATGCATGCACTTTTCTTAAAAAAGGATTTCATACTGGTGGCATATGAAATGATAACAAATCCAAGTTATTTTCTTGGAAGTGAATATAGATTAAAGAGGGTAATTTGTGAAATATTTTCATGGGTGGTGAAAACTAAGACAGAAAAGTTAATCATATTACTTTTTCTTGGAAAGTGGGATTTTCTTTTGAAATGTGTAGTTTTAATAACTACCTTATGTGTTTGTAAGACATAAGTATTTGTTGAAGAAAAGATAGTAACTATGACCTTTTGGGTAATTAGAATTAATAAATATTGTGGTGTTCTTGAAAAGAAAACAATGGTTTCGTGCTTAGTCATGGTATAATATTTCCATAGCTTTGGAAAAGATTAGTTATTTAATAAATCCATGGAAAATATTCCCATGGATTCTCATGCGTAAGAGAGTTCTTTTGAAAAAAAAAAGAATACTTAGTTATGAGAAAATATAATAACCTATGAATAGACCAAATGCATAAAGATAATATAAGTCATAGGAATCTTCTTTGGAAAGAATGTGTTTGTCTTGTGCATGAAAGATAAGTCAATTGTGTTAATTCCTTTGCAATAGTTTGTGAAAGTTACATGTTTTGGTGGGTAAAACAATAAATGATTTTTGTGTTTTATATTGGATAGTTGATTTAATTGTATGGTTTAATGCATAAAAAGTTAACATTATTATTACTTTAGTTCTTATTCCCAAAAGAAAGGTTGATTGTGATACATTCTTGAAAACAAACGCATGAGAAATTTGTTATGATACTTTCTTGAAAGCAAATGCATAAGAACTATGTACATAAAAAGATAGAGAAACTATGTTGGGTTCTTGAAAATAACTATGTGAAAAGAACACATATGCAGAAGCATAGAAAGAATAGTTGATTACATGCATGAAAATAGAACTATTGTGTTAGATCTTTTAAAGAGAAACATGGATTTGTGTGCAGAAATGAATAAGTGTTAGGTTAGATAATGGAAAGTAAAACAAGTAGTTACTTGCAATAAATGCACTAGTTTTCCTTTGTAAAATACATATATTTGCATGCAAGAAATAATGACTAACACATTAGTTTTGTTCTAGAGAAATTCATGTCTTTGTGCATACAATAGATTATGTAAATCACTCTATCTTCGGAAATATGATTTTCGAAAAGGGACTTGCATATTCATGCACAATAATGATGTCTATCATGTTAGCTTTCCCTTAGAAGGGGGCATGTATTTTTATTTATTATAATAATATCTATTGTATTGGAAAGATTACTTAGTTACATGAAAAAAGAAGAAACTAAGGGGCTATCTCTCTTTGAATAAGTTTTTATCTAATTACATGCACGAAAAACAAAGATAACTTCCTAGTATCCTTTAAATGAAATGAATGGTTATAGTGGTTTCCTTTGGATATGAACATGTGTTGGTGCGAGAATGATCATAGTAACATGGTAATTATTTTGACATTCTTGATAATTATTTGTTTATACATGCACAATGTTGTTAGAAGAATCATGTTGTGATATTATATTTACGTCTCGTGTATGCACATGAATAGATGTTAAAAGATTGCTTTTAAAGGCTAATTTTTTATTGATTAATACTTTATCTAATCATGTTACTAAAGCTTGTTGACAACAATAATGATAGGAAATGATGATGATTTATGAAAAAGACAAATTATGTTTAGCATTGTGGTAGATAAGAACTAATGGTCCATGTCGATGAGTACTAGCTTTAGGATGGTCCACTGATGGAACGATCATGCCACAAGGATATAGAGTGGTGATTTGTGGGTAAATGTTTTCATGATGATTGTAATAGATTTTAGCTAGGTATATTGTATTTTAATGATATTTCATTGTAATATTTTATAACAATGGCTAAGGGATGGAATCCCTTAGAAGCCATTGAGTGAGGTGTAAACACCCTCACGAGCATTTAATAATAAAATTAAACATATGATGGTTTTCAACCTACGAGGTTTCTAGGGTATATTGGTGTTCAATGATGTGATTGATTAT
Organism: Pinus tabuliformis; assembly: GCA_031772625.1. Classification (NCBI taxonomy): domain Eukaryota; kingdom Viridiplantae; phylum Streptophyta; class Pinopsida; order Pinales; family Pinaceae; genus Pinus; species Pinus tabuliformis. Next base: position 1,415,948,718 of record CM062817.1, on the reverse strand, counting down.
TGTGTCAGTTTGATGATGTTGATTCATTACCTGATGTGATGTTCATATTTTCAAGTATGTGATTAAGTAATCTAGTTAAGGGAATCATGAAATGGATGCAAGGTTCATCATACAATTTATGTTAATATATTACAACAGTGGTTGTTAATGGTTATGCAACTTACTACTCTACTGAAAGTTACTCTATGTACTGATGAACATTCTATTTATTGGTTAACGAGGAATGTGAAATATTGATTTGGATAATTACCTGTGGGTAATTTGTGTAAAAAATTTCTAACTCCCTGCATTTTCATGTGAGGTTATTGGGGTATGTTCCAAGTGGTATAAGAGCTGAAGGCACTGGTGCCTTTGTGAATTATTAAGAAGGAAAGAAATCAAGGTATGCTACTAGTGAGCATCAACTTAGGTATGAATCTAACAATCTACATATTGATATATCATGTAAACTATTTTTGACATGATATGTGTGATTCATGTTTATAACTACATTAATGGGTAGTAAGTAATAAAGTTTTTTGCAAAACTATGATCATGACATTTGAATCCCAATGAGGATAAATGACAATAAAACCTTTGTCACACCTATGAACAATGTTGAATAGTTAGTAGTGAAAGTGAAGTTTGACAGCAAATCTTCCAAATATGGAAATATTAATGATAGTATTTAATGAACACGACTAAAGATATAATGCTCTACTTTCAATAATTGAATGCATGAATGTAAAACATGGGGAATGTCCTTGAATAAGACAATAAATTGTTTTAAACTAATTGTGAGACTTCGCTGTAATAACTAATTGTTGATTAAGTCTTATCATGGTTGCAATAAGATGGTTGGTAGCAGTGATTGGTTAGTGTTGCATGACCAACTAATAAAACTTATATGTTTGAATTGAATTTGATGTAAGCTTATTTCAAGTTCTAAACAAGTGATTATGGTAGTTACTTCGTGTATCAGTCTGTTGATAACATTACACTGTGGGAAATTGGAAATGTTTGGATTGTTATCTTAATTGTTATTGTCATTTACACATTAATGAATATTTGCATATACTTTTATGCATAACAGTATTGTATGCATGAAACTAAAATGATTTGGAAAGTGAATACTTGTTAAATGGTGCATCTTTATGACTAATGTTGTTGATGGGATTAAGTAGTGGTAGCTTAATGGGAACAAGGAAACCTGTCAAGGTAAAACGTTGCAATATAAATTGCAATTGTAAATGAGAAACTATAATGTTATATGACATGCATGATTGTGTTATTTGGAAAATCATAATGCATACAACATGTATGTGAGCTTTGTTTTGTGTCAATCAAGATATTGTGAACCCATGTTGAGGGTTAAGTATAAATGCATGGTGCACATGAATGTTTCTTTTGTTAATGATAATGTGCATGTGGTTCATTATGTAAATTAATATGGGGAAGAGTGTTAAAAAGATAAATTTAACATTCAAGATAGTTGTGGACAGTTGTGAAAGGCCAGAAGGCCTTGGGTTGATGGTGGTTGCCTACCTGGAAGGGTTGATGGCATTTTCCTTCCCGAATTTCCTCTCCCTATGGATAAATGATTTTAGTAAGGGAAAATAGTTGCAAAAGATGGTGAAGAGGGTCAGAAGCCTAAGGAAACTCTATTAATTTGGATCCTATCAGAGGAGGCCGAAAATTCCTCATAGATGGAACGTTGTTAGAGGAATAGGCAAGACGCTGCTAGGAGGAATCACGTATTGGAACATATGTGGTCATTAGAATTCTTGAGCTAGTTGACTAGTGGAATTCCATACTAGACCTATTATGGTCTCTGTTAGAAGACTGTCTAGATGTGAAAATGACATGACCTGCTTAAGGAAACCATTTCCATTGGTTGGGAGCGTCATTCTTTATCTTATTGAGCTTCTCATAGTAGAAAGAATTAACTAATCAGTTATGTGATATGTTAAAAATGATTTTCTTTATCTAATTGTAAAAATATTTCAAGTACATCTTCACACGAAAGGATCTTAGTGCTAGGAAAGGAATTATTGGTAGTGTAGTTCCTTTATTGTATTAATAATGTTATGAATGTCTCTCGCAAGGGCTAAGACAATTTACACTTGATGCAATTATTGATCATTTTGATGATTGGAGCAATAGGTTCTCTCTGAGTACTTTTAAGAAGTATTATGTGGGTGTCTTTAGTAGGAGCTAAGCCAAAAGACAATGTGCATGTAGTGCAGTGAATTATTATTTTGATGATTAGAGTGTCAGTGTCATCTAAGTACTAGTAGAATGGTTATGATAATGATTGATATTTAAAATATTGTGAATTTCATTTGACTGAAGTGTTGTGACTAACATTATTATTTTGGTTTTGTTAGTCATATACTATAGGGTTCTTTCCATGAAATATTCATGGGTTTTCAAATCATTCTTAGAGAACTTGCATAGAAGTGACCATGAATTTCAAGAGTAATTGGTAAGTATTTTATGAATTCAAATAATGTAAAAGTGATGGAAAGTAGAACTTGCATATTCTTGTAGTTATAAATGCTTATGACTATTGATAAAATGTTATTATTTTTATCTATGAATCTTTCTTCTAAATTAAATCCTTCAGTTTGAAGGGAAGTATCCCCTTTTGGGTTGTTTATATTGTTATATCATGAGTAAAAGTTAAAGTTCCAGTGAGAGATGAAAATCGAGGATGGTGTTCTCGTTAAGGGGGGGAGTATGTAATATCCCTAATGTAAATACTCATGTAAAAACTCAAGTAAAAAAATTATTCTTATTTACAATTCCAATATACATAGAATATTATTAATAAAGTGTATCTTTAACCGTTTTAATTAGGTTTTGTTTCTTGATAACCGCCCTTTAGATTATTTTATCTCCTTAGATCTCTGATGGGAGAAAGGAAAGATGTCAAACCATGAGAGAAAAACGGGTCTAGTTCTTTGGAATTAGACTTATCACTCTCATTCACTAGAGAAGAGGTTTGTGCTCCATCCAAGATCTGACAAGGATCACGTTCTGTTAAAATGGAATTGGACATCTAGACATGGAGGAGATTAAGGATTTTATCATGACCGTTTTTGAATAACATACTAGCTAGGGTTGTTTTTTTGGACAACAAATATGCCGTCACAAAAAAGAACATGCAGAGGGTTATTTCTAGGTGTCAGACTGACAAGAGACACCAGAGAGAAAATTCTGATGTGTTGTGGGTGTTCACAATGGTGATTTGCCTCGAAACCCTTGGATCCAATGGTGCATTGTAATTGGAGGTGTTGAAGTATGACAACTTGTGATGCAAAGGTAATTTTCTATGCTTTTAGCTTACAATGGTTTAAACTATTGCAAAGAAAATAATGAGTATTTCACCCCTTCCATTTTCTAGTTCTTTTTCTAATGGATGAGTAGAATGCAGGAGAAGAGGAGGGTTTTTACTTGAATAATTTGAGTATGGGTAATTTAATATATTACTACATGTAGATAAATATTGTTATTATATATTTTTCTTAGTAAAAAAAATATATTACTACATGTAGATCAAGATTGTTATTATATATTTTTCCTAGTAGAGAAAATATCTTACTACATGTAGATAAAGATTATTATTATGTATTTTTCTTAGGAAATAAAATATATTACTGCATGTGGATAAATATTGTTATTGTATATTTACAGCATTAAAAGAGAAGTAACCTTGCTTGTATTTATATAACATTGCATATGCATTTTATGTAAGAAAAGATAAGATGCATGCTCTTTTCATAAAAAGGGATTTCGTACAGGTGACATATGAAATGATAACAAATCCAATTTATTTTCTTGGAAGTGAATATAGATTAAAGAGGGTAATTTGTGAAATATTTTCATGGGTGGTGAAAACTAAAAGAGAAAAGTTAATTAGATTATTTTTCTTGCAAAGTGTGATTTTCTTTTAAAACGTGTAGTTTTAAATACCTTATGTGTTTATAAGACATAATCCTTTGTTGAAGAAAAGATAAGTAACTATGAAATTTTGGTTAATTACAATAATTAAATCTTGTGGTGTTCTTAAAAAGAACACAATGGTTTTGTGCTTAGTCATGGTACAATATTCCCATAGCTTTGGAAAAGATTAATTATTTAATAAAACGATGGAAAAGATTCACATGGATTCTCATGTGTAAGAGAGTTCTTTTGAAAAAGAAAAGAATACTTAGTTATGAGGAAATATAATAACCTATGAATAGATCAAATGCACAAAGATAATATAAGTCATAGGAATCTTCTTTAGAAAGAATATGTTTTTCTTGCGTGCGAAAGATACGTCAATTATTTTAATTCCCTTGCAATAGTTTGCAAAAGTTACATGTTTTGGTGGGTAAAAAGATAAATTATTTGTGTGTTGTATATTGGATAGTTTGATTTAATTGCATGGTTTAATGCATAAAAGGTTAACATTATTATTATTTTAGTTCTTATGCCCAAAATAAAGGTTGATTATGATACTTTCTTGAAAACAAATGCATGAGAACTTTGTTATGATACTTTCTTGGAAACAAATGCATAAGAACTTTGTACATAAAAAGATAGAGAAACTATGTTGGGTTCCTGAAAATAACTATGTGAAAAGAACACATATGCAGAAGCATAGAAATAATAGTTGATTACATGCATGAAGATAGAACTATTGTGTTAGATCTTTTAAAGAGAAACATGGATTTGTGTGTAGAAAAGAATAAGTATTATGTTAGATCTTGGAAAGTAAAACAAGTAATTACTTGCAATAAATGCACTAGCTTTCCTTTGTAAAATACATATATCTGCATGCAAGAAATAATGACTAACACATTAGTTTTGTTTTAGAGCAATGCATGTCTTTGTGCATACAATAGATTTTGTAAATCACTCTATCTTGGAAAATATGCTTTTTGAAAAGGGACTTGCATTTTCATGCACAATAATGATGTCTATCATGTTAGCTTTCCCTTAGAAGGGGGCATGTATTTTTATGTATTATAATAATATCTATTGTATTGGAAAGATTACTTAGTTACATGCAAAAAGAAGAAGCTAAGGGGCTAGCTCTCTTTGAATAAGTTTTAATCTAATTACATGCATGAAAAACAAAGATAAGTTCCTAGTATCCTTTAAATGAAATGAATGGTTATAGTGGTTTCCTTTGGATATGAACATGTAATGGTGTGAAAATGAACATAGTAGCGTAGTAATCGTTTTAACATGCTTGATAATTATTTGTTTATACATTGACAATGTTGTTAGAAGAAGCATGTTGTGATATTATATTTACATCTCAAGTATGCACATGAATAGATGTTAAAAGATTGCTTTTAAAGATTGTGTTATGCTCTTAACTTGCAACGTAATACCCAAACACAGAATATGCGAATAAAAGATACCCAGAACACAGAATAGCAATGATTTTATTATGCAGAGAGAAATGTTCACAGGCCTCTTCGAGGGGGCAACCTCCAATAGAGCAGAGCTCAATTACAAAAACAAGACACGATACTCCTCGCAGGGAGTCTCTATCCTTTATATATGACTCATACATGCAATACCACGGGCCAATACCGTGGGTTTTATTAATACCATCTATCTAATACTACCGCCCATTTACCATCTATCTAATACTACCGCCCATTTGCAACTAACTGTGGTCCCGTCATTAATTGCGGGTTAACCACTTACAAATATTAATATGGGTTTTATTGACTCTTGAATATGACGTGATCCCATGACATAAATAAGGGGGTTAGGGTGGGACCCTAACATGCCCTCCCCCTTAAGACTAACCTTGTCCTCAAGGCTGAAGCTGCGGAAACTGCTGAAGAAAGTTCCCAAGTTGCATCTTCTGGAGAGGTGTCTTTCCATTTGACGAGGACCTCCTTAATCATGCGGTTGCGCAGGTGCTTGTCTCGTGTGTCTAGAACCTATTCAGGTTGAAGCCAGATTGACCCTTCTTCGTCCAATTCAGGTAGACTGGTTTGAACTCGGCAATTGTTCCCAATCACTTTCTTGAGGCATGATACATGGAAAACTGGGTGGATTTTTGTTGTAGGTGGCAAAGCCAACTTGTAAGCCACTTCTCCAATGCGCTGAAGTACTTGGTATGGTCCGTAGAATTTTGGAGAGAGCTTTTGACAACCCTTGTCTTTGAGTGATGTTTGCTTATATGGTTGCAGCCTCAAAAAGACTTGATCCCCTTTTTGAAATTGGCGCTCTGAGCGATGTTGGTCGGCCTGTTGCTTCATACAGTTCTGAGCTTGATGAAGATTCTCGCGCAGATGGGCGAGCATGGTTGCACGGTGTTGTAGGAGTTGATCCACGGCTTGTACTTTGGAGCACCCCGTGAGATAAGAAGTAGGGGAAGGCGGATGTTGACCATAGACTGCTTCATAGGGAGTCATTTTGGTGGTGGCATGATAGTTGGTGTTATACCACCATTCAGCCAGAGGTAACCATTGTGCCCAAAGGTGTTGCTTTCCTGAAGTGAAACACCTAACGTAGGTTTCTAGACATTTGTTGACGGCTTCGGTTTGACCATCTGTTTGCGGATGATATGAAGTACTGAGTTTGAGTTGAGTGCCTTGTATTCTGAAGAGTTCCTGCCAAAAATTACTGGTGAAGATTGGGTTGCGGTCGGACACAATAGAAGTGGGCATGCCATGCAATTTGAAGATCTGATCCATGAAAGTTTGAGCAACCAAAGTTGGTGTAAACGGTTGGGGTAGGGCGCAGAAATGAGCATACTTCGACAGTCGGTCCACAACCACCATGATGACTGACTTGTTCCCAGACTTTGGAAGACCTGTAATGAAATCCATGAAGACCTCCGTCCAAATTGACGCCGGAATGGGCAATGGTTGTAATGTGCCTGGTGTGTTGACGGTTTCCCCTTTGTGGCGTTGACCCGTCACATTCTGCTACGAAAGTAAGGATGTCCTGTTTCATGCCGGTCCAAAAAATGATCTTCTGGTGCGAGCATGCGTCTTCTGAAAGCCCGAATGTCCTGCAATGGGATATGAGTGCAATTCTGCCAAAATGCGACTTTTGACGGTGGATGTTGGTGATATTACGACTCTGTCCTTGTAGCGAAGAATATCATTCTGCCACGAGTATCCCTTGCTGGAATTAGGATCTACCTGCAATTGAGAAATGAGTTGGGAGAGCTTGGGATGTGAAAACCATTCTCTGCGAGCCTCTTTAATCCAGTCTGGAATGGGGAGGGAAATTGTGAGCAGAGTACTTTCCTCCTCAAATTGGCGCAACAATGCATCTGCTACACTGTTGTCTTTCCCTTTCTTGTAATTGATCTCATAATCATATCCCAACATTTTGGCTAACCATTTATTTTGTTGTGGGGAAGATAGGCGTTGCTCCAAAAAATATTTAAGACTGTGATGATCTGTGCGGATTTGGAAACGTCGCCCCAACAAGTAAGGTCGCCAGGTCTCGACTGCATGTAAGATGGCCATCATTTCCTTCTCGTAGGTAGATTGGCCCAGATTCCTCCCACTTAGTTGTTGGCTGGTGAAGGCCAATGGTCGCCCTTTCTGCATTAAGACCGCTCCAATACCTGTACCCGAAGCATCACATTCAATGACAAAGGATTTGGTGAAGTCAAGTAGTGCTAAGACGGGAGTGGAACACATGGCGGTTTTGAGAGCGGTAAATGCCTGTTGTGCTTCCTCATTCCAGAAGAAGGAATTTTTCTTTAGGAGTTGAGTTAGGGGCTTCGCTATGCGGCCATAGGTGCGGACAAATTTACGATAATAGCCTGTGAGACCCAAAAATCCTCTCAAGCTTTTCAAGGTCTTAGGTTGAGGCCATTCTTGCATTGCCTGGATCTTTTTGGGGTCCACCTTGACACCTTCACGCCCCACAATGTGGCCCAAATACTCAACTTCTTCCATGCCAAACGAACACTTAGACATCTTGACAAATAATTTATGCATGCGGAGCAGTTGCAATAGTAGATCTACATGCTGAAGATGTGTCGCCCAAGTGCCACTATAGATGAGGATGTCATCGAAGAAGACAAGGACAAATTTTCTAAGATATGGTTTGAGGAGGTGATGCATAAGGCTCTGAAAAGTAGAGGGGGCATTACAGAGACCAAATGGCATGACCAGGAACTCATAATGGCCTTCATGAGTTCTGAAAGCCGTCTTGGGAATGTCAACTTCCTTCATGCGAATTTGGTGGTAGCTTGAGCGAAGATCCAACTTAGTGAAGAATTGAGCCCCATTGAGTTCGTCCAGCAAATCGTCAACCACCGGAATGGGAAATTTATCTTTGACTGTCAACTTATTGAGGGCCCTGAAGTCGGGACACATCCGCCACTCCCCATATTTCTTGAGGACCATGACCACTGGGGATGAATAAGGACTAATGCTGGGACGAATGACACCTGCTTCCAACAATTCCTTGATGATTTTTTCTATTTCATTCTTTTGGGTGAATCGATATCTGTATGGCCGCACATTTGGGGGTTGGGTCCCTGGAACCAATGTGATGCTATGATCATGTTCCCCTCGCGAGGGTGGAAGCTCGTGAGGCTTGTCAAAGACCGTCTGATGTTTATTTAAAATTTGTTGCATCTCAGGATGAATTGGCAGAGACATGGTGTCGACTACATGTATGGCATTAAATTGAGCTACCACTCCATGATGGCCCTTTTTTAACAATTTTTCCATCCTATGCAAGCTGATGATAGAGGGGGCTCCCGCCTGTAGTCCACGGAGGGTATGTGTGGAGTTGTTCTGCTTAAAACTCATATATAACTCCTGGAAATCCATTGTGATTGGCCCAAGAGTGCGGAGCCATTCCGCGCCTAGGACAATGTCGCAACCCCCCATGTGTATTGCAAACATGTGGGTTTTCAATTGATAATCCCCCATTTGAAGTTTGACATTTTCACAGCGACCTTCACATTTCATTGTGCCCCCATCTGCAATCTGGACTTGGAAGTTAGAAACTGCCCGGACAAAACAATGTGTTGCTTCAGCGATCTTTTGATGGATGAAATTATGGGTACTTCCACTATCAATCAATACTACTACTGGGCGATGTTTAAGAAAACCCCTGATTTTGAGAGTTTGAGGGGAAGAAATTCCTGCCAATGCATTTAGCGAAATAATTGGTTCATCAGATACAATCTCCTTTTGGTTATCTTCTTCGATTGCCTCTGGTTCCTCAAGTGGTGGATCTTCCTCGGTGGAGCTGTAGTCAGTGGCATCTATTTGAAAAAACTTGGGCTCTTTGCATTTATGACCCGGGGAATATTTTTCATCACAGTAGTAACATAGTCCTTGCTTCCTTCTTTCGGCCATTTCCGCAGGTGACACCTTTTGAATCTTAAGTGTCTGAGTCGTGTTGGGAGCCTGTGAGGGACGACCCTTAGCGGGGAAGTTGGGGCGGCTGGATTGGGCTGTTAATGCACGTTCCACCTTACGAGCTACCTGGCAAGCCTCTGTCCATGTGGGAGGGTGGTGGAGTAGAACCTGAGCTTTGATGGCTTCTTTAAGACTGTTGATAAAGCATTCCATGTAGAACTCATCTGTGAGACCCTTAGTGCGGAAGGCTAAGGCTTCAAAAGCAGTAATATATTCCTCCACTGTACCCCTCTGTCGGAGCTTAGTGAGACGCCCCAAAAAAGAGTCTTGCTGTTCAAAGCGATTTCGAAGAGCTTTGGCAAATTGGGCCCAATTCTGAAAATGTCCATTGCAACACTGATGCCATTCCTTCCATTGCCATTGTTCATTGTCCAAGTACATGGTGCCCACCATAAGCTTAGTCCCCTCATCTATGATATGATTCAATTGGAAATACTGCTCCATTTGTGCTAGCCATGCGGACGTGTGAGAACCGTCAAATTTATGCATATCCAACTTGGGAGGTCGTTGACTGGGTGGAGGGTGGGTGTGCCAGACGTGGGGAGAGTGGCTAGACTCACCCTCATGGTATTCATGACCATTATTTGCCTCCTCGTGGGTTGGCTCCTTGCCCTTCATTGCGTTCTGTATCTAGATACTTATTCCTTTAATCTCATGTTGTATTTCGTTCACCGAAAATTGGATGGAGTTCACCTTGTCTTCAATTTTGTCTATCCTTTCATTGGCCATTGCTTGAGCGCGAGTTTCTACCATACACCAACCTGATGAAAAATTGGGACCGCCAAAAAAATTTTACTAAGAAATTGAATGGTACCACCTTGCTCAGCTCGTCATCCTGATTCTGATGGGCTAGGTCACCAATAAGCGCCCCGGAAGATCTCAGACTTTTTTTTTGGAAAACTCCTAACGGAGTTTTACTCCTTCCTGATCAATACTGCAGTCGCCAAATCCTCAAAATGTCAATGTCGCCAAAAGTCCTGCGAAAATTATATCCAGGTACATGAACCCTTCACAACTACTCCGATCTAGTGGATCTGAATGGTGGAACAACTGCTGCTGCTTATCTGATGGAGCTGCGGGACTGATGTCTGCTGCTGCTGCACTTGCTGATCTGGAATAGATGATGTGTGCTCCCCCGATAGAAAGGGAACTATGGTCTTGAGGAGTGTCAGGTGCTACAGATCGCAATATACATAAGGGTCTGACAGTAGTACTCGGCCCAATGTTTCAGGGCTCTAACTAAGGAGGATCGACCGTACCCTTAGTTGTACAACCCGACTACCCTATCGTACAGGCGAGTAATCTCTCCGAGTGCTGTTCTCGGTGTACTGTAGCCACAAGACGGCCGAAGGTTTATCTATGGTGAGGTTTCAAGGGAGCTAGGGGGCTTCCTATATACCAAGAGGGCACGTGGAAGACAGTCCGTGCGCGGTTTTGTCTAATGCGCTACTACTCAAAGGGGTACCCACAGGGGTTACAAGGGAGTCCAACAGATGTGACCACCTCTTGTATTTCCTGCGTGCATGCCTCCCCAAATCCGCAGGTTTATGCGCTTAACGACAGATCCCGTGGTTTAAAGACGCCGGAACACGTCTCTATCCAAAAAAAAAAAATTGCTAAAATTTGGAGATCCCACCGAGCCCTGGAAAGTGCTCTGATACCACTTTTTATGCTCTTAACCTGCAACGTAATACCCAAACACAGAATATGTGAAGAAAAGATACCCAGAACACAGAATATGCGAAGAAAAGATACCCAGAACACAGAATAGCAATGATTTTATTATGCGGAGAGAAATGTTCACAGGCCTCTTCGAGGGGGCAACCTCCAATACAGCAGAGCTCGATTACAAAAACAAGACATGATACTCCTCGCAGGGAGTCTCTATCCTTTATATATGACTCATACATGCAATACCACGGGCCAATATTGTGGGTTTTATTAATACCATCTATCTAATACTACCGCCCATTTGCAACTAAATGTGGTCCCGTCATTAATTGCAGGTTAACCACTTACAAATATTAATATGGGTTTTATTGACTCTTGAATATGACGTGATCCCATGACATAAATAAGGGGGTTAGGGTGGGACCCTAACAGATTGATTGTTGATTCATTAATACTTTACCTAATCATGTTACCAAAGCTTGTTGACGACAACAATGACATGAAAAGATGATGATTCGTTCAAAAGATAAATTATGTTTAACATTGTGGCAGATAAGAACTAATGGTTCATGTTGATGAGTACGAGCTGTAGGATGGTCCACTGATAAAACGATCATGCCACAAGGATATAGAGAGAGGTGATTTGTAGGTAAATGTTTTCATGACGATTGTAATAGCTTTTAGCTAGGTATGTTGTATTTTAATAATATTTCATTGTAATATTTAATAATAATGGCTAAGGGATGGACTCCCTTAGAAGCCATTGAGTGAGGAGTGAACACCCTCACGAGCGTTTAATAATAAAATTAAACGTTTTCTTGTTTTCACCCTATGGGGTTTCCATGGTATAACAATGATCAATGATGTGATTCATTACTATGTCAATTTGATTATGTTGATTCCTTGCCTGATGTGATGTTCATAATGCCGAGTATGTGATTAAGTAATTTGGTTAAGGAAATCATGAAATAGATGCAAGATTCATCATACAGTTTGTGTTAATATATTATTCATCATACAATTTATGTCAATATATTACAACACTCATTGTTAATGGTTACTCTATGTACTGATGAACATCATATTTATTGGTTAACAAGAAATGTGGAATAGTGATTTGGATAATTACCTGTGATTAAAAAATTCTAACTCTCTTTGGGGTATATTACATTGGTATACATAAAATAAATAAATAAATAAATAAAATTTCTAAAAAAAAATATGAAATTGATATGAGTATAAATAATATGTCCTCGAGGCTTCACACCAAGTCTTTGCAACAGTAGGGGCATGCTTGAGTAGGGTCAGGCAGAACCATCGTTGCCTAATGGGAACCTCCCCCATATTGCTACCAATGTCTTCATGTCGCGCAACCTCTTAGCATTACACCACTGGATCCCCAATCCTTTGCCTGTTGTGCAGTGACAATACCAATATCCACTAATCGTTGTTTCCAGAAACAGCTGCCAGTTGACATTGCTTCTGATTCGTCAATACGAGAAGCGAATTGTCGTGTAAAGGAATCAATATCTCGACATAAGCCAAGAGGTAGATCTTGTGCCACTCCACCTAGTCATATGAAACTAGCATGCCTCCTGGCTCCCGGGACTCTTTCATGGAATTCCAACGATCTCTCCCGCTCCTCAGAAGCCCACATGGATGAAGTTAATGCTCCCACATCTGTAGCATGAGTAGTTAAAGCAAGTGAATGATTCGAAATTCGAGTTATTTCACGAAATAACACTCGTATATATTGAGCCTGTAATGGTACCTCGTGATTCAGAAGTTTCTCTAAAGCTGAAGAATAAGCGTGTTCTTGGGCCATCATAGAAACATAAAGAGGGTCAACGACAGAACAGACAACGAAACTTCGTAACAGCTTTTTCGTACCCGTTCACTTGCATGCATCACATACACAAGTTCTCTCTAAACCGTGCAATAAGGTCACCCATGACACAACTCTCCCACTCGAGTTATCGGTTCCGGATCCCCTAGCCATGCTATTATATACATTCTATCTATTGGATGGGGTTGAAAGTGTTTCAATCCATGAGCTTCTAGGTGAGTGACGCGTTCATGGAGCCGAAGGAGGAGCAAAAGAAAGTGGGTAGGGGGTGCGTGTCCACCCTTAAATGAGTAATGGAATGGGATAAATTCTTCCAGCTAGATAGGTAGGGGAGGGGCGGGGCCGGTAGGAAACGCTAAGAAGGATCCTCTTTCTAACGCAAGATGAGGGTGATTAGGGGTCAAGTGATTACTTGATCGTATTTCCGGGCCGGGAAAGTGCCTCCAAAGTTGAGCACTATAGATCGTAGTTGCCCCAATTCTGAATCACTGGGGTCTTACTATATTTCTTCCCCTCAAAGAGCACTCTTTCTTATTCTAAAAATGGGTCCGACCAGATTCTTTCATAAAAAAATGGATTTCTTCTAGTCATGAATGAGATCTATTATATATGTCATTGCGATTTAGCAGACTTAGCTGTATGGGCATATGTCATGATGCATTCATGAATTATAGCAGTAATTATGCATTCATTCGTTATATACGTAATTACGCTATCGAATTTCTAGGTGAGACTGAAGGAAAAGAGGTTGACTCCGCTATCACTACCTACACCGGTGGATTCGGGTAGAATAGTGCCGATCAAATGAGTAATGGGCTTGTATTTCAACCTATTCTATCCTTGGGAATACATAGAGGTGGGATTGAAGTTCCAAAATGTATTACCATGAAAGATGCCATGTTATTGCTTGCTACTAAAGGGCAGGTAACCCTTATGTCTGCTAGAGCTGTGAGTTGCAACCAGGAAGAAACATGTTATTGCTTGCTACTAAAGGGTGGGTTGGGGAATAAGAAATGAATGGGGGTGGGTACTTACCACCGCTTGTCATTAGGGGAGGGTCGATGGAGAATAACAGTCATGCCCATTGAATCGCCTAACCCCAACTCTTAGTCATTTTTAAGTTATATTACTTAGAATTAATATATATTTATTTCAACTCGAAATTTATTAAATATAGGAACAAATAAAATAATTTACATATTAAAAAAATAACTTTTTCTTAATAAATTTAAAATTAAAATAAACTATACTAATTATAAGATTGTTGTAATATGATAACACATATTTATATTATATTATATAAATTTATGATTAATATAGAAAATAATTAAATATATAATTGATAAATATATAACGATAAAGAATTGAATATAATATAGTATAATTATATATAGAGTTAAATGAAATATAGTTATATTGTATATATATTTGTAAATGGATATGTTATTTATATAATATATATATTTATATTTATTGTTAAGTGTATATATTATAATAATAAACTCTTGCGAGTGAAGCACGTAAAATAGATCCGACGAAGTTAACCTGTAGCTGGTATATATAAAATTGTGAATCTATGAAGCAGAGATTAAATTTTATATATATATATATATATATATATAAATAAAGAGATTAGAATTTGGTATATATAAAATTTTGAATTTACGATGCAGATATTAAATTATATATATATAAAATTTCAAAACAACTTATGTAACAAAAAGACTCGTTAACCCATTTCCAGTTCCAATGGTAGCAAACCAGACGACATCTGTAGCTTTTTCCGTTTATCTCAACAAATAGACTCTAATGCGTACCTCTTCATTAACATGGCCCCTATTTTTAACAGAAGCTGCCTTCTTCTCTTCATTCACTCGCTGTTCGATTCTGCTTCCCCACTAAGCAACGCATGCATGCCGGCCGTAGTGGTAGGTAAAACTGCCTGCATGCTTCACCCACTAGGGCTTTACCATAGCTTTGGTTTTTATCAGCACATAGTAAATATAGCGTTGAGTTTCACTTACATCTAGTTTTAACTTCTAAGTTTAGTTTGATTTTTTATTACAGCAATAAAACAAGCACACTTATTTTTATTTAAATACAAACTTGTTAATGAAACTATGATATTTATCTTTCACCTATATTTTTCCACGATTTCACTTATATATATCTCATTTCCTATGAGGGATGGAGCATTTGTGAAGCTAAGGAGGCGTAGGAACAATTCAAGGCCCTCTGTTCTTGATTTATTTTAAATCTTTCTGCTTCTCGTCGTTGTCTAAGTGTCTGTACAATCTGAGTGATCAGGGGGACAGCCCCAACCTGAGTCGTTATCCCAATCTGGGTGACAACACCTCCTACAGATGGAAACAAAAACGCATATAAGGGATGCCTTCCCTAATGATTTGTTGTGTTCGGTTTTAACTAGGCTTCCCGTGAGGGATTTTGAACGCATATAAGGGATGCCTTCCCTAATGATTTGTTGTGTTCGGTTTTAACTAGGCTTCCCGTGAGGGATTTTGCCAGAATGAGGCTCATCTGCAAACGATGGAAAAATCTGTTACCTCCCGGCGATGCCCTGCAAAGAATCGATCCAAATTTTTCAGTGAATTCCATCCCTGCATTTCTCATTCAACTCTATTGGGATCCCCAATATCAGGAGGCGTGGGTCACAGGGTGGTTCGGATATAAACATTTACAAAGAATTAGCATGCATTGGTGGTTCGGATATAAACATTTACAAATGCCCTTGTCCTGAGCGCAGAATCGTTGTGGATGCATGACAGAGCATCTGCCTCTGTATGAGAAGCGGAGACAGATTAGATCTTTCCCTATGAAATCCTGCAACCAGAAGCTGGAGACAACTCCCTCGCCCTACTCGTAATGACCCAAATTGAGATTTCAGGGCAATGATCTTCGACGCTACCCTGATGCGTTACAGTCTTGCTCGGTTATAATAATGTTGGACAACGAAGTGAGAATTTAATGGTGTTGCAAATTTATGATTCAAAGTCCAATGCATGGACTAGGGTTTCCATGAGAGTAGCACGCTTCATTCAACCTCGTCGCAAAGGTCTCTATTCTAATGGATTCTATATGTAATTTGTGTAATTTGTTTCACTGGTTTTACTGGTGAGCCATTTTGATCCGACCAGGATTCTATATTATATACAATTCTTTTGTATCATAGAATTTTGAATAAATACCAAATTATCATAATATAGATTTTGATAGAAATTAATGTTCTTCCAATCACCCCATGATGGATTCCATTATCTTGAAGATTTGATGAATGGTAAATTGGTTTTCATTATTTAAACACTTTTCACTAAATCATAGTGTGACATGTTTTGTTGCTTTGTTGCCTAAAAATTGCATGAAACCATGGTTTGTACTCCATTTACTCATTTTATTTTTTCATTAATTTCATATTTTATTGCTACGAGATTGAAGATCTTTCTTCAATTGTATCAGTGTTGTTTTCATATTGAATATTGATGTGGCTGAGACATATTAAATTTTGAATTTATGAAGGAAAGATTAAATTTTATATATTTAAGTTGTGGATAGTTATGAGAGGCCAGAAGGCCTTGGGTTGATGGTGGTTACCTACTTGGAGGGGTTGATGGCATTTGCCTACCCAAATTTCCTCTCCCTAGAGATAAATTATTTTAGTAAGGGAAAAGAGTTGGCAAAGATGGTGGGTAGTGTAAGAAGCCTAAGGCAACTCTGTTAATTTGGATGCTATCGGAGGAGGCCCAAAATTACTCATAGACAGTACATTGTTAGAGTAATAGGTAGGACGCTGTGAGGAGGAATCATGTATTGGGCCCTATGTAGTCATTGGAATTCTTGAGCTGGTTGCCCAGTAGAATTCCATACTAGACCTAGTATGGTCTCTGTTAGAGGACTGTCTAGATGTGAAAATGACATGATCTGCTTGTGGAAACCATTTCCCATTAGTTGGGAGGATCATTCTTTAGCTTATTGTTCTTTTCATAGTAGAACAAATGAACTAATCAGTTATGTGTTCTGTTAAAAATGATTTTTTTATCTAATTGTATAAATATTTCAAGTACATCTTCACACGAAATGATCTTAGTGCTAGGAAAGGATTTATTGGTAGTGTAGTTCCTTTATTGTATTAATAATGTTATGAATATCTCTAGCAAGGGCTAAGACAGCTTGTACTTGATGCAATTATTGATCATTTTGATGATTGGAGAGATAGGTGCTCTCTGAGTACTTTTAAGAAGTATTATGTTGATGTCTTTAGCAGGAGCTAAGCCAGAAGACAGTGTGCATGTAGTGTAGTGAATTATTATTTTGATGATTGGAGTGTTGGTGCCCTCTAAGTACTAGTAGAATGGTTATGATAATGATTGATATTTAAAGTGTTGTGAATTTCATTTGACTAAAATGTTGTGACTAGTATGATTATTTTGGTTTTTTTAGTCATATGTTACAGGGTTCTTTCTATGAAGTAATCATGGGTTGTCAAAACATTCTTAGAGAACTTGCATAGAAGTGACCTTGACTTTCAAAAGTAATTGGTATGTAATGGTAAGTGATATATAGATTTTGTTTTGTATTTTATGAATTTAAATAATGGCCAAGTGATGGAAAGTAGAACTTGCATATTCTTGTAGTTATAAATTCTTATGACTATTGATAAAATGTTATTGTTTTTACCTATGAGATTTTCTTGTAAATTAAATCTTTCAGTTTGAAAGGGAAGTATCCCCTTTTGGGTTTTTTATATTGTTATATCATGAGTAAAAGTTAAAGTTCTAGTGAGAGATCAAAACTGAGGATGGTGTTCTCGTTAAGGGGGGGAGTATGTAATATCCTTAATATAAATACTCACGTAAAAAATTAAGTAAAAAAAAATATTCTTATTTAAAATTTCAATATGCCTAGAATATTACTAATAAAGTGTATCTTTAAGCATTTTAGTTAGGTTTCATTTCTTTTTAACCATCCTTAAGATTCTTTATTCGCATTAGATCTCTGACGGGGAAAAGGAAAGATGATAAACCGTGAGAGAAAAAAGGGGCTTGGGCCTTTGGAATTAGACTTATTACTCTCATTCACTGGAGAAGAGGCTTTTGTTCCATCCAAGATCTGACAAGGATCATGTTCCGTTAAAATGGAATTGGAGATCTAGACATGGAGGAGATTAAGTATTTTGTCGTGACCATTTTTTAATAACATACTAGCTAGGGTTGTTTATTTTTTACAGTAAATATGCCGCTACAAAAAAAGAATATGCAGAGGGTTATTTCTAGGTGTGGAACTCACAAGAAACATGAGAGAGAAAATGATGATGTATTGTGGGTGTTCACAATGGTGATTTTCCTCGAAATCCTTGGATCCAATGGTGCGTTGTAATTGGAGGTGTCGAGGTATGACAACTTGTGATGTAGAGGTAATTTTTTTGTTGAAAATAGCAACAAGAAATGCTAAAAATATAATTGCTAAAAATAGCACTGGTATAAATAGTAGTTCAGCCAGTGCTGATCTTAGCAACAATGGATGGAAAAATGGAAGTGCTAAAAATAGCATTTCGGGATACCTTCCTAGTTTAGTCAGTCCCTAAACTAAAATAGTGAAGTAAAATTCAAATTTGATCTTAGCAATTGTTTGTAAATAGATTAATTATTTCACCTTGAGTTAATTAGTTAAGGAAAATCAAACATGAAGTCTATGTGGGAACATGCAATAGTTTCTCCATTAATTGAGGAATTTATCCATCAGTTAAAGAGATAAGGATGAGTTGTAATATTGAGTTGTAATTAGTTGACTTAGTTAACTGAGTCAAGTCCCGTTAGATTAATTCAAACGGTTTGTTGAATTAATGTAAGTTCAGTTAGTTAATGCTTGCATGCATGTAACTACTGCACTTCAGATAACTGAGTATTATCTCATAAATAACTCATGCATGTTAGTTCAGACAGAGACCCAATTGAGATCAAATGGAGGGGCAGTGTACTATCAGTTGCTAGAATATTTCATTGTGAATATTTCTTGCATGCAGAAGGAATTATTTCCTTCAGGATTGCACAGTTACTTCTTCAGGTTTAGTGAGTGTGATGAGGCAAATTCACACATGTGACATCATTGGACCCCAATAAAAATTGCGCAAGGAAATAGGAGGCTTGCAGGGCTTGAGGAGGACATATACAATGTCTATTCAGTCTGTGAGCGGTAATTGTTTGATTGCAGAGAGAGCATGATAGCTTGAGAGCTGATTCTTTTTGTAACTTGAACAAGATTTCCACTTGTATGATAATACAGAGTTGGGGTTTTAGGTTGAGGCTTTCCCCAGGTTATTTCTTCTGTGTGATGTGTGATTGATTCCTCATTCTCAGTTATATGTGTTTTCTTGATCTTTCTCAATTCGATTAAGCTTCCGCAAAGTGTTGTAGAAGTAGATCTTATATTGTGCTTTAGTATATTGCATAATCTATTGATCTACAGTGGAAATTTCTACATGGTATTGGAGCAAAGTTGATCAAGACGAAGCATAGTATAAAAGAAGGAGGAAGTTCAAAGTTTGGTTCCTGAATATAGAAATCAAGTTCTTATCACATCTCTATTTCACCTATGGTGTTTAGTGGTTTAAGACTCGAGTATGCCCTTGATGGCAACTCGAATTATATATACTGGAAGGATCGCATGGAGGCAGTGTTAGAGGATAATGGTCTAAAGGACTTCATTGATCAAGAAGTCCCCAAGCTAACTGATGCTACTCAATTGCCGAAACGGAAGAAATGTGTGGCTAGAGCAAGGAGAATCCTCCTAGAGGGAGTTCAAGACCACATTGTCTCGAGCCTCCGTGGGAAGGAGACACCATTTTCGATGTGGAAAACATTGAAAGATTTATATCAAAACAGCACTGATCAGAGGAAGTTGGCGCTGAAATACAAGCTTCGTAAGATCAAGTGTGAAAAGGGTGACATGATCTCCACATATTTGAACAAGCTCACCACCTACAAGGATGAGCTTAGAAGTGTAGGGAGCACTACCGCTGATGATTACATGGTGAGTCTTGCACTCCTTGGTCTTCCTAAGAACTAGCATAGCTACCAAGACTCAGTTAATGGAAGAGAAAAACTGTCAGATTGGGAATGACTTTGGTCGGATCTAATGCAGGAGGAAATAAGAAGAAGCACCAGAGATGGATCCTCATCGAAGCAAGATGATGAGGAAAATCTAGCCTTAGCGAGTAAGGTGAGGAAAGGGAAAGGGAAGGAATCCCATCCCAAATCCGGTTCTTCCCATGGTGGGAAGAAGATTGACAAATTGAAAGTGCGATGCTTTCATTGTCATGAAGTGGGCCATTATGCTACGAATTGTCCACAGAAGAAATCCAAGAAGGGTTCCTCAAAGGGATCTGATGGTGAGGCACTGGCCTCATAGTTTGAGTTGGATTTCTCATTTATCGCATGCATGGTTTCATCCATGGTGGGATGTGTGTGGTACCTGGACAGTGGAGCTTCATTCCACATGTCAGGTGACAAGAATCTTTTCAGTACCTTGGAGGAGAAGGATCTCTAGATGTGGATCGAGATGGGCAATGATGGAAAGTATTGTGTTTCAGGTGAAGGTACAGTTGTGTTTCAGAGGGAGCATGGAGCTCCCCTCACCCTGACTGATGTAAAGTATGTACCAGGTCTAAAGAAGAATCTTGTGTCTATCACTATGCTAGAAGATAAAGGCTATGATGTTGTCTTTAGTCTAGGAAATATATTCTTGAGGCATATTAGTATTGGATAGACAAAGCGAATAGGGATTCGAGTCAAGAATATCTACAAGCTAGAGGTAGACAATTGTGTTGCTTTGAGTTCCAAAGCTAAGATGGTGCAGAGCGAAGATGTTGGCAAGCTATGGCATAAAAGACTGGGTCACTTGCACCATGGAGCCCTGAAGATCATGCAACAGATTTCTACCGGATTACCCAAGGGAAAACTTGAGCAGACGACTACATGCAAAGGTTGTACCTTGGGTAAGTATGTGAAATATTCCTTTCCGGATCAAGACAGTAGAGCTGGAGCAATCCTGGAGCGAGTTCACTCAGATGTTTGTGGACCTTTCTCTACAGCCTCCACCGCTAAACAAAGGTACTATGTTATTTTTATTGATGATTTTTCTCATAGATGCTAGATCTACTTTATGCAAAAGAAGGATCAGACCTTCTTGAGGTTTTGTGAGTTTAAAGCCTTGGCAGAGAAAGAATCTAGAAAGAAAATAAAATCCTTGTGTAGCGAAAATGGTGGGGAGTATGTCTCCCAACAGTTTAAAGAGTTCTGCACTGCAGAAGATATTAAATGGGAATTGAAAGCACCCCATAACCCATAGCAGAATGGGGTGGCCGAAAAGAAGAATAGATCGATTGTGGGAGCAGCTCGAGCGATGTTGCATGACCAAATCCTACCACTACATTTGTGGGTTGAGGCATGCAATATAGTAGTATACTTGAATAACAGAAGCCTGCACCGTATACTGGGGATGAAGACACCTATGGAGGCCTATTCCAAGAAGTGACCTGACGTAAGTCACTTCCGAATCTTTGGATCATCAGTTTACTATCGTGTGACCAAAGATGCCAGGAAGAAGCTAGACCCAAGAGCTGAGTTGGGAATACTTGTGGGGTACACGGCTACACCCCACAACTATCAGGTGTACCTGCCTTCCACTCAGAGGACTATCGTACATAGGGATCTAAAGTTTGACGAGCATAAAGCCATGCACTTATCACTTGAGAAGGAGCTCAAGTTGCATGCTAATGAGGAACTTTCAATTCCTAAGGATGAGGAGCCTCAAATTTATGCGAAGCAGCCGCAAGTAGAGGATCCGAGAGTGGATACATCCACTCATGTTGATACTTCCAAAGATGGGTAGAAACGTTCAAGGGATGCTGACAGGTTTATGCTGGATGCGCGGGAGAATGTGGGATAGCCATCTTCTCAGTGCAAATAGAGGAGGTCGCCCTAGCGATACACTGGGTACATGGCCTTGGTTGGGGAGTGTGTAGATACCAAACCTTCTTCATTCGAGGAGGCAGTGCAGCAACCAGTCTAGGTTGATGCAATGGTAGAGGAGTACGACTCTATCATTCGGAACAGTGTGTGGGATGTTGTCCCAAGGCCTCACGGCAAGCCAGTGGTGAGTTCTAGATGGCTTTACAAGGTAAAGCAAGCATCTGATGGTAGTGTTGAGAAACATAAGGCAAGGTTTGTTTCCCGGGGTTTCTCATAGGTCGAGGGCATCAACTACGATAAGAATTTTGCTCCCGTACCAAGGTACTCATCGATTATATCGATGTTGTCACTATCAGCTTAGATGGGGTGGAAGATCCACCAAATGGATGTGAAGACAACATTCCTCAATGGGAAGATTGAGGAAGAGGTGTAAAATGAGTAGCTAGAGGGTTTCAAGACCTTCGATCATGAGTCACATGTTTGCAGACTCAAGAGGGCTCTGTATGGGCTGAAGCAAGCACCCTATGTTTGGTACACCAGGATCGACAGCTATTTCACTGGTTTGGGCTTCACCAAGAGTCAATCAAATGTGAACCTTTACCACATCATGGTAGAAGGTAAACCATTGATCATTGTTCTTTATGTCGATGATCTGATTTTTAGAGGTGATGATTAGCTGATACAGTCTTGAAAGGAGGACCTTGCAAGAGAGTTCGAGATGAAGTACATGGGCATTATGCACTACTTTCTAGGCATGGAGGTGTGGCAGAAAGATGGGGAAGTATTTGTGTCTCAATGCAAGTATGCCAATGAGATACTTAGACACTTTTCACATGGAGAAGTGCAAGCCCATGCAAACTCCTCTAGATGGGAACTAGAGGGAGGATGCTACTTTAGGTGAGTTAGTAGCTACTACTATTTATCGGAAGCTGGTGGGTTCACTTATGTATCTGGTGAACACACGACCCGACTTATGCTTTGTGGTGAACCAGCTGAGTCAAGCTATGGTTCAGCCTACCAAGCTATTTTGGAAGGTAGTGAAGCATGTGCTGAGATACCTCAAAGGAACATCTCAGTTCGAATTGTGGTACAAACGGACAGAGGGAGTGAAGCTTCAGTGCTTCACAAATGTGGATTGAGTAGGGAGTCCATCAGACCGGAAGAGAACTTCTGGAGGAATCTTCAACCTTGGTTCAACTGCAGTTTCCTGGTACATGTGCTGAGATACCTCAGAGGCACATCTCAGTTCAGATTGTGGTATAGACGGACAGAGGGAGTGAAGCTTCAGGGCTTCACAGATGCGGATTGGGCAGGTAGTCCATCAGACCAGAAGAGAACTTCTGGAGGAATCTTCAACCTTGGTTCAGCTGCAGTTTCCTGGTACAGTAGGAAAAAGAGATCAGTTGCACTTAGCTCAGTAGAGGCTGAATACATGGATGCTAGTCAGGTTGCATGTGAGGCCATTTGGATGTGGAAGATTCTAGTAGGATTGTTTGGTCATATGATGGATCATATAGTGATCTACTGTGATAACCAGAGTTGTATCAAACTCTCAGAGAATCCAGTTTTTCATGATAGGTCCAAGCACATTGATATCTGGTATCACCATCTTTGAGACTGTGTGGTCAAGAGGATCATGTTGTTTCTATATGTTTCGACCGAGAAATAGGGTGCATATATTTTTACTAACGCATTGTCAAGATGCAAGTTCGAGTTCTACAGAGACAGGATTGGGGTTACTAATAATCCCTTTCTTATTGAGAGGGAGTGTTGAAAATAGCAATAAGAAATGCTAAAAATAGAATTGCTAAAAATAGAACTGCTATAAATAGCAGTTCAGCCAGTGTTGATCTTAGCAACAATGAATGGAAAAATGGAACTGCTAAAAATAGCATTCTATAAATAGCATTCGGGATACCTTCCTATTTTAGTTAGCCCCTAAACTAGAATAGTGAAGTAAAATTTGAATTTGATCTTAGCAGTTGTTTGTAAATTAATTAGTTAATTCATCTTCAGTTAATTAGTTAAGGAAAATCGAACATGAAGTCTATGTGGGGACATGCAATAGTTTCTCCATTAATTGAAGAATTTATCCATCAGTTAAAGAGATAAGGATGAGTTGCAATATTGAGTTGTAATTAGTTGACTTAGTTAACTGAGTCAAGTCCCATTAGATTAATTCAAACAGTTTGTTGATTTAATGTAAGTTCAGTTAGTTAATGCTTGCATGCATGTAACTACTGCACTTCAGATAACTGAGTATTCTCTCATAAATAACTCATGCACGTCATTTCAGATAGAGACCCAGTTGAGATCAGATGGAGGGGCAGTGTACTATCAGTTGCTAAGATATTCCATTGTGAATATTCCTTGCATGCAGAAGGAATTCTTTCCTTGAGGATTTTGTAATTACTTCTTTAGGTTTAGTGAGTGTGATGAGGCCAATTCACACATGTGACATCATTGTACCCCAAGAAAAATTACGCAAGGAAATAGGAGTCTTGGAGGGCATGAGGAGGACATATACAGTGTCTATTCAGGCTATGAGTGGTAATTGTTTGATTGCAGAGAGAGCAGGATAGCTTGAGAGCTAATTCTTTTTGTAACTTGAATAAGGTTTCCACTTTTATGATAATACAGAGTTGGGGTTTTAGGCTGAGGCTTTCCCTGGGTTATTTCTTATGTGTTATGTGTGATTGATTTCTCATTCTCAGCTATATGTGTTCTCTTGATCTTGTTCAACTCGATTAAGCTTCCACAAAGTGTTGTAGAAGTAGATCTTGTATTGTGTTTTAGTATATTGCATAATCTGTTGATCTACAGTGGGAATTTCTACATTTTTTTGCTTTTAGCTTTCAATGGTTTAAAGTATTGCAAAGCAAATAATGAGTATTTCACCCCTTCCAATTTCTAGTTCTTTATTCTAATGGATGAGTAGAATGCAGGAGAAAAGGAGGGTTTTTATTTGCATAATCTGAGTATGGGTAATTTAATATATTACTACATGTAGATAAATATTGTTATTATATATTTTTCTTAGTAAAAAAATATATATTACTACGTGTAGATCAAGATTGTTATTATATATTTTTCTTAATAGAGAAAATATATTACTACAAGTGGATAAAGATTGTTATTATGTATTTTTCTTAGGAAAGAAAATATATTACTACATGTAGATAAAGATTGTTATTATATATTTGCAGCATTAAAAGATAAGTAACCTTTCTTGTCTTTATATAACATTGCATATGCATTTTATGTAAGAAAAGATAAGATGCATGCTCTTTTCTTAAAAAGGGATTTCGTAATGGTGACATATGAAATGATAACAAATCCAAGTTATTTTCTTGGAAGTGAATATAGATTAAAGAGGATAATTTGTGAGATATTTTCATGGGTGGTGAAAACTAAAAGAGAAAAGTTAATTAGATTATTTTTCTTGGAAAGTGTGATTTTCTTATGAAATGTGTGGTTTTAATAACTACCTTATGCGTTTGTAAGACATAATCCTTTGTTGAAGAAAAGATGAGTAACTATGACATTTTGGTTAATTAAAATAATTAAATCTTGTGTTGTTCTTAAAAACAACACAATGGTTTTTTCCTTAGTTATGGTACAATATTCCCATAGATTTGGAAAATATTAATTATTTAATAAATCCATGGAAAATTTTCCCATGGATTCTCATGCGTAATATATGTTTTTTGAAAAAAAAAAATACATAGTTATGAGGTAATATAATAACCTACGAATAGATCAAATGCACACAGATAATATAAGTCATAGGAATCTTCTTTAGAAAGAATATGTTTTTCTTGTGCGCGAAAGATAAGTCAATTGTGTTAACTCCTTTGCAATAGTTTGCAAAAGATAGATGTTTTGGTGGGTTAAAAAATAATTTATTTGTGTGTTGTATATTGGATAGTTGATTTAATTACATGGTTTAATGCATAAAATGTTAACATTATTATTATTTTAGTTCTTAGGCCCGAAAGAAAGGTTGATTATGATACTTTATTAAAAACAAATGGATGAGAACTTTGTTATGATACTTTCTTGGAAACAAATGCATAAGAACTTTGTACATAAAAAGATAGAGAAACTATGTTGGGTTCCTCAAAATAACTATGTGAAAAGAACACATATGGAGAAGCATCGCAACAATAGTTAATTACAGGCATGAAAATAGAACTATCGTGTTTGATCTTTTAAAGAGGAACATGGATTTGTGTGCATAAAAGAATAAGTATTATGTTAGATACTGGAAAGTAAAACAAATAATTACTTGCAATAAATGCACTAACTTTCTTTTGTAAAATACATATATCTACATGCAAGAAATAATTACTAACACATTAGTTTTGTTATAGAGCAATGCATGTCTTTGTGCATACGGTAGATTTTGTAAATCACTCTATCTTGGGAAATATGCTTTTCGAGAAGGGACTTGCATTTTCATGCACAATAATGATGTCTATCATGTTAGCTTTCCCTTAAAAGGAGGCATGTATTTTTATTTATTATAATAATGTCTATTGTATTGGAAATATTACTTAGTTACATGCAAAAAGAAGAAGCGACGGGACTAGCTCTCTTTGAATAAGCTTTTATTTAATTACATGCATGAAAAACAAAGATAAGTTCCTCGTATCCTTTAAATGAAATGAATGGTTACAGTGGTTTCCTTTAGATATGAACATGTGCTCGTGCGAAAATGATCATAGTAACATGGTAATCATTTTGACATGCTTCATAATTATTTGTTTATACATTGACAATGTTGCTAGAAGAAGCATGTTGCGATATATATTTACATCTCATGTATGCACATGAATAGATGTTAAAAGATCGCTTTTAAAGATTGATTGTTGATTCATTAACTCTTTATCTAATCATGTTACCAAAGCTTGTTGACGACAATAATGACATGAAAAGATGATGATTTGTTCAAAAGATGAATTTTGTTTAACATTGTGGCAGATAAGAACTAATGGTTCATGTTGATGAGTACGAGTTGTAGGATGGTCCACTGATAAAACGATCATGCCACAAGGATATAGAGAGTGGTGATTTGTAGGTAAATGTTTTCATGACGATTGTAATAGATTTTAGCTAGGTATGTTGTATTTTAATAATATTTCATCGTAATATTTTATAATAATGGCTGAGAGATGGACTCCCATAGAAGCCATTGAGTGAGAAGTGAACACCTTCGGGAGCGTTTAATAATAAAATTAAACGTTTTCTGGTTTTCACCCTACGGGATTTCCACAGTATAACGGTGTTCAATGATGTGATTGATTACTATGTCAATTTGATGATGTTGATTCCTTGCCTGATGTGATGTTCATAATGCCGAGTATGTGATTAAGTAATTTGGTTAAGGGAATCATGAAATAGATGCAAGATTCATCATATAGTTTATGTTAATATATTATTCATCATACAATTTATGTCAATATATTACAATAATTGTTGTTAATGGTTACTGATGAACACTATATTGATTGGTTAACAAGAAATGTGGAATAGTGATTTGGATAATTACCTGTAGTAAAAAAATTCTAACTCTTTTTGGATATATTACATTGGTATACATAAAATGGATAAATAAATAAAATTTCTTAAAAAATATGAAATTGATATGACTGTAAATAATATTACTTAGAATTAACATATATTTATTTCAACTCAAAATTTATTAAATATAGGAACCAATCAAATAATTTACATATTAAAAAATAACCTTTTCCTTAATAAATTTAAAATTAAAATAAATTATACTAATTATAAGATTAAATTAAAATAAATTATACTAATTATAAGATTGTTGTTGTAATATAATAACATATATTTATATTATATTATATAAATTTATGATTAATATAAAAAATAATTAAATATATAATTGATAAATATATAACGATAAAGAATTGAATATAATATAATATAATTATATATAGAGTTAAATGAAATGCAGTTATATTGTATATATATTTGTAAATGGATATGTTATTTATATAATATATATATTTATATTTATTGTTAAGTGTATATATTATAATAATAAACCCTGGTGAGTGAAGCATGTAAAATAGATCCCTAATTTTATGGAGCAGAGATTAAATTATATGTGTAAATTTGTTATATATAAAATATTGAATTTATTATGCAGAGATTAAATTATATATGTATATAATTTGAAAAAGAGTATGTAACAAAAGCATTCGTTAAGCCATTTCCAAGCAGTTGTCTATAAGGCTATTTTTTGAAAAAAATTTGGGGTTTTTTCCGGTCGAAATCTAGTAGGAATTTAATGGAATCACAAGTTTTAATGGAATCGCAAGTTTGATAGCTATTTTCTGCACAATGAAGCTAGTTTCTGCACAATGAAAGCGTCGCAGGGGTTTTTCAGTGTGCTGAATCCAAATATGCAATTAAAAAACCGTTTTAACTGCAACACATCAAGATTTAACCTCAATTTCTTCCGCCAAATTCCGTCACCAAAATCTCCAAAAAATTGCATTATAGACAACTCCCATTTCCAATTCCAATCGTAGCAAACCAGACGACATCCGTAGCTTTTTCCGTTTATCTCAACAAATAGACTCTCGTGCACGCCTATTAATTAACGTGGCCCGCGCCCTATTTTTCACAGAGGCTGCCTTCTTCTAGTCATTCACTCGCTGTTCAGTTCTGCTCCCCCACGAAGCAAAGCATGCATGAGCGGGGGGTAATGGTAGGTAAAACTCGCTGCCTGCTCCACCAATCGCAAGAAAGAGGCTGGGGCTTTACCATAGCTTTGGTTTTTATCAACACATAGTAAATATAGCGTTAAGTTTCAGTTTTAACTTCTAAGTTTAGTTTGATTTAGTTTTATTTAAATCGAAATTTGTTAATGAAGCTATGGTATTTATCTTTCACCTATATTTTTCCACGGCTTCTCTTATATATATACCTCGTTTCCTCTGACGAATGGAAGCGTTTGTGAAGCTCAGGAGGTGTAGGAACAATTCAAGGTCCTCTATTTTTGATTTATTATAAAACTTTGTGTCTTTTTTGAGTGTCTGTACAATCTGAGGTCGTAATGCCTATACAGATGGAAACAAAAACAAAAACACATATTTGGGATGTCTTCCCTGACGATTTGTTGTGTTCGATTTTAGCTAAGCTTCCTGTTGGGGATTTTGCCAGAATGAGTATCGTCTGCGAACAATGGAAAAAATCTGTTACCTCCGTCTGCAAACGATGGAAAAATCTGTTACCTCCTGGTGATGCCATGCAAAGAATCGATCCAAATTTTTCGGTGAATTCGATCGCTGCATTTCTCATTCAACTCTATTGGGATCCCCAATATCAGGAGGCGTGGGTCAAAGAATTAGCATGCGCTGGTGGTTCGGATATAAACATTTACAAATACCCTTGTCCTGAGGGCAGAATCGTTGTGGATACATGACAGAGCATCTGCCTCTGTATGAGAAGTGGAGACAGATTCGATCTTTCCCTATGCAATCCTGCAACCAGAAGCTGGAGACAACTCCCTCGCCCTGCCCGTAATAACCCAAATTTGGATTTCAGGGCAATGATCTTCGACGCTACCCTGATGCGTTGCACGGTCTTGCTCGGTTATAATAATGTTGGACAACGAAGTGAGAATTTAATGGTGTTGCAAATTTATGATTCAGAGTCCAACGCATGGACTAGGGTTTCCATGAGAGTGCACGCTTCATTCAACCTCGTGGCAAGGGTCTATTCTAATTGATTCTATATGTAATTTGCGTGATTTGTTTCACTGGTTTTACTGGTGAGCCATTTTGATCCGACCAGGATTCTATATTATATACGATTCTTTTGTCTCATAGAATTTTGAATAAATACCAAATTATCATAATATAGATTTTGATAGAAAATAATGTTCTTCTAATCACCCCATGATGATTCCATTATCTTGAAGATTTGATGAATGGTAAACTGGTTTGCACTATTTAAACACTTTTCACTAAATCATAGTGTGAGACGTTTTGTTGCGTAAAAATTGCATAAAACTGCATAAAACCATGGTCTGTACTCCATTTACTCATTTTATTTTTTCATTAATTTCATATTTTTTTATTGCTATGAGATTGAAGATCTTTCTTCAATTGTATTATTGCTATGAGATTGAAGATCTTTCTTCAATTGTATTAGTGTTATTTTCATATTGAATATTGATGTGGCTGAGACATATTGAATTTTGATGTAAGTGAAACAAAATTGTATTATTGGATTAGCCATAGAATCTGATGATCTCATATCTTTTGTCACTAGGAAGGTTATGGTCCATTTAGATTCTTTCGTATTTGAAAGTTCAAGTCTCAAGGAAGCCATTAACATGGGATACAGTGTGGAAATCTCTTAATACTTTATTTGTTGTTGTATCTAATGATTTCCAACAATTTGTAATTTTTTTGAGTAAATTTAGAAATACTTACATATTGTTTGCAACTTCCTTGATATTCCATCATATTTAAGTGACATTTCTCCTGTTGTGGAGTATATCCTTCCCCTTGAGCCCACAGGTCTTGGACTTTCCAGATATTTTATACATATTTCGGCGATCGAGAATTTTATTCCTTCAAAGTTTGACATATGTGGGTTGTTTTTTAATTTCTTATCTACTTGTCTTCATTTGTTAGTCATATTTTTTTAGAGTAAAAAGCTTATAATACTTTCTATACCAGGAATATGGTTGTTTTAGTCTTCTGGTAACTGTTCAACCTCAACAACTAGGCTCAAATTCATTATAACAAAGCTCATAATGTCACTTGTGTGAGTTGAAGTTGGTTAGGGAGGATAACAATCATTCCT
Source organism: Pinus tabuliformis (assembly GCA_031772625.1). Lineage (NCBI taxonomy): Eukaryota > Viridiplantae > Streptophyta > Pinopsida > Pinales > Pinaceae > Pinus > Pinus tabuliformis. The sequence goes on along the minus strand of CM062817.1, from coordinate 1,415,917,972 downwards.
CTAAACTACCTTAAATAAACCCAACTAAAACTCTACTATCATTTTTATTATAAAGACATTTAAAAAAATATGAAAATTATACCACACATTAAAATGAGTATGACTTTTTTTTAGAGAATAACATGCATATTTATTCTTTTGAGTTGGGTAGAAAATTTTGAGTTGAAACCTTAATTTGTATTATTTAAACTAGTTTTTTGACTGTATATATGGATTCAACACCTTGATAAACCCCTAAGGCACTTAGATCGTGCAATGGTTACCCATCAAACTTGTGATTTCAATAAATTTCTGTCTAATTTTAAAGAAATTAAACCAGAAAAAACTATTGTATTCCTGGAAAGTCCAAAAAATAGCATTAAAAAAAAACTCTTTTTAAAAACATAAAATAATATATTCTAAATATCACAATATTATAAACCAAAACTTGAAATTATATCCCTCAAACAAAAACACAAAACTAGGCTAAACAAAAACCATAAATAATACAAACATATTTTAGAAATTTAAAATAGAGAATAACTAACCTAATCTTTTAATGAAAAAGGAATTAATCGTTTTTTTCACAGGTCTTATTATCTTTTAATGAAGAAGGACTTAATTGTTTTTTTCACAAGTCTTATCAAATCCTTTAAGAAAACATTAAACATTACCACTTCATTAATTGAACATTGGTATGCAACCCGAGTAATAAAATTTGTAAATAAAAATCGGAAAACATCATTTATCTTGTACTTTTTTTCTCTCACTAAATTATTAAAAGACAAGAGTTATGATTCATAGCTATATGATACTTTTACCAAAAAGAATTGTTATCTGAAAATTGTTATTAATATGACTTCCTTATAATTTAGTACAACCAAGATTTACATAATTATTAAAGATATATTAATGACAAAATAATATGCAAATATATTAAAGATTTCACATAGAATGAAGTGATGAAAATTCCTAATAGTTTTATAACAAATAGTTAAAATTCCTACTTTTTCTATAACCAATAGTTTAATTGATACTCATTATTCCCACGATTCATTGAGCTATTGACGGTTGCTTGCTCATGCTTATTATTTCTACATAAATTTAAAACCTTTTGTTGTGTTAATAGTGTAATAGTTTGGGAAACAACGATTTACAAATTTTGCTAATCTCTTATCCATGTTGTAATATGCTTTTGTATCTTATGTAGCTAGAGACACTGTAGTCGATATCAAAAATGTTGATCATTTTAGATTACTATTGTGCCTTATGTTCTTTTTCTCTATTGTATCTTAAAGGTTTGGAATAGGTGAACATGAGCCCCTCTATTGTGAGTGGGTCCTCGTTTATTTTGTCTCTTTGTCATTGGATCAAGGTCATATTATTCAGGAATGACAAAATTTAGGTTTGGTCACATTATTGAGGAATGCCAAAATCTAGGTTTTGGATTTTAATTAGGAAGTTACCATCTTTATGATCGCATATATTTTATATAACATATGTAATTGAAATATATAAACTGTGTGTTAGTATCAATAATAATATATATAGAGAGATTTTTCAATAAATAAAATACATATCAATATATACATTATTCTTTATAGGTGCTTCCATTTATCTATTTTTCTTCCTCCATGTCTATATCTACACACCCATAACCATGCATAACATCTCTCGCATGTGCTTATGGATTTGTTTTTTAAAATGTTCATATAACATACTTTTTTGACTATGTGAGAATTATTTATGAATGCATTTCAATAATAATGTATCATTGTAATTTTAATGACATTTTCTGTAAACTTTACAAGCTATAAGTTCATTTTTATCACAAACTTTTGTTTGTATTTTCAAGTAGAGTGAAATAAATATATTTGTAATGGGATTTTTTATTCATGGAAATGTTACACTTGGTCATGATAATATAGTATTTGATGTAAAGAGAAAAACCACATAATTAATATTAGTTTTGGTGGCACCTAGAGAAAATCTTAGTGGCATACTAACTTAGATGTAGTTGTCTCAACTGTTCAGATCTTTCATTTGGAGGGATATTTTGTCAAGCATTAACATGATTTCATATTTTTCATCATTTCTTTTTAAGAGAACCTTGCACAATAGGGTTTTCATTTGCTAGTACAGTTCAATGGTGTGAAGGTAGTGGTTCTGGTGTTTCCATGTATGATCACTATCTAGAACCCAATGAGATACTTTAGCAGGATGCTAGAGGCCAAGTAATAGTCTCATTCATGAATCACCTATTCCTTAGCTTCCCACAACTCTTGCTAAATTTCCTATAAAATTTGATAGGAAAACATTCATGTCAAAGATTTATCCTGATATCACCCACTTGAATGACTACCTTTATTTTCATTGTGGTATTATATTAAATGATGCATAATGGCTATTACTAAAAGCAAGAGGTGAAGTAGAGAATGATACAAAGAGAGAATAAAATAATCTCGTTGATAGTAAAGGAAGAAAAATATGATGATAAGAGAGTTCATCTAGTTGATAGTAAAAAAAGTGGATAGTCAATTGAACTTGCAAAATTCTTATTTATAAATAGAAAAATTAATATAATATTTAAATAAAATTAATTTTTTATCGTAATTAAATATAAATATTTTTCTATATTAATTTTTTTTTTATAAATAACTTTTTATATATTAAAATGGTTTAACAATGAAAATTGAAAAAAAGCAAATACATGATATTAATGTTAAAGATTAGCACAATGTGTAAATTTCTTAGAGAAAAAGAAAAAGTCATGAGATGATTTACCTCACATCATTGAATGTGCCTAAACAGAGGACTGGGGAATCCATTAAAGAAGGCATCACAAATGATATATTAGTAGGTAGTAAAGAAGATTTAAAAAACAAAAAGAAAAATCAGATGTTTAATATTAAATTCCTTAGTAATAAAAGTTAAAGTACAGCTTGAGGGAACAAATTCCTTGCTAATAATGTGAATAAGTACATCTTGAGGGATTGGATTTTGTGATTTTCCAACTGAATAAAGTGAATAGCAAGTATAGTTTTATTTAATTAATAGGGTTTTTGTATATTTTAGTTTTTTGGTTCAACTTTTATGGAGGAATTGAGATTGAGAGTAAACTATAAGGCTAGCACAATTCTATAAATATTTTAAATGGATAGATAGTTATTATCGTGCAATTGAATTAGATATTCTACTGAACAACATGACTTTTGCAACTTCACTAAAGAAGTTTTCAAACTCATTTGAATGAAAGTGGAGATATAAGAGAATTTGTGAACCCAGTTTGGAAAATTTTACCTTAGATTGCATTTTGAAATGTTTATCATAGACTGGCAAGCAAGTCGATGCATGATGGATTTTTAATTTTTAAGTTGGCTGTATGGTTTGGATTGCTCTATAATATTGCTTTAGTGAAGTTCTAGTTAAGTGAAAACTTGGAGGTTTGGTTAGTTTTGTGACTACTAATTACGTGCATAGGCAATGTAGCAGTTTTTATTACCAGTTTATTAATAGGAAAACTTGATCTTGAGATAGTTTTTATTACCACTTTATTAGTAGGAAGAATTTATCTCGAGATAGATAGGTGTCAGAATGCTCTAGACACCATAGGAGGTACATCGAGTGTCATAAATGGGTCTTAAGTTGAGTGACATAAATGGGTTTGGACTAATAACATGTAGGATAGGGGATGTTTCTGTTGTAATCCTCTGAAACCACAACTCCAATTCTTCCATCAGTCAAGTCATGATATATATTTCCAATGCCTATAATGTTCATTCCATCCTACTTCCATGCCTAACTAAATTAGAATTTGTACAAGTTAGTTAAGAGAGTTTTATTTGCAGGGGACCATGCATATGCATTGTATTTAGGATAGTAAAAGAGATCAAAATCATGATCACTCGTAGAATGCCTAGAACTATAAAGAGATGGTTTGATTCCCTATGTCTACTCCCATCTCTGACCTTCCTAAGAAATGGTTGGCATGCCTGCAACCAGGGGTTTCTACATGAAAGAGAGCCAGAGATTGACAGAGTGTGACTACATGTTGGAATCCCCTGTTGTAATACAATAAATGCCTATTGTTTTTCAAGAATCCCCCATCCTAAATGAGCACAATTTCATCTGCATTCGAGTGCATAAAACATGGAATGATGTCTGGACAAAGATGTTGATCATATCTTTGAATTCTAAAGATGTTGATCATATCTTTGAATCATGGCTTCAAATGACCTGGAAAATTACATTTCTCAAAGAGGGAAGTTCTTAGCATGAGTAAAATACGGAACAACTTCCTTATATTGCTAAGAATCATCGAAGTATTATTGAACCTTGTTCTAACTTTCTGGTTCAGAGTGGAAGACTTTTCTAGCTCTTTAGTGGTGAGGAGGATGATAAGGGATCATTTCATTGATAGTAAAGGAAGTGTGTATGTTGCCAATTCGTTTTTAACTAAGACTCGATTCAATTCAAATGCTACTAATACCCATGTTTTCCAAGTGATGACCTTAAGAGGTAATCTTCTAAGCCTCAAATCATTGCCCTTTATAGTGGTTTCTATCAACTTGATGTTCTCCATTAGTTGGGGTGCGATTATTACTTTTGAAGGAGACACTAGAAAATGGTATCACACAAAGTCCATGCCACCCTCTAAAGTCAAAGTCACTGTAATAATGGAAACCATTGTCATTGCCTTGGGATTGAACTGCTTTGATGTGTATTTGAATGCTATTAGTGATAGACTTATTGGAGAAAATTTCCTATGATTTGGACAGTAATTCATGGATCCTTAATTTTGGGTATTCATGAGTCTACACACTTAACATTAAAATATTCAAATATGAATGCTTCTCCATTTTGGGGATGAATGAATGAGTTGATGTGTATTTGAAAATTATTAGTGATAGACGTATTGGAGAAAATTTCTTATGATTTGGACAGTGATTCATGGATCCTTAATTTTGGGTATTCCTAAGTGACACTTAACATTAAAATATTTAAATATGAATGCTTCTCCGTTTTGGGGATGAAAGCTTGAAATTTTGAATTTAGTGGAGCATAATCTATTCAAGCTCTAACACCATGTTATTTTTTATAATATATTAATTATATTCTTTAAATTATGTGTTTAGTCATAATTATAAAATATTGATCCATTCCCTCATAAAGTATGAAAAACAATTTTGTATATTCAATAATAACAAATTATAGTTACCATCTCAATTAATCAAATACGAAATATAAAATGACACAACAACAAAAAAGTTATAATTACAACAGAGAGGTGCTTCAATCATATTTATGAGTTGTAGGTTAACTCAAATATTAATGACACTAAGGCTATTATTACAACATGAACAATTCACAAATTGCTCTCTAAGCTTATGATGTAATGGTCACTTAACAAACTTATCTAATACGTACCTTTGCACACCATTCAAAGCTCATATAATTAAACAAATTCTTTCCTAGTTTTTAATCATTAACATCATTCTTAATCTCTAGTGTATATTCTATATCCAATTTATGGGTTACAATGAATCTATCTTTTGATTTTTGGCTAGCATTCTAAATCTATAATCAAATTTGACCTAGTTGTTGCAAAGTTTTGTAACAGATCAAGGTATAGAACATCATAACAAATGTGTATGGATCACATTGATGCTTCAAAACAAATTGCTTGCCTTTTGTTTTTTCCATGCTCCAAACTCTAGCACCAAGAGAGGTGCACTTTGGAACTAGATGGCCTATTATCTCCCGACTACTAAGTGGATACATGGGGGTACTTTCAACTTGGTTGAAAGGTGTGGTGATGAGATGAAGGTATGAGAAGTAATAACTTGAGAGTTGATAAACATGCATGGACTAGATTCAAGCCTTCATTATATTTTTTTAACCCAAAATGGAAAGAGAAGAGCATCAACTATGGCAAATGGTTTACTTGGAGCAACTTTAGGAAGAGAAATAAATAGATTTCAGTGAGACTAGAGAACTTTTAAGGACCTTGGGATAGTATTTTCATCTAGTAAACTTTGACTTGTGGATGTGTTGATGGTGATTATAGGCTTAGATCATCTCCCCAAAGCCTTAAGGGGATAGAGGTTGGCTACTGTGCTGGGTTGTTGTTTTTTGTTGAACAATGAAATTTATTAGGGGATGAGATAGGCTACTAGCATAGAGAAGGAAGAAGGGCTTGAAGGATGCAAAGAGCCAACTTAAGGAGGTTTGAACATTTTTATGAAAATAATATTCACAATACAATTATTTAGGAAGAGGTAACACAAGTAGAATTGGAGGTTTAAAGAGATGATATATGCATTGTCAAGGGATCTCAAGTTTCAACTAAACTCCATTGTATTGATAAAGGGGATGAAAATTCCAAGTTCTACTTTGATTTTTGAAGCAGAAAGCTTCTTCGAAGTTTTTTCACGGTTTACCCAGTGATGATGAAAATTTAGAAGACAATTCCTCTAAGATTAAGGACAACTTCAGGCTTCATTTGTAAAACATTGTCTCTCCTTTTCCCCTATTTGACAAATAGTGGAAGCTATGAATGTGTGCTTTAAATTAATCCCATATAAAATTTAAGTGGTTAATACAGATAGATGGATGGTGAATTCTCAAAAGAACTCATTTCTACTATTATGTCAATGAAGATTGATAAGTCCCTTAGGATAGATGGCCTTCGTTGTGAATTATTTAGGGAAATATGGGATAGTATTGGTGGTAATATTTTTTGCATGGCCAAGGATGAATTTACCTTGGAACCCTAACATAATCCCTTAATAAAGGGTAAATTAAGTTAATTATGAAGAACATAGCCAAATAATCAATTCTAGGTTAGAGGCCCATCACCCCCCTTCATTGTATGTTATAGGATTTTGGCAAAGTAGCTATTGTGCATTTGTAATCTCAGTAACTGAGTGATTAGATATAAGAAGACAAGCTTTGTGCAGACTATGATCATTTTGGATATGGTGATTTCTCGATGTGAGGCCATGGAATGGACCAGAGCTATGGACCAACACTCTGTGTTTCTCAAAATCGGCTTCAATCAAAGCATATTATAGATTCAATTGGCCCTTCACCTTTTTTTTCTAAATAGATCAATCTTGTCCAAAATCCCCTTGCATCATTCTTGGAAATGGATTCCTTATTTTTCCCTACCCCTATGTGGTCACTATTGATGCTCTAAGTACTTGGTGGACACTTTAAGGGTTCAAGGGAGAAGTAAGGTAATTTCCCTTCCTAATGGTTTGAACATGGTAAAAAACCACTTTGTAGATGATTTTATCTTATCTATTTAGATTCATCGAGATTTGGTGGAATAGTTCTACATAGACCCTTTTTTTGTTGTTTTAGGTGTAGCTACTAGGGAACATAACATAGAACATTAGTTGGTAGGATTGAATGACCCTCTATATTGAATTCCCTTTGTGTGGAATTATTTTCAACTAGGTTTTACTATCCAATATTACATATCTCTTTTAAACTAGGTCTTTCATCTATAGTTATATGAGATTTTTGTCCTCAAAAATATTTAGACCAATAATCAACTCTACCGATTCAAGGATTTGTAGGTTTTAACCCTGTACAGAAATTACCTGTAAATGAATTCTTAAAAATAGAAAATAAATAATGGCTACAATGATTCTACAATGATGGCTACAGAAAATAAACAATGGCTACAATTAGTGTATATTCTCTATCCAAATTGTGGGTTACAATGAATCTAACTTTTACTTTTTGGCTAGCATTGCAAATCTATAATCAAATTTGACCTAGTTCTTGCAAAATTTTATAATAGATCAAGGTATAGATCATCATATAAAGTGTGTATGGATCAAATTAATGCTTCAAAAAAATTGTTGGTATTTTGTTTTTTCCATGCTCCAAACTCTAGCACCAAGAGAGGTGCACTTTGGGGCTAGATGGCCTATTCTCTCCCGACTACTAAGTGGATACTTGGGGGTGCTTTTGACTTGGTTGAATGGTGTAGTGATGATATGAAGGTATGAGAAGTAATAGCTTGAGAGTTGATAAACACTAATGGACTAGATTCAAGGCTTCATTATACTTTTTTAACCTAAAATGGAAAGAGAAGAGCATCAACTATGGTAGATGGTTTACTTAGAGCAACATTAGGAAGGGAAATAAATGACTTTAGGTGAGACTAGACCACTTGTATGGACCTTGGGATAGTATTTTCATCTAGTGAACTTTGACTTGTGTATGTGTTGATGGTGATTATAGGCTTATATCATCTCCCCAAGGCCTCAAGGGGATGGGGGTTGGCTACTATGGTGGGTTTTTGCTATTTGTTGAACAGTGAAATTTATGAGGGGATGGGAGACACTAGTGGTGTAGAGAAGGAAGAAGGGCTTGAAGGATGCGAAAAGACAACTTAAGGAGGTTTGAACATTTTTATGAAAATAATATTCACAATACAATTCTTTAGGAAGAGGTAACATACCTAAAATTGGAGGTTTAAAGAGAGGATATATGCATTGTCAAGGGAGCTCAATTTTCAACCAAACTCCATTGTATTGATAAACGAGATGAACATTCCAAGTTATACATTTATTTTTGAAGAAGAAAGCTTCTTCAAATTGTTTTCATGATTTACATAGTGATGATGTAAATTTACAAGATAATTCCTCCAAGATCAAGGACATCTTCAGGCTTCATTTGTAAAAATTGTCTCTCCTTTTTCCCTATTTGACAAAGTAGTGGAAGTTAGGAATTTTTTCTTTAACTTAATATCATATAACGTTTAAGTGGATAATACATATAGATGGATGGTGAATTTTCAAAAGAAATCATTTCTACTATTATGTTAATGAAGATTGATAAGTCCCTTAGGATAGATGGCCTTCCTTGCAAATTCTTTAGGGAAATATGGGATAGTATTAGTGATAGCATTTGTTGCATGGCCAAGGAGGATTCTACCTTGGAACCCTAACATAATCCCTTAAGAAAGGGTAAATTAAGTTAATTATGAATAACATAGCCAAAGAATCAATTCTAGGCTAGAGGCCCATCACTCCCTTCATTGTGTATTATAGGATTTTGGCAAAGCAAATACTGTGTATTTGTAGGCTAAGTACGTGATTTATTAGATAGAATTAGATAAGTTTTGCATAGTCTAGGATCATATTGGATATATTGATTTTCCCATGTGGTTCCATGGAATGGATGTGAGATATGGACCGACACTCCATGTTTCACAAAATTGGCTTCAATCAAAGCACATTATAGAATCAATTGGCCCTTCACTTTTTTTGGTAAATAGATCAATATTTTCCAAAATCCCCCTGCATCATTCTTAGAAATGGCTTCCTTCTTTTCCCCTATCCCTATGTCATCACTATTGATGCTCTAGGTATTTTTTGGAAACTTCCAAGATTCAAGGGAGAAGTAAAGTAATATCTCATCCTAATGGTTTAAGGACAGTAAAAAACCAATTTATAGATGGTTTTCTCTTATTTATTTAGATTCATCAAGAGTTGGTGGAAAACACATAGTGCTACATAGACCTTTTTTGTTGTTGTTTTATGTGTAGTTGTTAGGGAACATAACATTGAACATTAGTCGGTAAGATTGAATGAACCTCTATATTGAATTCCCTTTGTGTGGAATTATATTCAACTAGGTGTTATTATCCAATATTATGAGATCTATTTTAAACTAGGTATTTCATTTATGGCTATATGAGAGTGGTTTCTTCATAAATATTTAGACCAAGATTTAGCTCTACCAATTTAACGGTCTTCCCTTTGTTGAAAAGTCAACAATATTTCAAGGATTCTTTATGCCTTACACATTTTCTATGTCTTATGATAAGTTCCCAATAATAATCATGTTTGTGTTATAAGTATATGGGGGTAGAGAGGACTATCAATGGTTCCAGGGATGTTTGTTTCCCCAATGAGGAAGGGGTTTGGACCGAATTGATGTGTCTTCTTAAGAAATATTTCTTTCTATCAAATGTATTGTTAGGTCACTCTAATACTAATTTATTCCCCCTATTAGTATTGTTAGTGCTACCCCCTATTGTTGTTGTTGTGCCCATGTAAACCCCATATTGTTATTTTTGTGCCCCATTGAAGCCCACTATTGTTATTACTGTACCCTTACATTATTATTGCTATGTAGGCTTTGATTATATTGTGGCCCCTTATACTCCTATATATACCAAGGGGATCTTATCATTTGTATCATCCAAGAATTGTTCATTTATGTAATGTGAAGGAGGTTTCCCCCTCAAAGAGGATAATTTCTAAGCCTTGTATCTATATTTTCTTCTATTTTGTGAGTTGATTGCATAACATTTGGTATCAGAGCTTTGGATTCTAGGGTTTCACTTTTTCAAATAAATCATCTTGGAATTTTTGCTACAAATCTTTTTATACGAAGCTTCAAAAGCTAAAATTGTGACCATGTGGAGACAAAATATTCGTGAACTTTGTTTATGAATTTCAGATCTTGGTTTGCTATATTTGTGGAAATATGATCCTGGGAAGCTCGGGCTTTTTCTGGCTCCAAAATTCCATCTCAAACAAGTGACCTAGGGAAAATCATCATAACTTTCTCTCCAAGAATTAGATTTGAATTTTATAAAAATCGAGTAAAATTTCACAGACTATAGTTTTTAATGTATCATTTTCATGGTTAAAGGTCGAAACAGTGACACGTGGTACTCTGTACAAGTTCACTTTATTGAACGAGTCTATAATAAGGTCATAGTGGGAGATTGGGCATAACTCTTTCTTGAAGTTTCTAATATTGATTTGACTTGTGGGGTTGGAAAGAAGCCTTAGAGGAATACCACAAGACAAAATTTTAGACCTTGGAGAGCTGAATTTACAAAGATAAAATAATTTCAATATTGAGCTCCTAAAAAGCAAGAAAAAGGTGTGTATTTTTAAAATTTTACATAAATTTTGTTTGAAAAATAAGTTTGAAGTGATTCAAAGGGCATAGTGAAGCATATATATCATTGTTTAATTCCAAAATTCCTAGAAAGAAAAAAAATGGACAAACATAGTAAGAAACTAGAAAACCATTCTATGGCACATGAACAAGAGGAAGAAATGCAACATGATATATCAAAATTACAAGATCAAGTGCAGCAAATTCCACTCACACAAAGAGTAATAAAAAATGATTTGGAAGCGATGATGAATGTTAACATGGATGGTTTAGAATAAAAAAATAAAAAGGACATGGAAGACTTGAAGGATGATTTAGAAACAAAAATGGAAGGGTCAAAGGATGGTTTAAAAGCAGAAATGAAAGGTGTGAAGGAAGGTTTGACATAGTTGCTACATGAGTTGCTTCCTAATGGCAACAAGGTATTTCATGAAACTCATTATGAGAACAAAATGAATGTTAATCATGCTTTTAGAGACTCTAACTTTGGGCTAAAGACAAGCCACATTCCAAAGATTGATATGAGGAAGTTTGATGGCAAGGATCCAGTAACATGGATACTACAGATGGAAAAATATTTTGATCTACATGATGCGCAACCCTCACAAAAGATATGTATTTCATATTTATATTTAGAAATAAATCAGTTTGTATGGTATTGATGGATTTTTTCTTGTAACCCACTTGTTACTTGGTCAATTTTTATGGAGGAAATGATAGTGCATTATGAGGATACAAAGAGGAACAACTTCTTTAGCCAATTAATAAATCTCGAACAAAAAGGTTTAATGGCAAAGTGCATTGAGGATTTCCAAAAATTCAATACGAGGGTAATTGATCTTCTAGACGAGCATAAGATTGATGTCTTCATAGAGAATTTAAAGAATAACATACAACATGAGGTTTTCCTTTTGGGACTTGATTCATTAGAGAAGGCATTTAGGGTGGCAAGAAAAGTTGACAGAAAAATTATGGAAACATGTAAGTCTACCATTTACAACTAAAAATATGGAAGTGTTGATGCTCCTAACCTTCCACAACCTATAAGGTTAAAAGTTTAATGCCACAAAAATTGGAGGTAAAAAGAGAAAAATGGATTTGTTATAGTTTTGATATCACATACACTAAAGGTCATAAGTGTGATGAGAAGAAATTATTCTACATAGATTGTGAAGAGGAGGAAGAAAAGGAACAAGAAACATGGAAAGAGGAGGATATAAACTAGGAAGCAACCCCAAAGAAAGAATAAATGAATATGACCATAACTTGTGTTGGGTTGTGTTATATTATTTCCATGACTAGCCCACGTAGTTAACCGGGGGGTTAGAACTGGGGTGGAGCCCCCCCCCCCATTTGTTGTGCCAATTGCGTAGCAGGGGGGTCATAGGGGGTTTGAGAGGTGCAGGTAACCCCACTCTATGGGGTCCAGGGCAGCGCCAAGGAAAATTTTGGTTTTGGAACCTATGTTAGGTTAGGCAGACCCACCTATGGTTTTGTGCATGATTTATGCACATGTTTTTTGGACGCGATGGTTTTTGGTCCATGGTTTTGGACACGATGGTTTTTCGGTCCATGGTATTGTATGCTTCGGCATGTATAAATATACACTATAAAAATGAAAGGAATGTAATGAAAAATCAAGCTGGTAGTCCTAGTTTTGAGATCCAGGGGAAAATCTCTGTGTATATGTGTTTTATGTGTTTTAGAATTCGTATTCAGGTAATTTCTGTACGGGGTTAAAACCTACATTTGTATCAGAGCTATTTTGGCTTCAAGGGGATGCCTTTGTTGCTGAGGGGTTTTGCTCAGGCCTATGGTAGACCCTGTTCAGTGGTAGATTTGTGAGATCAATTCTGGTGGTGAAAGAAGATGGCGAGCAGTGGAAAGATAGAGATTGAGAAATTTAATGGTCAGAGTTTTGAGTTGTGGAAACTCAAGATGGAGGATCTGTTGGTGGATAAATATCAGTGGATCATGGTAGATCCAAGTACTAAACCAATGGAAGTGTCCGATGAAGAAAAGAAGTTGGATCGGAAGGCAAAAAACACAATACGATTGTGTGTCTCAGATTCAGTATTGTTGAATGTATCATGGGAAGCTACAGCAAAGGCTTTGTGGGACAAGTTAGGGACTTTGTACCAATCGAAGTCTCTGTTGGCATTATGATTCAAGTGTTGTCCTTGATGGCAACTCACTCAGAGGTTGGTACAGGTGCTCAGAGGTTGGTACAGGTGATGGCAACTTAATCAGAGGACAGATCTTAGTACAGCATGGCAAGAAAGTTCATACACGCAGGTTCGTTAAGCCCAAGTCGCGTGTACACGCAGGTTGGCTTCAGCAAAAGCGCGTGTATGTGGAAAAGTACCTTTGGTCCATGGCGGTTAGTCCTTGGAAGTTGTGCCTATGGTTTCGGACCATTGTGTCTCGACGGGCGTGTCGATCCCTAGTTTTGAAGTTGATGGTATTGTGTTGCGATGGTTTTGGCTCATGGCATTGTGAAGGGCCTAAGGCTATATAAGGAGAAGATCATTAGGCAAAGAGTGAATCAAGGGGTGTCTGATGAAGTGAGAAGATCTGGTATTACTGTTTATCTGTTCGGGATGCTTGGCAAGGGTCGGATCTAACAGTGAAGGCATAAGAAACTATTTCTAGATCTGCACACGGGTTTCCTTTGGTGAAAGCACGTATACACGCGGTTTTGGTACAGTGAAGTAGCGTATGCATAATAAGATTTGATATTTCAGGTTGCTGCTGATTCTGGTGGTTGTTGCAGAGTTCTGGGCTCTGGTTTGGGTTCTGTGTTCTTGATGACAGGGTTTCAGTGATTCAGTATTGGGTTGTTTAATGAATTATGATGCAAGTATAAGTTGATGATTGTATTGCGGTAATGTTTGTTTTGTACTCTTGGATCCAGTTTGAAAATTGATGAAACGTGGTCCCTGAAGGAAAGCAGGTTGTAGGGTCAGCACCTACGTACTAGTAAATGGATCGGCTAGTACAAGAGCTGAGGGGGTTGTAGCTCCCTTCCAAAAGTAGTTGGAAAACGAGAGAGGGTTGTAGCCCTCTGCAGGTTGTAGCCTGCGTACTGGTAAAGGACTGCACCAGTACATTGTAAAAGAAGTTTTCTTATTAAAGAGAAAGAGACGAATTGTAGCAGGTGGTTTTCACCCACATTGGGTTTCCACCTTATATCATGGTGTTCATGTGTGTGGCTCTTGTGTGATGTTCTGTTCTGTTATTCTGCACCTGTTTACTGTTAATATGCTTAATAATGTTCTGATGCATTTACTGAAGATTAAGCTAACTGAATTATAAGATATCTGGATATACACGAGTTTCATTAGACACAGTAGCGTGTACACGCGGGTTCACTTAATTGAAGTAGCGTATATGTTTCTGAGTATGAAATTGGAAAGTTTTTACTGATCTGTTAATACTGATTCACCCCCCCCCCCCCCCCCCCTCTCAGTATTATTTCCAACAGTTGGTATCGGAGCAGGTCCTTCAGAGGAAGCTTGATTGCTTGAAGGAAAAGATCCATCAGAATGGCTAATCCAGAAAGAGAGGCACACATTAGGCCACCAGTCTTTGACGGGAACAATTTTACTCACTGGAAGATAAGAACCACTGCATATCTACAATCACTTGGAGCAGAAGTTTGGGGAATCGTAGAAGGAGGATACAAATTCCCATCAGCAACTCCTACAGATCCAGCAGAGAAAAAGCAATATGAGCTCAATGCCAAAGCGGTTACTGTCCTATTGAGTAGTTTGACTCAATCAGAATTTATGAAGATCATGCATTTCAAATCAGCGAAGGAAATATGGGACAAAATCGTTACAAGCTACGAAGGAGATGATCAAGTAAAAAGAGCAAAGCTTCAAACTCTCAGAATCCGGTATGAAACCCTTAAGATGTGTAGTAATGAAAGCGTAGCTAATTATTTCCTACGTATGGATGAGATTGTGAATTGTATGAGGGATCTGGGTGAAGAATTTGAGGAGGTCGTCTTAGTTGAAAAGGTTTTGAGATCTCTGTCTACTAAATTTGATTCTAAAGTATCTGCCATAGAAGAAAAGGAGAATGTGCAGAAAATCACCATGTCACAGCTTCACGGGATCTTAACTGCTTTTGAAATGCGACAAGAGGTACCACCAGAGGCCGCATTCGAAGTGTCAGAAGAAGAAGATGAGGTAAATTTTGTCAAGAATCTTGAACGGGGAACTGGACGGTTCAAAGGTAAGCTACCTTTCAAATGTTTTCTATGTGGTAGAGTTGGTCACTATGATGCTAGATGTCCTCATAACAAAGGAAAGATATCTGAAGAAGATGGTAGAAGCTATTATACCCATATTAAAAGTTCATTCAATGATAGTGAAGATATTAGAAGTCTCATGGCACATAAGAAGAAGAATGCTTCATCCAATAATAGCGAAGATATTAAAAGTCTCATGGCTCATGAATAGAAGAATGCAGAACCTGAAGAAGTTGCCAAATTAAAAGAACAATTGGAGACAGAAACCAGGGTAAGGGAGCAATTGCAGGATATAGTAAAGGATCAGAGCACAACTATTCAGAGACTTGAATCAAAGATCCTCTCTCTAAAAGAAGATCTTGAAGATCAAGAACATGAAATGACCAAACTAAAGCGACAAATGGAAGAAGGAAGAAAAGCTGAAAAAGACCTAAGAAATCGGTATCTGAAAAAGGAAGAACAACATCAAGTTGAGGTAAATATCTTGAAAGGTAAAATAAAAGAAAAGGATAAGATTTTACGATTTCAAGATAGTACTAAAGTCTTGGATGATATTCTTAATAGTCAAAGGTCTCCTGCTATCAAGACTGGTCTTGGTTTTCATGAATATGTTGAAGGTGAATCTAGTTCACAAGGTGAGGCAAGAAACTCTAATGAGAAGTCTGAAATGCTCAAGGAACAACCAAGGAAAGAAATTCCTCAAGGAAGATCCTTTACTCCTAACTATCGACGTGATAGACGATTATTTCCTCCACTGAATAATGTTGAATGTTATGTATGTCATAATCTTGGATATGTTGCAGCCAGATGTAGAAGTAGAATGGTTCAAGAAAGATCATCGCATCCCAGGTATTTCAGAGGATATTGTTTTGCCTGCAATGCATATGGGCACAAAGCAATTGATTGCGATAAAAGGAACATGAAAAATGAAAGGTGTTATACATGCAATAACTATGGGCATAAAGCAAGGGAATGCAGGAGCAGATTTCAAAATTCAAAACAAGAGGACTATACATCATCACAGCTCCAGGACTGAAGAAGACAGAGACAGAAAGGTGTGGCATAATTCAGACAGCTGACATAACAGACACAGGGGAATCTGAAAGTGATGAAATTCGGTATTCCATCTTGCATACGCTGATATAACGAAGACAAGTCGCGTATATACGCGAGCTACAGGCTGCAAAGTCGCGTATATGAAGAAAGGGCAGCAGAATAGACCCAGGTTCAGTCATGGTTGGCTCAGGCTCAGGGGGAGCATATACTTCAAATAATTCATTGTTGGCATTATGGTTGCTGATGAAACTAAATGATACATCTTGTTGTTTGATCAAAGGAATAATATTGCAGGCTGATGCTTATGGTACAGATCTGAATGGCTGGTCTTAGAACCTGCATCTGCTCAGGGGGAGCATGGATGGATTGATACAACTTGGCATATACAAAGGGGGAGCTAAATCAGAAACTTCAGCATGTACTCAGGGGAGTATGGACAGTAGAAGGTATACCAAAGAAGAGAATATCTTGATCCACCCTTTGCCCTTGATGTCAAAGGGGGAGAGTGACTTGGTGTGGTGGTTGCCATCAAGTCCAAAGGGGGAGATTGTTGGCATTATGATTCAAGTGTTGTCCTTGATGGCAACTCACTCAAAGGTTGGTACAGGTGCTCAGAGGTTGGTACAGGTGATGGCAACTTAATCAGAGGACAGATCTTAGTACAGCATGGCAAGAAAGTTCATACATGCAGGTTCGTTAAGCCCAAGTCGCGTGTACACGCAGGTCGGCTTCAACAAAAGCGCGTGTATGTGGAAAAGTACCTTTGGTCCATGGCGGTTAGTCCTTGGAAGTTGTGCCTATGGTTTCGGACCATTGTGTCTCGACGGGCGTGTCGATCCCTAGTTTTGAAGTTGATGGTATTGTGTTGCGATGGTTTTGGCTCATGGCATTGTGAAGGGCCTAAGGCTATATAAGGAGAAGATCATTAGGCAAAGAGTGAAGCAAGGGGTGTCTGATGAAGTGAGAAGATCTGGTATTACTGTTTATCTGTTCAGGATGCTTGGCAAGGGTCGGATCTGACAGCAAAGGCATAAGAAACTATTTCTAGATCTGCACGTGGGTTTCCTTTGGTGAAAGCGCGTATACACGTGGTTTTGGTACAGTGAAGTAGCGTATGCATAATAAGATTTGATATTTCAGGTTGCTGCTGATTCTGGTGGTTGTTGCAGAGTTCTGGGCTCTGGTTTGGGTTCTGTGTTCTTGATGACAGGGTTTCAATGATTCAGTATTGGGTTGTTTAATGAATTATGATGCAAGTATAAGTTGATGATTGTATTGCGGTAATGTTTGTTTTGTACTCTTGGATCCAGTCTGAAAATTGATGAAACGTGGTCCCTGAAGGAAAGCAGGTTGTAGGGTCAGCACCTACGTACTAGTAAATGGATCGGCTAGTACAAGAGATGAGGGGGTTGTAGCTCCCTTCCAAAAGTAGTTGGAAAACGAGAGAGGGTTGTAGCCCTCTGCAGGTTGTAGCCTGCGTACTGGTAAAGGACTGCACCAGTACATAGTAAAAGAAGTTTTCTTATTAAAGAGAAAGAGATGAATTGCAGCAGGTGGTTTTCACCCACATTGGGTTTCCACCTTATATCATGGTGCTCATGTGTGTGGCTCTTGTGTGATGTTCTGTTCTGTTATTCTGCACCTGTTTACTGTTAATATGCTTAATAATGTTCTGATGCATTTACTGAAGATTAAGCTAACTGAATTATAAGATATCTGGATATACGCGAGTTTCATTACACACAGTAGCGTGTACACGCGGGTTCACTTAATTGAAGTAGCGTATATGTTTCTGAGTATGAAATTGGAAAGTTTTTACTGATCTGTTAATACTGATTCACCCCCCCCCCCCCCCTTAGTATTATTTCCAACAGTCTCTGGTGATTAAACTGTTCCTACGGAAAAAGCTGTATAATCTAAGGAAGAAAGATGGAGACTTGGTGACATAGCATCTGAATGCATTTAATATTGTGGTAATTCAACTAGCATCTACTGATATTAAAATTTCAGATGAAGATAAGTGCATTAATTTGTTGTGTTCTCTACCAGATTTGTGGGATAGTTTGGTTATTGCAATAGGTAGAAATGCAACTACCTTGTAGTTTGATGAAATAGTCTCATCCTTGCTGACGGAGGAGATGAGATGGAAAAATATGGAGAGCTAGAATGGTGATGCCTTGTCTATACGAGGATGGTCCCACAACAGAAACAAAAATAAGTCATCGAGTGGAAGATCTAAATCTCTAGGAAAACTTGTAAAGGTGGTGCGTTGGAAATGTGGAAAGGAACGACACTACAAAAGGGATTGTAAATCTAAAGCTCCTGATAAAGGAAAGGGATCTGATGATTCTCCTTCTGCAGAGGCGAAAACCACCTCAGATGAAGGTGGGGATGTGTACTTAGCTTCTTCAAGTACACACGTAGATCATGAGGCATGGTTAATTGACTCAGGTGCATCCTTTCACTTCACTTCCCATAGATACTGGTTCTTCAAGTATGAGAAATACGATGGTGGTGATGTCTTCTTAGGGGATGATATGAAGGCTAGAATCGTTAGTCATGGAAAAGTAAAGTTGAATTTGCAAGGTGGAAGGGTTAGAAAACTTCCGGGGGTTCTGCATATTCCTGCATTGGCTAGAAATCTGATTTCTGTAAGCAAGTTGGATGATGCAGGTGTAAAAATAGTGTTCAAGAAGAATACCTACAATATGGTTTGGGGAGCACTGGTATTGATGTGGGGAGTTCGGATTGGAACTCTGTACAAGCTGCAAGGAAACACGGTTGTTGATGGGTGCAACAATTCTATGGTTCCTGAAAGTGGAGCAGAAAATCTAGTTGTCTCTAGAGAGAACACCATGCTGTGGCATCAAAGGCTTGGAGATATTCGATAGAAGGGCCTTCAAATACTTCATGGTAAAGGTATGGTAGAAGGTATTAGTAATAGCTCTCTATATTTTGATTTCTGTGAAAATTGTGTATATGGGAAACAAAATTGGGTGAGTTTCCCCTCCAGTGGTAAGAGGGCGAAACATATATTAGAGCTAGTGCATAGTGATGTGTTTGGACCTGTGAAGGTTCCATCACTGGGTAAGTCTATGTACTATATATCATTTATATATGACTTCTCAATGAATACATGGATATATTTCCTTAAAAAGAAATCTAAAGTCTTTGACAAGTTTAAAGAATTTAAGGCTCTAGTGGAAAATTAGATAGAGAAGAAGATAAAAGTTATGAGGACAGATAATGGTGGCTAGTTTTTGCAGTAATAAATTTGAAGTGTGGTATATCACAGCATAAGACTACTCCATATACACCTCAGCAAAATGGAGTTGCAGAAAGAATGAACAAGATGTTGATGGAAAGGGCAAGAAGCCTACTCAGTGGTGTTGGGTTAGGACATGAATTTTGGGCAGAGGTGGTGGAGACGGTATGTTACCTGGTCAACAGATCACCTTCATCAATGTTGGAGTATAAAACTTCGCAAGAGGTATGGACTGGTAAGAAACCCTCTCTTTCACTTCTGAGGGTATTTGGATGTGATGCATATGTACATGTTTCAAAAGAGAAATGAACCAAGTTGGATAGTAAATTTGAAAAGTGAATCTTTATTGGGTATAAGGATGGTTTAAAGGGTTATAAGCTTTGGAACCCAGTAACAAGGAAGGTTGTGTACAGTTGAGATGTGGTGTTCAGAGAGGTGAAATATGTTATTAAACATGAAGTCCAACCAAAGGAACCTGAGAAGATAGAATTTGAGCTAAAGGAGGAAGAATCAGACTCTATAGTAGAGGAGGAATTAGAAGATGGAGAACCACAAACTTTGGGTGTGAGAAGATTAGTTCGAGAAAGAAGGTGGCCAGAAAGGTATATTCCATCTTCTTTCTATTCAAATTTTTCTTTATCTATTACTGATGATGATCCTAGAACTGTGAACGAAACAATAGATGTAGAGGATGGAAAACTCTGAAAATAAGCCATGGATGATGAAATGGCATCTTTGCACAAAAATGAGGCTTGGGATTTGGTGGATTTGCCAGCTGGAAGGAAACCCATTGGTAGCAAATGGGTGTTCAAGAAGAAGACAAATGCAGAAGGAAAGGTGGAGAAATACAAAGCTCGGTTGGTAGCAAAAGGTTATTCCCAGGTTCCGGGAATTGATTTTGGTGATATTTTTTTCTCCTGTTTCCAAGGTAACTTCTATTAGATTACTTTTATCTGTTTTTGTTGCTTTTTATTTTGAGGTAAAACAGATAGATGTGAAGACATCATTTCTTCACGGGGATCTGGAAGAGGAAATCTACATGAAGCAACCTAAAGGCTTTGCAGTGAAGGGTAAGAAAGAACTAGTATGCAATTTAAAGAAGTCTTTGTATGAGTTAAAACAATGACCAAGGATGTGGTATCAGAAATTCAATACACTTATGCGGGGACTTGGCTTCACCAGAAGCAAAGCAGATCACTGTGTGTATTTTAAATTAATTGGTGACCATGTTATTTATTTGGTCTTGTATGTGGATGATATGTTGTTGGTTGGAAATGTAAAAGAAATTATCCAGGATTTGAAGACCTAATTGTCCTCCAAATTTGACATGAAAGATCTTGGTGCTGCAAATTATATTTTGGGCATGGAAATTAAAAGAGATCGGGCAAAGAGGAAGCTCTAGTTAAACCAAAGGAAGTATTTCAAGACAATATTGCAGAGATTTAATATGCAGGACAGTAAAACGGTGAAGGTTCCTATTCCTGTAGGTGTAAATTTATCTGCTAAACAAGAAGAAGAAGAGGACATGTCCCATGTTTCATATGCAAGTGCGGTTAGTAGCCTGATGTATGCAATGGTCTGTACTAGACCATACATTGCGCATGCAGTGAGAGTATTGAGTAGGTTTATGTCAAAACCAAGAAAGGAGCATTGGACATAAGTGAAGCAGGTTTTCAGGTATTTGCATGGCACTAGTGATTATGGTTTGTGCTACCAAGGAAGACCAGGAGTGGACAAAGTGTTGGATATTCATGGTTTTTTGATGCAGACTGGGCTAGAGATATGGATCAGAAAGGATCTACAAGTGGGTATGTGTTTTACCTATTTGGAGGTGCAGTCAGTTGGATGAGTAAGAAACAATCTGTAGTGGCACTATCAACTACAGAGGCAGAATACATGGCAGCCGCTCATGCAAGAAAGGAAGTAGTTTGGTTGTAGAGATTGTGTTCAAGTATGGGGTTAGTATATGGAGCTATAAGCATAGACTATGACAGCCAAATTCCAATTTTCTTGGCAAAGAACCCTGCATATCATTCAAAGACAAAGCACATTGATGTTCAGTATCACTTTGTGAGGGATATGATAGAATACAAAAAGGTGTTGCTGGTAAAGGTGGACACTTTGAAGAATACTACAGATGCATTGACAAAATCTATGAGCTCTGAGAAGATCTCTTGGTGTAGAGAAACAATGGGCGTTTCAGGGCTGGATAAATGACTAAGCTCTCTTGTGGCCCCTTGTGGAAAGGAAACAACAAGTGGGAGAATGTTGGGTTGTGTTATATTCTTTCCACAACTAGCCCATGTAGTTAACCAAGGGGTTAGAAGGGGGGCGAAGCCCCCCCTTCATTGTGCCAGTTGCGTAGCGGGGGGGTCACACGGGGTTTGAGGGGTGTAGGTAACCCCACTCTATGGAGTTTTGGGCAGCATCCTGGAAAATTTTGGTTTTGGAACCTATGTTAGGTTGGGCAAACCCACCTATGGTTTTGTGCATGATTTTCGCACATGTTTTTTGGACGCGATGGTTTTCGGTCCATGGTTTTGGACACGATGGTTTTTCATTCCATGGTATTGGATGCTTCGGCATGTATAAATATGTATTATAACATTGAAAGGAACATAACGAAAAATCAAGCTGGTAGTCCAAGTTTTGGCATCTAGGGGAAAATCTCTGTGTATATGTGTTTTATGTGTTTTTCTCTCGCAATGTTTATTTTATGTGTTTTAGAATTCGTATGCATGTAATTTCTATACAGGGTTAAAATCTACATCTTGTAATGCATTGGCGGGAATTACCACTCCTCAAACTCTCAAGATAGAAGTATATATCAAGAAGAAAAATGTAATAGTGTTGATTGATTTGGGTAGTACACATAATTTTATTCATTATAAGATAGCCAAGGAATTGAATTACTTCCTATATCCAGCAGCAGAGTGTCAAGTGATGGTTTCAAATGGAGGAACTAAAGATTCCTCTGGAAAGTGCCATAATATCATGCTAACCATGGGGGAATATGTATTGAATAGTTCAATGTTTTCCATACCAATGGGTGGTGCCGATATTGTACTAGGATTACAATGGTTACAATATTTGGGGATGATAGATTTTAATTTCAAGAACTTTTCTTGAATATTTTTGGGGAAGGAAAGGAAGTTGAATTAAGGGGTATCACAAGGAAACTAGGAAAGATAATCAGCTCTAATGGAATGTCAAATATTTTGAAGAGAAAACAATGGGGTGTAATTGCACAATTATTCTCACTAGAGGTTCAAACATCAAAATCATTTATTTCTCCAGATCTCAAAAAAGTATTAGACTTTCATTCCAAGGTATTTGAGACTCCCAAAGGCCTCCCACCTATCTTTGATCATGATCATGCTACTCATTTTATTCAAGGAAGTTTTCCTCCAAACATTAGACCTTACAGATATTCGTATGCCCAAAAGAGTGAAATTGAACACATGGTTTCAGAAATGCTATAGGTTGGTATAATTCAACCTAGTCAAAGTTCTTTCTCTGCTCCAATAATATTGGTGCACAAGAAGGATGGATCATGGTGTATGTGTTTGGATTATACGAAGATCAACAAGCTCACTATTAATGATAAATTTCCCATTCCTGTCATTGGTGAATTGTTGGATGAATTGCATGGAGAAGTTTACTTCACCAAGCTCGATCTTCACTCAGAATATCATCAAATTAGAATTAAGACTGAAGACATTCTAAAAACGAAATTCATAACTCATGAGGGTTATTATGAATTTTTAGTCATGCCTTTTGGCCTTACTAATGCACCTTCCACATTTTAAGGTTTGATGAATTCCATTTTCAAACCCTTCCTTCAAAAATTTGTGTTAGTGTTTTTTGATGATATACTGATCTAAAACAAGTCTTAGTAGGATCATGTTTAACATGTTGACAGGGTGCTTAAACTATTGGAGGAGAAACAATTATATGCAAAAAAATTGAAATGTTTCTCTGGAGTACAGGAGGTGGAATATTTGGCTCATATTGTATCTCATGAGGGTGTTAAGGTAGATCCTAACAAAATTAAATCCATTAAGGAATGGCAAATCCCCATAACCATAAGGCATATTCAAGGATTTCTTGGGTTGACAGGGTATTATCGTATGTTTGTTAATAATTATGGGAGAATACCAATGCCTCTAACAACATTACTGAAAAATGATTCATTTTCTTGGGCTCCAAAAGAAATTAAGGCATTTGAACATCTTAAAGAGGCAATGTGCCAAGCACCGGCCTTAGCTACACCAAACTTCACAAAAACCTTTATTGTGGACTATGATTCCTCAAGAAATGGAATTGGTGTTGCTTTAATGCAAGAAGGAGGACCCATTGCTTTTGAAATTCGTCCAATCAAAGGAAACTATTTACAAAATCCTATTTATGAGAATGAAATTTTGGCAATACTACATGCACTAAAGTATTTGAGACCTTACCTAATGGGAAGACACTTCAAGATAAAAACAGATCATGATAGTATTAAATAATTTTTAAAAAAAATATTGTCTTGAAACGTGCAACAAAAATGGGTCACAAAGACGTTGGGTTATGATTTTGAAATCATCTACAAAAGGGGGAATAAAAATGTTGTTGCAGATGCACCCTCAAGAAAGGATGAGGATATGGAAGCATTGCTTTGTGCCATTTCTATTATCCAATCTGATTAGATAGCTAAAGAAAGGGATGAATGAAAGAATGAAGAATAGGTGTGGACACTCATTCAAAATTTGCAGCAAGATCCCAATACATCTGATACATTTAGCTGGAAAATTGATTCATTATGGTACAAAGATCACTTATATCTTTGTAACAATTCCCAACTCAAGAAAAATACTCTTTTGGAATTGCACAACTCACCCTTAGGAGGGAACTCAATATTTTTTAAAAGTTACCACAGGGTCAAGAAGGAATTTTTTTGGGGTGGCCTTAAATCTGATATTCAGAATTTTGTGGTAGAATGTTTTGTTTTCCAATAAAATAAAGTTGAGATAATTAAGACCTAGGGTCTGTGACAACCTTTAGCCATTCCAAGTCAGCGTTGGGAGGAGGTCTCATTGGATTTCACAATAGGTTTACCCAATCATGAAGCAAAGAGTGTCATCATGGTGGCAGTTGATAGACTCACCAAGTATGCACACTTTTGTGCATTATCCCATCCTTTCAAAGCTAGTACAATTCATACTTCATTTATGGAAACAATTCAAAAGCTACATAGAAACCCAAAGATTATTGTAACTGACAAATATCCCTTTTTCACTAGAAAATTTTGGATGGAATTATTTTCTTTTCTTGGTACCGAATTAACTCATAGTTCATCTTATCATCCTCAATCTAATGGGGAAACTGAGATAGTGAACAAATGTTTGGAATGATATCTTTGTTGCTTTGTATCTGATAAAAAAACACAATGGGTCAAGTTGTTACCTCTAGCTGAATGGTGGTATAACACTTCCTTCCATACTACAGCAAAAATGACCCCATATATGGCACTTTATAGGTATCATCCACCATCCATCACATCATATCTAAGAGAAAATTATAAGGTTTTGTTGTTGGTCACAACCCCTCAATAATGTTTCGACAAAATAATGGGGACTCTTCATTTTTCAACTCCCTTCTTTATTGATATTTTGGTGAATTATTACTTTTTGATATTTATCTCTTAGCTTAGGGGCTTTCAATCATGTTAGTTTTGATCACATTTTTGCACACCCTTCTTTTTGGGTATTGTAATTGACACCTTTGGGTTGTTGGCACCTCTTTTCCATACTTTTCTTTCATGGAAACATTTTTTTATTGGTCAATTGAAGGTGATGTGGCACCTTCAGTTGCCACATCACCTCACATTTGGCATTTGATTTCACTGGTTGGAATTCCTTCCAGATTTTTTGGCACAATCAATTGTTGTCTTGTCCACTTGGTTTGGTACTTACATCATAAAAGGGGTTGTGATGAAATGATGTCATACTTTTGTGTTGAAAATGGCAACAAGAAATGCTATAAATAGAAATTCTATAAATAGCATTGCTATAGATATCATTTCAGGTACCGGTCTTGAAAATAGCAACAAGGAATGCTAAAAATAAAAATCTTAAAAATAGCATTGCTATAGATAGCATTTTAGGATAGATTCCTATTTTAATTTGTCCTTGAGTTAAAATTCGAATTTAGTCTCAGCAGTTGTTTGAAAAATAATTAATTAATTCTTCTCGAGTTAATTAGTTGGAGAAAATAAAACATGAAGTCTTTGTGAAGACATGCAACAGTTATCCTTTTGATTGAGGAAGTTATCCCTTAATTAAGGAGATAAGGATGAGTTGTATTTGAGTTGTAATTAGTTAACTCAGTTAACTAAGTTAAGTCCAGTTAAATTAGTTCCAGAAAGTTAGAGGAACTAATTGTGAGTTCAGTCATTTAACGCATGCATGCATGCAACTAGTGTTCTCCAGATAACGGAATATTCTCTCATAAATAACCAATGCATGTCAGTTCAGAGAAAGACCCAGTTGAGATTAAGAAAGGGACATTATACTATCAGTTGGAGGAATTTTCCTATAAAGGAAACTCATCCATGTAGAAGGAATTAACTCTTTCAAGATTGTGCAGTTATTTAAGAGGTCAGAGTAGTGTGTGAGGGATTATTACACACAAGTGGCAGCTTGAAGACCTAGGAGAAACTACACAAGGAAATAGGAGGCTTTGACGACTGAAGGAAGGCATATGTGTTGTCTATTCTGTCTATGAGCAACAGTGAGGGATTGTACTGAGAGCTGGATAGCTTGCGAACTAAAGCTTTGTGTAATCCTAAGATATTTCCACTTGTATGATATTACAGATAGCGGGGTTTTTTAGCTGAGGCTTTCCCCAGAGTATTCTTTTGTGTTTCATGTGTGATTGAATCTTCTTCTCTATTATATGTGTTCTATTTGATCTTGCTCAAAATTGATTAAGCTTCTGCAAGTTTGATTGTAGAAGTAGATTAAGTATTTTGCTTTAGTACATTGCATAATCAGTTTAATCTATGGTGAAATTTCTACATGGTATCAGAGCAAGGGTGATCAAAGTGGAGAACAATATAGAAAGAAGGGAGAATTTTGAAGTTCAAAGTTCTTGATTGTAGGTACAAAGTCAATTTCTTATCACATCTAAAAGTTCACCAATGGCATTCTATGGCTTGATACTCAAGTATTCTCTGGATGGCAGCTCGAATTACATAGCATGGAAGGATCACATGGAGGCGGTATTAGAGGACAATGATTTGAAGGACTTCATTGATCAAGAAGTCCCCAAGCCAGCAATAGCTAATGCCCAAGAATTGGCAGAATGGAAGAAATGTGCGGCAAGAGCGAGGAGGATTCTTCTGGAGGGGGTTCAAGACCATATTGTCTCGAGTCTCCATGGGAAGGAGACTTTTTTTTTCAATTTGGAACAAAATGAAGGATCTACATCAGAATAGCAGTGACCAGAGGAAGTTGGCGCTGAAGGACAAGCTTTGGAAAATCAAGTGTGAAAAGAGCGACACGATCTCTACATATTTGAACAAGCTCACCACATGCATAAATGAGCTTGGAAGTGTAGGAATCATGACAGTCGATGATGATGTGGTGAGTCTTGCTCTCCTCACTCTTCCTAAGAGTTGGCATAGCTACCAGGACTCAATGAACGGAAGAGAGAAATTTCCAGATTGGGAATGACTATGGTCGAATCTAATGCTGGAGGAGATCAGGAGGAGCACCAGAGATGGTTCTTCATCCAAGGACGATGAAGAAAATTTTGCCTTAGTGAGTAAGGCAAGGAAAGGGAAGGAGAAGGATTCTCATCCCAAATCAAGTTCTTCTCATGGAGGGAAGAAGATTGACAAATCTAAAGTGAGATGCTTTAATTGTCATGAGGTGGGCCATTATGCAACTAATTGTCCATTGAAGAAATCCAAGAAGGGATCCTCAGAAGGATCTGAAGGTGAGGCATTGGCCTCTCAGTTCAAATTGGATTTTACCCTCATCGCATACATGGTTTCATCAATGATGGGTTGTGGTTGGTTTCTTGACAGTGGAGCCTCATTCCACATGATCAAAAATAAGAGTTTATTCATTACCTTGGAGGAGAAGGACCTCTAGATGCGCATAGAAATGGGTGATGACAGAAAGTACCATGTTTCAGGTGAAGGTACGGTTGTGTTTTAGAGGGAGCATGGAGCTCATCTCAACCTGACTGATGTAAAGTATGTGCCTAGAGTGAAGAAGAACCTGGTACCGATTGTGATGTTGGAGGACAAAGGCTACAATGTTGTCTTCAGTAAGGGAAAGGTTTTCCTTAGACACATCACCACGAGATAGGTGAAGCAGATCGGTTCATGAGTCAAGAACCTGTATGCTCTTGAGGTTCAAGATGCATGCAAAGCCTTAAGGAGCAAGAAAAATGTTGGAGACTTGGTGGTTGAGAGGGAGCGTACATTACCTCTCAACATGCAGCGCCAAAAGAAGTCTCAGATAATTGTCGAGGAGCCACAATTGGTGAAGAAACCTCAAGGGGTTGTGGAGCAGCCACAACTGGAGAAGCTGAGAGGAGACCAAGTGGAGGCATCCATTCATTAAAAGACCTCCAGTAGGGTGAAATTTCAAGCCAAGTGGGCAGAGGGACTAATTGTGAGTTCAGTCAGTTAATGCATGCATGCAACTAGTTTTCTCCAGATAACTGAATATTCTCTCATAAATAAACAATGCATTTCAGCTCATAGAAAGACCCAGTTGAGATTAAAGACAGGGACATTGTACTATCAGTTGGAGGAATTTTCATATAAAGGAAACTCATCCATGCAGAAGGAATTAACTCCTTCAAGATTGCGCGGTTATTTTAGAGGTCGGAGCAATGTGTGAGGAATTATTACACAAAGGTTGCAGCTTGAGGACCTAGGAGAAACTACACAAGGAAATAGGAGGCTTGGAAGACTGAAGGAAGGCATATGTGTTTCCTATTCTATCTATGAGCAACAATGAGGCATTGTACTGAGAGCTGGATAGCTTGTGAGCTAAAGCTTTGTGTAATCCTGAGATATTTCCACTTGTATGATATTACAGATAGCAATGTTTTTTAGCTGAGGCTTTCCCCAGAGTATTCTTCTGTGTTTTATGTGTGATTGAATCTTCTTCTTTGTTATATGTGTCCTATTTGATCTTGCTCAAAATCGATTAAGCTTCCACAAATTTGATTGTAGAAGTAGATTAAGTATTTTTCTTTAGTACATTGCATAATCAGTTTAATCTACGGTGAAATTTCTATATTTTGGTCACCACATCACATTTCATGTTGGTTTGCATTGGTGATCTCTCCCATACTTGTGCTTGACATCTACAATGAGGAGAAATCATTAGTCAGTTGTATTGTAAATAGATTTTAATGTAAGTTGTAAATATATTTAACATACATAGATATATATATATATATATACATATATATATACATATATATATATACATATATATATATATATATATATATATATATATATATACATATATATATAACATGTGTGTGTGTGTGTGTGTGTGTTATATAATTCATTTGGCACATAATGAATTAATATTGTAATATATAAAACTTGTAAATACATTGTTGCAATAAATTGTTATGAAACCAGCTCACAAAAAGATAGAAAAGAGAGATCAACACCTTAGAATTTAGCCTCTTTGAGGGGGCAACCTCCTTTACATTACAAAAATGAACAATTCTTGGATGATTCAAATGAAAAAACCTCTTTTCTATATATAGGAGTCTATGGAGTCACAATATAACCCAGCTCACCTAACAACAATAATAAAGCCACAAAAATAACAATAGAGGGATTCTATGGGGCATAGTAATAAAAATATGTGGACAATAGGGGCTCAACAATATTAATAAGGGATACAACTACAATAGTAATGGGGTAATCACTAGTATTATAGGGACCTAACATGCCCCTCTCCTTCAAAACATTGTTGTCCTCAACATTTGAGTAGTTCTGGATGATTCTATATAAAATTCTCATCCTCCCAAACCGAGAAAGATAATCAGCTCTGATTCCAAATGTTATGAAACCAGCTCACAAAAGATAGAAAAGAGAGATCAACACCTTAGAATTCATCGTCTTCGAGGGGGCAACCTCCTTTATATTACACAAATGAACAATTCTTGGATGATTCAAATGACAAAACCTCCTTTCTATATAGGAGTCTATGGAGTCAGAATATAACCCAGCCGACTTAACAATAATAATATAAAGCCACAAAAATAACAATAGAGGGATTCTATGGGGCACAGTAATAAAAATATGGGGACAATAGGGGCTCAAAAATATTAATAAGGGATACAACTACAATAGTAATGGGGTAATCACTAGTATTATAGGGACCTAAAATAAATTAATTGTAAAAACCATACCACTTTAAAGCAAATGACAAAGTGCCTCCACAAAAAATTGTTCAATTAATTATGTATAGTTAATACATATGTATGTACTTATGTACATTAGATATAATATAAATATATTGTGATTTATATTAAAAAATTCACCAAGTCCATTAAACAACACTCAATGTGAAAGTCATGTCGAACTTTTCTCTGAACTTTGAGGTTACACCACAACATCCACCCTTCACACACAAGGTGATCTTCCATTTTCAATATGACATTACAACTGCTACCATATACAAAAAAATCAAATCCTTTATCTCCAGTTAATATGGGATAAAAAATCCAAATTACAATGTATGTATACATTTAGGCTTTCCACGCCTATTCATCACATAACTACATGCCACAATGTAATCGACGAGTGAAATCCAACATATCTATTAATGTTTTTTGTATGTTTGATGTGCTATATATGAGGGTTAAAACATCCCAGGTACTATAGAGTCATATCACTGCATCGACTTATGGAGTTGTGGCTACATAAACCATTTAGAATCTACCACATATCTACCAGTAACTGAAATCGCATGAAATAGAATCAAATTGTTGGGAATCATGATTTTCGTTAAACCAAAACCCGCAAATGTTAGTTAACGATCACATCTCCATAGATAAGGATCCATGAGAGGAGGTTAGTCCATGTCATAAAACACACAGGGAGCGTTGGTTTATCGAATGCCCAACAATCTCCCACCAATGCAAGTTGGGTTTGTATCAAACTCATGACCTACATAGATATGATACCACTTGTTGGGAATCATAATTGTCGTTAAACCAAAATCCATAGGTTTTATTCAATGATCACATCACTAGAGATAAGGATCCATGAGAAGAATTTATTCCATTTAGTGAAAAACATGGGGAGCATTGGTTTATCCAATGTCCAGCAACCTACATAATAGAATACATATATTTCTCATAAGTGGGATACTTTCGGACTGTATTTGAAAGTGTCTCATTGTGATATGCCAACAGATGCCCTTGTTGGGTAAGAGCTTCACCAATAGCATAGTCAGAGGTGTATGTCTCAATTTCAAATGGCTGCTCCAGGTATGGTAACGTGAGCATTGGTGCTAAGAAGAGGCGATGCTTCAAATCGACAAATTCCTTATGTTGGGATTTAGACCAAAAGAACTTTGATTTCACTCTGCCCTTGGTGACTTGACTCAAAGGCCAAGTGATACGAGAAAATTTGAACATGAACCTGCAATAGAAATTGGCAAGACCCAGATGTTGTAGAGCTCTGTTAGAGTGGTTGGGGTTGGCCAATCTCAAATAACTTGTATCTTGATTGGGTCCACATGCACACCCTATTCATTAATGATGTACCCAAGATATTGAATGAGGGTTATACCAAAAGTGAATTTCTCCAAATTGACACACAATTTGTCATGTTGCAGGATTTGGAGGACCTGTCAAATATGGTGTATGTGCTCTTTCCAACTCTAGCTAAAGATGAGGATGTCGTCCAGGTACACTACCATGAATGAGTTGGTAAAGAGTCACAATATGTCATTAATTAGTCATATGAAGGTTGTGGGGGTGTCAACTCAAAAGGCATTACCAGCCATTCGAAAAGGTGCTCCTTTTATTTGAATGCAGACTTCCAAACATTGGAGGGTTCAATTGGTACCTAGTGATAATTAGACTTCAAGTAGATCTTGCTAAAATATTTGGCCCCCTTGAGCTTTTCCATAAGGTCATCAATCTATGGGATTAGATACCTATTCTATACATTGATCTTATTCAGCGCTCGATAGTCAATACAAAGTCTCTAGCCCTTGTCTTTCTTCTGTACCAACACGATCAGGCTCCCACGGGGTGATGAACATGGCCTGATGTGCCCTTTCTACAAAAACTCCTAAATCTGCCTCTTAATTTCATTGTTCTCCATATCAGAGCATCAGTAGATTGGCTCATTTGGTAGGGATGCACCTGGGGTCAGATCAATGGAGTGTTTTACCTGACAATGTTGGGTTACACCTATGGGTGAGGTGAAGATGTCCTTGTAATCTTCCACGACCTTGTCATTATGTTGTTGTTGTGCAGAGGAGCCATGTCTGGAGGTTTTGGATGTGGCCACAGTATTCTTCTTTCCCTGATGGTGAATCATAAGGTAGATAAATTTCCTGGTCTAGGAAATGGTCTTACTACATTTCTTCGCAGAGATAAAAGAAATGACGGTAGGCGGTGCTACCTACAATATCCTATATAACTTATTGCCCAAAGAAATAATCACAGTGAAAGTCCTAGACTCATACATAGAATGATGCTTCCACAGGTATGGTTGGCCTAATAATACATCACAAACTTCAAGAGGAGTAACATTACATATTACCTCATCTATGAAGGGTTTGATGTTGTAGGGAAGGCGACATTGTTGCCTGACGCAAATATCTCACCCTTGGTGAAGCCATTGATGGGCCTCCAAATTAGACATAAATGAAGGCCCTTCGAACCATATTTCAGCACACAACCTCTCTTTTTGCATTAGATAATGTATTTTTAACTTTAATATGTTCATTAGGAAGGTTTATGGATAATTTCATGTTTGTGCCTAATATTATTTATTTTTGTGGAATATTGTGAGAATATTGGGCAGATTATGAAGATGAGGAGGAGGAGATAATTTAGGGATTTTCTCCCTACTACAGGGGGATCAATATTAAATAATAAATCAAGAAGATATTCTAAAATTATTGCATAGATTTTGGAGCTCCAATGATTGAAAAAATCTAGGAATGTGTTCCCTGTCATTTAATGCAAATTCCTAGTATTAGGAACCAAATCCACTAATTAAGGGATTTTGGTGGAGAAAACTTCCTTCCTTCATGGGTAATCCTTAATAATCATTTTTTATTATTACTAAGTCAAATTTTCCTCTAGAAGTAAATTTTTATTAGTCTTCTTGTGGAGAGAACTCATATTTTTGCAGCTCCACTTTCATTTTTTGCATGGATGTAATTGTATTGATGGAAATATTGAAGATTTGTGCCATATTCAGCATCCAAATCTTGGTCTCCTTCATAGGATGCCGATTTTCCTTGGACTTGACCATCCTAGGAGCCTCAGGGCCTGTTTGGATCATTTAGTTTTCTTCTTTTCACTTCTTATTCACATGCATCTCGCATTCTTATCTTTTTTCTATTTTTGCATTTAGTATTAATGATTTATTGTTGTAGGATTCGGTTAAATGGTTCAAGTAAGTTATTTTGTGGGATCAAAAGAATAATTTCATCATTGGAATAGACTTGGAAGGTCATAGTAATCATTGAGTTACTTGGATTAGTTTTCTTATTCCCAAATCTAGATTTATGGAAGTCCATTGCGGCAAATAACAGTAAATTTATGTTATTTTTTAGAGCATTCTAACGAGCTTCAATCGAGTTTATCCCACTTGCATTATATCACAAAAACATTCTAGTTATAAAAAAATTACCCCATCTCATTTTCACTTTATTAGGTTATGCATTTGATATATTTACTAGCTCACTAGTTCTCAAATTTCTAGATTTTAGACTGCTAATTTTCTGCTATTTTTTCGCATGGGTTAAAAGAGGTCTTTTTGAGTGATTCCACTTGGAATGGAGACTTAATAAATCCTAGTCAATAAATAAATAAATTCCCATCCAATTTGGATTTGATTTTCTTTTCCATTTGGTGAATTATAGTTTCTTGTAGTAAATATGGAGTTTCCTGTAGTAACTATAGGATCTCTTGTAGCAGCCTTCCAACATGTATACACTTGCCTAGATTCGCTCAAGAAGCTCGATTATTATATTGTAGGGTTGAATCATTACCCATAGCCTCAAAATAAATGATTCTAGAAGACTAAATACCACTTAGGACTCACCTCTTTACCCATGCAAAACATTTCAGCGATTTCGGCTAATCGATAGATTTATCAAATTGATAATACGATGGTGATTTCCACATCCAATAAACTTTGTTAATGCACCTAAACTCTTTAAAATTTAATTATTTACATTTATTTCATGAGATTTACTTTATGCAATTATAATAGGTTTCTTTCCTTGCATTTTACTTCTTGCAATAGGTTAAGGCTTCCACTTTGAGCATTTCATTTTCTGCAATTAGTTTAGGATCTAATTTTATTATATTCACTCAATTACATCATGACATCAAAGGAAGGACACATTGTATGTTTCACATATGGTTCTGATGCCTCTTAAGTTTGTACGAAACTAGAGTTGATAATTAGAGTTGGTAGCCTTGGGAGTTGGAGCGTTCTTGTTGCAATACCGAGGCTCATCACTTTTTGGCACTGTTGTTGGGGAGGTGTCAAAGTATGCATTGTTTTCTTCCCTAGTTATTTCATTTCTTTTAGTTTCTGCAAACCAAAAAAATGGGATTAGGCATATTTCATTTCAAGAACATAAAATTGCATTCTATTAGCATTCCCATTCATTTTTTTTTAAACAAAAAATATGTGTTCAATGCCAACCCCCCCATTTGATTACTTTGTGTAGTAAGAGCCACATCACCATTCATTTTTTCAAGTATAAGAAGAATAGGTGAAAAAGAAGGTAGGAGAAATGGATGGAGATGATGACAATGAGGAAGGACCTATTATATTTCCCATTCACGATATTGATGTTAGTGTGCACATGAAGAACATCCCTTCATCTTTTCTTCCAAACTTTCATGATATGAGGTCAGAGGATCCAGATACCTTTCTCTTTGAGTTTGAAATCCTTTGTAGATATTATGGTTACTTATTAAAAACTCAAAAATTGAGATTGTTTCCAGTGATATTGAAGGATAGAGCTCTTAAATGGTTCATGAGTTTAAGGACTAATTCAATAAGATCATGGAATGATATGCAAAAGATATTTCTAGAAAAATATAAAGATCATGATCTTAAACAAGAAATATTTAGAATGAATCAAAATGAAGATGAGAGTCTTGAGGATCTAATAGAGAGGTTCATGTATATTGTTAAGAGGGAAAAATTACATCATTTAGGATCTAACACACTAAAAACCCTCTTACTTAGAACAATTAGGGATGAGTGGATTGATCTCCTTGATCTCATAAGTAGAGGTGATGTATACCAATTTTCATTTGAATAAATTTGTGAAACATGCAAACACATATCAAGAGGAAGGGCAAGAGTAAGTAAATCAACATCAAGATTGGTAAGTCAAGCTAAACTTGGAAAATTTTTTGATGACTTTAAAACAGATATTCTTAGCAATCTAACCAAACAAGTAGAAATGTTAAGGATAAAAATTGAGCAAAAATAATATGTTGATATTTGTGTTGTCCATGCAAAATCACATGATGTTAAATATTCCCCCTCATTACCAAGGTTGAAGGAAGTTTTCCAGGAGTACAATGAATCAAGTTAATTGCTAATGAAACTATGTTATGTAGCTCCAAAAGGACCATGGCATCCTATTCAACCTGATATGATGCAAGAGCATAATCCACAATTTCAATATTATGCACATCCATCTCAAAGTAATTGAAACACAACCTTTCCTTGGCAACCTTGGCCATCTCAACCCCAAAACCAATCTTGGAAACAAGGGTAGAAAGGAACTTATGGGATTCATCCACAATATTTTCCTCAATGTCCTTTATACCCAACTCCATGTTATCCCTACAATTCACCTCCACCACAACCCCAACCCCAACCACAACCATCTCAAATATTTACTCCCACTCAACTACTTGTACCACCATTTCTCAACCCACACAATGAAGAAGCTCAACCCACTTACAATGATAAGATACAACACTTCCAAACATCTCTTCTTGATCTACATGGTATTCATCTTATCCCAGGAAGAGTATCACAAAAAAGAGATTATCTTGATATCATTAAAGGACAACATGTGGAAAAAGAAGATTCAAATGAGAAGACCAAAGAATCATGGGCTGCACTTGATAAAAAGACGACATCAGAATCAGAGATTGTGAAATTTCCCTCATGTTTACCATCAGATCCTCTATGTGTTCAAGAGAATAATCAGTAAAAAGAAGAATATATGAATTTCATGGAAGAAGAAGACATCGAAAATGATCCAAAGCAGCAAATGGACCAGGGGCATCACAAATACATTGAAATATAGTTACAAAAGGTCACTAAGTTGTAGCAATACTCTCTTGTTTAAATGTTCTTGATATCATCAAAGTCAAAGAATTTGGTCTCTTACATTCAGGTACATGTCAAATAATATGTTTCGAGCCTACACATGGTTTTATTTGTCATACATTTATGCATGTGGCTCCATTGGAAGTATTCCTACACTAGAAAAGTATTTTGTTTTTTCAAGTAGAGTATGATAGGAAAATAAATGAAAAATGAAAAACAAGAGAAAAAAAAAAATTCTCAAGTGAAAATCTCATGTGAGGCCCTTGATATTGGCTCACTGATTGAAAACCTCCATGAGGCGGTCAATGGGTTGGAAAAAAAGAGAAAAAACGAGAAAAAGAAAAGATCTTAGGTGAAAACCTCCGTTGAGACGCCTAGGAAGACATACTATTGAAAACCTCATTAAAGAGGCTCTTAGGCCTGGAAGAATAAAAAAATTAATTGCTCCATGTATCTCTTTCTCATAAGTACAGGTGCTCTCCAACCTCTTCAAGCAACAAAAACAAGTTAGCCACCAAAAGTAAAGTTGATCGCAAGCCTAGTCAAAAGAAGTCAAATTTTGACTTTCTCCTCCTTTGCTCAAATGCTCCAATAGGACCAAGGCCATGACAATCCATCACCCTTGTCTATTTCCACCATCCACTCATCGTTCTCAATCTTTTGACACTCATTTTCCTTGTTGCCCTGAAAAACTACAAGAAGATATTGCAATTACTACAGGAAACAAAAGTAAATAGAGAAGAAAATTATTTTGTCATATCTCGAAACCATGCATCAATTTGAAAATCTATTTCATGGGGATATGCACGTGGATGATGGTAACATGCCCAAGCAATTTCAGCAAATTCTAGTGCACAGTTTTAGAGAAATCGACCACCATCACCTACAACCATTTTTGAATTTTCTAGATATTTGTGCATCAATTTGCGAAGTTGTTTCATGGGGAGATGCATACGGATGATGGTAACATTCCCAAGAAATTTCAATAAATCCCAGTGCACATTTTTCATGAAATCAACCTCCATCACCTACATATATTTTTAATTTTTCTCGAGATTTGTGCATCCATTGGCCAAAAAACATTTATGGGGAGGTGCATAAGGATGATGGAAACATGCTCAGAAAATTTTAGGTCAATCTAGTATACCATTTGGGATATATGGGTTTAAACATGCTTCGACAAGATTTCCTATAGTTACTAAGAGATGTCCAAGTTTACTACAAGATGTCCTAGTTTTCTACAAGAAACTAGATGAAGATGATAGGAAGGTAGGGAAGGTGAAATGAAGTGTTGGTAAGGGGTATGACAGTTGTGAAAAGTGTGGGGAAGGTGAACATCACCCATGGCCCAGCCCAGCACTCCAAGAAGGCTGGATTTGACTAAGATAGCTTGCTCACGGTAACTGGAAGATAGAGGTTTAGAATCACCAAGCTATGAAGACCTATGCAGAAGAAAACAAAGGAAATTATCACCTCCAGAGGACCATGGATCGATCATCAACTCAACAATAACATGCATGCCTCTCCAACAACCATCAGGTAGGTACAGGTATGCAATATTATTGACCTCTTCTCTTGAGCATATTATAGTTAGAAATTTGTTTTCAATGCATGAGAGATGAGGTTTTATAAGCTTAGGTTGGGTTAGGAGTATCTACCACCTTCAACTATTTAATACAACTAATTCCTTCACTCATGCAATGTGGAAAAACAAAATTAGGAAGGGTGATGATTTCGAGGAATGGGGACAACAATTAAAAGAGGAAATTTTTGCAAAGGCCAAGTCACCACAACACTCCAAGCCCTCCATACACTTCATATCCATTGTGTATCCATCATTCATCCATCCTATTTCATAAGAAAAAATTAATATTTTTCAAGAACAAACCCTACACTTTGTCTCACCCTAAAAATTTCTTGAAAAAAAACACACGGAGCACATCCTCTCCATTTTCACAAACCTGCACTACTCCATCTAAGCCCTAGCATCCTCCTCCAAACCCTCTACATTATTTCTCATTACTCCCATACAGTTAGAAGACCCTGAAAAGGAAGGAATGACTGCTACAGGAAGGCAGATTGTTGTTATAAGAAGGAAGAAATTAACAAATTGTGCTAAAACCCAAAATGGCAGTGCTTAAGAGAGAAATAATCAAAACATAGAACTCCAAGCCCATTAGGAAAAGATAATAATAAGGAAACAAAAGGAAAGATTCCATTCACCATCAAAATACAACTCAAACTACATTGATGAAAAGATGCTTTCCAAGAGGTCTCTAATCTCTTTCTAGCTTTTTTCCAAGGCCTTAAAGATGTCATAGAAAGGGGAGAAAGGCATGGAAGTCAAGTTGAGGGCCTACACTAGGTTCAGACTATCATTTCTGCTCAAAATAGGTTTAAATAGGTTGCTACAGGGTTTCCTGTAGTTACTACAAGAATTACTATAGGGTTTCCTATAGTTACTATAGGAATTACTACAGGATGTCCTAGTTCTCATCAAAAGGTGTTTCGAAGGTTTCAGAGGTGTCCAAATGGTGGAAAAAAGTAGCAGTAGGTTGGAAAAGGATGTGGAAGACCTTTTCAAACTAAAAAATATTCAAGAACCCATCTTGAATAAGGGGAAGAAGGTAGGCTAATGATCTCAAGAAACATTGTCATTTTTCTATGCACAAATAGTTTTGGAAAAATGAGTGAAAATGGAATGAATGTTTCAAGGGAGAGGATATGAATGAAATGGATCTACAAGCAAACAGAGTTCACTTGCAAAGAGGAAAGTTATGTTTTTTTTCTTGAAATAATGTTAAACAATCATGAAAAGAACAACTACATTTTTATACTTGTCCCTACAGAACTTACAGCCAAGATTCTTAAGAGAAAGGACCGAGGAATGCACAAGAGAGAGGCCACCAGGGCCAAGAATGAGGAACAATGAAGTCACTAAGTTGCTCAGAGGTTGAGAAACACTTTTAGCAAGGGTGTATGATGGTCCTCCAAATTAGACATAAATTAAGGCCCATATGGCCATCCTTAAACACATTAAACCTCTCTTTTTCCATTAGATGATGTATTTTTAAATTTAATATGTTCATTAGGAAGGTTTATGGCTAATTGCATATTTGTGCCTAAAATTATTTATTTTTTTGGAATATTGTGAGAATATTGAGAAGATTATGAAGATTTGGAGGAGGAGATAATTTAGGGGCTTGCTCCTTACTACAAGAGGATCAATATTAAATAATAATTCAAGAAGATATTATGAAATTATTGCACAAATTCTGGAGCTCCAATGATTGGGAAAATCTAGGAATGCGTTCCTTATCATTTAATGTAGAT
The DNA here is from genome assembly GCA_031772625.1 of Pinus tabuliformis. NCBI lineage: Eukaryota > Viridiplantae > Streptophyta > Pinopsida > Pinales > Pinaceae > Pinus > Pinus tabuliformis. The sequence goes on along the minus strand of CM062817.1, from coordinate 1,415,878,552 downwards.
TCCTAGTATTGGGAACCAGGTCAACTAATTAAGGGATTTTGGTGGGGAAATATTCCTCCTTTATTGTGGAATTATTCCTAATGATTTTGTATAAGTACCAAGTTGAATTTGCGTCTAAGGGTTGATTTTTATTAGTCTTCTTGTGGAGAGAACTCATATTTTTGCAGCTCCACTTTCATTTTCTGCAGGGATGTAATTGTATTGATGGAAATAATGAAGTTTGGTGCCATGTTCAGCTTCTAAATATTTCTCTCCTTCATAGGACTCTGAGTTTCCTTGGGCTTGCCCATCCCAAGATCCTCAAAGCCCTTTTGTATCATTTAGTTTTCTCCTTTTCACTTCTTATTCACATGCATCTCTTGTTCTTGTCTTTTTTCTATTTCTACATTTAGTATTAATGATTTCTTGTTGTAGGATTGGGTTAAATGGTTGAAGTAAGTTATTTTACAAGATCACAAGCATCATTTCATCATTAGAACATTTTTGGAAGGTCATAGTAATCATTGAGCTACTTGGATTAGTTTGCTTATTCCCAATTCTAGATTTATGAAAGTCCTTTATGGAAAATAACAGTAAATATATGTTATTTTTATAGCATGCTAGCGAGATTCAATAGATTTTATTCCACTTAAATTAGATCACAAAATAATTCTAGTTAGCAACAAAAATTACCCCATTTCATTTTCACTTGATTAGGTTAGGCATTTGATAGATTTACTAGCTCACTAGTTCTCGAATTTCTAGATTTTAGACTAGTAATTTTCTGTTATTTTTTAGCATGGTTTAACAGAAGCATTTTTTAGTGATTCCACTTAGAATGGAAACCTAAGAAATCCTATTAAATAATAAAAAATTCCCATCCAGTTTAGATTTGTTTTTCTTCGTCATTCAGTGAATTATAATTTCCTGTAGTAACTACATGATCTCCTGTAGCAGCCTTCTAGCATGCATATACTTGGTCATATTTGCTCAATAATTTTAGTTATTGTCCCTTAGGGTTGAATCAAGACCCCTAGGCTCTAAATCAATTATTATGGAAGACTAAATACCACTTACTACTTGCCTCTCTACCCATGCAAAAAATTTCAGTGATTTGGGCTAATAGACAAATTTATGAAATGGATAATACAATGATGATTACCACATCCAATGAACTCTGTTAATGGACCTAAACTATTTGAAATGTAATGATTGAAATTTACTTCATGAAATTTACTTTATGCAATTAGAATAGGTTTCTTTCCTTGTATTTTCTTTCTTGAAATAGGTTAAGGTTTCCATTTCGAGCATTTCATTTTCTACAATTAGTTTAGGATCTCATTGTATTACATTCACTCAATTACATCATGACATAAAAGGAAGGACACATTGTATGCTTCACATATAGTGCTGATACCTCTTAAGTTTGTATGAACCCCTGGTTGATAATTAAAGTTGGTAGCCTTGGGAGTTGCAACATTCTTGTTACAATACCGAGGCTTATCAGCCACCCCATGGTGTATGGTTGTGGGTGTGGTGTGGTCAATAGGCCTAGATGCTTCATTACCTCTACTGAAATGAGGTTCTTTTGGCTTCCACTATTGACACTAAACTGCAACGGAGAGCCCTTCACCCACATCTATGAGTCGAAGAGTTTCTCCCCCTCCTCTAGATCTTCAGGCTCAATCTTCTAGATCTTGTTGGTGGTAACGGTGGCACTAGGATTGACATCATTAATATGCTTCCCTTTCTAATTCCTCTTTTTAGTTTCTAACCTAGATTCATAACATTCATATGATTGGGAGGCCTTCAACTCATCCAGCAGTGACTATTTAGTGTGAGACTCACTTGTGTTGTGAACGGGGCTCTTACGGAAATCACACCATTTCCTTATGTCTTTCTTTGTCTTCGTGGTGTTTTTCTTTGCTTGCCACTTCAGCGGGTTGTCTTGGGTCACCTTGCCTTGCCCTTATCCTTCGTTCTGTAGTTTGGGGGAACCTTTCCCTTTCTTAAGATTTGCAGATCCAAGGTTTCATTTCTTCTATTTAAATTTCTACTCAATCTTGATAGTGTATCAATAGGTGATGCCAAGTGAGGTGATATCGTGTAACTCCATCTCGTCTTGGATGTACTTGTGTAAATAGTCGTGGTACTTGAGTACCAAAATCCCCTCAAAATACTTGATATCCAGCTTCATGTGAAGGGTATGAAAAATATTTTTGAACTCTGTACCATCTTGGTCCCTTTCCTACCACAGCATGTTCCACTTTGTGTATTTATTTTCATAACTCCCGATAGGATAATATTTTTCCTTTATGGCATATCAGAAAGAATTCCAAGTGCATGTGGCTAAAAATAGTGAGGATTGCATCTCGTCCTTTTGTTCATAGTAGGTTTCCCACCAGTCCTTGACATGGGGGGAGGCTTTGAGGAGTGCAAAAGTAATATTTTCCTGATTGGAAAAGTCATGAACTTAAAAGTATCCTTCCAATAGATTTAACCATCTACCTATAGCCTTTGCATGTATCTAGCCTTCAAATATGGGAATGTCAAAGTTAACTTGTACTTTAAAAGGAGTGGTGCCTCCAAAGTGGTTGTTGGATGAAGATGTGTCACCTTTGGGTAGCCACCAAAGGATTTGGAAAAAGTTATCCATAATCGTGTTCCTCTATCGCTCTAGCGCTTCCTTGAGCAATATTTTTAAAGGATCTCATAATCCCTCATCTTTCTTTTCTTTCACCATGGAAGACCTTTGGGGTTTGCGAGGCTAGTCTTGCAAAGGTTCAACCAATTCAAGCCCTAACTCCTTATACCTTGACCTCATTTGGGACATGAAAATAAAAACAAAGAAAGAGAAAATTGCTCTAATACCACAAATCCATACTTGTACATGAACACAAAAAAATATAGATATAAACATAAACACAGAGATGTAGCAAAAATAAAACTTTATTTCATTAATATCAAAGAACTGAAATATGCTTACATACAAAATGGAAATAAAATAGTTCGAGCCATGGTAGCTTATCTCTGAGAAGAGATGTTGTGACTACATGTCTGAACTATGTTACAATGAGTTTTGGTGGCCATTTTATCATTGAGAAGTAATGAGAAACCCTAAACATACAAAACCCTAACCATAGTATATGAAGCACCAAAAGCTTTTGGGCCCCATTCGGGTAAGTTGGAACATCAACTTTGTGGGGTCGTAACTTTGGCATTCGATCTTCATTTGGCTATCATAATACCTCGTTTTGAACATCTCAAAGAGGAGGCAAAAAAAAGGCAAATCCAACTAGCGCTTTTCTAATCTCTCAATTTTCCCTAAAAACATATTTTAGTTCCTCAAAACAACTCTGGAAGTTTAGGACCCGAAAAATAGTCAAAAATAGTAAGTTGTTCTACAATTAAGGAAACCAAAAAGAAACAATGGTGGGGTTCCAAGTGTAATAGGTGTGTAGCCACCAATATCCACTTGGATCAATAGTGCCACATGGAATCACCAGAAGGCGCCACATGATACCAACTAGAGGTGCCATGTGTTACCCAATAGACATGCTATATGGCACAATAGGGGTGGTTGAAATGGAAAGGATAGGGGCTAATTGAGAAATTATGTGATCCAATTATGAGTCCTCATGGCCTAATTGAATGGTGCCAAGTCGCACCTTACAGGTAGTCAAATAGGCTTGGCTTACCCACATGTTATTGGCACAATTTGGCAGAATCAGTTAAATTGGTTGTTGAGCCACAATTTTGGCAGTCACACCAAACCCCAAATTTCATATAGCTATAACCATTCAATGAATCATTTAAAAAATAACAAAATTAAAATAATGTGATGGGGCTCTGCGGGGTTTGACCTTGGGACCCCATTGACCCCCAACAAACTTGTTATGTCACACTAACCAATGCACCCCAACTGGTCCATTGTAATATATGCCACTGAAATGTATTAAAATCAATGTCATTCACATTCAATACGGCCACGTCCATGCAAAGGGAAGGCAAAGACAGTCGATGGTTGCAAGGCCGAGAGGGGACCCACACGAGCATAGATCTCAAGGCGGATTCTAGGAATATTCCCAAAAAATATTTTAGGGAATATTCCAAGCATATTATGGTCTATTGTGGCTTGAAATTTAAGGAGGTGACAGTTCCAGAACTTGGTCAATTTAATACTCATTATTCTCGAAATTTCACAAGGAATCCACTAGTTCAGTCAGAATTGGGGTTTGAGTAGCATATTTTTGGATCATCCCAAAAAGTGGTGTATTGCCACGTATTTTCCATTATTTTACTTAGATAATAAAGAGGTATCTCAACTTTGAAGTTGATCCCAGAGACATAGTTCACACATTTTGAGTGAACTCCATTAACAAATCTTGGTGAATTGTCTATATTGTCTTCTTTTTTGTTTCTTCTTCATCAATGTTGTGCTCTTTAAGCAATTTTTTAACAACACCGAAGGAAAGATATTCGATCACATTATCACTTGGGCTTCCACACAATATATCCTGCAAACAAACTTATTGTGAGCATACAACCAAAAAGAAAACAACACCTTTACCAAGTGTTGTACCACTCAGTCATATGGGCAACCCAAATACCAGTTAGCCAAGGCATCAGGTGTACTCAACACATCTAAATGGAGGTTTAAAACCAAGGAAAATTTTAAGGATGGAAAATTTTCTTGAAGTTTAAAACATTGGCGAATCTCACTAATCCCTAATATGCAAATTATAAATGTTTATTGATATATTTGTAAAATTAATCAAATTTATAATTATTTTATATATAGTCTCTCTATAATGTTGGCGATTTTTAAGGTAAAATAATTTTATATTCTAAAATTTGGGCGAATCGTCTTTTATAAAATTGGAAATTGGCGAATCTTTTTTGTGGAAAAATCATGGAAAATTAGCCCACTGGGCGAACATTAGCCCCTAAAATTTTCCATGTTTAAAACCAACCATGAAAATCTTACCCTTGAATAAGAAACCAATACTAAGGTGACGTAATGTTGTTGGCTCAAGTATCAAACCAAGAGCCACCTGAAATAAGGTTTAACCCTACAACCCCCAATATGACCCTAGACTATACCAACATAAAAAAATCTATAAAATTCATAAAAGATGGGTTATATTTCTCACGTTAAAACCCATATGAACCTACAGCTAAAACATCCTGAAACCCCACCCTTATGTACAAAAATGTTTCTATTCTAGACACCAAGCAAATAGTTCGGTCAGACGAGGGGGAGAACAGGCATAGCCCCTCCAGATGAGCTTCGTAGGCCACAAGCATAGCAAATAAAATTTGGTAACCAAACCTCAAGATTCAAATAAAATTCTACCAAGAATACCAATCATAGTCTAGATCTATCAATTTTAAAAGTTACAACTCAAATCTCTAACAATTATGGAGCAAAACCACATTATGAAAACATGATTCCATAACTTCCTCTAGGTTTGAGAATCCAAATTCGAATCCAATTGGTGTTTCACTGAGCCATATTTATGCAAGAACGAAATGAAATACAAATTTGAATAGCAACACGGAGCTACATTGAAAATTTAACTTCAATGCATTAATAACAAAATATTGAAAATTGTTTACATGTAGAATGGAAATAAACTAGCTTGGGTAATGGTATCTTAACTCTGAGAAAATTTGTGGTGACTACAGGCCTATGAATTGTATTACAATGAGTGTCACATGCCTTTTTGTTATTGATAAACAAGGGGAAACCCCAAACATCCAGAAACCTAACCCTAGGAGATGAAGCACCAAAATTTTGTGGGTCCCATTGGGGTTAATTGGTACACCAACTTCTCGAGGTTGTAACTTTGGCATACAATCAATTTTTGATGTGTATGATACCTTGTTATAAGGATCTATTTGAGGATTACAATTTTTTACTACAAACGCCTACAATAGGCTATAGTTTTTCCCATTTTCCAAAAAAACATCATTTAAACTAACAAAAATAGTAAATTGTGCTACAATTAAGGAAACTGAAAGAAACATTGCTAGGAATCCAAGAGGAATAGGCAGGTGGCCACCAATATCCACATGGATTAGTCCTTCCCCCTTCGGAATAAATGGTCCCATTATAGAAATTTTGACGTAAAAAATGTGACTCAAAACAAAAAACTACAACAAAATTAAACTTTATAACAACCAATAGGATTCAATATGATGATGTCAACCATGGCGGCGGGTTCACCATTTTTGGAGTAAAAAGGTAAAAAGATAAAAATAAAAATAAATAACTACTTTTTCAACTGATATTTTCAACTTATCTCACTATGATTTTACTCAAATTTTGAGTGGGATCACTCATTGGATGCAAAATTTATTTTTTCATCCAAGGAGAACCCATGCTGCATTTTTTTATGGACCCTACTACATGAAAATTTTCAAATACATGAAAACAAATGTGATTGCAATCACATTTTTTCATGAATTTGACATTTTCCATGTAGTAGGGTCTATCTAAAGTATGCAACATAGGTACTCCTTGGTTTCAAAATTAAATTCTACATCCAACAAGTGTTGTCCCTCAAAATTTCAGGAAAATCATAGGGAGATAAGTTGAGTTGAAAAAATAATTTGTTTCTTTTTTCCCTCCAAAACATGATGAGGTAATCTAATATTATTTTATTATTTCCACTATTATTTTATAATATTCCTTAGGAGGCCCATATTAGACCTCAAAAATTCTCTAATTCCATTGCATTGAGTGCCTCCATGAGATGGGGAAATTTCTATTCAAATTGGTCCCTAGTGAGCCACTTGCCACAGTGCAAGAGTTGGCTATCTTTGACAAATCAATACAGTTGGATCCACTCTTTGCGAGTGTTCTTGATCTGTGTGTCCATGATCTGATCAGTTGTGGTTAATTCAATGTAGTCTAGGTTGAGCTCTATTGGTGTCAACTGGTCAACAATGTCTGATGTGTCTAACAATGGTGGAAAGTATGGTCGAACGAAGTCCACATTGAATAAGGGGTGCAAGACAAGGAATGGGGGGATACTGAGCTTGAAATAATTATCTCCCACAACCTTGGTGATGGTGTAAGGCCCGTATCAGAGTGGTTGAAGCTTATGATGAGCTCCAACGAGGCACTCTTTTTGTAGATGTAACCAAACTTTGTTGCCAACCTAAAATTTATGGGGCACTCATTGTTGATCATGTCATTGTTTGTATTTTGCATTATCTTTCTACAAGATGTCATGAACCTATAACTGGAAGATGTGTTTATTGAACTCAATAAACTTGATTACTTTGTCATCTTTGGACTGAACATGGGAAAAAAAATTCTGTGTAGTTGCAAAATGTAGTGCAACATCAAGGGGACATAATAGTTGAAATCCAAGGTCCACTTTGAAAGGGTTGTGGCTAGTTGATCTATGGAGAGATTTTTTATAAATGTGTTTCACATAGGGAATAATCTCATCCCATGTCAATAGATTCTTAGAGTTGTAAATGTGTACTATGTGCACAATCACCGCATTGATGACCTCTAGTTAGCCATCAATCTATGGGTGGAATGTAGTTGACTTGGTAAGCTTGGTGTCCAACAATGACCAAAGGATCGGCTAAACGTCATTATATAATGGTATGCTGGGTCCCAAAATGTACCCATACTTGTTCAAAGAAGAGTCTACCAGTGGCCTTTGTTATGACACTCTTCTTACATGAAACTAATATGGCCATCTTAGAAAATTTTCCAACGATCACAAATACACAATCATTTCCATGGTTGGTAAAAGGAAGGCCAAGAATATATTCCATGAATATGGATTCCCAGGGTTGTATATGAGTAGGCAAAAGAGTATACAAGCCCTACTTCTTAATAGTTGGCTTGGTGATGGCATAAGAAGTGCAGGATCCATTGTATTTTCCAACATCTTGTCTAAGATTTGGCCAATAAGAATACTTATGTAGTATAGCCATATTTTTCTCCACACCAAAGTGTCCTGTGACCCAACTGTAGTGCACCTTCCAAATGAACTTGGCATGCTCGCTTAAGGAACACAAAGGTGTCACAAGTAATGTAATAATGCATCCTGGAGGTGGAATTCTATAACTTGCTTTCCATCAACTAGAATTTAGTATGTGCTAGTGAAATCTGGATAATTTTTATATAGTTTTGTCCATCTAGATGTCTCGTGGCCACAAGAGTTGAGAATAGTGGTCAATTCTACAACTGGTGGCCAACTGAGGTAATCTACAACATGACTGGTACTCCCCTTCTTTTATTTAATATTCAAATGGATTTTTTGCAAATATGTGGATCCCTTCTGATGGCGATAGTTCTGGAACTTCCCTTAGGTATGTATAAACTATATGGGTCAGTGATCTATGTGGATAACCATCTCCTTCCCCAAAAGGTAATGTTTCCATTGCCAACAAGCCTACATGATGTAATACATCTTCTTATCATAGGTGGGTTAATTATGAATTGTGTCAGAAAGTGTATCACTTTAATTGGCCACCAGATGCCCTTACTGGGTGAGAATTGTGCCAATAGCATAGTCAGAGGTGTTTATTTCAAATTCAAATGGTTGTTGCAGGTATATAAATGTGAATACTAGGTCAAATAAGAGGAGGTTCTTCAACTCAAGAAACACCTTTTGTGGGCACATGGACCATAAAAACTTTTATTTCACTCTGCCCTTGGTAATTTGACTCAAAGACCAAGTATTATGAGAGAATCCCAACACAAACCTTTGATAAAAATTGGCAAGACCTAAAAATTTTCAAAGCTCTATTAGAGTTGTCGAGGTTGGCCAATCTTGAAAGACTTGAATCTTAGCTAGATCCACATGCACTCCTTTCTCGCCAATGATATAACCCATATATTAGACCTAGCTCATGCCAAAGGTGAATTTGTCTAGGTTGGCACATAGTTTCTGCTACTGCATTGTTTGGAGGACATGTTGAATGTGCTATAAGTGATCTTCCCAACTCTCATTGAAGATGAGGATTTCATCCAAATATACAACCACAAACAATTAGTAAATGGCCACCAGATGTCCTCTATCAGCCTCATAAAATTTCCAATGGAAATTTTCAACTCGAAAGATATGACCAAGTATTCAAAGATGCCCTCCTTTGATTTTAAGGTGGTCTTCCAAGCATCCATGGGTTCTATTGGAACCTGGTGATAACCAAACATTAAATCATTCTCGATGAAATACTTGGCCCATTTGATCTAATCAAGAAGGCCGTTAATTCGTGGGATTGGATACCCATTCATGAAAGTGATTTTATTTAGTTCATGATAATCAATGCAGAGTCGCTAGGTCCCATCCTTCTTCTGCATAAGTATAATCGAACTCCCACAAGGTGAGGAACCTGGTCGGATGAGAGGTTTTTGTAGTAACTCCTACATTTTCCACTTGATTTCTTCATTTTCCAAAATAGAACGGTGGTATATCACCCCATTGGGTAGATGTGCTCCAGATTCAGATCAATTGTATGCTTAACCTAATAGTGCGAAGGTACCCCTTTGGCCAAGGAGAATATGTCCCTATTCCATGACCTTATCCAACAGCTTTTGTTGCATAGTGGAACCCTTTGCAGGGGTCATGGATGTGGCCACAATCTTCCCCTTACTTTGAGAATGAAAAAAAAATTAAAACAAATTTCCCAGATAGGGACATGACCTTACTGCATTTCTTTGAAGAGATTAACGAGATGGTGGTAGGTGGGGCTACCTCTGGTATCCTATATAACAGTGCGAGGCCTCGACTCATAAACAACATGATGTGTCCACAAGTATGGTTGGCCTAATAATACATCACAAACATTTAAGAGGAGCAATGTCACATAGTACCTCATCTATGAAGGGTTCTATGTTGTACGTAAGAAGACGTTGTTGGCTAACATGAACATATCATCCTTGGTGGAGCCACCGAAATGTGTATGGTTGTGGGTGTGGTGTGGTCGGTAGGCGCAACCACTTAATGACCTCTACTGAGATGAGATTATTTAGTCTCCTACTATTCATAATGAACTGCAACAAATACCCCTTCACCCACATATGTCAATGCAATAGGCGCTCCCCTTCATATGAATCTTCGGGCTCAATATTATGGATCTTGGTGGTGTCAATGGTGGCGTTAACCTCTACATAAATAATCTACTTTCATTTGTCATGCCCCTTGTCGGGTTTTGACACAGAGTTGGAACACGCATCCGACATTGAATCCTTCAACTCAACTACCAGTGACTACTTGGTACAACACTCACGTGTGTTGTGAGTGGGACTCTTATGGAACTCACACCAATTTCTTGTGTCCTTCTTTATCTTCGTGGTGCTTTTCTTTGCTTGCAGCTTTGGTGGGTTTTCTTGGGTCACCCCGCCTTCACTCTTTCCTTTGTTCTATAGTTTGGCAACATCTTTCCCTTGTTTCAGATTCGCAAATCCAAATTTTCCCTTCTTCTATCTAAATTTCTGCTCAATCTTGATAGCATATTGATAGGCAGTGCCAAACAAGGAGATTTATAAGAACTCCATATCATCCTATATGTATTTTTCTCTAAAGTCGTGGTACTTGAGTATTATATGCTGCTAAGAATCCTTGATACCAAACTTTGTTCAAAAGGTATGAAAAATATTTGTTGACTCCGAGATGTCTTGGTCCTTTCCCTATTGTAGTTTGGTTCATTTTATGTACTTATATTCATATCTCATGATAAAGTAATATTATTCCTTGATAGCATCTTGGAAATAATTTAAATTGGATGTGACTGAAAATAGTGAGGGTTCCCTCTCATCTCGCTGATAACAATAGGTTTCCCACCACTCCTTGACATGGGCGGCAACTTTGAGGAGCGAAAAAGTAATCTTTACCCTATTGGAAAAATCCTGAACCGAAAAATATCCTTCCAACAGATTTAACCATTTATCTATGACATTTGCATCTATCTTGCCTTCAAATATTGGAATTTGAAAGTTCACTTGCACTTTAAATGCAGTGGCGCCTTCAAGGTGGTTGTTGGATGAAGATGCGTCACCTGTGAGTATCCACTAAAGGATATGGGCAAAGTTTTCCATCATCTCTATTATAGAAATTTTTAGGTAACAAATGGGCCTCAAAACAAAAATGTACAACGAAAATAAACTTTATAAGAACCAATAAGATTCAAGATGATGATGTCAACTATGGGGGATGATTCACCATTTTTGGAGTAAAAGAGTAAAGAATTTAAAAAAATTAAAAAATTAAAAACTATTTTTTCAACTCATATTTTTTAATTACCTCCCTATGGTTTTACTCAAATTTCAGATGGGGGCACTTGTTGGATGCATAATTTAATTCCTCCTCCAAAGAGTACCCATGTTGCATACTTTCGATGGAGCCTACTACATGAAAAATGAGAAAGACATGGAAAATGTTATTGCAATCATGTTTTTTCATGTATTTCTCATTTTTCATGTGGTAGGGTCCATAGAAAGTATGCAACATGGGTACTCCTTGGATGAGGAATTAAATTATGCATCCAATGAGTGCTCCCACTCAAAATTTGAGTAAAACTATAGGGAGATAAGTTTAAAATATGAGTTGAAAATGTAGTTTTTTATTTTTTCCCTCTAAAATTTGATGATGTAATCTAATCTCATTTTATTATTTCCACTATTATTTTATAATATTCCTTATTAGACCCATTTTAGACCTCAAAATTTCCCTAATGCATTCCTTTTTCGCTCGATGGCTTCTTCGAGCAATATTTTAAAATGATTTCCTTCTCCCTCACCTATACTTTCTTCTGCCATGGGAGGTCATCGAGGTTAGTGAGGCTAGTCTTGCAAAGGTTCAACTAGTTCAAGCCCTAAATCCTTAAACCCCAACCTCCTTGGGGACATGCATATAAAAACAGAGAAAGAGAAGATTGCTCTGATACCATTGATCCATATTTATGTAGGAACAAAATGAAATAGAGATTTAAACAGAAACATAAAGCTACAGTAAAAAATCAACTTCAATTCATTAATAACAAAATACTAAAGATTGTTCACATGCAGAATGGAAATAAATTAGCTTGGGCGATGGTAGCTTATCAATGAAAAGAGATGTGATAGCTACATGCCTCTAAATTGTGTTACAATGAGGCTCGTGGGCATTTTAATTATTGATAAACAAGGGAAAACCCCAAACATCCAAAAACCTAACCCTAGGAGATAAAGCAGAAAATGTTTGTGCGCCCTATTTGGTTTAGTGCATACACCAACATCTCGGTGTCGTAAATTTGGCATATGATCTATGTTTGAAGTGTATGATACCTCGTTAGAAATATCTATCCAAAGGATACAACCTTCGACTACAGATCATAACACGGGCTACTAGTTTACCCATTTTCCAAAAAAATATCATTTAATGCCTCCAAAAGGCCTTAGAAGTTCAAGGACCAGAAAAATTGCCAAAAATAGCAAATTGTGATACAATCGAGGAAACTTGAAGAAACAGTGTTGGTGGTCTAGATGGAATAGGAGGGTGGCCACCAATATGCACCTAGATCATTCATTTAAAAAAATACCACTAGAACCACTACAACTTCATCAGTTGCTTCAATATGTAGCTGATCCTGAACCCCTAATGTCGGGGTCTCAACCATGCTTTTGCTAGGCCAACTTACCTCCATCACTTACTACCCAAGCTCCAAATCTAGAACACTAGGACAACACATTGAAATACTTCATGTAGAACCCTCTGTAAATGGGTTTCCTGCTTAATAAAGTAGGTCTGACTCTCACCTCATCTAAACTCATACTAATTTTGAGACCACCAAGCCTACGCAAAAATTTCCCTTCAATGTTGAGATTTTCTTTAGCTTGGGACCTCCCAAGAAGGCCAGAACATCCCTGACTCCGATCTCCAAATCAAGCTTTTATTTGAACATACTTGCAACACAAACAACTCAATTACCGATCCAGGTGATTCCTAAATTAAGAAAACCAGTCAAACATGTTACTGCTTCACTTATTTTGAGTTGTTCTAAAGCAATATTACATACCCATCCCAAAAAACAAAGCAACCTTATAATCCATAACTGCATCATTAGTATTGGCTTCCTTTAAATACAACCATTTCAAATTACAGTCAACACGAAAGCTTTCTTAGCCTCTGATACACAACAAATACCTCTTGTTCCTCACCCTGTGCTGCTTAACTTCTACATGGTAAGGTTGCTTCTCGACACATGAGGAAACATAAAACTTCCATTTCTTAAGGAAAGCATATAAATTTTCCACACAGGTAACCTAACTAGACCAAAACAAAAGGATATGAATATTTTCTTTAGAAGGGTATACTTCACTTTTCTTTTTCTTTTTCCTTTTTAAAGTATCCGGGTCCTCATGTGAATGATATATCCATTTTTTTAATTAAAATATTTTATTTTTTACCATATTATATTTGAATTTAAAATGAAGAATATATAGTATACTTCACTCTTTTTTATTATTATTATAAGGATCTATGTCCTTGCATTATAGTATATTCATTTTTCTTGACGAGTATTTATTAAAATAATGAGAATTGCATGAGAATAAATTTTGAGTGGGCCTAATGGTTAAGAGCATGTGTTTCCTCCTAAGAGGTCACAGGTTCAAAAGTAGATGGATGTAGAGTATGTATGCCTTCGTAGACCTAGTAGTCAAATCATTGGGTGGAGGTCAGTCCCTTGTCCCACAAACAAGGGGGTCTCATATACCAATTTGGTGTATGGCTTGGTCGTGACCTTAAAATCTGATAGTAATAATAATAATTAATATACATTTATTTTTAAATAAAAAATCATTAACATGGATGAATTTATTTTTTCGTAAATTATGTGTTATTTTAAAGAAGTTTTCACATTAAAAGATTATTTATTTTTATTCTATTTGAAGTTGAAATGGGTTTATATTGGTTATATGTGTTTATGTGTATGTGTGTCATGAAAGGAATTAAACATATCTCTTAGATAGATATTTAACACATTATTAAAATGTTTTAACCACTACAGTGGATTCATTTTAACTCTTGATTTATCATATACTAAGAGGGATCAAATCCCTTCTTCATATGAGCAGCATACTATCGAATGTTTTAACCAAAAACTTAAAACCATTTTTATTTTTAAATTTGTTGAAGTGGACCAAATCGCTAGAGATGCAAATCTTTTTTCCAAGTTTTCAGATCAAGGAATTCGATCTCTCTCCAAGTCAAAATAGATCTAGAGTTAAGGTTTACACTAGGTGTTATTAAATTTTTAAAGCTCCACATGTCAATTCGAGATCGAGTATGAAAAGGATTAATATCTTCCTCATAAAATTGATATTGAAATATTATGTGAAGATAAATGTTGAAATATTTTTAAGTTGATAGAATGTATATAATTTGACTATTAATTAGAAGTGAGGATAACTATTATTAAGGGAATGTGGCATCTATACTAACCCATTCTTTTTATTAATCCCTTCTAAAATAAGATGATAGAAATTGATTATTTTTAGTTTAACTTTGACTTATACAAATTGTAATCTTAAAATATTATAAACAAATAATATGTTTTTTAATATAATTATAAAACATATTTTTTAACACTTGTTTGGATATTAATTTCAGTGTTTTATTGTATCCTTTCCGAGATATAACACCATCTATACTTATGTATTACAACCCCACTTATAAACTATGTGTTGCCATTGTTATTCGCGAGTGAGCAAGCTTGGAGTGGTAGTTTCAATGATTTCAATATTTGTGGTGCGGGGCTACAAAATTACTTCGTAACTTTCCATATCTGCTACTCCATCCTCCATAACTTCTTAGGATTCATAGTTAGAAGGAATTCCAAGGAAATTGGAGCTGTGAGAAAGAATTTAATAGTTGGAAATTAAATTTCACAAATCTCCATCTTAGATATTGGTGTGACACATACCATAAATTGGCCTCGAACCTTTGTTAATGATGTAGACATAAAATCCACTACTTCAGACTCCATATTTCAAAGCATTCTATTAAAACGATGTGCCAAGGAAATACAATGACATAAGAACTTTGAAAATGAGGTAAACCTTAAATTTGAAAAGGTAGGCGAATCTTCATTCGTACTTTTGAGCAAGATGAACCTATGGACTAGAAATGAGAGAAAACCTCGAGCAAACCCATCAACCTTTCTTTATGCCATTTATCAGGTGCCCTCAATATATCTTCTACATCCAAGTATCTCTCCTAGCTTGGAGCCTGCTGTGGCACATTCCATCAACCAACCAAGTATTTTCTGCATCCAAGTATCTCTCTTAGAAAATTCATTACTTATAGGCCATAATTTCATAGTATTTATAGTTACCAGCATAGATCCATCTTAAGTATGGATCAAACATGAGCCGAGAAGGATCAAATTTCTTTAGATGCAAACTCTTTTAGAGTGCTAAATAAAATGTGTTATTTTTCATTTTTTAAATTGTATTTTTGAATGTTGAATAAAGTATATATAGGACCAAATAAAAAATTTAACCATAATTTTTTTTTTTGTTTCTATATATAGATATATAGGAAGTTGATATAGACATAAATTAGTTAACATGGATCTTCAAATAACTTATTTGAATTTCTTATTGAAATATTTTTAAAAAGTATAAGATTTAAACATGTGATTCACACATTTTTTTTACTTCTAATTACTTTACATCATATTCATTTTTTTTTAATCATAACCGACATTATTTTTCTATTTGAAACATAATTTTTATTTTTATTTGAAATGGGTACAGATGGATCGACAGGCAAACAAACTTACACATCCCCTCATACTCGGTTGTAGAATGAACCTCTCAGTGCAACAAAACCCAAATCAATACACATGCCTATACTTAGTCATATAAACCATCTAAACCATCCATATAAGATTCCATATTTTTCCTTTGTGAGTAGTTTTCGACCTCAACAACAACCGAGCTTAAGATATACCAAGACTTCACTATGAAATTTGGTATAGACAATCATGGTGAAATAATGGTTGCACAATAAAGTTGGATATCAATGAGGAAACCCTTCAAGAAATAAATATCCACTCACTTTAGTCATATCTCACCAAAAATAAAGCGAATATTGGTCTTTTTGTTATATTTATAAGTACAAAAAACGTTTACCTTTCGTAGTAACTTTTGCAATTTTATTTCAATATGCAAATTATTCTTAGTGATTGAATCATCATGTACATTCATTACCTTCGAAATTTCGTCATTTGTGGTTTCCAACCCTTAGGGCAGAGTGGAGGCTCCACCATAGAATTTGTTGGGGATAATTATGGTTAAATGTCAATTGTGAGATTTGGTGGTCACTTTCTTTGTTAATTTTTCATAATATCTGCCACATTTTGTATTTTATTGTGACAGATATTCAATGTGTTTTGGATCATTTATGTATATTCATAACCTTTCAAATTGGTTATTTATGGTTTCTTTGATAAGGCAACTACTCTTTCATAAAAGTTTTCTCTTAATTATAAATTAGATAGGTTTCTCTTAATTATAAACTAGAAATATCTAATTAAGTAATTCTATATATATATATTTCATATTTTTCTTTTTTATTATCTTTTTAGGCCATAAAACCCAACTCATTGTGACTTGATCTTTTTATTTTTTCCTAATCATTCTTTTGTTATAATGGTTATAACTATTCAATTACACCACAAAAGTTGTATACTATTGTAAAAGTAATAATGTGTGTTATGTGAATTAGAATTTTTAAAAATTTCATTTGATGACCATTTATGTTCACTAAAACGTATCATCTTTTAATTGCTTCCGTGACTTTGTAATCAGAATAGTACATTGCATGTTAAAGTTTATTTTGAATTTGATTTCCAACTTTGTTTGTTTAATATAGATTAAATACAATAATGGAATTGTTAGTTAATAATTTTATGTAAAAAACACTATTTATAGGAGATTGGTTCTATGTCCATGTCAAATTATACAGAAGTATCTAGTGAAGCAAATATCATGCACTGAGATGGTTATATTTTTTTATACATATCTTCAAATTATTAATATACATGTGAACGATTTTATATTTAAAATTATTCAACAAAAATCAGTTTACCTATATAATATATTGGTTTAAATTTAGAAAAACATCAACTGTATTTCTTATAATTATTGATAAAAAAATAATATAAATTAAAAATAATAAATATCGTAATTTATTTACTAATATTTTATTGATTCATTATTATAAATTATATTATTTTTTAATTTATTTATAAAACGTATTAAATAAAATGCTTTTTAATTCATTATATGAATGTGAATGACATACATATATAAAAAATTAAAAATTAAAATTAGAGATTTTTTTTAAAGCTAAAAAGCTTATGTTATACCAAAATATTACATCTCTGATTACATTTTCTCAAAATTCCACCCGCCTCACTCATACCATAGTTATTGGCTAGTAGATGACTCCCAAGACAAATAGCTAACTACCAAAACAACTTTATTAACAAGAAACAATGATATCAAAAGACCTCCAAAATGAGAATGTAGCCAACGACCATAAGAAATCAAAGGAATTAATTAGAGTAGGATAATCTAGTCTAGAGGTAAGTGAATATGGAGGCTTAAAGTCACAATGAGCATGCTTCTCTGTATGGGCCAACCTTCCTTCAAAGCGGTCCAAATTCTCTTATAGATTTCATTTCCCCCTCTACATGGTGGCCAATCGGTCTTGGATATGCCACTGATTTCATTGGAGATCATTCATGAATTTGATGACAGCATTCCTATCTTCATGATGGTCCCCACTAAGTTACTCCAGGAGAAGATTTATGTCTCAAAGTTGGGTGCCAAAGTTATTCCGTGGGGGGCGGGGGGGGGGGGGGGGGGGGCCGTGGGGGGGCGGGGGGCTATTCCTTAGATCTAGGTGGTTGCTCCAAGAGAATATTTATGTGTCAGAGTTGGCTTCCAAAGTAATTCCATGGGGGTAGGGGGTGAGGGGTGGGGGTTATTCCTTAGATCGAAGTGGTTGGGTTGAGTTGGGATTAATATCCTCACGATGGCCAGGGCCAAACAAAATTTGTTGACCACATTATCGCATCCCACAATCTCCCCTTAACCGCCCACATCGACGATGCATAATGATCCAAAACGATCCAAAAAGGCTCAAAATTCCTTAAACCTTAGCAAAACTAACACCAAGTCATAAATGTCATTAAGATGATTCTAATGGCATGAATGACACCTTAATCCAAGCTTGTATGACAAAGTTATGCTCATCTGAATTTTTTGGAAAATGGTAAAAATTTTGGCACTGATAATGCCACGAAACATCACCAAAAGGCACCACGTGGCATCACCTAGACAGTGCCATGTGGCACCAACTAGAGGGTGCCACATGTCACCCAACATACACACCACATGGAAAAATAGGGGTGGTTGACATGGCAAAGATAAAGGTTGAATTAGTGGCCCAATAAAATGATGCCATGTGGCCCAATCAAATGGTGCCATGTGGCACCTAGATGGTAGTCAAAGAGGCCTGACCAACCCACATCCCATTGGCAGAATTTGGCAGAATCAGTTAAATGGATTAGCGGGACACCATATTGGTAGTCCCACCAAACCCCAAATTGCATATAGTTATAACCATTCAATGAACTATTTAACAAACAATCCAATTAAAATAATATGTTGGGGCTCCACAAGGTTTGACCCTAGGACCCAGCTCACCACTAACGAACTCATTGTGTCACACCAACCAATGTGCCTCAGGTGGGCTGTTGTAATATCCACCACTAAAATGTATTAAAACCGGTGCCATTCGCATTTTACGGGGCCATGAATGTGGAGAAAGAAGGCAACGACATTCGACAGGTGCTAGGACGAGAGGGAATCAACATGGGCATAAATCCCAAGGTGGATTCTGGTAATATTCCTCAAGAATCTTCTAGGGTATATTTTAGGGGAATATTCCAAGCACATTCTAATATGTTGTGGCACAGGATTTGAAGAGGAGGTGAAAGTTCTAGAACTTGGTCAATTTTATACTCATATTTCTTGAAATTTAGCAAGGAATCCAATAATGCAGTCAGAATTGGGATCTGAGTAGCATATTTTTGGGTTATACCCAGAACTGAGGTATTTCCATGTATTTTCCATTATTTTCCTGAGATAATAAAGAGGCCTCTTGACTTTGAAGCTGTGCTCGATGACATAACTCACACAGTGTGAGTGAACTCTATTAAAAAATCTTGGTTCATTGTCTATATTTCCTTATTTTCGTGTTTCTTCTTCATGAATGTTGCATTTATGGTATTTTCATGCTCTTTACGAAATTCTATTTTTCATCACCGAATGAAAGATCTCAATTCATGTTGGTATGAAAGGGATCTTCTTGGATGTGAATTGTGAGTATGGATGCATACTAGGGCCAAAATCAAAGAGTTTGAAGGAAACTTAAGTCTTTTACCATCGACATTGGACATGTGACACAATGAAAGAAAATGGAGGATAATACCATGCACACAGAGAATGCATAGGCTTTCCACAATGCCTCCTACAAGATGGTAGATCGGGTGGAATTTTTTTTTTGTAGATTATGAAAGGAGAATGACAAAATAGGGCAAGAAATAGGGAGCTGCAATAGAAGATAATGTGCCAATACACCTAGGAGGTGGACGAGAACGTCTTGAATCTCCATCTTCAAGTTCAAGCTCTTCCTCTTCCCCTCATTCTCATCATTCAAATAGTCATCAGAAAAATGCTTCTATAAATCCATTGTTAAAGTTAGATGTGAAATCTGATTTTCCCATATCTAATGGAGAATCTAATGTAGAGAATATAAACAATTGGATTAGATAGATCAAAGTCTACTTCCATATACAATAGATAGAAGAGGATGAAGCAAATATTTAGTTGGCATATCTTCGACTAGGAAGCACATCTCTTGTATGGTGGGAGAGAAAACTTCATAAAGGTAGTAGGCATAATGGTAAACTCCTTTCATCATGGTTTGGGTTTATTAATGTAGTAAGAAAGAAATTTCACCTATTGGGTTTGAGGAAAAATCCATGATGAAGTGGAAAAACTTGAGATAGGGTAAAGGTTAGAATGTTCAAAGTTTTATAGAATATTTTAGGAAGAAAGAATTTCCATTGAATATTCATTAAGACTCACTAGAAACTTTGATGAAATACATGGGTGATTTACACAATTATCTTTGTCACTCATTATTTTTGTTTGATCTCACTAATATAGAAGAAGCTAGTGTGAAAGAAATTCATCATGGGAAATCATAGACAAGAAGATCACCCATAGATGCCTCCATCCAATCCCCTAAACAAAAACTTCAAAGGAAAAGGAAATGGAAAGAAGAAAATGACAACAAATAAATAGGAAGGAAATCCCTCTTGCACACATTGCAAGAAATATGGGCATGATGAGGAACATTGTTGGAAGCTACATCCAGAGTTAAACCTTAATATGTTTGGTGGAAAGAGGAAAAGGAATATGGTTTCTATAGCATAAGAAGTCCTAGGCTCTGATTCTAATGATGATATGCGTATCACAGTTTTTGGGGTACAACGTAAAAGTTCATTTCATGTTAGTTCAAGTTCTGGAAGTAAAGCTCATGATGATAAAAGAAAAATAAGTGAATTGTTTCATATAAGAGTTGTATATAAGCACACAAAAATAGATACACTATTTGATTCAGGTTATCAAGTTAATTTGATCTCATAATCAATTGTTAAGAAGTTGGGTTTGGAAATGAGACCTCATCTAAAACCCTATCCTTTTGGTTGGGTGTGCTACAATGCAAAACTCAATGTCACAAAGCAGTGTAGGGTCAAATTTGTTTTTATTCAAAGTTAATAGATGATGCTAATTTAGATATTGTCCCATTTGAAATTTATGGAATAGTCTTGGGAAGCCCATACTTATATGATAAGAAGGTAGTATTTTTAAAGCATGAAAACAAATACCATCTCACCATAGATGGGGTGGAATATATTGTCAGACCTCACCACATGAAATTCAATTCAACTCTTGTCAATGTAGGATAGATGAAGAGACTAGTCAACTCTAACAAGAAGTGTATGCTCATGGTTGTGAGGGCAAAATATGTTGAGGCATTTGATGCTTTCAAAGGTTGTAATCATTTTCACAGGAAATAAATGTTTGATATTGTTTTTAACTATGATGAGATTTTCAAGAACCAAGTGGATTGTCTTCTAAGAGGGAAATTAAGCATGGGATCCACCTTCAACAAGATACCCTCCTGCAAATGTAGGCATGTACAAGATGTCAGCTGTGGAAAAGGAGGAAATCAAGAATTAGGTGCAAGACTTGTTGGAACAAGGAGTCATCAGACCTAGCTCATCCCCATGTGGTTCTCCAATTGTGATCGTTTTGAAAAAATATGGCACATGGATAATATGTGTGGATTATCAAGCTCTTAACAAGATCACGGTGAAAAACCTATATCCTCACCCTTGTATAGATTATTTGCTTGATCAATTGAAGAATGGTGTTTATTTCACTAAGTTGGATTTGCACAGTGGTTACCATCATATCAATATTGCATAAAATTATATATGGAAATCTACCCTCAAAACTAAGAAAGGACTAATTGAGTGGTTGGTAGTGCCATTTGGGATTTACAATGCCCCAGCTACATTCATGTGTATAATAAATGATATATTTCAACCATTCTTAGATGAGTTTTTTCTTGTGTACTTAGATGATATCCTTGTATTTAGTAAAACTTGTGATGATCATGTAAGTCATGTCAAGAAATTATTAGATACTTTGCAAAAAGATAAATTGTATGTAAATTTGTTGAGATGTGAATTTGGAAAAACGTTTTTGGTGTATCTTGGTCATTTGATGGAGGAGGTCAATTGAAGATTGATTCATCTAAAGTTGATGTAATTATAAAATGACCTAAACCTACAAATTCAACAGAAATGAGAAGCTTCTTGGGAGCAGTTTAATATCGGAAAAGATTTATAGCTAACTTCTCGGCCATTGCATCTCCTTTTCATGCGCTCACTAGTGTAAATCAGGTAAGTAGAAGATGGCTTTAGACATGTTGAAGGAAAATACCAGCACAACGCTAATACTAGCCTTTCCAAACCTTCAACAACCATTCGATATCAAGATGGATGCCAATGGATATTTCATGGATGTAGTATCAATGAAAAATTGTAATCTTGTTTGTTACCACTCTGAGAATTTATCTCAAGTTGTTGTAGACTATCCCACATATGACAAAGAGTTGTATGCATTGGTTCAAAGTGTCAATAAATATAAAAATTACTTGATAGATACCATAAATACAAACCATCAGCCCTTACAATATCTCAAGTCATAAACCAAGTTGTAGCAAGCCCATCACTCTAGGTAGATTGGATTCCTTCAACAGTTCCATTTGGTGATTTTTAGTGTAAAGTTTTCAAATAATTGTACCAAAATACCTTACTCAAGTTATTGGTGACAAGAAACCCCAACAACAAAATATGACTGCTAATATTCTTGCTAAACTGTAAAACAAATGATGAAAACCCTACAATGTATAACATGAAAATATAAAAAAACATATAACATAAAACTAAATATTAAGAACCTAATGAAAGTGGCATAAATTTGGAATTATTATTAAAAAAAAGGATCATTACACCTGATGAGTAGAGTTTGTAGACTTGGGTCTGCAAATCTCCCTCTGTGGGATGCATCCTATTTGACCTTGTGTTTCAATATGATTCAACTCTCTCTCAATTTGTGCAATGGGAAAAATGTGGTTATGGAAGCTTGAACTCAATATGGGAGCTCAAATGTTATAGGATGATAATGTGTATGACAATAATGGTCATGCTGAAAAATGTGGAGAAAACCCCTCTATTTCTAATCAAATATTGAGATAGATTGAGAATTAGAAAATAATATAATATTATTGACTAAATTAGAATCTAGTTGTTGTGAATATTTTATTATATTTTTTTAGAGGGAAAAGATATTCAAAATGGTCAAAAATATTTATTTATAAAGTGGTTAAAGTAATTAACAAATAAAAAATGATTTATTAATTACTTTATGGTGATTAAGTCAAATTTGAATTAGAAACAATTATTAAATAATGATTTAATAATTATTTCATGAGATAAATTAGGGAATAATAAATAAATAATGATTTATTTAATTATTCTCATAGGGTTTTTTGGATTTTAATGAGAAATAATTTAGGAAAATGGTTCACTAAATTATTTCCTAAGGTGAAAGTGGGTTTTAATGTGTAAAAACCCATCCTACATGGTGTATTTTGATCAACCTAGTAGAAAATGGCTAGGTGATAATTTTTTGGGTGATAATAGATTGCCCCCCAATGTAAGAGTGTCAGGGAAAAATTGTATGACCAAAATATGTTGTAGGTTCACTTTCACAACACATTGAAGGAGAGAGAGGGAGAGAGAATTGAAGTAAAGTGTGAGACTAAAAATGGAGGGGGCAAGACCTACTTGTTAGATAGAAGTCTTATTTTACTAGTAAGTAAATGATCTTAATGAGGCAGGGGAGGTATACCCATATCCGCTGAGATAAATGAGTAAAAATAATAATGATGTGCCCAGTAATGTGGGTATGAGAAAGAAAGTACATGATACATGATAAGTCGGCATCAACTGGGCCAAAAATTGATACAATGATGTAATGAGTCCCATATACATAATGTGTCTCGAAGACAGAGGCCAGGACTGATACAATAACATTTGTTGATGTAAGTAAATAGGACATAATTCCCCCCAAGATAATAGGAGGGGGATATCACAACCAAAGAAGCCTTGTTGAACAAGAGAGGGCTCTGAAGATATGAATGGACCATCTAAAGGAGAGGTGCATGTTATGGGCTCTACAATTGGCAGAAACCAAGCCAGTCAAATCAACGAAACTGCATCTGAGGCTGGATCAATTTCTATTGTCATTTGGGCATGTGGGGGGCTACTTAAAGGGCCACCCCCTCATGAGGTTTGGAAAATTTCACACACACCCACAAAATGTTGGTACAATCTACTAGATCACTAGACCATCAAGTGTACGATCCTCGAACGTGTGACAATGAGCTGGAGTTGAGCACGTGAGAATCAACCAAGTCAGGGAAATAATGGTTCCCTTTGCTTGATCTGAGGTATCGAACACTAATGAAGACTGGAACAAAAGTACACCTCCCTCTAGACCACTCTCCTGGAATAGATGTGTTGTTAACGGCAAGGGAGGGACTACCAGAGTTAAGGCAATGAAGAGTCCTCAAAAAAGGCACGAGGATCATAGTAATGTGACTGATAGATACTAACACTATGGATAATGATGGAGTAATGAGGGGAATGGTGGACTTATGACTTCCCTTTTAAGATCATAATATGCAAGGTTGACCTGGTATTGACTAATATGATTCTAGAGGGGATGGTCAATTACTTAGGTGAAGGATTTTCAAAGACAGGTTAGGATAGATGGAGGCCAAATGTGAGAAAAATGAGGTGAATGTGATGCACAAAAGGATAATATACTGTAACATGACTCAATGGGACTCTGAACATACTCCAGGGATGGATGGGTGACTCATATTTGATGCTCTGAACAAGGGTGACTCTATGATGTTGCCACATAGGAAAGGACCAAAGGGGACCATAATAACATGAGAAAATAGTGGTTACTCACAATGAAACCTGACACATAAGTCAATAAGTGAAAAGGAAAAGCGGTACTAGAGTACATGTGACTCATATGAAGAGATTTCATTTTAATAAGTGGAAAAGTGAGACCTTATGGAAAAAATGGCTACCCAGTGAAGTTTCAAATTACCAGAAATGAAGAGAGACCCATTATAGAGCTCGATGAGAGATTTCCAATGACGTTAATCTTTTGTCAAACTGAGCTACAGTTTTTTTGTAATGGCCAAGGGAAAAATTAAGGTTTTCCTATAAAAGTGCTTCTTGCCCCCAAATCCAATTAATTTTCCCATTAGACTGTTGGATAATTTAGAGAGGAAGAGGCACTAAATCTTGTTGAGATGGTAGAGGGAAAACCACCCATTGGATTTCGAACCTACAAATTTTAGGTAGGTGACCTCACTTGTCTGAGGATGGCCTTAATGCTTCTTGGAAGTATGGTTCTTGGAGAAGAATCAAGGTAAGAAAGGAATATAGGAATGAACTACTAGAGAAGGTCTAGGATCATCCCCACCCAACAACTCAAATATGGGGACGAGGTGGTAAGTGTGATATCACATAGAGTAGAATGGTTGAATATTAAGAAGCATCTATAATATGTGATGTGTATATGGCTCGCTGGAGAGGCTAGTAAGACAAACTATCCAAGAAGAGAAAGGATAATTGACCATGCCTAGATCGTTGAGTTCTAGGCCAAGACTTATGTTGATTAACTGAGAAGGTGTCCAAGGTTTCCAACATGCCCCCAATAATGAGATATTTCCCCTGAGCTTATCATGATGGAGGGGGCTTATCGGGTATGCAAAGGTGGGAATGATTCCCCTAGTTGGATGAGTTTGTGGAGCATCATTGTCTTTCATGTGATCAAATAAGGGATTAAAACATCTGACCCTACTAACACGAGATCCTATAGAGGATGACGAGTAGATGTATGGGTAGAGTTGCCCCCCAGTTTTTGATGTGTGATTGTAGCATGCTATGGATATGCATGATGTATTTAGAATAATGGAATCTATACACTTTATTGGATGTACATTATATGGTTATTCAGGTTATTGTAGTGCCGCCATTTGTTGTTTATGGTTATCTTCTTATGGGAAGAATGGATAGATACAGTTATAGAAAGGAAATGGTGGATGATCAATCTTGCTTGGCACTCCATATTTGAGTTAAAGGGACTAAATTTCTTAGTTCACATACATGGTTTCACCATACAAAAGAGTGGCTTTAGATGTTGGGTTGTGTTATATTCTTTCCACAACTAGCCGACGCAGTTAACCGAGGGGTTAGAAGGGGGGTGGATCCCCCCCTTTGTTTCACCGATTGCGTAGCAAGGGGAGGGTTACAGGGGGTTTGAGGGGTGTAGGTAACCCCACTCTATGGGGTTTGGAGCAGCACCCTGGAAAATTTTGTTTTTGAACCCTATATTAGGTTGGGCAGCCCAACCTATGGTTTTGTGCATGATTTTTTGCACATGGTTTTGGATAGGATGGTTTTCGATCCATGGTATTGGATGCTTCGATATGTTTAAATATGTATTGTAACATTGAAAGGAACATAATGAAAAATAAAGCTAGTAGTCCCGATTTTGGGATCCAGGGGAAAATCTCTGTGTATATGTGTTTTATGTGTTATTCTCTCACATTTTTTATTTTCTGTGTTTTAGAATTCATATGAAGGTAATTTTTGTATGAGGTTAAAACCTACATTTGGTATCAGAGTTCTTTTGGCTTCAATGGGATGCCTTTGTTGCTGAGGGGTTTCGCTCGGGCCTGTGGTAGACTCTATTCAGTGGGAGATTTGCGAGATCGATTCTAGTGGTAAAAGAAGATGGCGAGCAGTGGAAAGATAGAGATCGAAAAATTTAATGGTCAGAGTTTTGAGCTGTGGAAACTCAAGATGGAGGATCTGTTGGTGGATAAAGATCAGTGGATCGTGGTAGATCCGGGTACTAAACCAATGGGAGTGTCTGATGAATAATGGAATAAGTTGGATCGGAAGGCAAAGAGCACAATACGATTGTGTCTCTCCGATTCAGTATTGCTGAATGTATCAGGGGAAGCTATGGTGAAGGCTTTGTGGGATAAGTTAGGGACATTGTACCAATCTAAGTCTCTAGTGAATAAATTTTTCCTACAGAAAAAGTTGTATAACCTGAGGATGAAAGATGGAGACTCGATGACAGAGCATCTAAATGCATTTAATACTGTGGTAAGTCAGTTATTATCTGTTGATATTAGAATTTTAGATGAAGATAATTGCATCAATTTGTTGTGTTCTCTACCAGATTTTTGGGATAGTCTGGTTATTGCAATAGGTAGCAATGCAACTACCTTGCAATTTGATGAACTAGTCTCATCCTTGCTGATGGAGGAAATGAGACAAAAAAATATGGAGAGCTAGAATGATTATGCCTTGTCTGGATGAGGACGGTCCTAGAACATAAAAAAAAATAAGTCATCGAGTGGGAGATCTAAATCTAGAGGGAGATCTAAAACTCTAGGAAAACCTGTAAAGGTGGTGTGCTGGAAATTTGGAATGGAAGGGCACTACCAAAGGAACTATAAATCTAAAGCCCCTGATAAAGGAAATGGATCTAATGATGCTCCTTCTACAGAGGCGAAAACCACCTCAGATGAAGGTGGAGATGTGTACTTGGCTTCTTCAAGTACACATGTAGATCATGAGGCATGGTTGATTGACTCAGGTGGATCCTTTCACTTCACTCGCCAAAGAGAGTGGTTTTGCAAGTATAAGAAATATGATGGTGGTGATGTCTTATTAGGGGATGATAGGAAGTCTAGAATCATTGGTCGTGGAAAAGTAAAGTTGAAGTTGCAAGGTGGAAGGGTTAGAACACTTTTGGGTGTTCTGCATATTCCTGCATTGCCTAGAAATCTAATTTCTATAAGCAAGTTGGATGATGCAGGTGTAAAAACAGTGTTCGAGAATGATACCTACAAGATGGTTTGGGGAGCACTTGTATTGATGTGGGGAGTTTGGATTGGAACTCTATACAAGCTATAAGGTAGCACTGTTGTTGATGGGTGCAATAGTTTCATGGTTCCTGAAAGTGGAGCAGAAAATATAGTGGTCTCTGGAGAGAAGACCATGTTGTGGCATCAAAGGCTTGGACATATTGGAGAGAAGGGCCTTTGAATACTTCATGGTAAAGGTATGGTAGAAGGTATGAGTAATAGCTCTCTGGATTTTGATTTCTGCGGAAATTGTGTATATGGGAAGCAGAATCAGGTGAGTTTCCCCTCTAGTGGTAAGAGGGCAAAACAGATATTAGAGCTTGTGCACAGTGATGTGTTTAGACCTATGAAGGTTCCATCACTGGTTAAGTTTGTGTATTGTGTATCATTTATAGATGAATTCTCAAGGAATACATGGATATATTTCCCTAAGAAGAAATCTAAAGTCTTTGATACGTTTAAAGAATTTAAGGCTCTGGTGGAAAACCAGACAGAGAAGAAGATAAAGGTGTCGAGGACAGATAACAATGGAGAGTTTTACAGTAAGGAATTTGAAGAATTCTGTAAGAAGTGTGGTATAGCATGGTAGAAGACTACTCCATATACACCTCAAAAAAATGGAGTTGCAGAAAGAATGAACAAGATGTTGATGGAAAGGGAAAGAAACATGCTCAGTGGTGTCGGGTTAGGACAAGAATTCTGGGTAGAGGCGGTGGATACTGCATGTTACCTGGTCAACATATCACCTTCATCAGCATTGGAGGATAAGACTCCATAAGAGGTATGGACTGGTAAGAAACCCTCTCTTTCACATCTGAAGGTATTTGGAAGTGATGCATATGTACGTGTTCCAAAGGAGAAAAGAACCAAGTTGGATAGTAAATCTGAAAAGTGCATATTTATTGGGTATAAGGATGGTTTAAAGGGTTATAAGATTTGGAACCCAGTAGCAAGGTTGCGTACAACTGAGATGTGGTGTTCAAAGAGGTGAAAGATGTTATTAAACCTGAAGTCCAACCAAAGTAACCTGAGAAGATAGAGTTTGATCTTAAGTAGGAAGATTCAGACTCTACAACACAGGAGGAATTAGAAGATGAAGAGCCACAAACTTCGGGTGTGATAAGATCATTTCAAGAAAGAAGGAAGTTAGAAAGTATAATCCATCTGCTTTTTGTTCAAATTTTGCTTTATCTATTACTGATGATGATCCCAAAACTATGAAGGAAGTAGTAGATTCAGAGGATGGCAAACTCTGGAAAGAGGCCATGGTTGATGAAATGGCATCTTTACACAAAAATGAGGCATGGGATCTCATGGAGTTTCTGGTCGGAAGGAAACCCATTGGCAGCAAATGGGTGTTCAAGAAGAAGACAAATGCAAAAGGAAAGGTGGAGAAATACAAAGCTCGGTTGGTACCAAAAGGTTATTCCCAAGTGTCAGGAATTGATTTTGGTGATATTTTTTCTCTTGTTGCCAAGGTAGCTTCTATTAGATTACTTCTATCTGTTGTTGTTGCTTTTGATTTTGAGGTAGAACAGATGGATGTGAAGACAACATTTCTTCACGGGGATCTGGAAGAGGAGATCTACATGAAGCAACCTGAAGGTTTTGCAATGAAGGGTAAGAAATAACTGGTATGCAAGTTAAGGAAGTCTTTGTATGGGTTAAAACAGTCACCAAGGGTGTGGTATCAGAAATTTGATACATTTATACGAGGACTTGGCTTCAGTAGAAGCAACGAAGATCACTGTATTTTAAATTAATTGGTGACCATGTTATTTATCTGGTCTTATACGTGGATGATATGTTGCTGGTTGGAAATGACAAAGAAATTATCTAGAATTTAAAGACCAATTTTTCCTCCAAATTTGACATGAAATATCTTGGTGCTGCAAATTATATTTTAGGCATGGAAATTAAAAGAGATTGAACAAAGAGGAAGCTCTGGTTAAACTAGAGGAAGTATCTCGAGACAATATTGCAAAGGTTTAATGTGCAGGATAGTAAACTGGTGAATGTTCCTATTCCTATAGTTGTAAAGTTATCTGTTGACTAGTGTGACAAGGCACAAGAAGAGGAAGAGGAATTGTCCCGTATTCCATATGCAAGTGCAGTCGATAACCTAATGTATGCAATGGCCTGTACTAGACCAGACATTGCACATGTAGTGGGAGTATTGAGCAAGTTTATGTCAAAACCAGGGAAGGAGCACTAGATAGCAGTGAAGCGAGTTTTAAGGTATTTACGTGGCACTAGTGATTATGGTTTATGCTACCAAGGAAGACCAATATTGGACAGAGTGTTGGATATTCATGGCTTTGTTGATGTAGACTAGGCTAGAGATCTGGATCAGAGAAGATCTACAAGTGGGTATGTGTTTAACCTATTTGGAGGTGCACTCAGCTGGATGAGTAAGAAACAATCTGTAGTGGCACTATCAACTACAGAGGCAGAATACATGGCATCCACTCATGCAAGCAAGGAAGCAGTTTGGTTGCAAAGATTGTGTTCAAGTATGGGGTTAGTACAGGGAGATATAAGGATAGACTGTGACAACCAAAGTGCAATTTTCATGGCAAAGAACCATGCATATCATTCAAAGACAGCACGTTGATGTTCAGTATCACTTTGTGAGGGATGTGATAGAAGACAAAAAGGAGTTGCTGGTAAAAGTGGACACTTTGAAGAATACTGTAGACACATTGACAAAATTTGTGAGCTCTAAGAAGTTCTCTTAGTGTAGAGAAACAATGGGTGTTGCGGGGCTAGATAAATGACTAAGCTCTCTTGTGGTCCCCTGTGGAAAGAAAACAACAAGTGGGAGAATATTGGGTTGTGTTATATTCTTTCCACGACTAGCCAACGTAGTTAACCGGGGTGTTAGAGGGGGGGTGAAGCCCCCCCTTTGTTTCATTGATTGCATAACGGGGGAGGTCATAGGGGGTTTGAGGGGTGTAGGTAACCCCACTCTATGGGGTTCGGAGTAGCGCCCATGAAAATTTTGTTTTTGGACCCTATATTGGGTTGGGCAAACCTACCTATGGTTTTGTGCATGATTTTTCGCACATGGTTTTGGATGCGTTGGTTTTTGGCCATGGTTTTTTGGACACGATGGTTTTCGGTCCATTGTATTGGATGCTTCAACATGTATAAATATGTATTGTAACATTGAAAAGAATGGTAGTCCTGATTTTGGGATCCAAGGGAAAATCTCTGTGTATATGTGTTTTATGTGTTATTCTCTTACATTGTTTATTTTATGTGTTTTAGAATTTGTATGCAGGTAATTTATGTACAGGGTTAAAACTTACATCAGATATAATTAATTAATGCTCAGGTAGATGAAATAGTGGTTGAACAACAACAATGTCTAAAGGACTTGATTGTTGATGTAAGACACACGAATGATTAAGTTTATGATTTCTCTCCAAAGTACTTGGATAAGATGGCTAAAGATATTCTTGTAGAGAGAAGGACCAAGGCTTCCTGGAAAGATGTGCAGTACCTTCAAGTGGGTTTCAAAGGAATGCATCCCAGCAGGGCATGATATATTGAAAAAAATAAAGTGAAGGAGAAATTCCATCACCTAACTATTGATTGATAAGGCTTTTGGAGGCCCAAAAGCTTCTTAATGGGGAGGATTGATGTAGGAGGATCCAAAAAGGATCAAATTCAAAGTCCTCAAATCTCAACAAAATCAACACCAATTCATAGATCTCGTCAAGATGATTCCAACAACATGAGCAACACCTCAATCTGAGTCCGTATGAAAAAGTTATGCTCATATGAATTTTTTGGTAAATAGTAAAAAACAATTGGCACTACTAGTGCCATGTGGCATCACTAGAAGGCTCCATGTGGAAAACCATAGGGTGTCA
Organism: Pinus tabuliformis; assembly: GCA_031772625.1. Classification (NCBI taxonomy): domain Eukaryota; kingdom Viridiplantae; phylum Streptophyta; class Pinopsida; order Pinales; family Pinaceae; genus Pinus; species Pinus tabuliformis. Next base: position 1,415,846,994 of record CM062817.1, on the reverse strand, counting down.
TGTTTCACCCACCAGAAATATCACATGGAACAATAGGGGTGGTTGAAATGGCAAAGAGGGGTTGACTGAGTGTGTCTGTGGTTCAATAACATGAGGCCCAATTGAATGGTGCCATGGGGCACCCGACTGGTAGCCAAATAGGATTGACCAACCCACATGTTATTGGCACAATTTGGCTTAATTAGTTAAATGGGTTGGCAAGCCACCATTTTTTCAGGCCCACCAAACCCAAAATTTCATATAGTTATAACCATTCAATGGACCATATAACAAACATTCCAATTAAAATAATGTGAAGGGGATCTAAGGGGCTTGAGCCAAAGACCCCGACAAACCCTAAAACACTTGTCGTGTGACACCAACCAACGTACCGCAAGTGGATCATTGTAATATTCACCACTGAAATGTATTAAAACCAATGCTATTCACATTCGACGGGGTCATCACGACGAAGAGGTAAGGCAATGACATTCGATGGGTGGCAAGTTGAGATGGGACCTACAAAGGCACAAATATGAAGGTGGATTCCAAGAATATTCCTACAACATATTGTAGGAAATATTACAAGCATATTATGATCTATTTTTGCATAAAATTTGAGGTGATGATAGTTCCACAACCATGAAATTTGAGGCAGTGATAGTTCCACAACCATGAAATTTGAGGTGGTGATAGTTCCACAACCTGGTCAAGTTTATACTCATGTTTCTTAAAATTTTGCAAGGAATCCACTTATGCAATCATAATTGAGATATAAGTAGCATATTTTTGGGTCATCCTCAGAAGTGAGGTATTTCGATGTATTTTTGCATGTATTTTCCATTGTTTTGTTGAGATAATAAAGAGGCCTCTCCACTTTGAAGTTGGGCCCAGAGACGTATCTCACACATTTTGAGTGAACTCCATTAACAAATCTTGGTGCATTATCTATATTGTCTTCTTTTTGTGTTGGTTCTTTATTAATGTTGTATTTATGGTATTTTCATGCTCTTTAAGAAATTTTGTTTAATAATGCTAAAGGAAAGATCCCATATCATATTATCGCATGGGTTTCCACACAATATATCCTACAAACAGACTTGTTGTGAGCATACCATCAAAAAACAACAACACCTTTACCACGTGTCCCCGCACTCAACCATATGGGCAACCCAAATATGAGTGAGCCAAGGGAATAGATCTACTCAACACATCTGAATGGAGGTCCAAAACCAACTAGGATACATTCTTCCCTAAAATAAGAAACCAATAGTAAGGTGACATAATGTCGTCGGCTCGAGAATAAAACCAAGAGCCATCTACAATAATATTCAACCCTAGAACCCCCAATTTGACCCCAGACTATACCAACATTAGAAAGCCTCCATAATACCAAAAGATGGGTTAGATTTCCTAGGTTCAAACAAAACTTAGCATATATTGAAACAATAATACACTAGTAGTCCTCAAATCCCACCCTTATGTCCACAAATGTTGCTATTCTAGATGCCAAGCAACTAGTTCAACCGATCGAGGAGGAGAACAGGCATAGGCCCCTTTGTCCAAGCCCCCTAAACCACAAATAGAACAAATAAACTTCAATACTAGAATTGATATTCAAATAAAATTCTACTAGGAATACAATTCATAATCTAGAGCTCCCAATTATAAAAATTACAGTCGAAATCTCTAACAATTATGGAGTGAAACCGCACTATAAAAAAATAATTCCATACCTTCCTCCAGGTCTGAGAATCCAAATTCGAGTCCAGTTGGAATTTGACTTTGTAAAATACCACCAAAACCATTGTTGTCTTATCAATTCCTTGCTATGTAGCTGAGATGAAAATCCTTATGTCGAGTTCCAATCAGGCTTCCACTAGGCTGACTTACCTCCATCACTAACTAACCAATTGTATATTTTCCTGTAGATTCACAAGCTCATGCAATGTACTAAATCAAGAGACAAGAATCTACATCTACTCTTTATAGCGGAAGCACATAAAGATTGAGCAAAATAATAATTGATATAATAAGAGAATAAAATACACATAACATAATAAATATCCAAGGAAAGCCACAACTCAAAACCCCACTATCTATAAATTCATGGAAAATTTTAGGGGCTAATGTTCGCCCAGTGGGCTAATTTTCCATGATTTTTCCACAAAAAAGATTCGCCAATTTCCAATTTTATAAAAGACGATTCGCCCAAATTTTAGAATATAAAATTATTTTACCTTAAAAATCGCCAACATTATATAGAGACTATATATAAAATAATTATAAATTTGATTAATTTTACAAATATATCAATAAACATTTATAATTTGCATATTAGGGATTAGTGAGATTCGCCAATGTTTTAAACTTCAAGAAAATTTTCCATCCTTAAAATTTTCCTATTCTATATTGTATATATCAGAAAATCAAGATGATATTACATTGCTTGTTCTCTTAAGAACAATACCAGCACTTAGTAAATCAATCTCCAACTCACAAGCAAGCTCTTGGCCAACACTTAGCCAATTCACCAGCTCTCCAAGTCCCTATTTCCTTGTGCAATTCCTATGGCCGATTAACCCATATTAAAGGGAAATCAGTGCACTCAAAACTATGCAATCCCTTCTAGGCCCAGTTCTTGATTGCATGCACTATCAGTGCAACTCAGAAAAATCTATAACAAATAGTAAATTTTCCTTACACTCTAGTCTTAATTGGGTCTTTCTTAGAATCGACATGCATGAGTTTCTAATGAGGGAATCTTTAGTTAAGTGGAGTAGCACTAGTTGAGTGCACTAATCCATCAACTGACTGTTAACTCACTATTAGTTCCTCAAACTATTTGGAACTAATTTAACTGGACTTAACTCAGTAAACTGAGTCAACTAATTACCACTCATACTTAACTCATCCTGGACCCCTATAATATAGGGAGAACATATACATGACTTCAAAAAGACTTCCAACTCAAAATTCCTAAGCTAATTAATTATAATAAACTTAATTAACTATTTACAAGTTTCTATGAGAATAGAATTCGATTTTAATTCACAGTTTAATTCAAGGACAAATTAAATTGGAATTTCTTGTTTCCATTTCTCAACACTCCCTCTCAACAAGGAAGGGACTATCATCTACCCCAATCTTGTCTCTATGAAACTCGAATTTACATCTTGACAATGCCTTTATCAAGATGTCAGCATCTTGCTCCTGCGTGGGAATGTAATCTAACAACATGATCCACCTCAACACACAATCTCTGAGATGATGATATCGGATATCAATATGCTTAGACCAATCATGAAAAACTGGATTTCATGAGTTTGATACAACTCTGATTATCACAGTAGGATCCATCTATTGACCAAAAAAGCCAACCAAAATCTTCCTCATCCAGATAGCCTCACATGATGCCTGACTTGCATCTATGTACTTTGCCTCTGCTGAACTGAGTGCAACCAATCTTTGTTTCATGTTGTACCAAGAAACTATCATTGACCCAATAATGAAGATCCCTGTTGATGTGTTATTCTTATTGGATGGACTCTCTACCCAATCTACATTGGTGAAGCCTTACAGCTTCACTCTCTCTATTTGTCTGTACCATAACCCAAACTGAGTAGTGCCTTTTAGGTATCTCAACACATGCTTTCTGCCTTCCAATAAATCTTGGTAGGCATAACTGGTGAGCTCCAGTATTGCAGCAATGATGCTGCAACTCCTGGGACTCCCTACTTTACTTTTATCAACCTGGTATTTTGTAACAAACTTGGAAACAACGGTGTTGTATGCACAAGTACTAGCTCTTACTACAGGTTGTCACCTGATCAGCTGGCACAAGTTCACTAGGAGCTTAAGCCAACTTCTATGAGTTTTTAAAAGAAGCTATTAACTGTGATGGATGGAAGCTAACTCAAAAGAGGCTAGTCTACTTGCAGGAAGAATGATGAAAGCTAAGAGGAAATGTTGTTGGACACCTAATCCTCAAGTGGGTTAGTGTGGAAGTCGAATGGACAAAAGGAGTCCAAGAGACCTTGGGATGTGGAACCCAACGGTCAGATATTGTACTATAGATGTATATCTCATGTTAATAAAAAATGTACTGCATGTTTTATCTTTCATATTTTCTCTTGCTGCCCATGTGTGTTTAACATGGTATCGGAGCAGGCGTATTCCTGCCCTGCATAATTATTTTCAGCCACTTGTTTTATGGTGTTTATGCGCAGATCATTTTTGCCATCAATTTTGCATCTCATGAATATTTTCTCATGAGTATTTTATCAGCTAAATTTTAGCTGTGACCTGTCGTTTCTCCAGCGCCATTTTATGCACTGCTCCTGCTTTGCTCTGACCCTTTTTTATAATCACCTGCATGTAGCACTGCGCTGCCCCTGACATTGTTTCATATAATCAGTTGTTCATTAATATTCCTGTATTGTCCTTTGCGTTGCTCATCTCTGCATAACCTTTGTCTGACACTGCCTGTGCCTGTCTGCCATATTCCTTACCTGCCTTCTTTGTCTGCCTGATGAACGTTTGCTCTTCTGCCATATTCCATTAAACCGTCGCCTGACATTCACCTTACATTCTGTTCATCTGGATGCATTGAGAGTGTCGTTGCGGTTCGAGCTGCAGAAACTGGGTCTCACAGTGCAGTTTGGCAGTCAGGGTCCCTGTCGAATAGGCATCCTCTGTGCCACAGAATTTGCATTCCGCTGGATCATTGATTATCCTCCGTTGAGGAATATGTTCTGTGTATAGAAGCAAAGGATGGAGCAAAGGCAACAATGAAATCTTGTGGATTTAGGTGTGAAGCACTGATCCAACCGTAACAATATAGATCAAAAAATGACATGGTAGGACCTCAGCAAAAATAGTGTGTGGTCCAAATCCATGCGGTACAGCGATAGCATAAGGTCGTCAGTTCCACTCTCGACAAAGGCTTCGATGGCCTCTTCCAGCAATTGTATTTGCTCTCTATAGCGCTGAACTAGGTCATTCTAGAAGGTAAGAATTTCTGGAGCAGTTTTCTCATTTCTCCAAGCCCGTTTTAGAAGCTCGACATCCGTAGCAGCCCCGGATATGTCTGCGGTGTCTTCTTGCATTCAAAATGCTTGAGAGGAGTTATTAGCTGGCCCGGGGGAAGAGGTTGTGCCTTCCCTGTTCTCCATTATTGTGTGGGCGTTTGTAACAATTCAAGCTACGCTAGTGCTGTAAACTCTCATTCCTCTACTCAATCAATCAACTGTTTACAGTTGTGGTTTGAAAAAGATACGAATGGGAAGGGTTTATGGTTTGTAACGCGAACGATGGATAGTTAACAGAATTTTCGAATGTATACATAAGGCCATCGTGGGCATAAAGGGAAGGATCCGTCCCTGTTCAGCCTGGTCCATTACATTTCTCCATTCTAGTTTAAAAATAGAGCAAATGAAGTTGGAGGACTGTTGAGTTGTATATGAAACGATTCACTGTTGAAGCATGGGGATCCGCTCGTTTGCACCTCCTGGGGCGTATGACTACCGATTGTAGTTACAAATAACCTTGTCACAATTTATATGCAAATAACCGTAGCTGTGGGTGATGCGCACCATAAAAAGGATTTTGTACGCTGATCTTTTGGCATTCGCTCTTACAATCTATCGACCTGGAGCTGTCTTGAAAATTTTTCTTGGAGGCCGAGAATTCTGAAATGGTTTTGGGCTTATCTTCTTGTGTTATGTTTTGGTAGGGTTCCACTGGGTTTTCTCAAGTTTACTTCACAGACAGCTCTGAGAAAGATTCACACCCTGTTTTGGATTGATTCTTTCAGCATTTTGGCTTCTACTTGAAGGACAAATCTGAAGTATGTTTGGGCTACAGACTACAATCAAACCGAAGTTCTTTTGGAGTGCCTCTGATAATTTTCGGCCCTTTAGGGCACCTATCTGAACAGTTGCATGGACCTGCGGCCTTGAATATTTGGCATATGTTTTTGAGGGTTTCACTATCATACAGATGTCTAAGGCTAGTTTTCCTTCTCCAAAATTGCACAGTAAACTCTGATATGATATCTCTGTGATTCCTATTTTCAGGCCTGTGGTTCAATATAACTTTGTATATAAGGCAAAGAATATTAAACCTTGAAAGAGATTTGTCTGTCAAAGCTTCCGACGGTCTTTCAGGCGAATTGAGGACTTAATTCACAGTCTTGTGATTTCCCTCGTTCGATCCTCACCGGTCACGGGTGCTTTGTCAGCGGTTTGCAATTATGTATACAATGATGATGAAGATTGAAGGTGTAATATCAAGTCTATGGTGACTGAAATGGAATGAAATTCTTTATGTTCTTGACTTCAAGCTTTGAGCAAACTCAAAGCAATGTTAGAATTTCACACTGGTCTTCCTATTTGAAAGGGTTTTGAAATTCAAGTCTGGCAGCTGAAATACATAGATATTCAAGTTATAAGACAAGTGTTATCACTTCTGCAAATGTTTGGGTTGTCATATATTGATTTAGATTTTTGAAGAGATCTCGTTGTGTAACCAGGTTCTCTACTTCCCAGCTACTTCTTTATTACAATTTGTTGGCTAAGATGTTTTTCTGTGTAATTTTGCACAGAATATGTTCCTGAATATATATATATATATATATATATATATATATATATATATATATATATATAGATATATATATATTCATATCATATGGTATGAAATTGCATGGTATATGGAAGTATATTGAGAAGCTACATACTTGAAGATTTTTTGAAGACAAAGTTGTACGCCAATCAATTTTTGCAGTGATATTATTGTGAAATGGATAGAATCGATGTTGTATTAGAATTACCGAATACTCTAATACATTCTACTATGAAAAATACAATTATGATTGACAAAGTCATTGTCAAAGACATTCAAACTTGTTTGAAAAATGTACAAGAAAACATTGAATTTTTGCAGCTGGAATCTCAGCTTCAGCAAGATGAGCTACAACAGAAAATACATCATTCTAAATTGTTTTCTGCTCAAAAAAATCCTCTCTTCAAGATTGAGATAGACTCCCATCGGCGACAAGAATATGAAGTTGAGGTTGATTCAGTTCCCAGAACAAGAGAAAAGTTACATGCAGATGTAGAAGTTCAACCTGCACTTCCCAAATCGATCATTAGACCTTGGGAAGAGCTTGTCCACAACAAGCACAAAACTGGTCTTGGATATGACAAGGATGTGTCCTTTCATATTCCAGACTATGCCAAGCCCATTCAATTTCAGAGTGCTGGATTTATTCATGAAAGTTCACCTGCTCCTCATGACAGTTCACCTTCAGTTGTTCTAGACTCTGCCCCTCTTCCACAACAACAACAACAACAACAACAACAACAGATCGTGAAATGCCAACACTGTGACCGAGTTGGCCATATGAAAGATCATTGTTTTGATCTTCATCCATGTAAGCACTGTCATAAAACTAGCCATTCTTCACACAGATGCTTCAAAAACAAACGTCCTGCAAGAACAAAGATTCATCTTGGATGGATTGCTTCTTGGAAATGGGAATCAACAGCCAAGAAGATATTCCAAACACATGTCAGAACTTGTTTCAGAGTATTGAACAGTCTTGCAGTTGAGTTTTCTCCATCATCTCACCTTGTATCTGACAGGGGGGGAAATGATGGTCATCTACAAGCTTCAAAGCCACATCAAGCGAGCCTGAGCCACAACCTGCCACGCCAGTTTTAGAGTTGTAGCCAGAGACAAAGATGCCCGTGAACATGCCTTCAGTTGGCAATCTGGGACACTTCCTCTAGCAGAATACTTCAGATTCTTGCCAGTTTTGGAAGAATTCCAGGAATACAATTGAGAACACTTCCTCTAGCAGAAGACACCAGCCTCTTGCCAGATTTGGAAGAGTTCCAGGAATTGCATTAAGCATTCCAGAGTTGTTGGTCATCCTTAAACCATCACAGGTTGAGACTTCCCTTTCAAGGTTGAAGTTTTACCTTTTATGTGGGGTGAGACCTCCCTTTTATGGTTGAAGGTTTCCCTCTTTAAAACAATAGGATCACTTCCTCTAGCAGAAAACTTCAGTTTCTTGCCAGTTTTGGAAGAGTTCCGGGAACTGCACTAAGCGTTCCAGTGTTGGTGGCCATACTTAAACCACCGCCCTTTATACCAACATTTCATAGAGCACATTCAGCCTAGTGCTGCCATGCATATTTTCACATTTTGTATTACAACTCTCTTCTTGGACTCATACATAACCCTTCAGATTAAGGGGGGGAATGTTGGACACCTGATCCTCAAGTGGGTTAGTGTGGAAGTCGAATGGACAAAAGGAGTCCAAGAGACCTTGGGATGTGGAACCCAACAGTCAGATATTGTACTATAAATGTATATCTCATGTTAATAAAAAATGTACTGCATGTTTTATCTTTCATATTTTCTCTTGCTGCCCATGTGTGTTTAACAAATGCAAACCCTAACAAACCCTAACTTTACCGACTGACCCTACTTGTCCAAGAAAAGAGATGTACAACTACTGAAATGGATTCCATGGACTATTTTAGAGGAAAAATACATGTGTTTAAGCTGCTTCTGAAGAAAAATATGAAAAAATCATCTTTTGTATTTTTGAGCAATTTTACGCAAAATTATTAGGCATGTGTTTTAACTATTTTTTACTGTGCAGAGGTTTATTGGTGAAAGGAAATGAAGTGGGCATTCGCAGGAGGCTGGGATAGTGTGGAGAGGACCTAAGGGGTCCCTAGCACCCTTCTGGAGATTTCCACCATGCTCAGATCTCGAAAAATCGCTCGCGTTATCTTCTATAGGAGGCTGCAGGGGATCTATAGGAAATTCTATAGGAAGTTCTACAGGAACATGCCGAAAGTAGTTTTTAGAGGATTGATGGTGGAAAAATGGTGTGAAAATGGAAATTAAGGATGGATAAGGATGTTAAGAGGTGTAGGACATGGTAAATGAAGCTCAGGTGTGATGAAGATGGTTGGATTTGTTCAAGGATAAAGAAAGCAATGTTGAACAAAAATGTAGAAATTAGGGCAAGTTGGGAAAGTGTGGCGAATGAAGGAAAGAAATCTTGAGTGAGGGACTGGAGCAAGTTGTATGATTGAGGAAGGGTATGTAGGAATGGATTACAGGTGTTCTACACACTACTTTCCAGAATTGATCCAAACAAAGACTGAAAAAAAAAAAAATCTATCTATTTTGACCTAATCTGCTCTTAAAAACTAGAAATATGATGAACAGAAGTTTATAGATATAAAATCATGCAAGAGAGCTATAAAAACTGAGCAAGAACAGATCTAAACATGGGAGCACAACTGATATCAACTTTTTCAACTCAAAATCTAACACTAGCAATTGCATTGGAAGGCAAAAACAATGTTTTTGTGGTAGCAAGTGTACTTTGGCCTCAATTCATGGTCCCAAGGAGGGAGAACTGAGATCAAGGACTACTTGGTAGCCTTTTTATGGATCTTTTCTATTACCAAACTGTCAAATCAACCTGAAGCATGAACAACTATCTTAATCATCAAAAACAACCTAAGAAATGAAGCAAGATTTTAACCTAAATAACAGAAATTATTCTATGAATGCAAGAAAAACACATAAAAGTACACAAAGGAGGTACTAGCACTTGGGTTGAGCCAAACCCCAAGAGCTACAGCCTCCTAAGAAAGATCAGAGCTGGTGCAAAACTGGATTCATCTTCATTGATAAAAAATAATAGTTACATCCCAAAAATTATCTACAAGAAGAAGCTCAAAAATGTGTTGATACAGAGCTACGCTGAATTGCGAAAATAGACTAACAAAATGACTAAACTACCAAGGCTTGAAGCCTTCCTACTTATGCAAATGAGGACCCCCAATAGTCCTCCTTAACTTTAGGAGCTTGGCTGCCCAAAACTGCAGTTAATCAGCCACTTCACTAGACCTACTCGGCTGCCCTTGAAATCTTCTTTGGTGGGCTGTAGAACTCTAAGCTGATGGTGGGGAACTCGAGGAAGGGGTCATTTAGTGCAGTAGATACCTCCTCCTACAAATCCTTAGCCTTGTTTCCTCGTATTTGGCTACCAATCTACTCATAAATGCTTGATATTGGTCCAAAAATGTCCAAAGATCTGCAATAAGCACGTATTAGACCTTGTGGTAAAGTGACTATTCTCATTCACACCATTAACATAAGTATATTCAAAAGCATGTACAAAACTATGGAGGATGGTGGATTAAATGAGAATAATAGGCAAAATGAGCCCATATAGTTACCCATTTCTAGGGCTCATCACTACCCCCCCTGTTGAATGTGTTTCTCACCCTCTAAGTAACTAGTCCAGTTCATCATCTTTGATTGCTTTGACTACCTCTCTAACATCCCAGGCCTCTAAGGTGATGTCCTCTTCCCTATCATGAAATCCTGCCTTTATTTATACCTCCTCCAATTGTCTTTGCTCCTCTTCTTCCTTGACCCCTTCTAACAGCCCTAGTAGTAGTGGAGGGTTGAACTTAAGGCCAATCCAATTGGCTTTCAAGTTCTACATTGATTGTTTGTATAGGGGTACTCTTCTCATGGCCTCCCTCATTCTAGTTGGGGATTGGTATTCTCTTATTTTCAGACTATGGGACAAGGTGTACCATCTCCTTGTGCAAGCATGAATGCAATTATCACCAAATAGTCTTTCCATGTCCTCAAAGTAAGCGATGGCCTGAGCCTACCTTTCAACATAGTCAGGTGCGATGTGAGGGTTGTCTGCAAGGTACCGATGGGAATATATAAAAGTTGAGGGATCTTCTGGTTATGCCCTGATCATAAGTGGCTCATTTAGTTCCCTAGCCATAATCTTCTGAATCTCTACTCCCCTCTTTTCCTCATGGCTTAACCAAGAAGCCATGGCCATAAGTTGTAGATCTCCTAATACTGTGTTTGGGTCCCATAGATTCATGTTAGGAAGCGCCAAGTTGTGTAAATAGAATTATGCTAACTTGGCCTTGTCTTCAGCTGAGCTACTGTTACACAATTGCAGAAACTGATTGTAATTCTGAAATGGAGTGGTGCCCCTTTGGGCCAATGTGTTAATTTGAAATTGCAACCATTGATCTTTAAGGTATAATGCATAAGATTTAGTAGATTTCCTACATTGTAAGGCTTCTATTTCCCAACTGGCCATGCAGACCATTTGGGCTTCTTTGTCTTGCAACTGCTGTTTTAAAACTTGTATTTCTTTTGCTTCCTGAGACTCCTGTTCTTGCAGCAGTTTTGTTAGCATCTCCACATTAGCATGTAGCTCTCCCTCTTTCTCTTATTTCTCAGTTGTGTCCTTATCTACTGGAGGTCCTTCTTGCTATTGTTGCCCTCCCAAAATGGATAGCCTATCTTCCTTATGGACTTCTTGTAACTGCTTTTGAGTCCATCAACTTAATTTTCTCTTTCCAAGTAGAGGTTTTTGGGCTTGCTCTTTCATAGGTGATGGATATCTTGGAAGGAGACTCCTCCTTCTTTTTAGTGGGTGATTCCTCAATGACAATTGGATCCTTGGACGGTGGCTAAGGTTTTCCCACTTTGATCCTTATGTTTTTGAGGTCTGCCTTTTTCTTTTTCCTTTTTGTTTTGTAGGTGTACTTAATGCAGCAAGCACAGTTGTTGCCTCCCTTGCCAATATTTCAGGGGATTTCTCTTTCTATTGTTCTTTTTCTTCACTTCATGTAGAAATCTCTATGCCCCCTGTTTCTACTTGTGTCCCTGATATCTCAGGGTGCGTCTCTTCTTTCTCTTGCTGGGTGCCTGCCTTGGTTGTGGCAGCCTTCTTTTGGGCCTTCTTGGCCTTTTTCTTTCCAATATTTGTCTTTTTTCCTTTCTCTGTTTTTGTTGTTTTCTCCTTTTCTGTCGTAGGTTCAGCAGTCTTATCAAATTCCCCTTTTTCCTTCTGTTCTTCCTCTGTTTTTCCCTTTTCTTGAGTATCCTATACTCCCTCATCAATGTTCTTCTCAATTTCTTCAGTTTTCTCCCCCTCATCACTACTGGATGGGTTGATGTTCTCAGCCAAAGTTCTGATGTTATCATCACTGGACATATTTATGAATATTTCCAAGCTATGGGGACATTATAAGTGTGTAAAGCATCTTCTACCAACATTTTGATGAGTCCGTGGTGGGCTAACTAATCTGGGACTCCTGCATTTAGTTTTGTACCACATTCAATTAAAGACTGAAGGAGGAAATATGGGATGCTCAGTTTCTTAGCTGGTGGAAAGTCCATCCCATACCTCAATTCATGTAGCAACTTGAAATGATTACCATAAATGATGCTAAGCCTCCCTTCACATGTGATATACTTCATGATTTGATAACTGACTTCACTCCAGAGAGGAGGTAAGCTTGTCCTTCTGACCCCATTTTTGTCTTCTACAGGATGCTCCTCAGGTAGAAATGTTTTTTCTTAGCCACTTGTCCCAATGACTTCTCCTCTTTGCTCCAAGGGAACCCCGATGGTAAACTGGTAATTCTACTGATGAAATCAGGGGTAAGTTCTAGGGTCAAACCCCCTAAAACTAACTATGGCATGTGTCTTCAAATGTGGTCTCAGGGATATCAAAAACTCTTCGGTCACCTCCTCATCATAACCCTGGATTCTGTCAAAGAAGGATATCCAATTTTCCCTGGTGAAAGGTCCACCACCTCAAGGTTCTCGTACAATTTGCTAGAGTTTAAGGGTTCTTTCCTCATGAATCCTCCTGTCATGGTGTTGAGTTTGTGTTTTAACCAGCAAAGAAAATTCTCAGGTGGGAAAAAAAACAAAGTCAATCACTAAAGGAGAGGATAGTTGAATTCGGTTTTTTTCTAAGATCAAAGAAGGAATTTCTCGTGTGCTCCTTACAACATCAAATGGCAATAATTCCCCTGTTTGAAAATTGTTGTCACCTAGAATTTGATTGTTTGTTTATGAAAAGAATTTTTTTTTACAGAATAGAGCATAAGGACATACGATATTTTCTTAGCACATAGATAGATATGGAAATTTGGGTTTTTTTCACACACATAGGTTGGCCTCTACTGCTGCATGTATCCTCCTTACAGGAGAATTTTAAAAAAATGACGAGGAGATTTTGGATGTAGAGAAAAAAACTGGGTAAACTCAGTGAAATGTGTAGGCAAACTTTCACTTTTTTTTCCCAATGCACAGGCAGACTTTTATTCTTTTTTTTCAACCTAATGCTGTGTTCAACTCACCACCTTGCACAAAAAAATCATGCACAGAGAAGTTTTCCCGAGCCTACCTCGTTTTGAGCTTGAAATTCGATGAAAGTTCTGGGTTTTATTTCTGCAGAGCTCTTCTCTGCTTTTCCTATGGAAGTCACCTTGCTCTTGTAGAATGAAACCATGCTTCTTGTACAGTGCAATAGGTAGGAGATTTTCAAAAAACAGTCAGAAATCTGGCGGAGGATGACTGGTAGATGTGTACTCCAGTCGTAAACGTCGTGAGTGAAGAATGAACAAAGGATGATGAATGTCTTAACTGCACTATGTTTTATCTACGGGCATGATTCATGGTGAGGTGATGAGGTGGCCGGACCATACCATTGATCCTACGTCACGGCCATAATGTTTCTACATTTTGTCTAACCGCCATCACCTCCCGTACTCCCGTTATCTGCCGCCACCACTACTAGTCCTGATTATTTCTTCGTGAATGGACATTCCACACATGCTGGCTACGTATCTTATCAGCAGTTTTGAAATTGACGGGGGCTCGTTTGGATTCTATCAGGACATGTAACTAACTGAGGGTGGCCAGTTAACTGGCCACCAATTCCATTCAAACCAAACTATTCCCATAGTCACGCAGCCTTGAAATATGATTCATGTAATTGCAGAATAGGTTTAGTCACTTACTTGTGCAGTCACGGCCATGTTATGCACATTTGGGATTTTGGAACCCATTTCTTCATTGTTGTTGTTGCTTGGGTTCAGCATGCTCGACCTTGGACTGTTGTTGATGTTTACACATTCAAACATAGCTCATTCATGTTTCATAGGCTATACTTTGTTGTCCCTGGCTTTGTAGTATATTTTTCAGGGGGATCAGCTACTATGAGTCCTGTAGGATTTCCTGTAGTTGCTTCTCCTTCTGAAATTCAAGATAAAATGAGTATGGATACAACTGCTGAAAAGGGTCTTGGCTAGCAAGGAATCTCAGATGGAGGTATCAAGTATGGTGAGTGAAAAAAAAACTGTTGTTTTGACTTGTCATTAAAATCTTGTTTGCAGCATGAAAAACAGGATTTTTTGTGTGACTATGCACGGATATGAAAATGAATGGAATGGATCTATACAGAGATGGAAAAGGGTGACATATGGTGAGGGATGGAGGCAGGGAGTTTTATAGGCCTCATAGACAGGTTTCAAACCCTCGAGTCCTCTTCTAAGATCAGTTTTGGCTTGTCTATAGTTTCTGCAGGATCCTCCTGTAGAAGATACAGAGTTTCCTGTAGGATGTGGAATTTTGGACCAAATGAGACCAGATCTTAGGAAAGGGTAACGATGATGGAGGAATGGATTGTGAGGGTTGCATGCATCCTAGTCATGTCCTCTGTCTTTGACTTGTGCGATTCTCCCAAAACCTGTAATAACCTTCCTACAACCTACAATTTATTCAACATAAATTAGATTTATTTTTCCTTTTTCCTTTTTTTTTTTTTTTTTGAGGCAATTGGGGTGCCTCCAGGAGATTTTCACCCTCATTATCTACCCTGGGCACCTCAAAGAGGATTTCACCCAAGGATCTTTTACTTTTTTCTTTTTTCTGTGTTTTTTCTGTTTTTTATTTTTTTCTTTCTTTTTTTTCATGATGTAGGTAGAGTGGAGACAGGGACCTGCTCCATTACCAATACTAATTTTCCAAGAGTCTCAATGAACTCCTACTTGGAAAGGGGCTTCTTGTAGATTTTCAATCTATGCCCATTGATGAGCATGGGGATGGCTTATTCATTAATGGTCCGAATAAGGACTAAACCATTTCCTTTGCATGTTTCCACTATATATGGTCCCAGCCATCTTGTCCTCAAATTTCCCTTGAAATCCTTGTACCTTGAATCATATAATAGTGCCCAATCCCCTAGCTGAAATTGCTTTTCTTTCAGGTGTCGGTCGTGCCATATTTTTCTTTGAAGTTGGATTACCTCTGAGTGAATAAGGGCCTACATTCTTTGTTCATCTAATCCATTCATCTGAACCAATATTTCCTGTTGTGCATGGCTGAGATCTAGGTCCAGCTGAGTTTCCAACCTTAATGTGTTATATTCAAATCCTATGGCCAACAAAGCTTTCTTCCCGTAGACCAGCTCATAGGGTATGAAACCTATTGTAGTTTTCCAATTAGTGTTATAGGCCCAGGTGGCCTCAACCAAGCAATCTACCCAATTTTTTCTGTTGGTGCTCACTACCTTAGTCAAAATCCCTTCCAAAGCTCTATTAGTAACTTCCACATGTCCATTTGCTTGCGGATGATAAGGGGTGGAAGTTATGTGCTTAATCTTGTGATGGGTGAGCAGATCTTCAATCAGGTCAGAGGTAAACTGACTCCCTTGATCTATGATTAATTCTCTTGGGTAGCCAAACTTGAAGAATATATTTTCCCTCAAAAACTCAGCTACCTTTTCTTCTGTTTTTGCTTTGATTTCCTTTGTTTCCACCCACTTTGTCAGGTAATCTATGCACACAATGATGTAGGACCTCTATTTTTAAGGAGGGTTGATGCGACCCACAAAGTCCATGCCCCACTTCTCAAATGGCTCGAAATTCACCTGAGGCCGCAAGGGCATCTCATCCTTTGGAGTAGGTTTCCCCATCCTTTGACATCTGTCACATTGGCTAATGTATCTCTTGACATCTTGATGAAGAGTGGGCCAATAGTATCCTGCCTGTATAATTTTGAAGGCGGTTCTCTTTGCTGCAAAGTGGCCTCCACAGGGCCCATCATGACAGGTTAGAAGGATGTCAAAAACTTCCTCCTCCCTGACACATCACCTCAAAATCTAATCTGGGCCAAGCTTAAAAAGATTGCCCCCAATCCAAGTGAATGGGGCATTTTTCCTCACAATCTTTCTCTTCTCCTTTAAGGACAGGTATGGTGGAAACTGTGCTGAAACCAAATAATTTGCTATATTAGCAAACCATGGAGAGAGTACTAAAATAGAAAATAGGTGTTCATCTGGCATTTGATCATCCACCATCCCTTCTTCACCTGCAGGCAAATCTAGTCTATACAGAAAATCAGCAACAACATTTTCCTTACCTGGCTTATCAACAATGGTCAAATCAAATTGCTACAATAAAAGTAACCATCTAATGATACGAGCATTTACATTAGGTTTGTTCATCAAATACCTAATTGCAACATGATCAGTATGCACAAAGGTTTGATAGCTAGTGATGTAGTGTCTGAACTTGTTTAGGGAATGGACTACAACCAAGAGTTCTTTCTCAGTCACAGTATAGTTTAACTCTGCCTTGGACAGGTTTTTACTAATAAAATATATAGCATATGGTAGCTTCTCCTCAACTTGTCCTAGGGCTACTCATATGGCTTTGCTTGAGGCATCTATATGAATGTGGAAAGGTAGGGCCTAGTTTGGACCTCTCAAGATTGGGGCAGTTATTAGCTTACCTTTCAGAGTAGCCAGAGCCTCTTGATAGTTGTTAGTCCATATGAACTCAACATCTTTTCCCAAAAGACCAAACAATGGAGAAGTTAGCTTACTAAAATATTTAATGAATCTTTTATAATATCCTACTAAGCCTAGAAAACTCTAAATATCTCTTACTTTTTGAGGAGGCGGGACCCTTTGGATGATAGCAATCTTGTTGGGATCCACTTGTAAACCTTGCTGAGAGATTGTATGACCTAGCACGGTCCCTTCAACCATTAGGAATTCACATTTATCAGGACTGAGGGATAGGTTCATCTCAATACACTTGGCTAAAACTTTCCTCAGGTTAGTCAGAGCTTCTTGGAAGTTAGAACCATAAGGCGTAAAGTCATCCATATATATCTCTACTAAATCATGAACTACCTCAGCGAATATACTTAGTACTGCTCTCTGGAAAGTGGCAGGAGCATTGAATAACCCAAAGGGAAGGATCTGATAGACAAAGGTACCCCATGGACAAGTGAAAGTGGTCTTATCTTGGTCTTCCGGGCTGATTTGGATCTGATTGTACCCGCTAAACCCATCTAGGAAGGAAAAGAACTTCTTCCCTGCCAGACCATCTAACACTTGATCTATGAAAGGCAAAGTGAAATGGTCCTTATTGGTGGCTTTGTTAAGTTCTCGATAATCTACACAAATTCTCCACTTCCTGTTTTTCTTAGGCACAAGCACCAAAGGAGAAACCCACTCACTGTCAGAGATGGGGTAGATGAATCCTGCATCTAGTAACTTTTGCAGTTTTTCTTTGACAATATCCTTAAGGGCTGGATTCATCCTCCTTTGAGGCTGCCTGATTGGTTTACAATACTCTTTAATGTAGATGTGATGGGTACAGACTAAAGGATGGACTCCTTTCATCTCCTTATAGCTCCAAGCAAAAGCATCCAAATGGTTGTTCAATAAGCTACACAGCTCTTTATCCTGAGAGGTGGATAGGGATGAGTTGATTTTCAAGGTTCTTTCAGGGCCATATTCCACATTCTTAACTCGGAGAGAGGTCGTATCAGCCACACAGAGATTAACTAAAGCACTGGCTTGGGTTTCTTCCACCAACTCTTCTAATGGCAGCACACTGGGGGCTGGATTTTGAATCAATTTCTCAATAAGATCATCCTCGGTTTGAGGACCTCCCCTAGTGGCTTCCACTGTGCACAATGGGGCATAGTAAACTTCACCCTCATCTTCCTCTTCCAGCAAGAGAGGTAAGTCATGTTCAAGCAGAGGTTGGGCAGGAGGATATAGGACTAGCTGTTTGGACATATGCCCATTCTTGATGGTCATGCTCCCAGCTTGACAACTAATGTAAACATCTACAGTAGCTAACCAAGGCCTTCCCAAGATGAGGGGATACCCAGTGAGTTTTTCCTTTGGCTGAAGGACCAAGAAGTCAGCAGGGTACTCCCAGGAATCAATGGAGACCATGAAATCTTCCACAATCCCCTCAGGAGTCATAGTGCAGAAGTCTGCCAACTGTAGTACTATTGAGGTCTTTCTTAGGGAACTCTAAAGGTTGAGTTTGAGCATAGTGTCCCTGGTCATTATGTTAATGGCAGCCCCTAGATCAATCAAACTGTGGGGGATTATGGTTCCATTTATGTGGACATTGACTACAGGACTCCCAGGGTCTAGATATTTTTGACAGATTATCTATCCCAACATCAGGTCAGATAGTTGTCCTATGACATTGATAGTTGGGGCATCTCTCTTGTGACTACCTAGGTGCCTGAAACACTTCTCTTTGATCAACTTATTGTAGATTGGTACATCTTTTCTGGCCTAGAGAAGTGGTATTTTCACACATAACTGTTTAATTTCTCCCAAAAGTTCAGTTTCTTCTAGGTTTGGTTGCGTGGTTCCAGTTAGTCTCTCAGGAAAGGGTGGAATGGCTTCGGGTTCACTTTCTTGTTTCACTTCCTCGTCCTCCTTAGGAGGATGTTGGCTATCTGGGAGGACCTTCCCAAATCATAGGTTGATCTCCTAAATCTCCACAGCATAGGTAGGGCATGTGGTTTCTCTAGTATATACCTGCTGGGCCTATCTGTTATTGGGGTTTGAGTTTGGTTGAGTAGGTATCTGGGCTTGTCTTGGAGGAGCAGGAGGTAATGGTTGTGATTGAGTAGGTGGTGGAGGCAAAAGAGCGGGATGAGAGTTGTATTGGGGCCTCCACCCCTGATGAGGTGCATTCCACTGAGGTTATGGCTAAGTGTGAGAATGAAATGAGTGAGCAGCTGGTTGAGTATGGTATTGAGGAGGATATGACCAAGGAGGGGGTGTGGACCAGGAACGATGTGTAGGGGGACCCCAAGAAGGCATGGAAGTGGCTTGATTGGGGTTGTAATAAGTCCGGGATGTCCCTTTCATTCCCTACTGGTAAGGTTTGGGTCCATGTGGCTTCCTTTGGTTCATGAAGTAGAGTGGTTCAGTGGCTCCTTCAGCCCCTTGGTACATAGCTTTAAATCCGGGCAAGGAAGGGCATTGATTTCTAGGATGGTCTTCTTCACAGACAAAACACACTTCTACAAAGTGCAATGGACATTTGTTCCTAGGATTCTTTCTCGTGCACCTGGGACAAAAGATAGCTAAAGCCCTCTTGGATTCCTCTTGCTTCTTTTGGATTAGCAAGGTATCCATTTGCATGGCAATGGTCTGTCTCATCTCGCTCTTGAAATCTTCCATCTGATTTGCAAACTCGTTTTTAAGGAATGAACTAGATAAGGGGGTACTGGCTAAGAGTTGACTTCCCCTATCTCTCTTTCTGGCTACCCTAGAATGGTTTCTAAATACAGTGTTTATGTCATCATAAGGTAACTGGTAGATGTCTCCCCCGACTAGAAAATGGAGGGTATCTAGAAGGTCTTCAAGGACTCCTCTAAGCAGAACCAACTTCAGAGATTCAGGGTCAAGCGTGCACCTAGCCCTTTTATAACTGAGTTGAAACCTCTCTTCATAGTCTTTTAAAGATTCATCACTTCCCATGGTCAGTCGAAAGATTTCTTCTTTTGTATCCATTGACCTACAATAGTCCCGGTATTTATTGTTAAAGGCTTGTTGCATTTGAGCCCAAGTTGTGATACTATTTCCAGGTAGCTCCATGAACTAGCGGAGTGTTGCATCCTTGAGGGTAGAAGGAAAGAGTTTCAACTTTTGCTCGTCTTTTTAATAGTCATAAGTTCGACAAAAGACAACAAACTCAAACAAGAAGGTATCAGGGTCATTAGTAGTCAATCCATGGAAGTGAGATAAGGCTGAGGGATTGATGTTTTTCATTTTTGTGTCCCCATTGGTCTCTCGGATGGGAAAGGTACCTTCTACTCTCTCCCCATTCCCTTTATCATTTCTGTTTTCAGCCATGGTCTCAGGAGGAATGCTTTCTTGCTCTTCTTCTATTATAGGATCTTCGTATATCTCTGGAGGTTCACCTATAGGTTCTTCAGGATCACTGCCACCAAAGAAGAGAGAAGGGTGACTCAGTGATGTGGTGAGGGTGTTGGGTAGGAATTTTCCTGAATTGTCTCTGTTCCTATGAGGCATGAAATGAAATCTCTTTTCTGGGTGATTTTTGTTGTTTTTCTGCTTGTACTTGCAAAAACTGAAATAGATTGAACAACAAACTGCAGCGAACTAAAATCTATCTTTCTGAAATGAAAATTTAGAATTGAAATGAAAGCAGGAAAGGACTAGTCTATTTTGCTGAAATGAAATTGTGGAATTGAAATGAAACCAGAAAATGCTAATCTATGCTTGCTGAAATGAAATTGCGGAATTGAAACGAAAGCAGGAAATGTCTAATCTACACTTACTGAAATGAAATTGAGGAATTGAAATGAAAGAAGCAAATGTCTAATCTACACTTGCTGAAATGAAATTGCTGAATTGAAATTGCGAAATTGAAATGAAACAACTACTCTATTCTTGCTGAAATAAACTACTTAGCAGAATGTTTGCAGTAGAAAATAGAAGAAAAGTAGTAATCACAAAATACTCTGACGATTCCCTAGAAATGGCACCAAAAATATGGTGAGCTCCACTATTGCAGCAATGGTGTTGTAACTCCTAGGACTCCCTAATTTACTTTTATCAACCTGGTAGTTCGTAACGAACTTGGAAGCAACGGTGCTGTATGCACAAGTACTAGCTCTTATTGCAGGTTGTCACTTGATCAGCTAACACAAGTTTGCTAGGAGCTTAAGCCAACTTCTATGAGTTTTTAGAAGAAGCTTTTAATTGTGATGTATGGAAGCTAACTCAAAAGAGGCTAGTCTACTTGCAGGAAGAATGATGAAAGCTGAAAGGAAATGCAAACCCTAGCAAACCCTAACTTTACCGACTAACATTACTTGTGCAAGAAAAGAGATGTACAACTACTGAAATGGATTCCATGGACTATTGCAGAGGTAAAATGCATGTGTTTAAGCTACTTCTGAAGAAAAATATGGAAAAATCATATTTTTGTAATTTTGAGAAATTTTATGCAGAATTATATGCATGTGTTTTAATTATTTTTTACTGTGCAAAGTTTTATTAGCAAAAGGAACTGGAGTGGGCATTTTTAGGAGGTTAGGACAGTGTGGAGAGGACCTAAGGGATCCCTAGCACCCCTCTAGATATTTCCACCATGCTCAGATCTCGAAAAATCGCTCGCATTATCTTCTACAGGAGGCTGCAAGGGATCTACAGGAAATTCTATAGGAAGTTCTACAGGAACAAGCCGAAAGTGGTTTTTAGAGGATTGATGGTGGAAAAAGGGTGGGAAAGTGGAAATGAAGGATGGATAAAGATGTTAAGAGGTGTAGGACCTCGTAAATGAAGCTTAGGAGTGATGAAGATGGTTGGATTTTTTCAAGGATAAAGAAAGCAATGTTGCACAAAAATGTAGAAATTAGGGCAAGTTCGGAAAGTGTGGTGAATGAAGGAAAGAAATCTTGAGTGAGGGACTGGAGCAGGTTGTATGATGGAGGAAGGGTAGGTAGGAATGGATTATAGGTGTTCTGCACACTACTTTCCAGAACTGATCCAAATAAAGACTAAAAAAACAGAGATCTATATATTTTGACCTAATCTGCTCTTAAAAATCATAAATATGATTAATAGAAGTTTATAGATAGAAAATCATGCAAGATAGCTATAAAAACTGAGCAAGAACAGATCTAAACATGGGAGCACAACTAATATCAACTTTTCCAACTCAAAATCTAACACTAGCAATTGCATTGGAAGGCAAAAACAATGTTTTTATGGTAGCAAGTGTACTTTGTCCTCAATTCATGGTCCCAAGGAGGGAGAACTGAGATCAAGGACTTCTTGGTAGCCTTTTTGTGGATATTTTCTATTACCAAACTATCAAATCAACCTAAAGCATGAACAACTATCTTAATGATAAAAAACAACCTAAGAAATGAAGCAAGATTTTAACCTAAATAATAGAAATTATTCTATGAATGCAAGAAAAACATATAAAAGTACACAAAGGAGGTACTATCACTTGGGTTGGGCCCAACCCAAGAACTACAGTCTCCTAAGAAAGATCAGAGCTGGTGAAAAACTGGATTCATCTTCATTGATCAAAAATAATAGTTACATCCCAAAAATTGTCTACAAGAAGAAGCTCGAAAATGTGCTGATACAAAGCTGCACTGAAGTGCAAAAATAAACTAAAAAAATGACTGAACTACGAAGGCTTGAAGCCTTCCTACTTATGCAAACAAGGACCCCCAATAGTCCTCCTTAACTTTAGGAGCTTGGCTACCCAAAACTACAGTTAATCAGCCACTTTACTAGACCTGCTCAGCTGCCCTTGAAATATTCTTTGGTGGGCTGTAGAACTCCGAGCTAATGTTGGAGAACTTGCGGAAGGGGTCATTTAGTGTAGTAGACACTTCCTCCTACAAATCCTCAGCCTTATTTCCTCGTATTTGGCTGCCAATCTACTCATAAATGCATGATCTTGGTCCAAAAATGTCCAAAAAACTGCAATAAGCACGTATTAGACCTTGTGGTAAAGTGATTATTTTCATTCACACAATTAATATAAATATATTCAAAAGCATGCATAAAACTATGGAGAATGGTGGATTAAATGAGAATAATAGGAAAAATGAGCCCATATAGTTACCCATTTCCAGGGCTCATCAATAACCATCACTTGAATAAGTTGGTTAACTGCATAGCACATATCGGGTCGTGTGTTCACCAAGTACATGGGTGAACCCACAAGCTACTTGTAAACAGTAGCTTCCACTACTTCCCCTGAAGTAGCATCATCCTTCCTCTAGTTAACAGCTAGAGGAGTCTCCATGGGTTTACTTCTCTCCATGTGGAACCTCCTGAGTATCTCGTTTGCATACTTTCCCTTAGATATAAACAACTCCCCATCTCCCTACCATACCTCCATGCCAAGAAAGTAATGCATGATTCCCATGTCCTTCATCTCAAACTCTCTTGCAAAGTCCTCCTTTCAAGATTTGATAAGCTTCTCATCACCTGTCAGTATGAGATCATCAACATAAAGTACAATGATCAATAGTTTACCTTCCACCACAATGTGGTACAAGTTTGCATCTACTTCACTCTTCATGAAGCCCAACCAGTGAAGTAGATATCTATCCTGGTGTACCAAGCACAGGGTGCTTGCTTCAGCCCATATAATTCTCTTTTGAGTCAGCACACATGTGACTCATAATCAAAGGTTTAAAAACCTTCAAGCTGCTCTATGCACACCTCTTCATCAATCATGGCATTGAGGAAGGTATTATTCACATCCATCTAATGGATCTTCCAACCCATCTATGATGATAATGCCAATATGGATTTGATTAATGAGTGCCTTGCAACAGTAGCAAAGGTCTCATCATAGTCAATCCCCTCTACCTGTGAAAAGCCACGGGCCACAAATCTGGCCTTATGCTTCTCCACACCACCATCTTCAACTTCCTTTACCTTGTAAATCCAATGGGAGCTCACAATGGGCTTGTCCTTTGGTCTTGGGACCACATCTCAAACATTGTTTTGAATTATGGAGTCATACTCATCCACCATTGCATCAACCCAAACTTGCTACTACACTGCTTCCTGAAAGGAATATGGCTCTGTCACAACACGTGCACCCATAAGTTCCATGTATCTAGTGTACATGTCAGGTGACCTCCTCTATCTGCGCTAAGAAGTGAGTGCTCCCACATTCTCTCGTGCATCATCTAATAATATGTCAACCTCTCGATTTCACTTTCTTCCCTCTGTGGAAGACTTTACTTGAGTGGATGTCTCCACTCCCTGAACCTCTTCATGTGGCTACTCCACATCAATCTAAGGCCCCTCAAACTTAGGAGTTAAAAGCTTCTCATCCACATGTAGCTCAAGATCCCTCTCAAGGGAAACTCGCATGGCCTTCTCCTCATCTAATCTAATATCCATCTGAACCACTGTCATCTGACTGGTCATCATGTACACCTAATAGTTGTGAGATGTATCAGTGTACCCCACAAATATCCCCAACTTTGATGTCGGGTCAAGCTTCTTTTGTGCATCTTTGGTCACATAGTAATATACTGATGACCCAAAAATCTTGAAGTGACCAACATTTGGCCTCTTATCGAAATAAGCCTCCTATAGTGTCTTCATCTCAAGTATCCATGTGGGCTATGGTTCTGAACATAAATGGTTGTGTTGCATGCATCATCCCACAAGTTTCATGGTAGGCCATAATCATGCAACATTTCCCTCGCTGCTCCTACTATGATTATGTTCTTCCTCTCGGTAACCCCATTTTGTTGAGAGTTATGGAGTTCCATCAACTCTTGTTTAATCCCTTCCACTACATAGAATATATTAAACTCATTGGAGACATACTTACCACGGTTATGACTCCATAGAGCTTTAACCTTCTTGCCTGACTCTTTCTCTACCAATTCTTTGTACTCACAAAACTTTGTGAAATTTTGATCATTTTTCGGCATGAAAAATATCCAGCATTTACGAGAATAGTCATCAACAAATATAACATAATACCTATGTTTGGTTGTGGATGCTATCGAGAATGGTCCACACACATCTGAATGGAGACTCGAGACAATGTGGTCTCAAACTCCCTCAAAGATTATCTGCCTTGCCTTTGCCACACACTCCTTCCATTTGACCAGCTTCTACGCATTAGTAGTTGTTGTCTTAGGAATTTCATGTCCAACAAATTCCTTCAAACCATTGTCCTCCATCCTATCCCTCTAGGATATAAAATTCAAGCTTCCTTCCAAGGCATACTCAAGCTGCAACCCATAGAATGCCATATGTCAACCCTAAAGTATGTATTGCAAATTCAAATTTCACTCGTAACCCAGAAAATCAAAACTTTGAAATCTCCTCTAGTATAATGTTCTTAGCTCCGACACAATGTAGATTTTCATGCAGATTCAGAAGCTCATGCAATGTACTAAAGCAAGAGACAAGAATCTACTTCTACTTTTTACAGCAGAAGCACATAAAGATCGAGAAAAATAATAATCGATAGAGGAAAAGAATCAAATACACATAACACAATAAATATCTGGGGAAAGCCACAGCTCAAAAACCCACTATTTGTATTGTATATATATCATAAAATCAAGATAAGATTGCAATTCTTGTTCTCTCAAGGACAATCCCAGCACTCAGTAAAATCAATCTCCAACTCACAAGCAAGCTCCTGGCCAACACTTCGCCAATTCACCAGCTCTCCAAGTCCTTATTTCCTTGCATAATTCCTATGGTTGATTAACCTATCTTAAAGGGAAAGCAGTGCAGTCAAAATTGTGCAATCTCTTCTAGGCTTAGTTCCTAATTGCATGCACTATCAGTGCAACTTTTAAAAATCTAGAACAAATAGTACATTGTCCCTACACTCTAGTCTCAACTAGGTATTTCTCAGAATCGACATGCATGAGTTTCTGACAAGGGAATCTTCAGTTAACTAGAGTAGCACTAGTTGAGTTCACTAATGCATCAACTGACTGTTAACTCACTATTAGTTCTTCAAACAGTTTGGAACTAATTTAACTAGACTTAACTCAGTAAACTTAGTTAACTAATTACCACTCATACTTAACTCATCCTAGACCCCTATAATATAGGGAGAACATATACATGACTTTATAAAAACTTCCAACTCGAAATTCCTAAGCTAATTAAGTTTAATAAACTTAATTAACTATTTACAAGTTGCTATGAGAATAGAATTTGATTTTAATTCATAGTTTAATTCAAGGACAAATTAAACTAGAATTTCTTGTTGCCATTTCTCAACACCAGTCTCCAAAGCTAGAACAATAGGACACCATATTCAGACCCTTCCGGTACAATACACTATGCAATATGGCTTCCCGCTCAATAAAAGTAGGCCTAACTCTCGCCTCATCTAAACTCATATCAATTTCAAGACCACCAAGCCTACACAAAAATCGCCTTTCATACTTCAGAACCAAATCAACCTCACCCATCATCCCTATTGGGATTGGTAATTGAGGATATTTTTGTTGATATTATACTCCATTTTTCACCTTTAACCCTTCATTTTGCATTCTTATGACCCCTTTTGCTCAAAACATTGGATTACTATGCTAATCTAGATACTTTGCAAGTTTATAAGTTAAATTCTCAAATAATGTAAAGAATATTTTGTTTGAATGCATTAGCAAAGCTTAATCATTATTCTAAAGTGTTACTTATGAAGTTGTGAGTCTTGTAACTAGGTATAGTCAGTTGTATTAACCATGTCCAATAGACACATACTACACGTGCCTTTGGATTACATTGTTGGACACTTTCAACAGTTTGTGGATGTATTCAATGTCAAGGGGTTTCCCTATCAGATATTCCTTTCATTTGGTTGTATGATTGATCATGGCTGAGATTTGGGGCTTCCTTCTTTGAGTCCTCCTCCAAATTTTTATAGCTTATTCCAACTTTGGGCAAAACAATGTGACCTGATCGACTCAAATAGAAGATCATTTTGTTCTCGCTACCTTCTATATACTAACTAATCATGTCTCGTTTTAGTTTATCTCTATATATTGATCAATATGTAAGGCTAACACTGACTTCGACTTAGATTAGCAGTATTTTTACTCTATTATGTTGTCATTTTAAGTTTGTAAACCACTCTAAAGGCCACTTGGTGAGACTATGTTATTCTACTTCATGTGAAAAGACTATTGATCTCATAATAAAAGGTTGATGCTAGGTTATATTATTTTTTGCTTGTAATCTATTTCGCTCTGTGATTTAGTTTTTTAGAGGAAACAAGTTGGTTGACTTTGAAACATTATCTCTATGAATTTTCAAGCTTAGATTGTCAATTATGGTTAAATTTTACTACCCTAAACTCTATATCCTTCTATCTCTAATATAGTTTCGAGTGTGGCAAATTTGAGATAGTAAGATCAGTATCTCAAATGTAATATTTCGATATTTTTAATGTAAAATTAGCATATAAATAATAATAATAATTTTGGGAATTTCTCTGCAATCTGAATATTATACTAGGGTTTCATCACCTTTTATCTCTATTAAAGTTCAATGGTGCCCCCATGGGGAGAAGGAGGGAGTCCCTCCTTCTGCAACATTGTCGTTGGAATGAGCCTACATCAAAATACCTAAAAAATTACTACTCCGCTGCAAATAACAAGTAAACATCCAACCTCGGTCTCTCACAAACCACATGACATCTGCAATGAAAATTCAACCAATCCAAGCCCAACACATAGGATAATTGATGGTAGAATGAATGCATGTATACTGCAATTTAAGGAAGCCCTAAGCTATGAGATTGTATCACGGAAAATTTGGGAAGAATTCAACATATGAAATACCAATTGTTACTTCACAAGTTTTTGGGCACCTGGACAACAAAGAAATTCCTCATAGCTTAGATCCAGAAAAACTGGTAGATCAAAGGTGACATGGAACTGAAGATTAGATAAAAGGGTTTTTCATTGTTATCTTCAACAATGTTGAAGATAGGGATAAGATATTTCAGGGGGGTCCATATTCTATCAACTTGATAGTGTTATATATGAGACCTTGGGTAGAATGATTCAACCCTAACAAGGAAAAATTCATATCATCTCCCATTTGGTTGCATATTTACTCGTTACCTTGGGAATATTTGGAGTTGAACATCTTAAAGGGCTTAGGAAATTCCATTGGCTCTTTTGTAATGCTCTTTGATACTACCAAATATGGTCGATACACTTCCTACACCAAAATATGTGTTTATTTGGACCTAACCAAACCCATCCCAACCAGTATCAACATCAATTATCATGATTACATATGGGAGCATCATATAGACTATGAAAAGATACCTTTCCATTGTCAGAAATTCCATGAATACATATAGTTATTTAGAGAACTTCCATAGAATCAAATCTAGAAAAACACCCAAGTCAATCCACAATGAACAAAATATGGCTTCATAAAAGTCCTAAATAGAATAAAATCCACAAATAAAGGGAATATGGACCCCTCTTCATCCAACAAAACAACTAATAATAGATTTTCGACTATTCACATAGAATATGGGATGATACAAGAACATGAATGTAACACCATCCTCCCACATCTATCCAAGTAATTGATCAATCAGAGCAAACATGTGATGACAGGCTACTATAATTGGATTCAACCTCCTAGGTGACCTTAAGGAAATGGAATCGATTGAAGCACATCATAAAAACCTTCCACGTCAGCAATAGGTTTCCTAAGAACCATCCCAACCTTTTTGGTAACCTTCCACTAGGTCCCACTCACGTTTTAGACTACTTGACCCGTGAATGGTACCATAATATGGACCTAACAACATTCAGGAGGTTCTGGATGCTCTCATGACAAGGAATGCGAGCATCTAGGGACTATTTTGTTTAATTTTCTGCCAGTCTCCCTAGTATTTGAGCCACATTTTCATGCCCATATCCTGGGTCGCTGCCTAGAATTTAATGACACCTTCAAAACATAAAGATAACAAGGTAATGATGATGCAAATGCAAATACTTGAACAAGCCCTTAACTTGACCCCTACTATCCATGACAGGAATTTATTCAAACATATCATGAATATGTAATCTACATGTGTAAACAAAAAATTTAAGCATAGGGCTCTAATACTTATCTGCGAATCACTAAGAAGAATTGTTCCCTTATAACATTTGTTGCATTATCATCTATTAGGTCATAGATGCATTGTTCATTCATTTACAAGTAAAAACATGATGATATCCATACATAGAAATTGTCATAAAACATATATATAAACAACATAAATACCAAGGAAATCACATCCATATGATCCACATATAAACTAGTATAATATTCATAGAAATACAAGGATAAATAACCTCATATTGATGACAAAAAAATCCAAACCTAGGATGGGACTACCATGTTCCACTCGACCATAGAATCGTTGAGCCAAATCTCTCTTCAGTCATTCACCCCTGTTCCATATTCCAAGCATGAATGTGGGACTCAAACCAAAAGAACCAACCAACACATCCCAAGGATAAGCCACCTTACCCTCATGAATAGAAACCAGGCTTCACCGTAATCCATCCTAGATCACTAGGCCAACACAATGAACATGTAATAATAGGATTTACCATGATCTCCACCAGATCACTAGGCCAAACAAACATGGATTCCACCAGATTTATCCACCTACACTGTGGGTTATTTTCCTATCTCCTAGTCTCTTAGGCTTTACTACAATCCACATCGGATCACTAGACCCTAAACCGAGACCGACTCTCTAAGATTTACTGCATATCCAAACCTAGGATTATTGGGCCCAGTGGAGAAAATCCACCTCTTGGATTTACTATATATCTCGCCAAGCACCGACAAGGGTTCCTAGGCCCACCAAGGCAACAAAAAATATGGCTTTATCATTACCCACAGTCTGGTTCAGTGGTTATTATGCCATGTGTTCCATCATTTGAAGATGCACCTCACTTAGCTTCAAATCCATTTATCAATCCATCTTAACCAAAACATGAGAACCGCATCACACCATAGCTATCTAGAAATGGCAAGGCTAGGCTGAAAACATTGTCACACCTAGAAAAACCTATGCCATAACAACAAAAGAGCCACATGCAATACCATACATGCCAAATCTAGCAAGGAAAATGCATGTGTAAATTGATATCTGCCAAGAATATTGTTGTAGTTGCTTGATCCTAGTCTTCCTTGCTTTCTCCTTCCTTCCTCTTGCCTTCTTTTCCTTTCTTGATCCATTTCCAAATTCATCCAAGAAAACTCTAAGTGACTAAGAGTGAGAGAGAGAGAATTATGAGAGAGCTCCAAAAGTAAACTGGCAAAAGGTTCCTCATAAGCCTTTTTAACAATTACACCTCTATTTTCTTCATTTTCCATTGTTTTCCTTCAATTTCCTCCTCACATGCAACATGTGACCTTTCACCTTACTTTTATCCTAATTTCCATTATTTTCATAAATAAATGTGCCAAAAATTCCATTTTTCCTTTCCAAAGCCTTAGTGATTTCCTTTTCCAGTTTCCTTAGCCACAACAAACTAAAATGAACACCCCTTAGGATGTTTTACCCAACATTCAACTTGGAATACGTGTCCCATTGACCGTGTTTATTATTTTTTCCTTTTTTAACTTTTATTACATGGAATTTTCACCAAGGATATTACAAAACCCTCCCCCTTAGGGACACCATCCTCAGAGTTCAACCACACCTATACCTTAGCAAAACCATTGAAAGAAAAAATACTACCCATGGATATTTAGAACATAGCTCAATGCAGTATTTACAATGATCACCCTGTTGATAAGCAAACCAACATGACAACATAACAACATGACAACTATAATGACATGACACCCGTACCACTTATTGGAGCTTTATAACATATCTCATGGAGGTATTTACATCCAGATACATATGTACATATACCAACACATCATCAAACATGTACCAAAAAATATACCAAAACACCATACCAAAACTTCTTTTCCTCAACTAGAAAACAATGAAGGATACATAGCCCAGATCTGACTCGCCATCTCCATGTAGCTTCATCGGGCCCAAAGTTCTTCCACTACACTTTAACCTACTAAATTACTCGGTTCTAGAGCATGAGCACCTTTTTTGCAATATACACTAAGGCTCTAGTTGGAATACCCCATCTGGCTCCACCTGTAATACAAAACAATTAGTCACATGACAAACATATTTAACATACTTCTTAAGAAATTAAACATGGAAAACATCATGGACTTTCACTATCAAAGGTAGTGCAAGTCGATATGCTACTGGCCCAATCCTCTCAATGATATTGAAGAGTCCACAAAATTGTGGTGCCATCTTGGCCCATGGTACAATCCATAAGGAGCTCTTCTTTGGTTTGATGCACAAGTACACATGTTCCCCAACCTAGAACTCCTTGAACAACCTATTCCAATCTGCATATCTCTTCTGCTTATCTTGTGCTAGAATCTTCTTTATAACTTGCATTTCCTGTTCCATGTCTGCCAACATGTCCGGTCCAATCAAAACCCTGTTAATTGAATCGCTCCAACTAATGGGAGTATTACAACTCCGCCCATACAATGCCTCAAACAAACTCATCTTCAAAGATTCTTGATACCCATTGTTGTAAGCAAACTCTACCAGTGGAATATATGCTTCCCACTTTCGTTGTTGATGCATTGCGTACATCCTCAACATGTACTCAAATATCCTATTGACTGTCTCAGTCTATCCATCTGTCTGCGGATAATAAGTTGTACTAAAGGCCAACTTTGTGCCCAATCCTGCAAATAACTCCTTCCAAAAATTGGAAGTGAACTTTGCATCCCTGTCTGACACAATCTTCTTTGGAACACCATGCAATATGACCACATCTCTAATGAGAACCTCTGCTACATCACTAGCTGAGAATGTAGACTTCATTGGAATGAAGTGCGTAACCTTTTTCAACTCGTCCACAACAACCATGATTCATGTTGTCTCATTGTCCTTGGTAAACCTATGATAAAGCCCATGGAAATGACCTCCCATTTCCATTATGGAATCACAATTAGATGTAGCGGTCCACCTGGATGCTTACACTCTACCTTCACATGCTTGCAATCGAAACACCTAGGCACAAACTCTGCTACATCCTTATTCATATTCGGCTAATAATAAAATTTCTTCATTGGGGTCAATGTCTTTTGGTAGCCTGGGTGACCTGAATATGGTTTTTCATGAAACTCCCTCAAGATTACCTTCTTGAGCTCACTGTTATCTGGCACATATCTCTTGTCCCTAAATCTAACCAATCCATTTATTGTAAGACAATAATCCACATCATATGCACCTACACATGTACCTGTACATGTACCACTACCTATACCTATACATGTACTACATGCACCTATACATGTATATGTATTTATACTCTACTGCAACCTGAGCATCATCTCCATATACTTGACATCCTATTGACCTACCTATAAGATCCTATCATGTAAGTCTGTTCCATAGGAGCTCATAATTTCTAAGTAATTTACATGTACCCACCTACTAAGAGAATCTTCCACCATGTTCTTCCTTCCTTTGATGTACTTGATCTCAAAGTCAAATTCACTGATCATGGCCAACCATCTAGTATGTCAGACATTCAAATTTGGTTGGTCAAAAAAATACCTCAACCCAATGTGATCACTCATTAGCACAAACCTCCTGCCAAGAAGATAATGCATCCACATCTTCAATGTATGTATGATCGTTGCTAACTCAATATCATGTGTCGGGTAGTTCTTCTCATGCTTGTTTAGTTTTTGTGACTCATAGCGTACCACTTGTCCATCCTGCATAAGGACTCCACCAAGTCCCTTTTTTCAAGCATTTGTGCATACTACAAACTCTTTCTCCATATTTGCAATTTGTAGCACCGGTGCATGTGTCAACAATTGCTTAAGCTGCTAAAATCAGCCTCACACTCCTCTGTCCATTCAAACTTCTTACCTTTCCTTGCAATGATGTAATAGGATAAGAAATCTATGAGAAGTTCTTGATGAACCTCCTGTAATAACTTGCCAACCCCATGAAAGATCTCACCTCATCCACATTCCTAGGAGCTACCCACTCCATGATGGCCCTTATCTTTTCTGGATCCACTGTTATGCCCTCCTTGGAAACAACATGTCCCAAGTAGTGTACCTCAGTCTGAAAGAAACTGCACTTGTTGAGCTTAGCATACAACTGATGCTCTCTCAACAACCTCAACATTGCTTCTAAATGCTCAGCATGCTCTTCCTCATTTTTAGAATATACCAATATGTCATCAATGAACATAATAACAAACTTATCTAAATATGGACACAACACACTATTCATCAAGAACATAAATGTATTTGGAGCATTAGTCAAACTGAATGGAACTACAACAAATTCATAATTCCCATACATGGTCTGGAAATTTATCTTTTAAATGTCCTCCTCTTTGATGTGTACCTAGTGGTATTTCAATCTCAGATACATCTTCAAGAACATTGTTTCTCCATTTAATTAATCGAACAAGTCATCGATCCTCGGTAATAGATACCGATTCGTGATGGTCACTTTGTTCAACTTCCTGTAGTCAATGCATAATCTGAGATTACCATCCTTCTTCTTCGCAAATAATATCAGTGTGCCCCAAGGTGATACACTTTGCCTAATCTATCCCTTGTCCAACATTTCCTTCAACTCCAACTTCATCTCTACCAACTCATGTGTGCTCATCTTGTAAGGTGATTTTGATGCTGGAGCTGCCCCTAGCACTAACTCAATAGAAAATTCTACTTCCCTGTGAGGTGGAAATTTTGGAATCTCCTCAAGATATACATCCTAAAACTGTTGTAGAACTGGGTAGTGTTATCACTCCAGGAAACTCTCCTAGGTTGAAGCTCGGAGATGCCTGGTAACATATAATCTTCTGTTAGGCCCCTATACTACTAGTGTAACCCCTTATTGTTATTAGTACAACCCACTTATTATATTGATGTACCCATGTAGTGCCCATATTGTTACTATTGTGCCACATAGAAGCCCACTATTGTTATTATTGTGCCCTTACATTATTATTGTTATGTCAGCTCTGATTATGTTATGACCCCTTAGACTCCTATATATAGAAAGGAGGTCTTTTCATTTGTATCATCCAAGAATTGTTCATTTATGTAATGTAAAGGAGGTTTCCTCCTCGAAGAGGCTGAATTCTAAGGCGTTGATCTATCTTTTCTATCTTTTATTGAGCTGGTTTCATAACATTTGGTATCAGAGCTTTGGATTCTAGTGTTTCGCTGCTCCAAACAGGTCATCGTGGCATTTTCGCTATAACTTTTTTTCTGCGACATTCTAGAAGCTAAAAAAAAAAACCATTTGATAAGAAATCATGCTAAATCTCAGGTCTGAATTTTAGAGCTTTTCACACTATATTTGCAGAGATATGATCTGTGGGAGTTGGTCTTTTTGTGGACTCCTAAATTATATTCCAAACAGGTGACCTCGGGGAAAATCATCATAACATAATCAAAGCTGACATAACAATAATAATGTAAGGGCACAATAATAAAAATAGTGGGCTACTATGTGGCACAATAGTAACAATATGGGCACTACATGGGTACATCAATATAATAAGTGGGTTGTACTAATAACAATAAGGGGTTACACTAGTAGTATAGGGGCCTAACATAATCCCAATTCAAACAATATTGCCAGAAATTGGAGGAAGTAAAAATCATATTGGACCCTGGAGCAGTCACAAAAACAAGAACCTGACAACTATGAAAATGATCAATTTTAGAGTATCTCATCAAGTGGAAGAACTTACCCGCTGAAGATTCCACATGGGAGGACAAGAATTTTATACAAAAGCATCAAGAACTACTCAAGCGTTGAGGACAACGTTTTTTGAAGGAGAAGGGTATGTTAGGCCCCTATACTACTAGTGTAACCCCTTATTGTTATTAGTACAACCCACTTATTATATTGATGTACCCATGTAGTGCCCATATTGTTACTATTGTGCCACATAGAAGCCCACTATTGTTATTATTGTGCCCTTACATTATTATTGTTATGTCAACTCTGATTATGTTATGACCCCTTCGACTCCTATATATAGAAAGGAGGTCTTTTCATTTGTATCATCCAAGAATTGTTCATTTATGTAATGTAAAGGAGGTTTCCCCCTCGAAGAGGCTGAATTCTAAGGCGTTGATCTATCTTTTCTATCTTTTCTTAAGCTGGTTTCATAACATCTTCAATATTGTTCTCTGAACTATTGGAATAAATAATGGTTTGGTTCAAGCCAGAACCACTTTGACTCTGTTACTACTCAAGACATGCATGAACACCCTCAGCCTACAAGGCTTTAGACCACCAATGCTCAATAGTTTGTAGATTAAGTGAATGAATGGAGAATACTAACCATACCAGCAGATACATACATAAACATATGATGGCCAACTACAGAAAGTAAATGAAACTTGCAAATCTAATACATCAACGTAGAGATAAGATGACAATTATCTAGCATTAGACACAAAAGAAACTTGAATGGCCCATTCAAGTGCAAGCTTAGAACAGAAGGGAAATTGGGATATTGAACATATGATAGTAAAAGAAGCTTGTATTACTGATGAATGAAGATGAGAAGCTTGAGTAGCAAAGTATCTATAGTCTCCAGAAGTTGAACCCTGATTACATCTTACTTTCATCTATTTATAGCTCTTTACAATGCTCTCGAGCTTTTTAGGGCTCGATGTGTCTTAATCTATCCCCACTATCTTTAACTGCCTAATTGCGTACAATGACACAATTTTCCTTCAATCACGAAAATGGTAATTAATTCTGGTACAGTACTACCCTGTTAGGTGGCTAGCTTGATTGTGCCAGTGAGGCTCCATGACTATTTAATTCTGTTTTCTTGTATCGTGTTGTGTCCTTCCTTGTTCGGCCATACTTT
The DNA here is from genome assembly GCA_031772625.1 of Pinus tabuliformis. Classification (NCBI taxonomy): domain Eukaryota; kingdom Viridiplantae; phylum Streptophyta; class Pinopsida; order Pinales; family Pinaceae; genus Pinus; species Pinus tabuliformis. The sequence continues at coordinate 1,415,811,315 of CM062817.1, read as the reverse complement.
TTGTTAATTCAGTTCAGCAGCCTCACTGTCACAATACTGACAGAGTCAACCACCTTCCTCCTCGGGTAACTAGTAGGAAGTAGAGTATGAGGTGCATGGGCAGCTGGACATGCTAATTAGGAAGAACAGAGTAATGGCAGGATCGAGGAGGACAAGCGGGTAGTTGTTGTATGAATTAAATCAGACGGACAGAGTAATGGTAGGGCGATGAAGGACAAGCGGGAGCAATCATGAACGAGGGCCGCTGGATCAAAAGAAATGGATGGAGGGGATCGATTGCATGAGGCTTGCGGTCTTTGGTGGGAGCAGAAAAGTCCGAGCCATTGGATCTCAGTGGACAGATCAGATGGCTATCGGAGAGGAGGAGGTGCTCGGACAATAGCGCCCGAGGGGTGTTTTGGTTTGGGTGGTTACAATTTTTATCGGGCATTTATCAAGTGGTAAGCGGTAAAGGGTGGATTCCACCGATGCCACTCATTGCATGCCACATAACAGAGGAGGAGAGAGAGAAACCACCTTTATCAGGCGGGTACTCCTATCGCTAGTTGCCCATGCGATAAGAGCGACAACGTTAGGTCTAGTTGGAGTGATCTAATGGCGGAGATCGATCATGCATGTCTTGTCGATCGGGTGAAATGTGGGTCGTCAGATCGGTAGGATAGATCGACGGTGGAGGGACACAAAGGTACAAATGTGCGAAGGGCGTGTATGGATGAAAAGGTAAGGTTTTTTCAGGGTTTTGGATTAATTTATTTGGGGCTAAGGTGGAAGATGGTTTTTTTATGAAGTGGGGGTCGGGTTAAGATATGAGTGGGATAGAATGTAAGTGGAAGAGTGGGGAAAGTGGAGTGATGGCCTATGTGGGGGCCCTTTCTAGGACATCAAAAGAAGACCATCTTCTTCCTTTAATCTTCAAACTAGTAGCGTTGCACCTCAAGGCTAACACTAGCTCCTTCTGGGGATGAAAGCCTCCCTGTGAGGTTTCAAGAAATGTAGATCACTGCCTTTTTAGTAAAACCAAAAACAAATCTTCCTCCTAGTGTGCCATTGGGCATGGAGTCAATTTTGCATAAAAATAAAAACTGAGACAAAAACATATTTACAAAGATAAGGCCTTTACAACCTCAAACAAAATAAAGCTTAAGAAAATGCCTATTGATTAGGCCATCGAAAACACTTTCCCCCTCCAAATTGTGAAGGACGAAGGTGTTTTTTGTGTGAGCCTCAGTATTGACAAAAGGTCTTGTCCATAAGGCATCGAATTTACCATGATTAGCTTTCGTTTCCATGAATGCATCCCACTTGAGGACCCAGTCACCAACCTAAAAATTGTCCATCTTTGCCTTTTTATCAAAGACTTCCTTGATTTTCTTTTGATGCATTGCTGACTTCTCAATTAGTTGTTCCCTGATCTGCTAGACTTCAACCAAGTCACTCATCCTCCTTGCCATTTCATCTCCTTCATCCAGCTCCTCTTGCAAGAACTTGGCTACAAGGAGGGTTAATTGGATAGGAAAAATAGCTTCAGTACCATACACTAGCTTGAATGGAGAGTTCCCTATGGATTTCTTGGTGGTAACTCTGTCAAGCCACAATGCAAATTCAGCTTGGAATCCCAGCTCCTTTTGTTGTCTTCCAGTAGTTTTTTTATTATTCTTACCAGGCTCTTATTTGACAATTCTGCCAAGCCATTGCCTTGAGGATAGTATGAGGTAGAATGCACCAATTGAATGCCCATTGATTCACACATGTTCCCCAATTCCTTCACTCTGAAATTTGATGCATTATCAGTGACTAGCTTGGTTGGACAACCAAATCTAGTGAAAATATTCTCAGTTAGGAACTTCATGACAACCTGGTAATCAGCCTTCTTAGTGGGTATAGCTTCAATCCATTTGGTAAAATAGCCACTGGAATGTGGATTAATCTACCCTATGAAATCTAAACCCCACTACTGGAAGGGACCATTGGTGTGTATGGGCTTCAAGGGCGGAGATTTCAGATGTTGTCTTCCTATAAACCTCTGGCATTTGTCACAAGATTTCACAAATGAAAACACCTCAGAGAATAGAGTAGGCCAATAATACCCAGCCCTTGGGATCTTGTGGGCCATGGTTTTCCAATAATGATTCCCTCCACATATGCCAGAATGAAACTGGCGCATAACTTCCACGGATTGTTCTTTGTCTAGACATCTCAAGAGGATTCCAGATGGGTCCCTCCAATAAAGCAAGTTCTTATTAATACAAAACTTAGCTAATTTGAGCTTAATGGTCCTGGCTTGTCCTGAGCTAAACCCTGGAGGGATTTCTAGATTTAATAAGAAATGAACTATACTAGAATACCACTCACAAGTGGCCAAACTCTCAGCTAAGGACTGGTTCTGTTAATGCTTTTTGTTTCTTCCTCTGTTTGTTCTCCATCTGAATTTAAACTCATGCAATTTATGTCTAGCAGACTACAATTCCTCAGCCACAAGTTTAGCCAAGCCCTAGCCTTTGAAAGCTTGGTGGGCTTCACCTCTATATCAAATTCTATGAGTTTTGCAATCCATTTGGCTCTCCTTCCATCAACATCTGGTTGGGTTAGGACATCCTTTACTAAAGCTGAAGGCACATAGGCAACCACCTTGGAGTGGAGAATGTAAATTCAGAATGCCTTTAAGGACTTTATAAGAGCATATGCTTGTTTTTCAATAAGGTCATACCTCAATTCAGCATCCCTCAATGTTTTGCTGAAGAAGGCCACTGGGTGCTCTACATCTTCACCATTTTTCTGCAACAAGACTGTTGCAAGTGTATCAAAAGAGGCAAAAGAGAAGATATAAAACTCCTTGGTGTAGTCTGGGTTGATTAAAGTGGGAGCTTCCATGATAGCTCTTTTGATGGTTTTGAAAGATCTTCTTGCAACCTCTGTCCATTTTATCTTTGAACCCTTTTTTAGAATGGAAGTGATGTGCTTCACTACCTCTGCAAAGTTTGAAATAAATCTCCTCGCAAAGTTAATTCTACCTAGAAAGGGTTGAAAGTCCCTTTTTCACCTTGGGATGGATAATGTCTGTATTGCTTGAACTATTTCTGGATCAATTTTGACACCTGCAGCAGAAACAATATGCCCTAAAAGTTTGCCTTCTTCGAGAGCAAACTGTGACTTCCTTGGATTTACTAAAATTCCAAACCTTCTACGCTTTAGGAACACCTTCCTCAAATGTTGTAAATGATCCTTGTGACTACTAGAGAAAACTTTTATGTCATCAAGATAGATAAGGACAAACTTTTCCTTCTCTCCCACGAAGGCTATGTCCATGGCCCTTTGAAAAGTAGCCCCAGCATTCATCAGTCCAAAAGGCATCTTAGAGCACATGAAAGTCCCCAAGGAATAGCGAATGTAGTCTTTTCTTGGTCTTCTGGGTGTACGGAAATATGATTGTAGCCTAAAAATCCATCCAAGAAAGACATGACTCTAGCCCCTAACACTTTTTGTAGCAAATGTTCCATCTTGGGTAGGGGGTAGTTGTCTTTTTTAGAGCACTTGTTTAGATTCCTGAAATCAACACAAAGCCTAATTTCTTCATTCTTCTTCCTCACTATCACAAGATTAGCTATCCACTTCAAGTACCTTAGGGGAACTATGATTTTGGAATTTAGCAACTTCTTGATCTCCTTTTCAATAAAAGGTAACAAGAGAGGGTTAATCGGCCTCAATTTCTTCTTGAATGGGATGGTGTTCTTCTCCAGTGGAATCTTATGCTGAATAATGATGGTGTCATAGGTTTTAAGGTCGTTATTTCCAAGTGAAAACATCAGTAAATTGTTTCATCAGGGTGTGATACTAAGAGCTTTGGACAGAGGACAAGTGAGTGGACAAATTGATATATTTTGGATGGGCTAGACTCCCTATATTATGTTCACGAACTGCAGACTCACTTTCTTTTCTAGCAGGTTTATAAGGTACATCGTTATGGTCAAACAACCTCTCTAAGGGCACCAATCCTTTGGGTATATGATTACTGGGTAGTTGCACAATGCTATCCTGGCCAATTTTGTCTCTCAGCTTGGAATAATTACATTCCTCAATGGCTTCATTCTCTTGGTCAATTTGCATTTCAACGAATTCATCAATGACTTGTAGAAACCTATTGACTTCATCATAATCTTCAAAAACTTTCCAATACTTGACATTGTCAGGCAAATATGGTCTATATTTCACTTGGACTTCGTAAGTCAACTTAGGAGGCAAAGGAGGGATAAAGTGCTAGCATACACAGGAAGGGAATCAACAAGCTGATTCTTAGCTCTAGGGATGTATGAAATACTAAAGCTATTGAAAGAATCCTTGAGCTTCCATACCTCATCTCTGTATGCCTTCAACCTGGGGTGCTTTGCTTGGAATGTCTTATTCACCTGTTGAATAATAAGGTTTGCATCTCCAAACATTTCAAATCTTTGATGCCCATTTCCTTAGTAGCATTTAAGCCTAACATCAAGGCTCTGTATTCTGCTATGTTATTGGTGACCTGAAAAGTTAGCTTGAAATATAAACGTATGCATTCTTGTGTGGGAGATACAAGAACTACACCTACTCCTGCAGCTTCTTCAGAGCAAGCTCCATCAAAGAACATTTCCCAGATTTGTGGGCTTCCTTCCTCTGTGATATGGCAAACCAGCTTTCTAAGTTGCATGGAGGCCAAATGGGATTCTTCTACTTGGAGGATACAGGCCCCAAAATCAGTATCAACAACATAGATGGGATGATTAGTAGGATTGCTTTCATCGCTAATGATATAAGCTAACTGATCCTCTCTGTACAATCTCCTGCTTTCAGCTCCAAAGACCGGGATAGTGGCATAAGACAGGTCATTCTGCAATGTCCCACCTAATCTCTTAATCCATCCTCTAGAAAGTAACATGCCAAACTTGGGGGGGGACATCTGCTACCACAATATCCATCATCATGCTCCTCATGGGCGGTTGAGACAAGGTGATGGCTAGGTCTTTGATTAACCCCAAACATTTCACCTTTCTAGAGTCAAAAGAAAACAAGTCATGATACGGCCTAGTGATGTCCAGGCCCAACTCATCCATGACAACCTTGGGCAATAGATTATGGCTGGCACCTATGTCCAACAGAAAATTGTGAAGGATTTTGTCATGAATAGTCAAGGAGACATAGAATGATGGGGAATTGTCATCAGAATGCTCAATCATTAGGCTGAGGACAACAGCCAGTTTGTCATCTTGTAGATTCACGTAATCATTGGGTACCTATGTGGTTTCAAGCTCAAGGGCCTCAAGGATGGGTCTCTTAAAGGATTCATTCTTCACTAGTTCCATCAGAGGTATAGGTATTTTCATCTTTTGGATTTTTGATTCAAAACTGAAGGGAGAAGGGAACTTGTCAGGGCCTCTTACCTCTTGAGTTGGAGCTTTGAGAATGATGGGATCAACTCTTGGTTGTTTTTTCTTGTTAGTTTGCTGCATTGTAGAGACGGTAGCCCTCTGAACAGGGGTTTACTGGGCAGTATTCACCTTGGACCTTAGATTGCATCTGTGTTGGTCATCAGTTTGCAGAACAAGCCCATCATCCCACTCTGGGTTGTTTTGGTCCTTGGATAGTGACTCTTCATATGCAGCCAGACGATGGATCTCATTGTCTTCCTCATACTGATCCTCATCCATGACTACATTTTGAAAGGGGGTCTTCATCCTTTGGTCTTCATTTGCATCTTTGTTTCTTTGAGGAACCTGCAACTGCTCATTAGTTCTTCTGTATGGGTTCGGATTTCTAAAAGCAAAGGCATTAGGAGCTCTTCCTTTCCTAGAGTTTTGTTCCATCTTTAGCTTAGAGATTTCAGAGGCTAATGACTCTATTATCTTGGTCATCTTATCTAACTTGGGATTTGAAGATGATGAAGATTCACCCCTCTATCTCCTTCGATCAACATGTCCCTTGAGTTTCAAGGTAGCCATGATGTTGGATTCTACCTCCAAGGTTGCATCCTGCATCTCAGCCAAAGTGGCACATCTTCTCTCTCTCAATAATAGACAAAAGTCAAAATCAAAATCATTGGCATAGGTGAGTTTTCAGAGGTAGGTAGGGGTGGGTTTCACTTCAGCTAGTATCTTGTTGTACATGCGGTTAACCTTTTATTGAAATTAGATAGTGACTCACCATTTTCCCTTTTTAGGTTCCCAAACTCAGTATGGTAGTAGAGAAGATCTTTCTCATCCCCCTAATGCTTTAATAATACATCATCTAATGCTTCAATACCTGTTATAGACCTGGGGGTCAATTCCCTGAACCATTTCCTAGCCTCTCCATCTAGGCTTTGGACAAAAACTCTCATCCATACATCATCTTCACTAATGTCTAGATTATCAGCATAGCTATAGAATGCTTCAAGATGTTCTTTAGTTGTAACCCTCTCTGTCCTAGTAAAATTAGCCATGTATTTCTTATATTTTCTAGTAGGCATAGCATTCAAAGGAACGGGCAGTACTAGAGGTCCATACCTAGCAACTATAATTCTCTCCATTTTGGTGGGTGCTTGTGGGCCTGCCATAGCTATGGTAGCTAGAAGGGTACTGGAAGTCTGAATGATAGAGGGCTAAGGAGTGACTGATAAGGCTAAAGGAATATGATGGGTAGGAGTTGAGGCTCCCTTTGGGCTTACAACAAAAGGAGAACCTAAGGAATCAAGAGCTTTATATATCTCTAATATTTTTTCTTCACTGCTAGTATTAGATGTTATACTCTCAACACATGTTTGTTTTATTGCAGGATTTTCTTGAAGATGTATAGAATATTGTTTAGGTTTACCTGAACCTGGTGCTCCCTTCTGGAAAGCCTTTCTTTCTTTGATGATATTTTCAGGGTTCGGTATTGTGTCAGCTTGTGACTTCTGAGGATTTCTCCGAGTATGCCTTCCAAACTAAGCTAGAATTATGGAGTGGAGTCGCCAAGAGGTTCATCCTCTAGTAGAGTCGCTAGATAGATGATTACAACCATAATAGTGTCCAGACTTTGTCTATCATCAAAGCTGGATCTGTGTCATCTCCTAGGGAAGTTGAGCTTCAATCTCCTCTCCCCGGCAACGACGCCAATTATGTTATCACTCCAGGAAACTCTCCTAGGTTGCAGCTCGGAGATGCCTGGTAACATATAATCTTCAATATTGTTCTCTGAACTATTAGAATAAATAATGGTTTGGCTCAATCCAGATAACCACTTTGACTCTGTTACCACTCACGACATACATGAACACCCTCAACCTACAAGGCTTTAGACCACCAATGCTTAATAGTTTGTAGATTAGGTAAATGAATGGAGAATACTAACCATACCAGCAAATACATACATAAAAACATGATGGCCAGCTACAGAAAGTAAATGAAACTTGCAAATCTAATACATCAATGCATAGATAAGATGACAATTATCTGGCATTAGACACAAAAGAAACCTGAATGGCCTGTTCAAGTGCAAGCTTAGAACAGAAGAGAAATTGGGATATTGAACATATGACAGCAAAAGAAGCTTGTATTACTGATGAATGAAGATGAGAAGCTTGAGTAGCAAAGTCTCTATAGCCTCTGGAAGTTGAACCCTGATTACATCTTACTTTCATCCATTTATATCTCTTTACAATGCTCTCAATATTTTTATGGCTCAAGGTGTCTTAATCTATCCCCACTGTCTTTATTTGCCTGATTGCGTAAAAGGACACAATTTTCCTTCCATCACGAAAACGGTAATTAATTCTGGTACAACACTGCCCTGTTAGGTGGCTAGCTTGATTATGCCAGTGAGGCTCCATGACTATTTAATTATGTTTGCTTGTATCGTGCTATGTCCTTCCTCGTTCGGCCATACTTTCTGTTAATTTAGTTTAGCGGCCTGACTATCACAATACTTACAGAGTCAACCACCTTCCTCCTCAGGTAACTAGTAGGAAGTAGAGTATGAGGTGCATGGGTGGCTGGACATGCTAACTAGGAAGAACAGAGTAATGGCAGGATGGCGGAGGAAAAGCGGGTAGCTATTGTATGAATTAAATCAGACAGACATAGTAATGGCAGGGCGACGAAGGACAAGCGGGAGCGATCATGAATGAGGGCCACTGGATCGGAAGAAGTGGATGGAGGGGATCGATTGCATGAGGCTTGCAGTCTTTAGTGGGAGTGCAAAAGTCTGAGCCATTGGATCTCAGTGGAAGGATCGGACGGCTATCGGGCGGAGGAGGTGCTCAGAAAATAGCACCCGAGGGGTGGTTTGGTTTGGGTGGTTATGGTTTTTATCGGGCACTTATTGGGCGGTAAGTGGTAAAGGGTGGATTCCGCCCGATGCCACTCACTACATGCCACATAGTAGAGGAGGAGAGAGAGAAACTGCCTTTATCGGGCGGGTACTCCTCTCACTAGTTGCCTCTAAGATAAGAGCAACAACCATTAGATCTAGGGGGAGTGATCTAACGATGAAGATTGATCGAGCATGTCTCATCGATCGAGTGAAACATGGGCTGTCAGATCGATGGGAGAGATCAATAGCGGAGGGACACGGAGGTATAGGATGTCCTCGAGAAATGTGTGGAGGGTGCATATGGACGGAAAGGTAAGGTTTTTTCGGGGTTTTGGGTTAATTTATTTGGGGCTAAGGTGGAATATGGTTTTTTTATGAAGTGAGGGTCGAGTTAAGATATGAGGGATAGAATGTAAGTGGAAGAATGGTGAAATTTGAGTGATGGCCCGTGTGGGGCCCCTTTCCAGGATAGAAAAGTAGGCCATCTTCTTCCTTTAATCTTCAAACTAGCAGCGCTGCACCTTAGGGCTAACAGGTAGATGCTCAAAACATCTACATCCTCAACTTCCTTACCTTTGTCACTATAAATTTGCACTGCTAATAGCACACACCCTTTTCTGTGACTATGTTTTTCCTACATAATTGTCACCATCCTAACTGATGTGTCTTTCTTCTTTCCTTGTAAGACTTTAGGTTCCCCATTGTCATCCAGACAATCAATGGCTTTGTCATAACAGTCTACCTTGGTCCTATGAAGGTGAAACCAATACATGCCTACAACATATTGTATTATCCCAACGGTAATACATTCAAATGTGTTGTAGTAGGCATACCATTCAAAACAAATGCACAGCTCTTACCCAATAATCAACTCACTTCTTCGTACCTATAGGAAACTGCACTAACCAAGATTCTCCTTGCAATTCTTTATTCAAACCACCCTTATCCACCAATTCAAGACTAGCATAACTATAATTAGAGCCAGGGTCAATCGAAATAGAAATAACTTGATCACAAATATTACTGTCCATATTAATGATAGATATCTGATGGTCTGCATTTATTTTAGCTAGTGCTACATAGATACGAGGAACACTCTACCTCATGTGAACTATATATCTTAGGCCTACCACCCTGATTGTGTGGAAAATCTCTCTTAAGGTGCTCCTTACCTCATGTGGACCAACACTCCAACGATCCAGTATCATCACCTCTATGTTGTTGTTGTGACCCATGTCCCTATCTAGTTGCATTAAACCTCTTTTTTGGTGCCACATTTTCTTTCTCGTCTGCATTCTAAGGCATTGCTCTTTTCGGTTTCCATTTACCTTTACCTTTGTCTTTCCCTTTCCATCCTTGATGAGATTCATTCTTACACTTTGAATGTTCATAAAAATGCTTCAATTTCCCAATAGCTTCCTCAAGTGACCGAGCCTCATCATACTCAATCCAATCTCTAAATGATAATGGCAACCCACTGACAAATCAAATGAAATTTAGCCTTCTCATCTTTAAGATACAGTGCATACCTCAATAGCTCCAAAAAATTGGTCGTGTACTCTTCATCTGTCATTGATCCCATCTTTAGCTCACAAAATTATTTGGCCTTACTATCATAGTACCTTTCTAACAAGTACTTATTCCTTAAAATCCTCTTGAACTTATGCCAAGTCAAGTCATTTGTCCTGATGTCTCTATCCCACTTCACATCTTCCCACCAGATGTCTTCTTTACCTCTCAGGATGAAGATAGCTATTCTGGCCTTCATATTATCTGTGTACTCATTCAACTCAAAGAAATTCTTCATCCTAAGTAACCAAGCCTCTGCATCTTCCGGATTCTTCACATCTCCATCAAAAGTATGTGGCTTTGCTTTCTTAAACTCATATGGAAAGTATCCCCTATCACTCCTCCTGCGATGATGATCATGATGCCTATCAGAACTAGAACTAGAATAATATATTTATCCATCACCTCTCCTATCTGAAGTATCCAACAATCTTCCATCTCTAACTGTGTCATCTCTATCCAACCTGTGACCACCATGAGACCTACTATTGTATTTCCAATTAGATATGTTCTCCTATCCATGGTTGATCTAAAGTGGCCCTTGTCATTGCAATTATGACAAACATTGAAGGAGTATAGCATTAACCTCTCCTTTTTTCTCTTGTGCATGCATGATTTTGTTATTTTCTTCCTTACAACTCCTTATTTCTTCCTTCAAGCTTCTCAATGTGTTTGCTAAGTTAGAAGAGTTCCAAACACATTGCTCATATGATTCATCGGGAGAGTCTTTGTAGTCTACCATCTTGCCAGTCATTTAAATCTCTTTCTTACAAGGAATACTATGTCAACTAAATCAAATCACAAAAAACCAACATACCTTAGAAAAATTTAGGGAGGATATCTCATCTACAAGAACAAGCAATCAACATACTACATGTATAACATAATCATGAGATAATATATACATATAATACATAAGCACATAACCATGTAACCATTAGTCTAGCTAGAGTTTGGTCATCAATGCATGGCCATATCAACTACACATAACATGACCTCATGCGTGACAACAACAATTGTACCAACATATATTGGTAATATGTAATCATAAAAAACATGCAACCAATCATACACTCATGATAACATACTTCATAACATGAAAATCCTCTTCCACATGGCGACATCACTACAACCATGAATGACACCATGCATATGCAACAAACACATATACCACAAGGATGATTAACACACGTGAAAACTAAATGAATGCATGACCAACACACTTCCCATCCAGTCTAAGGGGTGAACCATGCTCTAGTACCACTTTGTAACACCCTCCTCCCACATCTACGCAAGTAGCTAACCAACCGAGTTAAACATGTGATGAGAGGCTACTATGAATGGATTTAACCTCCTAGGTGACCTTAAGGAAATGGAATCCACGGAAACACATCATATTGACCTTACACATTAGCAACAAGAGTCCTAAGAGTTATCCCAACCTTTCTAGTAACCAGCCCCTACGCCCCATTGAGGTTTTAGACCACTTAACCCCTAGATGCTCCTATGATATTGACCTGACAACGTCTAGGAGGTTCTGGACACTATCTTGACAAAGCATGCCAACATCCAAGGACTATTTTTCTCGGTGTTGTGCCAACGTCCCCAAGATTTTAGCCACTTTTTTAGGCCCAAAGCCCAGGTCACTGCCTAAAATTTAATGACACCTTCAAAATAGAAATATACAAGGAAATGATTATGCAAATGTAAATACTTGAACAAGCCCTTAACTAGAACCCTACTAGTCATGACAGGAATTTCATCAAACATAGCAACAAAAATACCAAGGAAATCACAGCCATATGATTCACATATAAACCACTATAATACTCATAGAAATACAATGAGAAATAACCTCATATTGATGATGCAAAATCCAAACCAGGATGGGACTACCACATTCCACCCAACCATAGAATGGTTGAGCCAAATCTCTCTTCATCCATTCACCCTCGTGCCATATTCCAAGCATGAATGTGGGACACAAAATCAAAAGAACCAACCACGCATCCTGAGGCAAAACCACCTCACCCTCATCAATAGAAACCATCCTTT